>OZ001253.1:0-1200000 GCA_963924025.1 Ischnus inquisitorius
AATCAAGCACATTGGCTTGCCCCTATGGAGTGACCCTATAACTGCACAGCGCTTGTTATTGTATTTTGTATTTGGAACAATTTTCCGTGCGTAGCGCATGAATTCCTTTGACAATCATTTCGCTGATCATTGAATCGGCGCTTCCGCTATTGCGGCATAATGGCCACGCCAAATTTTGTCCTCGCTTCATTCCGACTACAGACAAAAAAAGGAAAAAAAGAAAAACTGTGAAAAGCGCAGCAGGAAGAGAAGCGTGCATGTTGTACAGTCACTCGGGGAAAATCTCGTGATTGCACTGCGATTAGCAATTACGCTGGGGCGATTTAAGTGCCTCTTGGAAAGGCCCCGGTGTTGGAAGATTGCCTCTCTTCGCAGTGTCCAAGACATCGTTTCTTTCTTGCATCTTCATTTCTCGCGCACGTTGACCCGACGATCCGAGAAACTCTATTATTTTTTATATACACCTCTTTTTTTTTTACTTCAAGGTTTTTCGATTGCCCAATAGCGAATAATGAAACGTCGACTTAGCGACGAAAATTCGCGAGTTAAATCGCGTTACGTCTCGGTAAACGAATCTCCATTCTTCGGTTGCGCTCGGCTCGATCTATCCATCAGCCTTGCGCCGCCCATGGCTTCGATTATAATGACAAATTGACATACTTCCGAGCGACAGTATGAAAGGGAACTGGAACTTTATACTGAGGAGCGGAACTTTAACGGGAGTGATTTATGGAGAGACGTTTGCGCTCTGATTCTTCTCGTTCGCTTCGTCTCCACTCGCTGCCATGCCCGCCCTCGTTTCTTATTATCCATCGAAGCTGCAGATTCTCCGACGATTTAAGATCCAATAATGATTGTTTAATCGAGTAAACACGCCCCGTGATTTGGTGGGAAATCCGGCCGATATTCCCTTCGCTCGCGAGGCAAAGTAACTCTCACTGCGCCCTCGAGCAGCTTGTACAGTTCTCAATCATGTCCTGAAAACGACGAATTAATCCCGACGTACTGGCGTCGATTCGCCGCGCGAAGAGCAATCCACTTTGTTTCTTTCAAAATTATCTCGGGCGTTGTCATTATTATCGTTGGAATTTTCCGAAGAATTTTCCTTCGATTGCGCGGCGAAGAATTAGCTCGCCTGTGCTCAAGCAATTGAGCGATAAATCCCTGACCGAATGTAGTTTCATTGAGGGGCTGAGAGAACCGAAACGTGACCGCGGGATATCGGAATTATGGGGAGCAAATCCACGGCAGGAAGTTTAGTCGAGCTGCAGCGGAGTGAAGGCTTAGTGTCTTACCGCGAGAAATACACGATAGGCAATACACAATTGGGGCCCGATGAGGTCGGATCTCAATTTTCGTCTAAATAATGATTTGTCTGACACTGTCTACCGGCGATGGACATTTCTTGACGAAGTTCTTTAGCATCGCCTGGCCCGAGCCTCCGAATAAGAACTGACAACAAAAATTGTCCTAATTCTGGGCCTTATTGCGATCTCCGGACTTTGCCCGGTAATGACAATCACGACCGGTCCATTTGTGGTGAATTTTTTCATCTGTACTTAGAAAGAAATGGTAAATAAGACTTGATAGTCATAACTGTCCCGGTTCTGGACCATATTAGCAGCTCTGAACATCGCCCAGTACTTGCAATCTGTGCAGGGCTCATTCGTGATCGAGTATTTTACCAGTACCCTTCCAGAGCAGTTAAACAAGGCTTGGCAATCATGACTAGCCTAATTCTGGGCCGTTCTGACACTTTTGGCATTATACCGATAGTCGGACTAGTTCTGGGACTTGTCGCGGTCTTGGGACTTTGCCCATTATTGGCCATCAAGGCCGGTCCATTCCTGGTAAATTGTTTCATCTGCACTTGGGAAGAGCCGGTAAATCAGACTAGTCATGATTTTCCGAGTTTTGGACCATATTAGCAAAGTTGGGTTTTGCCAAGTACCGGCAATCTGTTCCGGGCCCATTCGTGATCAAGTTGTTTATCAGTACCCTCCCAGTACAGGTAAGCAAGACTCGGCGATGATGACCAGTCTAATTCTGGACCGTTCCGGCACTTCTAGCACTTTACCGAAATTCATACATAGAAGGCTTATGCGAGGAATCCATAACAGGCAATCCCAAATTGGACCCTGCCAGGTCTAAAAGACGTGTTTCCAACAATCTTGAGTAGGCACAGTTGTGGTACTATGCAAATCAAAAGAGTCGAGGAAGACTGGAAGTATCCACGCGAAATCCTTAACTAAATTTCTGCTCAGGAAGGTTTCGGACCCTCGTGTGAACGTTTGACCAGCGTTCTCCTTCTGACCACATACAGTCTCACGACGGTACCCTGTCCATGGTAATATATATTGAGAAAGTTGGTCTTTCGTCCGTTTGCGAAACAGATTAAAACTGACTCCAACCACCGGGCTTCTCCATCCCCGTACCGAACTGGAGGTAGAAGAAAAAGTCTAGTCGTTTCTGAGCCGTTACGCTTTATCCCGAATGAGAGTTATCCTCAACAGCCAGGGCACGCGGCGAAACTCCGGATCTCCGGCAAAACGGTGTGTTTGACCACGCCTTTTTCCAACGGCGCCGCTCGTCGGTCGCGTAAGGGCCCAGTTTCGCAGTTCTTTCGTCGGTGTTAGTCGTCGTCGTCGTTCTCGCATACTTTATCACCCTCACCCTTTATCAACCCCTCCCACTATTCCTCCCTTACCACGAAACTTTTGCAATTAACGCCCGTGACAGCTGGAGAATGTTAATTCGTTAAACTTTGTTCGTCGCCATTGAGGAGTCGGGGAGGAAAGAGCAAAGAAGGAGACGCCGAGGCTCGCGACGCTAAGTGGGATCTCCTTTTCCGCGCGGCCTGAGCTGATCCCCGAATTGCTGAAGTCGTCGCCGAGATTGGATTCATACTCGTAATATATATAACATCATTAGAAATTTCCTCGAGCGAAAGAAGGAAGCGGAAAATCTCTTCGCACGCAAACTACAACGAGCTTTGCCGGAGTAGTAATTCGCGAGAATTCGTCATAACCTGTTGTTCATTCGGAGCAATTGAATTCATTACTCACGATTTGAAATACAAACTGTCGTAATTCGAGGCAAACTCTACTCTCTGGATAACTTCGTTTATACGACTCGTAGCCCGAGAAGATAATGAATTAAGGCTTTTCGTCCGGCCGAGCGTGAGACAGAAGATTGGAGAACGAAAAAAGGAAAAGGCAGAAAAAAGGAAAGATGGAAGACCGGAAGTTGGGGAATAAGGGAGGCACTTCGGTCAACGGACCTCGTAATTCACTGTAATTACATTCTATTCCATCCGTTGATGCGCTAACATCGGATTCTTCTCGCGGAAAACGAGTCCGACGAGAGTAGAAATGATTGAGAAAAGGAGTAATGCAAATTACGGCTGAACATTGATTTCTCATTCCGTTCTCAACGTCGTTTGTGAGCGCTATGTATAGTGCTCAAAATGCGCTCCCCCATGAGAAAGTTACTTTATCAGTTTTTCATAATTTTCTACGACTTTCTCATAGAAGAAGTTCTGTAAACGACTTTAAGGTTGCAGAAATTACAAAAACATGTTGTGGATTTTTTTTCCAACAAACGTCGTCGTATCGTTATTCAATTTGCTAATTGGTTATGTATTGAATCGCGCAAATGATCCGATGTTTTCAAATTTCGTACTCAGGCATAAATATCCATATTCGACAACCCCCTTTTTAAATATTAACATTACCTATATAAAAACAAACCTTACTGTCACGTCCGGGCCTCACATTCGAATATGTTGACGACTAGAAATGGAATTTGCGCTGACGCTGGATAGCTTAGTGGAAAGAGCACTCGCCTAGAAAGCATAGGGACGCGAGTTCGATTCCCGCTCCAGCCACTTAGTGGCGAATTCGTTTTATGGGACTTAACAAAACCGGTGTCATAATCGGAATCCGACGGAAACATCTTTCTTATTTGGATTCGCAATGCGTACAAGTTCGAACCTTTGAGCCACCGCGACGGACAAGTAGTAAACCCTCTAAGTCGTGCCGTGGATAAGCAAAAACGCCTCTGAGTCGCAGATGAACAACGAAAAATGACTACTGAGCTGGCTGACAGTTGGACGAGCCCCTCGGACCTCTGAGACGTGTATCGCGTGCAGTAGCTAGCAATTCTCTGGGAGGGGGGGACATGTTACGCCTGGGCCTCACGTTCGAATATGTTGACGACTAGAAAAGGAATTTGCCCTGGCGCTGGATAGCTTAGTGAAAAGAGGACTCACCTAGAAAGCGTAGGGACACGGTTCGATTCCCACTCCAGCCGCTTAGCACCGAATTCTATTTCTGGGACCCAATACTAACCATGTGTGGTTTAAAGTGGCCTCACATTGACAACCGATGATCATCCAGTTTCCGTGATCGACCTTGGGGGAAATGGTGGCAGCCAACATTGGCAAGTAGTTATCATCCAAAACCCGCTTGACGATTGGGCCATACTCGAACGCCAATCTCAGGACAATTGGCACCGTGCTTCGCCCGGCTATTGGCTGCATCCGATTACCCTGCTTGGGTTCTAACCACCCAAAATACCACGCAAGGCATCGTACCTAGTAAGTAATTAAGCTTCTTCGCCTACAATCTCGCGCGCCACAGACAAGTTAATGATAATCCCTTTGGTTTTGAGTAGCGATAACCTGTATACGAAAGTTAACAATTTCGCCATTGAACGTCCGACGCTACTGGTGAGGCGGTTAACAATGGATCCATTGTTTCAACCTACCGTTGGCATCAAGACGAGAATTAATTATCGCGAAAACAATATAACAGCGTATAGCCACCTTGGAGTAAATTCACCCTCGCCTATGTCGAATTCAACGCGAGGATCCCCGAGAATCTTGGCGTCGACAGCTTTCGGCTCTATATTGAAAACGAACGAGACATATGAACTAGGGATTCTTTGTAGACACGAGCGGCGGTGGTGATCGATATTCAAAAGGAAGAAAAAAAAATTCCCCTACAGAATGAAATTTACTCAAGATATTCAAATTAATATTGAAGACGGCGTTGAATATTCTCCCGCGCAAGCTTTCGGTGCCGAAGGTCTGTCGAACGGGATCTCGTTGAAGAATATAAATGTCTCGTCTTTCCAAACCCTCGCTTCTATCCATTAGGCGAACGCTGGCGAAAGGGATGAGGACTGTGCGAACAGTTACGACGGGGATCCGCGGTATGAGCTTCCACTCGGACTCGCTGGCCCGCGTGTTTTCCCGATACTGGAGGGAGTTGGATATACCTTCGACACCGGCGAGATAACCCGCTTCGACGAGGAGAAACGGCGACGAGGTGGTACGAGAATAGTGTCGGTTTAATTGGATGGGAATCGAATGAAACTCTCCACCTCTCCGCGCGGCGCGGTGTTGATGCCAACACATTTTCGGCCGTCTCCGAAGCTCTCGTTCTGTTAGTTTTACACACCGAACGAGAGAAAATTGAATAAGTTCGGGATGACGGAGACACCGCAACGGCGCTGCAGCTACGGACGAAGTTCAATTAGAAATTTGATATAACTCCACTAGCCTCCCCTTGCGAAAGCTTCCTTCTCTGCGCCCGATGACGTCTGGACTTCCGAATCGTATGAAAAACTTTTGAAGCACGCTGAACGCTTTCCGCGCCCGGTTTTGCTGATGCAAAAATTAATAAACTTTTCATCCGCTGCGCCGGTCTGTTTCATGACGGAAACAGAAGTTCCGAAAAAAAAAGGGAGAGTTATGTGTTTTTCCAACTAGCCGCATTCGTCGAATCTCGGTATTTTCGTTCTTCTCCCGACTTCGTTGCTTTTTTGACTTTCCGAAACTCCTCGCGTAAAGAAAAAATAATATTGGAACTACTATGGATGAGGGAATAGGAAATATTGTTGGGGAAATAGTTGAAAGGATGATGGGCGGAATATGGAATTTTGGACGGACCCACATTCGCCCCATACGCTTTTCAACAGTCTTTCCCATACATACTGACACACCGAATTTTCGGCAATCCATCCCATAATCTTACCTATTTCTCGCGTCCTTCCAAAAGTCCCCATCGTCTTTCCCATTCACCGCGTACCCTCAAGTTTTCTAAAAATCAATCCCGTACCCATCCCCATAGTCTTTCCCATTGATCAGGTACCCACCGAATACGGGTGGGTCCATGATGAATGGGAAAGACTATGGGAATGGGTACGGGATTGATTTTTTGAAATTTCATGGGATGCGATGAATGGGAAGGACTGCGGGAAAGCGTATGGAGCGAATATGGATCCATGTGAAATCCCATATTCCACCCAGCATCTTTCATTCTCTGTCCTATACCATTTCCCATTGTTCTCACCAATAGTAGTTCCCATGGCAGTTACTATACGACTTTTTTTAGCAGGTATATTGGGGCACGGGAAATTTTGACGCGCCGCCAAGATTTGACCGTCGAAGAAGCCTGCAAACGACGACTTCAGCGGCCAGATGTAGCCGAGGCCATCGACTTCGGAAGACTCGGAACGCGGAAGCGAGTGTACCGTGTAGCACATTGTTGGCTCTCGAGCCGGCGCGAATTGCACGCCTTTTTCGATTACGACATGTCCGCCCCGGCAAAGTTCCGGGCGACGAGTGGAAACAAAGTTTTGTCATGGTGCGCGTTGGCCAAAGTGGATGCGAGACGACAACGAAGACGTCATTGCGGGCCTAAAAAATTCACTGATCCAACGAACTTTTATCCGGCGGATAGCTTCCGCTCGTTAAATAGTAGATAAGGGCGTGAAACTTTGATTCCGTTCCTTAATCAACGTTCTTCCATCTGGATCGTATGGAAAGCAAATATACACGAATCACGCGAATTGGATTGGAGAAAAGAAGATTTGAGATATCTTTCTTTCGCACCGGACGGATTTCCGATCAAAGAGACGCGTTCGTTTGGCTATTTCACAACTGAAGATACAACATACGAATGAAAGTATATACGTATCCCTTTAAGACGCATCCTCTCTCGTCGCGTTATCAAAGTTTTCGCCAAGCGAGAAAGAAATTTCGTAGTTTGAAAGGGATGAATGGGAACATCGGGTGGGCGGAAATATCGTAGAATAGCGTATAGACGAGAATTTTCAGTTGTCGGCTAGCAGACACGCGCACGCACACACACACACACACACACACACCCGTGGAGAGGATGAGTTTCAAACCCTCTATTCAGGAGATCCGTACACTCGAAGGACCACGCGAAGAGCGGTATCGGACCGCGGAAAGCGTGACCAGACTGTTGAAGCCCAGATTTTACCTCGTCTGAATTGGTCCAACCGTAATGTACGGAAATTCATGCGATTCGACGCGTCTATATAGAAATGAAGGCTGTAAGAGACACGGATACAGCCGCGTTCGCTCACGTAATTCGCCGCGTGTGTTATCCGCTTCGGCGAGCGTATAGATAAGTACAGTGCTATTCATGAATGCGCCGACTGACACTTTTTGGGTTGATGAAGACATCGATGAAGACAACGACGAAGACACTCAAGGAGATACCACGAAATGCTAAGCAGGCCCAGCAAGATGACTATGGAGACACCGACGAAGATAACGATAAGCACGACAATGAAGATCTTGGGAAAAAACCATGAGATCCAGATAGTCATGAATAGTAGCAATGATGAAGAGACCTAAGAAGATACCACGAAATACAAACTAGGACCAGATAGATGATCATGAAGACAGATTCATACGGTAATAACGGTAACCACAGCGACAAACGCGTTGAAAAAAACTCATTAGGTCCAGACATTCATGAATTCGTGTAATGATGAAGAAACCTCAGAAAATACCGCAGAATACGAAGTAAATCTAGAAAGATGAGTAGAGAGACACCGAAAAATAGTGATGAGCACGACAACAAATATTCTGGTGGAAAAGCATTAGGCCCAAACATTCGTGAATGACAGTACAAATAAAGAGGCCAAAGAAGGTACCACCAAATACGAAGCAGGCCCAGAAAGATGATTAGAGAGACACCCTAAGAAAACGACGAAGACGACGACAAACATTCTCGTAAAAATGCATCAAGACACCTATGAAGATAACGCGAAATCCGAAGTGGTCCCAATCCCAAAAAATGAGTACTAAGACGGATTCATATGAAGATAGCGTTAATCGCAACGACAGAGATGTCAGAAAAAATTCATTACGTTCAGACATTCATGAATGGAAATAATGATGACATCTAAGAAGATACCATGACATACTAAGTAGGCCCAGAAAGATAGAGACGCGGACGAAGATAACCGCAAGCGCGACGACACACGTATTGAGAAAGAATCATAGAGTTCAGGCATTCATGAATGGCAGTAAAGGTGAAGACATCTGTAAGGTTACGCGAAATACGGAGCAGGCCCAGAAAGACGACTATAGAGACCCAGCCGAAGATAATGATAAGCACATCGGCAGGTTAGAAAAATGCATTAGGACCGGACATTCATAAATAACGGAGATGAGGACACCTGCAATGATAACGCGAGACCCGAAGTGGGCCTAATGAATGCAAAGACAGACCCATTCGAAAACAACAAAAACTAAAAGATCAACGATTTTAAGATGAATTCATTAGATCCAGATCCAGGCACTTATGAACGGCAGTGTACAGTTACGGGGACGCGACGCGGGGCTACATTGTGTCAGTAGATATTGGAAAGTCATGTGGACGTGTAGCGCATCGTCATCCGCAGGCGGCGAAAGCTTTCGCTGAGTTGCTTGGTGATCGAGAAATAGGAATGTCCAAATGATGCGTCGCGTGAAAGGAGTATTAAAAGTTTGATGAAGAGCTCGCGGACGGGTCTAATTTCCGTGTCGATGCTTCTGCACGCTTCAAATTTCCATAGAGACCAGTTTGCCAACTAAAGAAGCTCTTCAGGAACGACGGGGAGAATCCTACTGTTCGAGCTCGAAGCTCCAAGCAGCGAGATACACACCGCGTGTCCGAGAGTTAAATTGAATGCAACCGATAAAGAATTAACTGACTGCGAGTTGTAATTTTATCCATCTGGAATGGCCAGAATGGAGGGACGTGTGTATAATGGCAGAAGTTAACGACTCTCCATGGTTTCATATTCAGGAGACCCAGCCTCACCCCTTTTACCTACCCATCACACCGGAATACATAATTATAGTCGCAGTCGCGATCGTAACGGTCGAGCTTTAACGGCGACTAGCGGGCGTAAATGATCCACGTTGCTCAACAATGCGTTGTTTATCGTCGCGCGAAAGTTTATTATGGGAAGCTCATAGCGACGCGGCACTCGTTGTAATTCCACGATGCCTCGTGCGCGCCTACACATGCAGATCGGCGGAGAGGCTCGTTAGGATCTATGAAGTTGATAGCTATTTTTCATTTGGATGAAAAAAAGGTCTTAAACATGCAATGTCACAATGTAAAGGGGAGAAAAACACGTTTGAAGCTTCGACCTTTTCCTCTGCTTTTCAGTCGCTCCAAAAAACGTTTCAGATGCTCGATGAGGTGATTCTTGTGTGATTTTTTCTGCGAACCTCAATGGGTCTATTATTCTCTTTGTTAGTCCAATGGAAAACGAAGATGTTGCGATTTTTTTGAAGTCTACCTTTCTAAAGTTTGAAAATTATGTTATCATTTTTCTTTTCTTTTTTGTCCCAATTGTTTGAAAATCGTTGTGTTCTTCATGTTGGCTGCGTCAAATTGTGACGAGACAGTCATGGGACGCAACAAGCCAGTGGAAATCTTTCACGCCCAATTATTTTTTATTTTTTCCGAGGAGTTGTGGAATTCTTTCTACGGATTCACCCCAGCCGTGCGGACTGGTGCAAATGTGAGATTTCCGGTTGGCCTACCCACTAAACCGCCTTCTGATCGGAGATCTGTCTGTGTTTGTTTTGTCATGTTGTGTGTATATACTGTTTTTGTTTCGATCTGTTGCGTCCAGTCTGTCATGTCAGGCAGCCGTCCGCGTTTTTCCGTCTCAGTATTGTCTCTATGTATGTGGTGATATTTTGCCAATGGTCGTTTCCGGGGAACATCACCTTGACGATGTTGTCAGGGGTGATGCTTCGGACGGCCGATTCTACAGTTCTGTGCATTGATGTTGCTACGTCTGCAGCGTCCTCTGTCTCTTTCTGTCGATGCCGCGTTCCGTCGTCTCGTGTCCGCGCTCTTGCCGTAGATCCTTCTGCGCTCGATGGCCAAGAGATTTACGGGAATCACCTCCGCTATCACCAGAACGGCCTGTGCAGACACTCCGGTAGAAACAAGCAATCCTCAGCGCTGTGTTTGTACTACCAACATTGCGTGGTAGTATTTTTTCACGGAGTCTGTCCAGATCTCCGCGCCGTAGAGGAGTATCGACTGGGCCGTCTCGGTTCCCGCTCTCGTCCCGTTGTTACTCGCGTCCAATTATTATGCTCATGCCTATTATCATTATTTTGTTCTTTGCAACAAATAAAACGCAGTTAGTTGAACATCAAAGAGGAAGCGTGCGAATAATAAATTGCGCGGGATGATCGCGAGAGCCTACCACGTATTCCTCATCCATTATTGAAATATTTATTTTCGCTTCGCGCTCGAGTGGCAAACGGAGAAATATTATTTTTCCATCGCGCGAGAGCTTTTATATTTTGAGTATCGGACGTTGCGAGCAGGAGGGTTATACGTGTCTCCGGCAAAATCTCGATTCGATTGTTGGGCTCCGGTAGATAACGAGCTCGGCTCGCACACTCACACACACACATATTCGTTCCTCCTCTTTGGATTCCGCTCCGTGTGCATCGCCTTCCCCTCGGATCGGCAACAACCCCACAAGCCCGATCGGCCCTCGACGCCGATGTTTTTTTTTGCCCTATCAATTCGACTCTGTGGCTCGCCGACTGTTCCATCGACAAAGTATTGTCCCGAAGAGCGCTCGACGGAGCTTCTGGACTCTTCAATCGAGCTCGCTAACGTTCCCATCGCTCACCGCGAGTGTCAACAAATTTGCCGCCGGCATTCGCGGACGAGACCGGGTCTGACCGCACGCTGAGCTGCACTACTGCGCGCCAGCGTTGAATCCCTTTCCCGCCCTGCACTCCGACGTTACTCCCACACGCTGGAGCGATATACTCACGCGAATTATTTCGCGCTCGTTCTATAACGAGGCGAAGCCCGCGCTAACGGACATTCGTAACTTTTGGAGCGTCGAGAGGCGAGTCGCTCGTCAATGAAATTGAGTATTATCGCGGTTGAAGTATATATGTATATACTTTATGGAAAGTGATGGACTGTCACGAATCTCTATGCTCGCTGGAGGGAAGCAAAAAATATTTTCATCTAATCTGTCGTTCGTTATCACCGACCGAACGATCGATCGCGCCGGTCGATGCTTTTTGATGCTTTGTCACTGAAATTGACCGATAGTCGAAAGTATTTCGAAGATTTTGTTTTCCTCGGCGCAAAAGAATCGAGTCAAGGGAATGCATTTTTATTCGCTTTTTTCGTTCAAATAAAGACAACAATAATAATAATAATCTTAATAACGATTATGGTATTTTTACATTATTCATGTTTTTAACAATTTGTGAGGTTTCATTAAGACCTTTTTTTTAAGTTGAGAAAAATAAAAAATTAAGAAATTCACGTTCACATTGTTTAAGGTAGTCCAAGAGTATGGTGTTCATTTCGCATAAGTTCGAGGAAAGTCAGAGGAATTACGAATTTAATTTGCCAACACTTTTCGATGGTATAAAAATCTGAAAAAATTCATGCACATTAAAGGTGCTATGAAAATTAATTTTGGATAATAATAATTCCAAATTGTTATTAACAAATTAACGAAACAAAAAATTGTTCAAGAAATTGCCCGGCAACACAAATTTTTTTTTAATGAATATAATTCTTTTATTTTTCTGAATACGTATGATTTTTTTTCAGATTTTTGTATTGACTTAAAATTTTTTTTTTTATGGAAAAAATGTGTGGAAAATCGTAAAATTCAAAGTCAATTAAAAAATCTGAAAAAATCCATATGAATTCAGAAAAATAAAAGGATTTTTTTCATGAAAAAATTAATTGTGTTGTCGGGAAATTTCTTGAACATCTTTTTGTTTCATCAATTTGTTAATAACAATTTGCAATTATTATTATTCAAAATTATTCTTTTTACTATCTCTAATGCGCATGAATTTTTTCAGATTTTTATACCATCGAGAAGTGTTTGCAATTCACTCTCAATTCCCTCGAACTTATGCGAAATGAACACCTTACGCATAGACTACCTTAGTGAGGTCGTCTCATTGCGTATTACCGAAGAGTTTGATTCACGTGAATTCAAAGAGAATTTCGACAACTTCTTGATGAAATAAAAATCTGAAACAAATCAACTTTACAAAAGGTGCCGCGACGACTAAATTTCCATAATAACAATTCCGAAAAGTTACTAACAAGTTAGTAAAAAAAATCATTGTTCAACGAATTTGCCGGTAAACTAACTTTTTCTTTAACCCAAATATATTCAATCATTTTCTTGAATCCTTATAAAGTTGTAAAAAAAAATTTCGAATAAAAAAAAAAAAATACCATTGTATTTGTCTAAAAAATCTAAATTCGTCTCTACATCGTTCAAAAAATACCAATTCTCGTTTGACTTATCAAAAAAATAAAATATAACGTTAGTTTCGTTCAAGGAATCAAGATTAGCGTTTAAATCGTAAAAAAATACTTGTTACCCCATCCCTCGTAATAATATACATTTCACCACAACACCAACTTCGCGCAAACAATTAGGATGAATAAATCAGGAGTTGCGACGCGCCCGTAACAACTCTGAAGAGCCCGATTATTATTTTTTTTCTTTTCAAAGTACTCGCGCTTTCGCGCCTTTCGATGGCGAATCAGTTGTGGTTGATACATGGATAGGACTCATCGGAAGTGGTTTCCATGGGACGGCGCGGCATTGACTCTCGTCGCGTCGGAGAGCCATTCCGGTCGCGAGTGCCGAAGCGGTTTCGAGCGTTTCGACGCGCCAGAGAGAAGCGGCGGTCGGAGCGCAGCGGAGTGCAGCGTGAACGCTGAGCCGCCCGTGCTTTGCATTTCCATTCGCGGCAACGTCGGAGCGAGTCGTATTACCCTAAAGCGACCAATTTCATCTGGCGCTATTCGCGAGGCCGTGGAATGCTCGCAGTTCCGCGAGAGCGCTATCTCCGCGTCCCGGGACGACGAGACGACGACGACGAACGGGACGGGGAGAAAACAGGAGAAACGGATAGACGCGACCATGGCAACAGGTCGCCTAGCAACAGTGGTTTGCCCTTCGAGGACGAGGCGCTCGGCGTCTTCGTCCTACGCGACACACCCCGCATTTTCCTTCTCTCCGTCAACCTACGCGCGACGTCTTCATTCCACTGTGCGTCGATCCGATATATAGATGTGGAAGCGCCGAACGAGCCACGATTGCGATACCTCGGCATGGTTCGCGACGATAACATTCCGAGCCCCGGAAATGAACGACAATCGAGAAAAACCCACGTTATTGTGGAACAATCTATTTTTTTTTTTTTTTTTTTATTCAGGAAAGATCGTGGGAATTAAATTTGCACATTACTTTTTCATTTATTGAATCTGTGAGAATGTTCTTTCACGTATTTGGTTTTCTCACGAAAAAATTCTGACTACTGAAAAATAGAAAAAAAAAGACGTTTTCATCGTCAGCGTATTTGAACTGCAATAAAAACGGTGCGATGCGGAAATAAACGAAATTGAAAAACTGTCGCGAAAGAATCGACTATAGCTTGTTTTTTTTCTAAAGAATGAAGAATGATGCGAAATTTTGCTTCCTCACAGAAAAAATTCTGTTTTCAAAAAAAAAAAAAGAAAAAATAATCACGCCTTCATTGTCAGCGTATTTTCATTAGAATAAAAATGATACGAGTCAGACGCGAAATCAATTTTTTTTACGAAGGTTTTCATAATTTTTTAACGCTTCGAAAGACAAACGACAAATTCAAACACAATTTTTTCGCAAGTCAATTCTACTCTGAATACGATCGAAAAGTTTTTGCAAAGATCCTTGAATAGTCGATACAGAAATGCAAACTTCTAAATAAAATGGATTTCTGAAAAGAAATTAAAATATTAGTAAAAGCTGTAGCAGCTTTGATATCGATCCTCGGATTCTTTGATAAATCTTCTAGGATCTGAGAGTATTTTTGAAAAAATTGTTTAAACAAAAAGATTTTCATACGAAGAACAAAACTTGATAAACGAAAATATTCAATAAAAAAGCCCAAAGTCCCTACAACTGTTTCCACAATGTGATTGTGAACATTTTATCGAAATCAATACTGTTAGACCTCTAATTAACATCTTTTTTTTTTTTCAAAACCGAATTTTTTTTCAAGTTTGTACTTTATATAGAATCTTCTAGGATCTGCGGAAAACCGTCCGGTTTTCTCTCTGAAATTGATGAAAACAGATTTGTTTTTTTTTTACATTTCAAAAATAATTTTGCGTAAAATAGGCAATTGTGAAAAAAATTTCTTATTTCCAAAACTACAGCATTCGTATTTCCATCGCTTGCAATAATTATCCCGCGAAAATGCCTCGAACTCTCGAACGACCGCGAAACGAGCGTAATAGAAAAAAACAACAAAAATCCAATCTCGCACGGCTTATCGTCTGCGAATAAACCATAACCGCAGCTCGAAAAAAAAAAAAAAAAAAAACGGAGTGAAAAAGAAAAAGTCACAACACCGTGACACAGAGGCTCCGCGACGCCGCAAATTTGAAAATACGTCTCGTTACAAACTTCAATCATGGTTATAGAGATTTCCTTTTTTTTGCTCAGCGCAAACGACGCTCCGACCGTCCTCTCGACTTTCCTTCTCATCGGGTTCCTCGCTGCGTGTTGCCGTGTGCCCTTTTTGTAAATTTCGCTTGGGACTTATCCACCCCCCCACCCCCCTGCGTATTTACGCTTCGGCCTAGCATATTTCTCGTTTCTTCTTCAGTGCCTCGCGAGTAACCCCCCATAGCGCAGTGCGGATGACTTAGGCTTATCCAGAATTTATTCGCGGCGTAACTCTGCTACATTTCGCATGTTTCGCAAAAGTGTTCCGCTCTTAAATGGCCCAAACGCTTCGGCAGTCTCGTCCGTTTTGCACTTGCCTCGCGTAGACGCCGCCGAGGGAAAATAGGAGCTGCGTGTTTAGGAAGGACTATGAAAAAAAAAAAATGAGCTACTTCGAGCGACGAGAGACTGCGAAGGGTACTTCGGAGGTTCAGACTCGGCATTGCGGGCCTCGGGTTACTCCCTCGACTGTCGCAATGCTAACCCCTCCGCTCTTACTGTCGGGTTGCATTAACAGTTACGAAGGCTCGAAGTACATATCGCGCACCCGCCGGAGCTCGCGTCCTTCTGTCGAACTTATTGCCAAGTCAAGTTTCGTACTTTAAACGAGAAAAGAAAAAAAAAAACAATTTTCGAACCTCCGCTAGGACACGCCTTTGAAAAACGCGAGCTTTGCGGCTGAGTAATCTTTTCCAGAATTTTTTTTTTTTTTCATTTGTTTTTTTTTGGTCCGGTGAAGGATTTTTTTCGGTTAAGCAGGTTCCGCATTTCGGGGGCTCTTCGTCAGGCGCGCATACGGTTACGGGTGACAAAATATGCTCGGTAAACATGCGGGGTAGGTCCGGGTCACACTTCGAAACTCGGGCGTGTAGTCGCGGGATGTATAAACGGGATGTGTTTCGGACGTTCCCCGGCTAGAAACCACCGGGACGGTTTTTTCCGCCGGAAAAATATCGGGCGCGACTAACCGAGGCTAGAGAAAAAAACACAAAAAAAATATTACAAAAAAAAAAGAATAATTCAGCGAGTGAAATGATCGACGAAAAAAAGCGCTTTCAGGACACAACAGAACTGTTGTGTGCGATTTTTCACCGGAGCACTCTGCGAGGAACAAATTATTAGAATTGGACAATTATGTTTATTCGAATAAAAATGAGATCACAATTCAATAGCGGATTCAATTTAGAAATTGTATACCACGAGACACTTCTGGAATATCCTATCTGGAAGGCCTTTTTCTCACATAATTTGGCTCTGTTATTAATTAAGCTACCCTCATATGGGAAGTCTTAGACTCATTTGATATGGCCCTCATCGTGATGTTGTCTGGCCAGCCTGATCATACAAGTAGTGTCATGCCTTTTTATGACCTGATGTGGCCCTGATGTTGGCTATATCAGGCTAGTAAGGTAAGGCGACTCTTCGTGGCCCTGATCTGGGCGCTATCTGGGTAGCCTGATCCGTTATGCCTTACAAGTACCTGATGCGTGCCTGACAGACATCAGGCAGCCTGATTCATTTTTTGCTCGGGCAGGGCTTGACCTCAAGTTCTGCTTGGGAATATCTGCAACTTGCGAGCATTGTTCTGCTAACAAGAAATCACATACATGTACCTACATACAGATCATACATGCCGTCAAAATAACTTTTCTTGACGTTTCAAAGAATTTTGACTATCCTGGCATAAAAATCCGGATTTTTTTTTTTCGCAAAACAAAGTTTTATGTGGGTGCAGTAAAAAGATTTTTCTACGAATCAATTAAAAGATTACAATTGATTAATTTTGGCTTCCGCGCTGAGGAATCTTCGCGAGAGGTTCTACAAAAATTGGAGCAGCAACGTGCAATCTTTATTTCATTGGACAAATTCGCACGGGCTCGCGCGGCGAATTACGCGGTCTTTATTATTCCCGGAGATTTCGAAGCTCGCGTACCGCCCGCTCTCTTTTCTCGATAAGCATGGCTTTCGTGTATATAATAGGTGTTGAGCTCGGCGTTAACGCGCCCGCGAGTCGTCGCACGCCAGCAGGTGAACAAAATTGTGGTGTTGGTGGTGTCGTCGCTGCCACAGGCCGTAAATCACGTCAGCCAGAATGCAGCGAGAGAGAGAGAGGGAGTGTACATACCAAAACCGATGCGAAAGTTTGTCAACACACGTTCGACGGAACGAACAGGTTGGGAACGATAGAGGGTGCAAAAGTCCTATTTCCGATAATAGCTTGTTGTACGCCAACTTCGCGCGCACATTTCTTTCACTCATCCTCTTGCCAATCTGGAACGAAAAACACGTTATAATTCGTATTTAAGTCTAGCCTAACGTACACCGTCGAAGAATCGTCTCTCGTCGTCGTTGCTGTCCTTCGTGAAAACCTGAGACACAGCAAATCCAAATGTATAGTCTACCGACTAATATTATTCGATTAGCAACATACTTATCTGAATAATTAATGCAGATTAAACAAATGTGTTACCCAAAAAAAAAAGAAAACTTCGAAGTGACAAGAAATGACAGCAACGAGACAAAGCGACGATAACTTACCGAACGCATTCACTTTCAGAAGACTGCGAAACCTTTTTCACCCTATCAACCTTCCATCACTCTCTCTCTCTCTCTCACCACTATCAACTAATCTCTACGTTTTTAAGTCATTCCAATAAAACAGAACCTTTAACCTTATCGTCAACCTTAACCTGCGATAAACCTTTAAACTTAACCTTAAACCTTCCAATAAACCTTTAAACTTAACCTTAAACCTTCCAATAAACCTTTAAACTTAACCTTAAACCTTCCAATAAAACAGAACCTTTAACTTTAACCTTAAACCTTTTTTCGTATTTTCCAAAAACCCCCGAAAAGCCTCCTACTATTAGCGGCTTCTTCATCGTCCAGCATCGAGGGATCCCGGGAAACCGATTGCCACCCGCTCGGCCACCAACGCATCAAGGCCCAAATCGCAAGAGAATCACCCGCCTTTGCGATAACAAGCCTCGCTGCACCATCGACGGTTCACGAAGCATTCCGGGAATGAGCAAAACTGTATATACATTTTGAAAAAAATGAGAATCCAGAAGAAAACGCAGAATTCAACATTCAGATACGGAATCTTAAAGAATCCTGCGAAGGAAAGAATTCGATTAAAATCGATGGCGATCGTCATCGACACGGATGAAATTAATATGATGACATGATCGATTTCAATTATTCGCTCCTGTCGGCGCAAGTGTCGACTGCACGAGCCAACGGGTTTCCAAAGGATCGCTTTTGCGCAGAGATATATGTATACTAATGCGTACACTATCTTTATCTAAACATGGGGGTTGGAGAGGGCAAATTTCTTGTAGCCTATTGGCCCTGAATTACCCGTCTTCCACTTCCTACTTTTCCTGAAGGATGGGGGAAAATCGCCCAAGCATCCCCCTTCCCTTAGCTACTGCCCAAGGCCCATGCATGAGCCTTGCGTGCATGCCTGGAGGGTTGCTTGTCCGCAGGCGCTGTGTGGCGGCGTTACGGAGATGTAACAGTAGCAACTCCGAAGTGCCCAAATTTTTTTTTTACCATACACGATCTCTCATAGTCGATTCCTAAGATGTGAATTATTCCGAAAAAAGGCATAATATGTAAGTCTATCGTGAAATTGTATGCAAGCTCGTTCGGCTTGACGGGAAATTATTCAAGAACGGCCTGACTTTTCCGCTTGGCGTTGCGACACGTGGCCGACGCTGATAGGTCTCGAACATTCGTCACGTATGAAATTCAAATGCTTCCCCGTACGAGCCTTCCTCCGACATTCCTCCGCGGTCCTCGATAATATGTGCAAACGAATCGGAAAATACGATCGGTAAAAAAAATTCGCTTTCGTGAATTCCGCCGAGCGAGTCGCACTTTTGCAGATGCGAACGAACTCGATGGCTGCCGCGTTGTGAGGCAAAAGTTTGGAAATGAAAAACCTTCGACGTGCTATCGACGCGAGGGCTTCCTTCAATTTCCGCTTTGTCGACTCCGGCGACGAGAGACGTCGCTGACCGACCTACCAATCTTATCCAACGCAGTCTTCTCGCAGTGCCGCGCGCCTCGTTTATCGGATGTGATACCGTTTCGCGAATCTATCCGTTTCTCCTGGCTCTCTCCTACGAGTCTCGCGCTTTACCGTGAGATATCGAGCTCAATATGGGACTCGCCTCTGTGCACTAAAATGCTTCTCGTTTCTGTACCGGAAAACGAACTGCGCAAATACTCTCCCCGGCTCGACTATCCCGAGGCTCTAACGCGAAATATGCATATTTCGTCCGTGATTGAGTTGTTACGTCGGAACTCACATATCCGTTTGGAAAATAAAAAGAAGAATCAGCAGTTAGCATGAGAAAAAAATTACGCAAAAATTGGGGCCTGTGAAAGATAGTCTCACTATATTATAAAAATACCTCACCGCTGACGCTGTGTAAGAGACGGTAGTTTAGACAATATGCTAAAGTCACGGACTGGCTAAATTCACGGGAGGACTGAAGTCACGGAGGGGTTGAAGGCATAGAGAGACTGAAGTCACGGAGGAGTTGAAGTCACAGAGAGACTGAAGTCACGGAGGGGTTGAAGTCACGTAGGAGTTGAAGTCACGGAGGGGTTGGAGTCACGGAGGGGTTGAAGTCACGGAGGAGTTGAGGTCACAGAATGAGTGAAGACACGGAGGGGTTGAAGTCACAGAGGAGTTGAGGTCACAGAATGAGTGAAGACACGGAGGGGTTGAAGTCACAGACAGACTGAAGTCACGGAGGGATTGAAGTCACAGAGAGTCTGATGTCACCGAGGAACTAAAGTCGCGAAGTGGCTTGACTCACAGAGAGACTAAGGTTTCGGACCGGCTAAAGTCACGGAGACATTGAAGGCGTGAACTCGGGAGAATTTCATGAGAAAACGTCTTCGGTCGTTTCATTTCGGAATTCGGATCGGCATTTTTTAGCTTCCGATTCTTCCAAATTCTCATTCGATCCTTCTAAGTTTCCCCGGAAGGGAAGTGGTAATCTCAAGCGGAAATTGGCGTCAGGCTGCCTGATTACCAGGCACTTTTAAGCAGTGCCTGATCTGGAAAGCCTGAATTTGCCCTGACGGGGATTTGATAAGTAACGGGTTACACAGGATTTTCTAGATCCTCTTTTTCCTTACGGAAAGAATAGAGTTCGTGCTCTGGACTGGCTAGATATTGTGAGGCAGGAATTCGATCTCCTGATTTCTTCCACGCTTGCAATTCGGGTACCAAAGGACAACCCGACGTTCAAGGAGGAGTTGTCTCGTCCGATCTAGAAGTAGGAAGAAGCTTAAGACGAGACATGACACTTAATTTTTTTGACATTTAATAAGCTGGGCGAGCTCACGAGTCACGGGTGCACGTTGGGCTACCGTACAATCGTGGAGAACCAAACGATAAATATGACGAACAAGAAGTAAGCCTAGGCTATGCTTAGAGAAATCGTGTGACTGCGAGTCGAACGGTCAACGCGTGCGCGCGAGATACTTATAAGAGTTTGATTATGCGTGTTTTTGGACATTGGAAGAGGGTATCCGGATTAATAGGAAGGTGGGAACTGATTGTCTCTCCGGAGCGCTTTCGCTCACGCGAAACCGCCGACGTTTGGCCATCTAGCGGCCAAACGGGAGAAACTACCTGGGGGTAGGGTCGTCCCGTTACAATACATACAAAGGGTACCTGGAGAGACAACTCCGTTTTGTAATAAAGCACACCCGATGCTACCTCGATCAGGTACAACTAACTAAAAAAGTGTTTTATCACAAAAAAAAAAAGTTCCCAAAGAAGATCTTGACACCTCTCTCTTCGTTCTCCATACCACTGTCTTCGTGGCTCAGAGCGCTTTGACACGCGATCGTAAACGCGTATTCGACGAACTTCCGGCTTACGATGAAAAGCAAAAGTATCTCGAAATTGTCGAATTCCCAATTTTCCTTTAGTGCTCCGCATCGAAGTTTCTTCCGATTGTCGTAATTTATCATTTTTTCTTTTCTTTTCTCTTCTTTATTCTTTCGTTGCTTCTTTCGAGCTACCCGTGTTTCTGCGGAAATCGAATTTTCGGGCAAACTTTTTCTTTTCGGCTCTTCCGAGCGATATTATCCAAAGTTCGACGCGGAGAAAAGCTCCCTCGTACATCGCGCGTGCCAAAGAGAACGTATTCAATTTTTTTTTCTTCTTCCTTCATGATGGTCGCGCGCTATCGAGACATCGTCGAGGGAGTAACAGAACCCTGGGCAGAAAAGCGAACGATGACGATGTCGCCCCCGCCGAGGCCTCTTGACTGCACGAGTGGGGTTACTCTTTTGTTCGTTTCCACCTCGCTCGTTCGGTCGCGCTTCTTCGCCCTCTTTCCCCTCCTCCGGTGGCCCTCGATAAACTGTATACAATCCGGACATTCATCGAGCCGCGATGGACCGAGCTCGAGCATCGGGCTTCTGAAATGTTAACAAGCCTCCCCGGTGAACTCGCTGACTTTGTGAAACTCCACAAGGAGAACGACACGGGAGTGACGAACGAGTGACTCTCGAACGCCGAACGCAAACGTCGGCATTATATACAAGAGAACAAAGAAGACCGTAAGTACAGGTTTTTTTTTTGCATACGTATTTTCATAACGAATCACTAGTCCGACGAGAAAATATACTGAAGAGATTACTGAGAAACGTTTTCTTAAATTGTATTCGCGATGTAAGGAACGGCCGAAAACTTCGCAGGAGAGATGTCCGAGCAATAATTTAATCTGGCTGCCTGATGTCTTGTCAGGCACGCATCAGGTATTAGGCATGACGGATCAGGCTAACCAGACAGCGCCCAGATCAGGGCCACGTCAGGTCATAAAAAGGCATGACACTACTGGTATGATCAGGCTGGCCAGACAACATCAGAATCAGGGCCATATCAAATAAGTCTAAGACTTCACCTATCAGGGTAGCCGGACGTAATTGATAACGTAGCCAACTTATGTAAGAAAAAGGCCTTCCAGATAGGATATTCCAGAAGAGTCGCGTGGTATACAATTTCTAAATAATTGCTTAATGAGCAGTAAGTAATAACTTTATTATTCTTAATAAAAAATAGTTGTGTTTCCATTTTTATCACATGGATGAAAAGAATTAAGCCTTATTAGAGACGTCAAGTAGATTGATTTTGTATAATAATAAAGAAAAAAAAATCATTAACAAATTATTAAAAAATATCAACAACTGCCCAATAACAATAGAAAACGGGCAAGCGTGTAGGTTTTTTTTTCTTATTACGGAAAAAGTGATTGATTTTAAAGTTTTCGTGCAATCACCCAGAAATTTCTTGATTGCAATGTGGACTTTTGCTAGAAAAACTGTTCTGCAGGTCGTAGGTTTACGATTGTTTTTTGAAGTCACGAAAAAAAATTGGCTTCTTAAAAGTGGAACAATTGATTGAAAAAGAGATTACTATATCACGAAATACTAGAATTTTGGTCGAATGAAACTCTTAGTTGAGAATGTAAGAGTGAAATAACGTTAAGTCTATACGGGGGGCTGTCCGGACATAATAACAATTAACTAACAATTTTTAACTAATTGTTTACTCATTAAAAGAAACCATTTTTTAGATGACCTTAAACAGTGTTCGGAAACAATTCATTGATTAATTCTTTGACGCTTGAAAACTTTTACACATAACAACAACAAAAGTATGTACTGTGTTATGGTGGTAAAAAGTGTTAAGTTCGACCAATATACGTTGACCCTGGAATTCGACCCATGTTGTTCAGGTACCAATCAAGAGTGCCAGCCACTGCACTATATCCACCCATACACTTCATCATTCGCGTCGTCTACTTATATGCAAAGCTGGACCCGTTCGTCACACCGTTACACACCTCCTTTCGCGGTCGTCGACATCCTCGTCGAATGTGCAGCGTGGCGAGTGTCCTATTGCGCGATTACTGAGGCATCATGTTCTAAAATAAAATGAATAAATACACATAACAATAATTGACAAATAATAAATAAATCATTGTTTAAACAAATTATGATTGATAAATTATTATAAATAAATTATCATTGATTGCTATGATCTGTCTGACTGAGACGAACGTTCGTCGGTCCAAGAAAATTCGAATGAGCGTTAATTAGCTCGATAAATCAGGATGTACGGCTCCCTAGGCCGGTACATCTTAATCCCAAGAACTTTGTCGGAAACAGTGAATCCAGCTGGTCTCTTCGTTAATACAACGGATAGTCTCTTGCCGCTCCGATGTCGAGGGAAATTAATCGGGGATGACGTTGTGATCCGTCGACGTTACTCGGCAATACGGCAAAACGTGATTCGCCGAGGGTGCCGGTTGATCGCAGTCACACAGAGAAGAGACGCAAAAGGATTAATTTTCACGGGGATTTGAATGATATTTCTCGTTCAAACGCGTCGCGTCGCGGACGACCGATGTCTTCTTTCATCCCTCTCGCGTCTGTCGCGCTACGGAAAACGCGAGATAGGGCGGCAACGCCAGCGGAGATAAACGAGTCGCCGATCCCCGTATGTTTTTCTTCAAGATTTCGACGTCCTCGCTGATTTATCGTGCGGCTTTTCCACGTTCGGACGAATGTGCGCCCGTGTGCCGCGAGACCATTCCCGCTATACGCGATTTCTTTTGCGTGACGCTAATAACGCGACAGGCAATCCGTCATCGGGAAGCCTCAAGGGGTTCGACGAACGAATTCGAAATCGGTGTGGCCTCTCGCCGAAGTCTTTTCTATAGTTTCTTTGCGCGTCGACGATCAGTCAGTTCGATTTCGATCCGTTGGCGATATGTTACAAATTGCTGGCACGGTTGTCCGACGAAAGTTAAATGACAATTGGAAAAAACGAGGGGTAAAGAGAGCTTCGGCCATTGTTGGATCGCGTATTCGTTCGAATTCGAACGAAGAATTTTAGATTTTGCTGCGTTGCAGAGAAAGCTTGTCATTCGATGACAGCAGGTCCCCATAAAGTGTTCCTGAAGCTCTAATCACGTCCTGATTGGATGTTTTGTTACCCGAGCAGAAATTTGTTCCGGCTGCCATATGATTAGTCAGGGCCAGGGTTTAGTCAGGGTTTCCTATAACTTCTTTTTTTACGACACTAGGCCGAATGATCACATTACAAAAGCTCGTCAGGCCGTCAATCATCGCGAAAGCGATCGAGTTTTTCAACTCCGGAGACAATTGGCACCGGCAAAGGAGGCCTAAGAGACAAAATCGTTTATTTTTTTTTTTTAAGGGGTCGACACAAAAAGAATTGAGATACACCATTGTCTGAACTCAATTGGGAACATTCACGACGACAAGAGAGTCGGAGCTGCGGTAAGCGGTAAAAGTACATTCATCGCTGAATCATGTCCCGGGACATACGAGTTTCATGCGGTTCGCGTCTCTCACCGACGAAAAGTTACGGCTACCCGGAGAATTGCCGGCCGGCTGTTGTCGACGAGTGGAAAAAGAATGAAAAATTCTTAGTGACGAGGACGGCATAGGGGCAGTTTCGTATGTCGAGTCTGCAACCACTCTCCATCATCAAGAAACGCGGCAGCGTTTCAACGCCAAGTACTTTAAAGAAGATTCTTTCAAAAGATTTCCACAAGTGTCAGTTATAAGACACCTTTTTCGATTAATTCCAATTTTTATTTTTATATCTATACCTATTGTTTAATTTTATTTATTGAATTGCATTTTTTTTTCTGTCGGACGAACTTCCGGTAAGTTACTCTGCACACCATGACGATAGCACGAAAAAAGCCAACGGTACACAATCCCGCTGATAAACCGAGAATGAACTATTTTTGGTCAATGAAAAAATTCCCGAACGCATATAAATGTGCTATTAACAAACTGTGCAAGTTTTAATGAAATCGCTCGACAACTTGCTTAAAAACAAAATAAAAAAATGATTACTAAATGTGCGCATCACTTAAATTTTGACAAGGATTGCCATTGGATTCGTCGTCAGCGCAGGGAATGTGTGTAAAATGTTATCAAGAAGATACATTTTTTTCGTTCAACACAAAGCAATGAAAAGTATATTTACTGTGTAATGCGACGCGGTTGAATGTCAACCATCAACGTTCCAGCGGCGAAGGAGCCGATATCCTAATTCCTCGCGGTAATCCCCGTAACACCGAGGGACGACAGGGCTGCGTCACGTGGACGGAGGCGTCTCCGAGGTTGCTAACACACATATCGCTACCGGGGTGAGACCATCGTGTAGAAATTTAATCCCTTCATTTCGATGCAAATGTTCAACAGGAATTTAGGGATTAGGGAGGGCGCGGATGGAGGTCCTGCTACGCTATAAGCGGACACGTTTTGCGCGTCAGGCCTTGACTTCACGGCGTGAAATATTTTTTTATTTTTCAAAAATAAAAAGAAATGTATTCACTTCTGGAGCCCGTCTAATTTGCATGTTGTGGATCATAAGAAATATTATACTCAAAGATATGAGTCCAAACAAAAAATACTTTTTTGGCGTATCAACGGCGTAGGAAGCTTTCCTACGATAGGAATTCTGGTGAATGTCGATTAATGATAACTTGCCACATCAATGATGACATCACAGCCGTAGCAAATGAAGTCAAGACTATTGGAGATCACAATGTCAATGCCATACCCATGATGTCATCAGTATAGCGGAGAATAATGCATCACCATTGAGTATTGCTAGCTAGTTGCTATACCAATGCTGATGCGATTACTATCCAAAATTACTAGCCAGCGTCATGCCAGGCTATGTCGAGTGCAATTTGACAAGTGAAGATGTCAACAATCGGATCACTGATACGTTTTTCTTGCCAGTTACTGTCTAGTCCTCCTCCAAAAAGCCGAGATCAGAAGAGCTTGCCGGGCATTGAACCTCAAATCAGTGAATCGCCTCCAAATTTCCAGATGGTATCGCGAAGGATGTACATGTGGGAGGGAGTCACGATGAAACCCTTTGGCGTAGAAGCTTCGTGCAGGAGCAACGACAATGGAGAACGTGAGGATTCCATTGTCGGTTCTATTTGGCAGTGTTGAGTTTCTGCTGCTGGGAAGGATTCCAGCGTGGCTACAGTATGAGATAGTGCGGACAGTGGAAATAGTGGATTTGCGGAATCGTTGAGGCCCGCATCGGGTAAGATCTCGCGGGGAATCCCCGCTGCAGGTGCGAAATCACGTTTCGTAACCCTCCCCCGGCGCGGAGAATGGAGAGAGTGAAAACTCCACTGCTTCGAGTGGTTCCCACGTATTGGATCGAGAAAACAAGAAGGTGGAAGGTCGCGCGACGCTCCGGCAAAAGCGACTGCGGAACGTAAAGATCCAGGGATTTCAAGGGGAGACGCTTGAACGCTGACTGGTAGAGCCGAAGCTGTCGCGAACAGACGCTCCTCTTCACTCGCCATGGCTTTGCCGCAGCGTTCTTCCTCGAACGTTTCTCTCATTCCACCTCCGCTTGCGTCTCCTTTTCTACACGCCGCAACCTTTGAATCACTCTGGCTCGTGTGCAACCAAGGTCCCGACGAGATCACCTGACCATCGCAGAGCTTGCTTAATACCCGCGAGCTAACCCCCAAGAATCTTCTCTTACAAAAAATCGGCATCATCCCAACGGATAAGAGTCCGACGGTAGAGAAATACCAATCTCCTTTTATTTTCTTCATTTTGTACGCCATGAACCGAATCATCGTAGATTCGGACTGGATAAGAGGAGAAGAAGTCGAGCAAAGGAGACCCCGGAAACTGCCGGCAAGGGGATGTGCCCGAAAAAAGGTATCGAGAGGCAAAAAAGAAGAAATAGAAGGCGAGCCGACCGACGTCGTTGGATAACAACGTAATGAATTCCTTCACGTCTGGTCGAGTTCCTCGCGGGCTGTATTGCTCGGCGTACCGAAGGGGAGTCTCTCGTATACAGTGCCGGTTTGTCCGGGTGAGGTGATGGATTTTTCCCCTTCCATTCTCGAGTTCCTCGAGATTCAACCTTGCAGTCCGTTGACACCCTCGGCAGTCGATTGTCGAAACGAACTGCCGTTCTCGCGAGATTCGTTGATCCGACAAACCGTCGTCCGGGCCTTCGACACGACATCGATTTTTCCGTTTTCCACAATATCCTTTTTCCACGCAAAACGAATGTACCAGTTGCAGAAGTCGGCGGTCGCCGCGCTGGCCGAGAGTGGCGATTCAATCATTCCCATCCGGCTTTGAAGCGATCGCCTCGCCTTCCTTTGCAGCGCAAAAGAAATCCCGCAACATCGTGGCTGTGCACGACGAGAGCGGTAAATTGCCATCCGATAATGATGCGAACTCTTCATTCGGGAGTTTCTACGTTCGATCGTAGATTTTTTTTTATTCATCCTTATTTAGTTATTCGTCACTGCCTTTCGGCTGAGATTCGTTTGTTTCGCAAAATTCCCGTCTCTATCCGTTCCTTTGACAAACTGATTTATACGCCGTATTTCGTTTCCGTTTTTATCTCGCTTTTTGCCGAGCGAATCCGAGCGATTGCAATTACAACGATGTTACCGACGGAGGTTGGCGATACGGCGGATCGACGTTTGCAATTTATCGTTTGCAGTGTCGTACGAGTCGGATGATGCCCGGAAAATCCGATTGGAGGGAACCGAATCAGTGCGAGAAATCGTTGATGGAAAAGGCTTCGGGTTCGAGCCGACGCCTTTGCGAATGTGAAATAACTGCCTACACGTTTTTTTTGTTGTAAAACTGCTTTTTTTAAAGTGAAACGGAGTGTTACGCGCTAACCACTTTCCTGTTCTCATTTTAAACTGCTGAGAGTCGGAGTTTCAGGCGTCACACCCGAGCAGAAATTTGTTCCAGCTGCCATATGATTAGTCAGGGCCACATCAGAGAGAAGTCCGGCGACGTTGATCAGGCTCGCCGGACTTCTTCCTGATATGTACCGATTCAGGTACTAATATGGCAGGCTATATTAGGTTTTCCAGTTGTCTACTGGATCTGGGCCATTTCCGGCCTTAGTAGAGTACGCCGGATCTATTTTCAGACATATTGCCGGATCCGGTCATGATACAAAATTCACTCGATGTGCCGGATCGCTGCAACTTGTATTATTCCAATACAGGGCCAAGTCAGGATGGGCTCAGGCATTTATAATGGTGATAGAAATTTATCAGAACAATTTTTATTCACTATTTTGCACAGATTAGTCATATTTTTACAACTTCCGAATGCAGAAGGGGAATAACGGAAAAAAATGTCTTCCGTTTGGTTTCTTGTCCGGAGCATCACCAGTTGCACTTCGATCGATGACAGTGATCGCGTTTTTAAGCTCAGAGTTTTTTTAACTTGACACATTTTGAAAGTAGAAGTAATATATTACTAACTGCAGCTAACGAAAGGCTTAAAATTTTAGTTGCTTCACCGATAAGTCAATTTCGAAAGAAAAGTTCTTTAGTTATCATAACCGAATAAGTTTGTTCAAAAGTGAGGTCATCGACAATCTCATGACCATCTTTCGTCTCAAATTGATCAAATAAATTATCAATGTCGATTCAACATTTGTTTTGTTGACCTAAACGTCCGTGTAGTTAGGAGAAAGTTAATCGTATTCTGCGAATTGCTTAGTTCAGCGAATCATAGCTAGTGGCTCGAAGCCACCGCTAGGTAACGTGATACGCGTTATGTTTGTTGCGCTCTGTACAACGTCCAATAAATCCGACTGTTACGCGTTACAGACAACGCGTTACGCTCACCGTGCTTTGTTCAGGGGCCGCTTTTAGGGTAGAATAAGTAAGAGCGTTACGCGTTACCAATGACATATAACATAAAAAGCAACATTTAAATAACATCGGACTCGTTTAATTTGTTTTCTTTGTTCCATTAATCCTGATGAGAGCGAAAAAAGCAAGCAAAGACGTTTCATTTCAACCGCGCTCATGGGTCACACTCGCGTTTTGTTTTCATTTTATTCTTTTCGCCTCGCTCGAAGGAACGAACGAGCTGACGTCCGATGAATAAATCATCGAGACGTCGCAACCCGCGATAGATATTCAAGATAGTAGAACACCGGAATCGTCCGCGTCTCGTTTGGATTTCCGGTGACGAAGCTTTCCGGTAGAACAATGAGAAAATAGAGCGGGGAAAAACGTAGATCCACTCGTCTCCTCCACTCGCCCAGGAATGCTTCACGTTACTTCTTCCTTTTTCATTTTATCGATTTTTTTTTTTTTTCATTCCACCCTTGACGCTCCCGGCGCTATTCTCTTCTCGACCAGTACAATAGAACCGTAGGGTTCCTTACCTCCTTCCCTTTTCGTCTTCGTCCCTTTAGTTTCACGTTTTTTTCGGTCAATTCGCCACTTCCGAGCGTTCGACGAGACACCCGTTATTGCCATTCCAAGACGAGTTTGTTCTTATGCAGCGCGAAGTGGTGTCTCAATCGACTTGCTCTTTAAAATTGTCCATCGAAACGACGGCGAGAGAATCAGCTCTCCGGCTCCTTCATTTCCCTCGAACTCATTCCGGCGCAACGCTCTCGATCTTCGAATGCCTCTTACTCGGCGATTACTTCCTTCGGCGAACTCTCTTCGATACGCTTCTCGCGTCGTCGCCATTTAACAGAGTAAAAAAAAACGGCACAACATTTTTTTCATAACAATAAAAAAACTTTCGATTGTAACAAAAAAAAATGTACAAAAATCAAGTGATTTTGTATTTCGAATATTTCTCGATGGGATAAAAATCTGTGAAAAATCTGGCACTCGGAAGGTCCCAAAAAGATCGATTTCGCGCGACAATAATTTCAAAATGTTACTAAAAAATGGATGGGAAAAAAAGATTGTTCAACGAATCACTCGTCTGACTTTCTTTTCGAGGAAAATAATTTGTTCATTTTTCTGAATATGTAGGATTTTTTTCAGAATTATATCTGATCTTTGAAAAAAATTGCGGTTTCATTCGTTCGTTTCGTCGAAAAAAACACAATTTTCAATAAATTAGACAAAATTCTGAAAAAATGTATACGTGTTTGGAAAAATAAAAAAGTTATTTTCATTAAAAACAAAAAAAAGTCAAGTTAGGTTAGTTCGGTAAAGAAAATGATTAATAACACTTCGAAATTAATATTATGGATATCTTTCTGTGGCGTGTATAAAGTGCGAAATAACTTTTTCGAATAGTAAAAATATTATACAGCAATAATTATTATTGATGATGAAATAAAAAATGTTTCGTGACTACCTAAAAAGTGTAATTATTGTCAGACAATCGATTAAACCTGAAAAAATGGGCCTTCCGAGATTTCTCCGAAGCAGGCGAGTTCGAGTAAAAATCTATCTCGCCGGGAGCGTTCTTCACGAAGAAACTTCACCCTGGCACGGGGAAAGTCGACATCACTTTATTATAATGTCTTCGGCGTGAGAAAGTCGGGAAGTCGACGGAAAGGCGTCGAGAGCCGTGAAATATTGAGCGACGAAAGAACGTCACGAACAATCGACGCGAAGTCTCGCGACATAAAGTTGTTCCCTTCCGCCCGGCGATTAGCGCCCTAAATATTGATCAAATGCGGAAAAACTTTTTTTTCCAAAGAAGCAATAAATTATACCGGGTGTTGCAATCACACGAGTTGAGAAAAAGCTTATCGCACGAGTATCGTACAAAATTTTATTTCGCAAGGTGCGAATGAAATATCGTAAAATTGTTTTGTCTACTGTTTCGCACTGGTTGAAAAAAAGTGAAAAGTGCACTTTTACACACTACAGAAAAAAAGTGAAAAGTGCACTCTTTCACACTATAGAAAAAAAGTGAAGTCCCTCTCAGAGGGACTTGGAATATTTTCAACGGAATCCCTCCAAGGAACGACAATCGATCGATCCTCGTGAGTAATTGTTTATCTTTCGAGCTCGACATTACTCTTTCTCCGTTTTCCGAATTTGTTTAACGCACAGATATTCGGTCTAATAATAATTCACAAGGCTCGTCACACCGCCATTCGTTAATTAATAATCATTTGTATCGTGGACACCGCCGCGCGGGATCACACAGACACCCACACACGCGCGCCCGCCTGACATATTTCCGCGCAGAGCCGCGGGAGCACGTGCGCTTCTCAATCATCGCTTCGACCCGAATTTATCGCGTTTCCCCCCTCCGCGCTCGTGGTAATTCACCCGTTCGATTTTCATTTATTAAACGTCACTACAGCCGACGAATTCGGAATTAGCGCTCGTCGCTCCGCGAATGCGGTAACGTAAAAAAAAAAAAAAAAAAATGAAAGGAATAGAAAATAAAAAAATTTCACTGCGGTAAAATAGAAAAAAAAATCTTTATCGCAGAAGTGTTTCGTGTGCAAGGTACGGAGTGAATCCGCAATGCATCGCACTCTCCGGGCCAACGGGCCGCGGGGAAAATTTCTTCTCCGCCTTTGTGGACTCCGCGATTTTTTCTCGTTTAGCTTCTCTTGCGTTTCTCCTTTTTCGTTTCGCGGATAACCCGATATCGTCTCATAACGACAAACGCTCCGCCAAAAGCTCACTCACGGTGTTTCCGACTCGCGCCGTTGGATCTCATTTTTTTTTTTCCAAAAATTTTATGAAATGAAAAAAAAAAACATTTTGAAAACTATAAAAAACTTTTTAAGAACATCTAAAATCTAGTGCGGAAAAATGTACACTTTTCCGCACTAGTGCGAGAAATATCGATCTCACGCAATGGTGAAGTACTAGTGCGTAAAAATTGACACTTTTCCGCTCTGGTGTCACAAAAATTGATCTCTCACTCGTCAAGCACTAGTGCGGAAAAATCCACGTTTTTCGCACAGTAGATACACAGCTCGCGTATCGAAATTCAATAGCAACAGCATGGAAAAGACATTTCCAGTACTGGTGGAGCGTCAGTTTGGTCTTCTTGATCTCCTAGCGCCCCCGCTCCGGATAGCAGAGCTTTTCCTAGGCCCGCGAACGTCATCCGGCACAACAAGCGCCTTATTACTTCGCAACCTTGCGTCGCGCGACGTTTCCCAAACGCGTCCTTTAACGCGAGCCCAGAGATTTCGAGCTGGCCCGGCGCGACGGCACACACAGCGACGAGAGAGACGAGGCCGCAACCAAGCTGCGGGAAGTCCCGAGCGCTTGCTCGTGACTCCTTCGCCTCCCTGGAGGCTAAGGGACCTCGTTCGCATCTCCATACAGTCTCGGGAGAATAATAAACCCGAGTGTGTTAGTTCATTCTCGATACATCGCGACGAAAATGGAAGGTTCTCGCGAGCGAGCGAAGCATTATTATTCATTGAGGCGGCAAAACGAATTTCAAATTTGTTTTTTCACTTCTATTTCGTTTTTTTTTTTAGACGTTTTTTATTCTTGCAAAGTTAATGTATTCCCTTCTGATATCGCGATAGGTTGTAATGAAGCGGTAATTTTTCACGACAAAGGTTTCTCCCCCCCCCCCCCCCCCCCCTTTTGCCAGCGAAGCCCACGTAGTTATTACCCTTCGCACTGGCGTTCTCGCTAATTACCCCATAATTAATGAGCCACTTTCAAGGGAAAGGGGTCGGGAAGTAGACACGGGCGTGTATAGAATATTGAATGGTAACGCTGCGGCGTAGCGGAGAGAACGAAGGTTTTCGCCTGCAGGATAGGTGGGAAACAACGAACAAGAGCTTCATTCCCTATACTTGAGAGTTCGATAATTGAGATAGAAATTCGAGCGTGTCGTTATAGGCTAATTGCGTCGGGCAGAAGCGAATTAACTTGAGACCCGGGCGTAATCGAAGATAAGAACCCACGAAAGGGCGGATGAGTGGATAAAAACGGGCTCAAAGATTTTCGAGATTTTTTTTTTTATAATTACGAAAAAACGTTGAGATTAAAGTTTCAGGAAAAATTTGAAGCTTATTTTTTTTTAATATTGTGAAAAAACATACTATAGCATCATAGATGTCATATGTTACCATGTATAATAAATATGAGGTGGTTTAAGCTAGTACATGCGGAAGGTGTACATTTCGCATAAGTTCGAGGAAATTGGGAGTGAATTGCAGACACTTCTCGATGGTATAAAAATATGAAAAAATTCATGCTCATTAAAGATACTTAAAAGATTAATTTTGCCCAATAATAATTCCAAATTTTTATTAACAAATTGATGAAGCAAAAAATTGTTCAAGAAGTGTCCCGGCAACACAACTTTTTTTTAAATGAAAACAATTCTTTTATTTTTCTGAATACGTATGAATTTCTTCAGATTCTTAAATCGATATCGAATTTTATGATTTTCCATACATTTTTTCCATAAAAAAAAATTAATGAATAATAATACATTTTTAAAAATTTTCCCGTATAAAGACCTTAAATTGCAGAAGACTCCTCCTCTCGCAACGGGAGTAAAAAAAAAGAATTGTGTGAATACGAAAGGTTGTTGACTGGTAAATGAACATCGAGACTCATTCCCCATAAATCATTATGATTTATTTCATACTTTTTTTTTACCGCGAGTCTGTTTTTAGCAGTTGGGAGTTTTTCAAAAATAATAATTTTTTATTTATAATTTTATTTTAGAACTATTGAATATTCCATCGGCAAAGTGCATCGACGGGAACAATGGAGCCGATGTGTAGCGAAACTCATGATTATTAGACGAAGCCATCGTCTTCAGTTAAATGCTACCGCTGACGGTAAAGGGATGCCGAGTTTATGCTTCGACCCACCCTTGATGGAACGCTTGACAGACAAGCATGAGAGCTCGGTCCTAAATTGAATCGCGGGACACGTGCAATATAATGTTCCACGAGAAAGCCGAGTGTCACTGAGCCCGGAATCCACCGGCGCGCACAACGCGGTCATCTCTCACGACTTGTCGTGTTTCGTTTTCGAGAATGTCGAGAGACACAAGAGGATGAGCGGCCGAGAATAGATTATCGATACCTTGCGCGATGAGGATCACACCCTGTTTATTTGTCTGTCATTCATCGCAAAGCCGCATTTTTATTTATTTTATTTATAATTCTCCGGCTTTGTTATTATTAGGCACCGTTAATTTCATTGGAACTTTCAATACGACTGATTTTACTCGATTTTACTGAAATACTCGAAATTCGCTCGGAACTTCACTTTTAATGAATATTAAAAAAAATTGACTGCGCGGAAAATTTCGAGTTTCAATTGTGTGCGTGCGTTTGGTCGAAAGTGCGATGGGACGGAAAAAAAATCGATTTCGCCACTGTTGGATCCCGAATAGGAGAGGCGTACGTGCCGAGGGGTTTTTGCCGAAATTAACTTTTAATCAGAACTTTTAATTAGATAGCTTCGCGAGGCGTGATTCAAGAGCCCGACCCCATGGGCGGTGATCGAATGGAAAACTTTTCGACGGGATGGTCGAACGAAATTTTCCAAATTTGTGGTCGTTCGGTAACGTTTAATTGCACAAATAGCACACGTGGCATTCCATTCGATTTCGCAGGGTCGAAAAGTCGATACCTCCCAGATAAATCGTATTTTCGCCATGGGTGTTAGTTTATGGACGATACTTCGACGAACTCGCTATTCTTGCTATTGGCTTCCGTTGAACTGCCTACTTCTACGAGTTCGACTCCTGTCTGCGTCTCTCTAATTGTTCTCACCCTGTAATTGTAATCTCTCTCTAATTGTTTTAATTGTTAACTGACGTTATTTGATTGAATTGAATTGGCTGACGTGGGCCCTGATGTCTTTAAAGACGTCTGCGTAGTTCTTGCCGTTGGCGGGTCTGATTAAGACTGCTTCAAGCCGTGCCTTAGGAGGTTTCCGCCTTGGGTGTTAGCTTATGGACAATCCCGTTCGCTCCGATTGCAGACTGGACGAGTTTCCCGAACGTGCTATTGGCTTCCGTTGAACTACTTAGTTCTACCAGTACGGCCCCTGTCCGTGTCTCTCTAATTGTTCTCACGTTGACACTGGAGGGGCTGACGTGGGCCCTGATGTCTTTTAAGACGTCAGCGTAGTTCTTGCCGGTGGTGGGCCTGATTAAGACTACTTTAGGCCGTGCTTTAAGAGGTGTCCGGCTTGGCTGGATCTTCTCTCCATTTGCGGCAGGCTTCCTAGTGGGCCCAATAGCTGTCGCTGCTGTTTTCGTCGGTTTCCTCGGTGGGCGTGATATCAGCGTCCAATTCTCGTGCGTTTCTTGCGTCTTTCTCCTACTGCTCCTAGTGGCCCAGAGTTATGAGAGCTTGGTGTTTGACTGGTGTTCCTCTTTCGATTGCTGGCTGGAGTTGCTGTCGTTCTCACCTCGTCCTGCCGGCCAGCCAGCGTCTGTAGTGGGCTCCTTTCCTGAGGCTTCGTCGCGGAAAGCTCAGAGGCGGCAGCTCTAAGCCTTGCGTTTTTCCACTTCCAGCCGCTCCTCTGGCTTTCCTCCAGCTGTACTGGAGGAGTACTGTCTTGAATTTTACGAAGCCGGATTTCATGGCCGTGTCCCAAGTTTGAACTCAAGGTGTAACTTGAATGCGGACTTTATTTCATGCATTAAGCTCGAACTTGAGTTTGATCTTGAATTTGGACACGATTTGGTACTTGAGTTCGGACGTGAGTTCAAACTTGTGTTCCAACTTAAATTTGAACCTGAGACTATAAATTCAGCAAGGGGATTGAAATATTCCCGGTAAGAATATTCTCTTCACGTCTTGTCAGGCTATTCATTGACTCTCATCCCTTTCGAGCCCTGCGTCGGCCCATTTATTGACGCTCATCCCTTGGCCCTGAGCTCGATTTTACGAACACAGCGGCAGCGGCGGCGGCGAGTTCTTTTCATAATACGCACAAATACATATATTTTTTTCTAAATCATGGAATCGCGGAACAAAAAAATATCGGCCGAAAGGTGATAAATCATTTGCGTGAAAAAAAAAAAAAAAAAAATAAAACACCTCGAGAACTCGGCAGTATTGTTCGCGGATGGACGAGTCGCGATTGTTGACGGTTTATCTCCCCGAGAGCACAGTTGTTTCACCGAAGAGCCCGCGGAGGGGTCGAGTAGAAGAATGCTCGATAAAAAAAAAAGACATCCTCAAATGGAGTGGAAACACCTGTATGCCCGACTGATTTCGCGTCAGCAATGTACGTGGGCGAATGGAGCTCGTCGAAGCGACAACGACAGCTCGACTCCTACCCTCTCATTGTCTATGCCACGAGAATTCCTTGCGTAAGCTCCAATGCGCCGTTCTATACGGTCTAAAGCGACGGTCTCCCTGGATTCGAATGTGTCCGGCGTTTTCATCCCCGTGGAGATCCGAAGACTCGTGGGAATTCACGGTAGACCGATCAAAGAAAAATGGAGTCTACGAAAATCCTCCTCGGTCTGACTTGCACGTCTCGTATTCGTAAAAAAAATTATAATTACGACGTCAAGAGAAATTATAATCTGAAAGAATTTAAAAAAATATAAATAATTGTTCACAACCACGCTGAGAAAAATCTAGCATTCAATTCGGCCAAAAAACATTTTCGTGACTGCATTGTCGAAAAATTATCGTAAACGTTTCATGATAGATAAAAAAAGGCTGAAAAACCGATTTACGTTGTATCACATTATCAGAAAAAAATAATTCGAAAGGGCTGAGAGAATTTTATTTGAAAAATTATTATTTCGATACTTTTTCTTCATGTGAAAGTTCATTTTTCTGAATACGTACGCATTTTTAAAAAAATTTAAATTTGTTTTGACTTTTGTATTTGACACACTTTTTTTTTATATAAAAAAAAACTTTTAAAGAAATTAGAAAATCTAAAAACATTTATAGGCGTTTAGAAAAACGAACGAATCATTTTCATGAAGAAGAATTAGGTTTCCGAGAGATTCCTTAAAAAATTAATTTTTCTATTATTTTGTTCATAGCATTTTGGAATTATTATTGTGCGAAATAATTTTTTTCAGTATCCTTAATATGCAAGAATTTTCGAATATTTTTTTTCATATGACAAAAATGTGTGGAAAAACGTAAAATTAGGAGTGAATATAAAAATCTAAAAAAATTCATACGTATTCAGAGGAATAAACAAAAAATTTCATTTTGAAAAATTGGGTTTTCAGGAAATTCGTTAAAAAAGCAATTTTTTCATTAATTTGTTAATAAGATTTTGTATGTTAATATGCATGGATTTATAATTTTTTTTTATATGATAAAAATGTGTAGAAAACGCAAAATTCGAAGTGAATTCAAAAAAACTTTTAAAAATCCATACGTCCTCAGAAAAATGATCGAATGATTTTTATTTTTTTTAAATTGGGTTTTCGGGAGATCCGCCAATAAAATTCATTTTTTCATTAATTTGTTAATAAAATTTTGGAATATTATTGTGCGAAATTAATCTTTTCCGTATCTGTAATACGCATGAATTTATCAGATTTTCGTGCTATCGAGAAGTCATAATTTTTCTCGTCTTTCGCGAACTTGTGCGAAATGAGCGCGACTAGCCCAAGAGAGTGTTTGGGAATTAGGCGAGACGCGGGCGTGAAAGGATTGTCGCGCAGGACAAAACTGTGTACGAGACGAGGACGAAACGCGCGAAGGGCGCTCGCCAGTCGTTCCGACGACTGTGCCGCGCGAGCGCGAGTGTATAAGTGTCCGCTACGGTATAAACGAGAAACAAGACTACGAGCTGACATCGGTACGTCCCAATGCGCAAGGGCGTTGGCGCTGACGACGGACCGCACGGGAAGCGTCGTGTGTACGGCTGTAGTAGCGGTCGAACAGAGTGGGGAGGCAGAAGCGTTCGCGCGGTGGTGGGGGCGCCGAAGTCTCCGGTGGGGTGGGGACGGAACGAAGCCGAGAAGTTTCTCCCGGCTGTTCAGTCCGCGCCCCGACACGCACTCGCACGCACGGCGCGCGAGTCGTCTCGTTCTTTATCTTCGCTCGGACAACGAGTCGTAACTTTGCGATACGCAATAAAGTTTCAAAAAAATATATTTACAGAAAAGGATATTTTCGATGCGCATAAATAAATTAATTTCGAGACAGCGTTTTGATTTGAAAAAAAAAAGGACATTTTCGAGTCGCGCGTAAATGAATTAATTTCGAGTTACGGCGTTTTGAGTTGAAAAAAAAAAGGATATTTTCTAGAACGCGTATAAACGAATTTCGAGTTATAGGGTTTTGAGTTAAAAAAGTAAAAAAAATACGAATGAAAATAATCTGTTATACATGTTGAGAAGCGCGTTAAGACTGGCGATCGTCGAGTGGAAGATCCGTGCACCGCGACCGACAATCGTTGCTTCTCGTTGTCCAAGGATTCCTCGTAGCCGATCGATTCGCGAGGATCGAGGATGCTGACTATCGAGTAAGTGAAAATACAGATATTTTTATTCCGCGTCGACGCGGAGAAAACGGATAAGTAAATGAAAAATAAGTGAATAAATAAAAATTGAATAAACAAATAAAAAAAAAAGAAATAAAAAATTAATTACTTGATTAATTAATGTAAGAAAAAACATAAATAAAAAAAATAATCCATTAATTTAATAAACGTTTGTAAATTATTAAATCAATAATTATTTTTTATCCAATAATTTATTAATCCGATAATTTATCTCGTGTGTATTATGTTTTTTTTTAACACGCGTAGTTCGCGTGGAATCGCGCGCTCGAGCAAAACGCCCGATGAAAAATTCTTGGGCTCCGCGATTTTTTCTGTAATTTTTTTTTTACTCGATTCGCGTTTTTGGTAAAAATTTGCGGCTTGATATTTCGCGCGACGCGCATGGATAAGTAATGAGTGTCGCGCGGGCTCGGTGGGCATTGTTCGTCGGCGAATTAAACGCGGGAACTTGAGTAGAAATTGGAACGTAGTCCGGCGAATGATCGAGCTAACGCGCGTGGTTGGCTCCCCGAGCTCCCTCCCTGCCAACTGTACGCGACGCTCGAAACTCCGAAGAATTCTTAAATAAATTTTTTCTCAAATTTTTTTTTTGTTTCTGGTTTTTTTGGTCAAAAATTTAAATGGTGCCTATTACATAGGCATATTATATATTGCTTCCTCTCTTTCTCTCATCACGGTTTACCAAGTTCTGTTTGTGAGAAAGTACGTCTATCATTTTTAGTCTCCTCAAAAAGCTTTGTTTTGGGAAAAATTACTTTAATTTTTTTTTTATGAATATCTATTAATTTACGTTCACTTATCTATTGAATGTACTTATTGTTTCTTCAAGAAACTTTGCTTTGGTGAAAACATTTTTTCCAGATTTTCACGTAAATGGATTCGGAATGATCCGAAACATCGAAAAATCATATTTTTCAAAAATGTCCGTCCGTGTTAGTGTATGTGCGCATGAATTCGAACAAAATCCACGCAGTCGTTCATTTTTTACGCGATATTGAATTCTATCAAAAATTTCCGTATGAACTCTAACTGCCGCATTTTTTGAGATATCGAGTTCAAATTTGGTACAAAGTCGGACTATCATAAACCAATGATAGGTATTGAATTTAATTAAAATCCATGCCGTCGTTTAGTTTTTACGTAATTTTTTTTTTTTTGACATATCGAGTTTAAATTTTGGTCAAAGTTGGACTTATATTATATATAATTTATTTCTTTCCATAGCTAGTAGTATATTTGTAAGGAATTTTTTTTCAAACCATTCAAAATGACTCAAAAACTGGGAGCTTGCATAGATTTGGCCCAGATTCAATAATCATTCGTCAATAATAGTTCAAATTTGTGCCAAATTTTAGCCCAATATCTCAGAAAAATGTATCAGATCACCAAAATTTTTTCGAAAAAATTCAGATTGGTGTAAGAACTGAACGTCTGCATCAACTTTAGCCCGATATCTCAAAAAATGCGACCCGAAACCTGAACAACTGCGTAGATTTTGGCGAAAATTGGAAAGAAGTTCCACAACAAAAAAATTGATTTTCCGACGTTTTACATCATTCTGAACACGTTTCTGTTGAAATCCCAATTTTTTTTCCCTTTAAAACCGTGAGGAAACAAAAAATCACGGCGCTCAAAGTAATTTAAAAAATGAAAATCCCATCGAATTTTCTACTTCGACGATGCATACACAGCCAGACATTTTTTCTAAATCTGATTTTCCAACGTTTTGCATAATTCCGAACATCTTTCTATCGAAAGCTCAATTCTTTCCATCAAAACCATGCTTTCTTCATGAGGAAGCAAAAAATCACGGCGCTCGAAATCACAATAAAAAGGAAAAAAAAAAATTGCATCGAATTTTTTATTTCGACGAGAGCCCAACCGCTCGCCATCGTTCTTTCGGCTCATCATTTTCTCGTCTCGTGCTTCACCCGAACCCTCGTAATTGTAGCATCTTCCTTTTCCTCCGCTCGACTCTTCTCCGTATCTGTCCCAATTCCGTCGTGTTCTCGCTTTTCCGAACGTTTCTCCGATCTCTCGGATTCCCTCGGCCGTTATACCGCGGAGTTTCGTGGCACAAAAGCCCTCGCGCCCATAGCTCATAGCGCCTTCGAGTCGAGTTAGCTTCGACCCTCGGCAATGGCGGGGCTACGTAGCGCCGATAAGGTTACACGTAGCATCGCACCGCCGCGTCGTATTCACTTGGGGGAAGGACGTTCTTAAGTTATCGCACCGGGGTAGACGTGAATAAGTGAACTTCGGCGGAATATTGCGCGCATGGGATTAGCAACGATACGTCTACTCCGTCTCGGAGCTCGAGCTGCTGGCTCTCCTTTTTATCTTGATGAAAAAATGAAAATAAAAAAAGGAAATCTTTATTTACTTCTTGAAATTTATTAGGGCGCGGAAAATCACGATGACTACCTTATTTATTTTATTTATTTTGCTTATTTTATTTATTATTATTTTTTTTTTTTTACGGGCTCGTCTATGAAGTCCTCAATAAAAAACCGGCGAATATAATCGCACTCGCGTATGAACAAAATGAAAATCCAAAGAATATGATATTACGTAATATAATTTCAATTACCGTGGAATGTGAGTGTTGTCGATCGGAGCTCTACATTTTCAATTGTATCAAAAAATGGTAAAAACAGATATACGTAAATAAATAATTATCATTAGTAAATTTTTGTTACTGATTTCAATTAATTAAAAAAAATGTTAACGCAAAACATTCATTTAGATTTCATACCAACCATTTATTATTCCTTTTTATTCCACAAATAATCGTCTTTAATAATAATAATAACAACAATAATAATAAATAATATTATTAAATAATATTAATGAGATGTGTTAAACAGTGACTAGGGTAGTGAAACAGAGAGGATTATATTATGTATTTGACTGTTATATATCATTGTTATGTTTAGTGACTATTTTTTACTATTTTAGTGTTTGATATCATGAAAGACTTTCAAGGGGCAGCATAATGTTTTCAAATCCGTTTTATGGAAAAAGAAAAGGCGTTATGAAATAGATCATACTTTCGGATAATTATTAATTTTTCAAGTTAGTAGTAGTTAGTAGTTTTAGGGATAATGATCGTGAGCAAGCTCTAAAGAGCTTATGCGATCTGCGATGGTGCTGCGGAAGGAAGGAATGGAAATGGGTTGTCAATAGAAGTGAAGAAAGAGCTCTAAAATATCAATATGAAAAAGCTGTAAACCTTAGTGCAAGAGCATCCAAATAAATAGTAATAATAATGATTATATTATTATATTCATAATCATTATTATTATAAATTATTATTATTATTATTATTATTATTAGAATGGAGAAATTACTATTATTAATTTTTTTTATTTTTCGTAAGAAAACCTGCGTTTTGTTGCTTCTCGGATTTTGTCGACGTTCTCTACTTGCCCCGTGCCATTCGCCTACGAAAATTGCCTGTCTCTCATTTGCGATGACTGATTCTTATTTGTCGGTGCTTTTTTTTTTTTTTACGCCGGTCGCGATTCATTCTTCATCGTCTATCGGCGCCCAACGCCAGCGGAGCGTGGGCCATGGGTTGATTGTCGCGGGAAAACATTTTCGCGGATAGATTGGCGAGACCTTTCTCGCGTCACGCCCCGGCGATACAAGGTCGCGGCATTCGTGACACTACGTGGGATTCTTTCCGCTACCGCGCCACTGTGGCCACGAGGCATCGTGAAGATACGCGAGTGCCATTAGCGAGAGAAACGAGACCGGGCGTCGTCCTGGCACGAGGACATTAGTATTCCCCGGTTTTGCGCCGCGGCAAACTCTCGCACTCTTTCTCCCCAACCCCTTGCACTTCTTCATAGCGAGTTCCTTTTTTTTCTCCATGCACTATAGACTCGCCGTTCTTACCTTTATTTTCTGCGTAGCGATAATTACCTTTTCGCTCTCCTTCGACCCATTTTTGCGCGGTCCGATCTTTCCTCACCGCGAACATCTCACGACGCATTGAACGACGAGCTTTCAACGTTTCTTCATTTTTCACATTTTCTCGCGGAGCCCGTACGATTTTTCGAAGAATGTTAAATAATTAACATACAGAATTCTATTGATCAGGAAAACAAACAAATTATTAATAGTATATGTTTTTATATGGAATTCTTTTTTCACACAGTGTTAGTAAATTTCGTCGATTATTTTTTCAACCCCAATTTCGACCAATAAGAGCGCGGTATTTGACATCACGTGGTACAACTAGGTCGAAATTATATCGATAATTTTTCGAAAATTTCCCGGCTAGGTTGCTAGGCGATAAACAATAATTTTTCTGTCACTTGTAACCTGTGCGAGGTTTAAAACGTCAAATTACTATTCACGACCATCGATATGAGTGAGAAAAGGAAGCGATTCGGTGATGAAACTCTTAAGAATATCTCTAAAAATAAAATCTGTCCACTAAAATGTTAAATACCACGATCTTATTGGTCGAAATTGAGGTTGAAAAAATAATCAGCCAAATACCCCTCGAACTTGAAAATTATCGGTTATTTCCCGATTGTTTCGTTGCGTAGCAACAATTGAGATAAATTTTGCTTAAAAAAATCCCGAGCGCGCAGCGCGAGGGATTTTTGAATAAAACTTATCTGCTACGCAAACAAGAGGGACATACCCGATTAATTTTCAAGTTCGAGGGGTATTAGAACCGAAAATCTCTCTATATGATAAAAATATGTTGCGGCCGCTGTGTAGGAGACGGTAGTTTAAACACTATGCTAACGTCACGGAGTGGCTAAAGTCGCGGAGCAACTGAAGTTATGGAAAAACCAAAGTTACGGAATGGCTAAAGTCACAGAGTGGCTAAAGTCACGAAAGGGCTAAGTTCACGGAGTGACTGAAGTCACGGAAGGGCTAAGGACACGGAGCGACTGAAGTCACGGAAGGACTAAAGTTACGGAGTAGCTAAAGTCACGGAAGGGCTAAAGTTGCGGTGGTACTAACGTCTCAGAATGGCTCAAATACCGCAGTGAATTAATATGGAGAAATATTCAGAACTATAATATTACTATGACGAAGTTGTCGCAGACTGGCGACGAGTGTGCGAGCCCTACGGGCCTTTAGTTATTATATAATTATTACGTAGGTATTAATTGGACAAAAAAATTGTTAACAATAAATTTTATTATTACATGAACCTTAAAAAAAATGTATTATTGTTAGTTTCATAGTAACAATAATACTTCTTCATATCCGCAAAATGTGTCTACCTGTTTCGTTTTTTTCCGTGTTTGCAAACTTTGATGAAACGAAGATAAACATTTTTAATATGCCTTTGTGAGGTGGTCGGTTTGGACTTTGACGATTCTTTGGGACATTCTTGCGTTCTTTTTTTTTTTTTTTTCGTCGGTGGGGACGGACTTCCGCATTTTTCATCCCGAAGCAAAGCTCCGGGGTTAGTTTTCTCGTAACCGCAACCGACCCACATATTTTTACGTCTCTCGTCCCCAAAGCTTCTCACTCTCTGGAACGTCTTTCTTTCCGCCGCTCCTTCTTATTCTCGTACCTCTTATTCCGCTGATCTTCCGCGTGCAGCTCTCTCATTCAGCCCTTCTCTCGTCCTCACAATGAAGAAGTGTCTCATTCATTTTTCATTCCCCAAACCCAGCGAGATCCACTTCTGTGCGCGGATCCGCCAGCCCTTTTCTTGCTTACGACGCTTTACGGACGACTCGCTCTCGTGCTCATCTCGGGATTCTTCTATTTTTTTGTTTTCTGAATATCCCGAGATGCACTTTGCCTGCCTGCACTTAGTTTGGCGAAGCTCAAAATGCTCCGAGAGGCGGTCTCTTACGGAGACTTGGTAACGGCAGGGCAAATAATTTTTCGTCGTGAACGAAAAATCGTCGAACACACTTGGCGATGTCTCGAATCCAATCGCAATGTCTCCTGAATTTTGGATAAATTTTTCGATTCCTTTTTTTCTTTGAAATGATCATTTAATGTAGGACGAAACTACGCTTTTCGTTGATTTCTCGCACAATTGCGTCGACGTGCAATACCCGAAGATTTTGGATTTTTTTTGGGGGTTTCGGGTTCTCTTTCGCACATTTCGGATTTTGAATTTTTTTGCAGGGGATTTTTTGGGAGTATTTCGGATTTTTTTGGTTACATTTTGGACTTGGAATTTTTTAAAGGGGATTTCAGATGCTTTTGGCGGATTTTGGATTTTTTGTTATACATTTTGGAGTTTTCCTCCTGCACATCAAAATTAATAATAACCACACGGTTTTCTTGTTGCACCAATACTGCCGTTGTGATCTTCGAATACCGCTGAAAAAAAAAGTTTTTGTACATTTTGGGTTTCGGATTTTCTTTCAGGATTTCGGATTGCTGGATATTTTTGTGTAGATTGCGGATTTTTTTATAAGATTCGATTTTTTTCTTTTTGTACCTTTTGGATTTCGGATTTTTCGGGGGGACTTCAGGATTTTTTTTGTACATTTTGGTTGTTGGATTTTCGGTACTGGATTTCGGATTTTTTACGGCGATTCTGTATTTTTCTTTGTACATTTTGGGTGTCGGATTTCCTCTCGATATTTTCGTGTAGATTTCGTATTTCGAATTTTTTCGTTTTGCTCCTTTTGGCTTTCGGATTTTCTATGCTGGAATTTTCATTCTTCTGGAAAATTTTGCATTTTTTTGCGAGTTTTGAATTACGGATTTATCCCGAGGGTTTCATATTTTTCTTCCTACATTTTGGGTTTCGGTTTTTTTTTTCGGCCATTTCGGATTTCGTTCTTCGTTTCGTGGATTCTTTATTTTTTTTGGCGAGCCGATGTTTATTTTCCATCCACTCTCGCTCGTGTTATCCGAGCGAGGGGGAAATTCAAATTCCGAAATCGTCGCAGCGATGCCCGTCGATGACGGAGAGTACAATTTCGATTCCGCGAACTTTTGGAACCGGAAGGCCGAGCGTTCTCGGCGGATATTCGCGCCCTCCCCTGCCCTCGAGGGATCGGGCGCGTCACCCCGCGACGCGCACTCCCCACAACTCCAAATTGTCTTGACCCCGTCACGGAACCGTATGATAGGTGTATCCGAGCTAGGACTGCACTTACCAAGTTATAAGGACTTGGCGAGATTGCGGGACGGTTAACCGGCAAACATCGAGTGGATCGAGCCGAGTGCCGGCCGAGTCTCTCAGGGGCACAATCTCCGTCTGTCTCTGAGGAGGCGAGGAAAGTTTTTCGGCCAAATTGGCCCAAGTTTAATTCGCTTCTCCGTTCGATCCAACTTCGCGCTCCTTCGACAAAAGAATTTTGTGATTTTATTTAAAAAAAAAATGTCATCCAAACATTTTTTTTGCTCTTCTCGAAGCAATAACAAGGTTTTTTATCTGAATAACAAATGCAAAATGCAAAATCACTCGCCGACTCTCCCCAAGTTCAATTTACGCCTGTTTGATTTAACGTTACGAAGAAAATCGCATTGAATCGTGAAATTTGTCTCTATTAAAAAAAAAAAGACTTTGAAATTTTCTATTTTCCCAAAGGCAAGAAAATAACGAAAGAGTTATTGCAAGTTTTTTTTTTTTTGCGTGCATTTTCGAGCGATATATTTTCTTCGACGGATTGCACCCTCGCGTATCGGCGTCTCACGCATAGTATGCTTTGCGTCATTTTTCGTGGCCTTGCCCTCACTCGAAGCCGAAGGGCGCCCCGTTCGCCTCGTTCGACGAGTGACACCGGTGGTCGGTGCGCTTCTGATTTTTTTTCCGAACCCTACAGGAATATATGGATGGATTTATTGTAAAACGAAAAGAAAAAAAAAATTAATATATTTTTTCTTTTATTCCCAAGGCGAAGCTCTAAACTCTCGTGAATCCGGATCCGATAATATATAGTCCCTTTTTGATTTCCTTCGACGATTTACGAGTGCCGAATGCGATGAATTCGACGCTATACGTTCTACTTTTACCGTTTTCGTTTTACGATTCTCTTGAAAAAAAAAAAGTGAAATTTCTGTTCCGATGGGCACGAAAAAACGAAACTAAAATCTAAAAAGCTTTTCTCGCAGTCGAGGAAAAACGAAGAAAAAATGAGTCGAAAGATCGCAGTGAAATTTCCGCTTGTCAACAGTCGGAGATTTGAGAGAAATTTCGAACACCTCCCAGTTATGAAAATTCAGATAGAAATCCGAAAAAAAATCGGGCAAAAAGTCGCTGAAGCGATTGATTTCGCATGATGATAATACCAAAATTATTGTTAAAAAATTAATGAAGAAATTAATTGTTCAAAAAATTGCCCGACAATCTAACTTTTCTTTTGCAATGAAAATGACTCGTTAATTTCCGGAATGCATGCACATTTTTTCAGAATAATGTCCAATTTTTTGGAATTACGTTTTCACCGTTCATTTAGTCTACAGATAACGCAATTTCGATGAATTAGACGAAATTCGACAAAAAATTCATATGTATCTAAAAAAATTAACGAATCATTTATTAAATTTTTTTTCCTATTCTACAAAACTGTAAAAAAGAAAATGTTTCACTAGGAAACTAAAAGAGAAATAAAAAAATCGGCAGACATATTTTTTTGAGCAAATACGAAAAATGCGGCAAAAAATACTTGCACTACTTCGTACTTTGTACTTGAAGTACTTTTGAAAAATGAAGAAAAAAACTGACAATTGCATTATTATAGTGCGTCCTCTCTTTTCCTTATCATGGTCTGCCCAATTCTGCTTGTGTAGAATTACGCTTATTATATTTGGCTTCCTCAAGATGCTTTGTTTTGCGATTTGTTTATTTTTAAGTGTTAGATTTTACGTAAAAATGGCGTCAGTGACGTGGTTGCGTCCTTCAGGTTGTAGACTTAATTATTTATCTATTTTTTTTTATGTTTAATTTTCAACAACAAAAAAACACGTTTGTACAAAATCTGAGACCAATATCTCGAAAAATGTGGCAGCTAGACCGCAACCAGACATTTTTGAAAAAATTCAAAATATCGTAAAAAGTGAACGACTGCACAGATTTTGCTAAAAATTGGATCAAAGAAGGGGACTTGCCTCCTCAACATTTGGTATAAATTTCAGCTTGATAGCGCAAACCGTCTTTAAGTTATAAGGTATAATGATGCGTACACACTCACGCGTACGTACAGACATTTTTCCTAAATGTGATTTTTTGACGTTGTGGCACATTCTAAACACGTTTACATGAGAATCTGGAAAAAAAAATTTCTACCAAAACAAAGCTTCTCGGGGAAGCAAAATGGAAAAATGTTGAAAATTTTCACGTATGTAAGGCCTTGATAAAAAAAATGAAACTCTTTCCGTAGTGGAAAAAAAAGAGACTGCAGTAAGACGTTCGAAGCGCTACGTCCGCATAACTCTCGACGGGGGACTCGTCTCTACGTGCCCGTGTCCCTCGGAGATGGGTAATATTCTGTTCGATTACTATTGAAAAAGTTTTATCTTTCGCCGCGTTTATCTGCGATATGCTCCTGGCAGTAGGTATATCCGATGCCCTGCCGAGCTTGAAATTTTCAATTCGCGGTTTGGCAATTAAGAAGCCTTCATCCTTTCCCACCCCGTGGAACAATCTCCGCCGCTTTAGCTTCGAGCAATCAATTACTCATTCGAATAAGAAATTCAGCGATTTCGATCGATTCGCTCCGTATGAAGCAGCTGCTTCCGAGCCCATCGATGCACATTCTTCGCGATAGATGAGCCGTTCCATCGAAGATTCTCGCAGCGATGTGAATGCCGTAACATTTGAGAAACTCGGCACGGTTGTTTTATTCAAATTCACGATGCATCGCTCGACGTGTACCCCGTATATGCGCCATAGCCGCCCACAAGTGCAAACATTACATAATGCCTTCGAGAATGCGGTCTCCGATAAGCCGTCACGATATTGTCGATCGGCAGGGCGTATGACGCGGTAACTTCCACCAGAAATCCGTTCCATAAATCCACGCCGTTGGCGGAATAATATACGAGAGCCGAAATCTTGGGATAACAAACCGTCTTGCGGTTGGAGGAGAACGAGAGCCCCGGAGTATCGAGAGATGATGGCGAAATTGCTTCGCGAAGAGAAGGGAGATCGGTCGGCAATTTCTCACCGGAGTTCGTCCTGTTCGACCGTGAAGACGAATTTCGAGACCGAAAGGATTTCGTACCGAGCTGCCGATTCGAAGTTTTGAAGTAGGTTCGAGCAGAGTCGAAAGAGGTTGTGAAGTGTCAAGTTGCAGTGGAGCGAATAGGCTGCAGCGAAGTCCAAGAAGGTTGAATGGCGGTTCTGGATAGTAGAGCCTGCGATGAATCTTACAAGGGGCAGAAAGTAGTTTTCTGAATTCAAAGTAGGACATCTGAAGGATCTGTAGAACCTTCCGGACCCTCCCCTCAACCTCAAAGCTGTATTCTCAAATTATATAATAGTGGACTCTGCGATAAACCTTACGAATGGCGGAAAGTAGACTTTCAAATGCACAATCACACATTTGTAGGGGCTGCAGAACTTTCTGGACTCTCCCTGCAACCTCATAGCTGTATTCACAAATTATATAATAGTGGACTCTGTGATGAAGCTTACGAGTGGTAGGAAGTAGCCTTTCAAATTCAAAGTAACACATTTGAAAGGTCTGCAGAACCTTATGGTCCTTCCCTTCAATATCAAAGCTGTGTTCTTAAATTATATAATAGTGGAGTCTGCGATGAACCTAACGAATGGCCGAAAGTAGCTTTTCAAATGCACAGTTGCACATTTGTAGGAGCTGCAGAACCTTCTGGATCCTCCCTTCAAACTTGAAACTGTATTTTCAAATTATATAATAGTGGATTCGGCGATGACCCGTACGAGTGGCAGAAAGTAGCCTTTCGAATTCAAAGTAGCACATTTAAAGGATCTGCAGAACCTTCTAGATCCTCCCCTCAACCTCCAAACAGTATTCTCCAATTATATAATAGAGGAACCTGCGTTCAACCTTACGAGTGGTAGGAAGTAGTAGCCTTTCAAATTCAAAGTAACACATTTGAAGGGTCTGCAGAACCTTATGGACTCCCCTTTAATCTCAAAACTGTAATCTTGAATTATATAACAGTAGATTCGGCGATGAACCTTACGAGTGTCGGAAAGGAGCCTTTCAAATTCAAAGTAGCACATTTGAAGGGTCTGTACAACCTTCTGGACCCTCCCTTCAGTCTCAAAGTAGTATTCTCCCAGCAATGATTTCCCAATTTGACGTTAAAATAAAAAGATAACCAGATTAATTATTACTATGAAGATATTATTACGATATAAAATGTGTGGTCTCATCATTTTCCAACCGTCTTACTTCTTGTATAGGCCTTTCTTTTCAGTCGAGAGTTTTTTAACTTGTGTAAACAACTATTCTGCACCTATATGAATTTTTTTCTTTGTTCGAACTTTTCGCTTTCGGAGAAATCTAAAATCGGTTTTTGCGAATATGTTCGATCGATCGTACCGAGAACTGTTAACTCGTATCCGAAATTCATGAACTTCACCCATTAAAAAAAATATGAAAGTGAACCAAATTGAATTGCTCAAAATGTATTCAGAAAAATTAACGGGTTGATTTCTGCTAAGATCTACGCCGTTCACCGAATAATCGGTTGCCGATTTATGACTATCGGTCGTCTCATTCAGGAATAAGGATGGGCTCAAAGCCGAAAACTTTTCATACCTAACTTTAATCATAGATATACAATGTCTCGTAGATGTGGAAAAGTTTCATTCGGGCTTTTACTCTGGGTTAGATAAACGTATTAAGGAGCAAATTTATGGTCCCCGAGTTTCAACTTAAGTTCGATTTTAAAGGGGCCACATCCACCTGGCGCCTCGATAAAAGGGACGAAGTTTGGATTTTTTTTCATACGAAGTTGATGGTGAAAATGATTTGATCTTTTTTGTTCGGATACACGCTTATTCTGAGCCAAGAAAGATCATTCAAGAGTATTAGAAAAATGAAAAAACGTTTTCAACGGAAGACTTTTTCCCCTTAATTTTTTAAAAAAGGACCTTGTTTAATCAAAGATTATAATAAAGTATTTTTCGGCAAGAGGAATTGTTGAAAATGAATGTTCAAAGAAATGTATAAATATTCGAAAAAATGTAAATATTTTTTTCTTAACTAATTTATTAGAAACTCTTTGTTGATGTCATTACATTGAATGCTCTTAGCATCTTTGTCGATGTCATTAACATTGAATGCTCTCTATGGGGTTGATTTTTTGTGAATTTTCATGCCGGATACAATATTTTCACAATACCGAATCGATGATTGCCAATTAAAGTATCACAGTGCCGACATTACAGTCTTTAATTCCTCAGTAACGAAACAATTTTCGATCTTTCTCATACTCTGTTTCATATAATTGTAAAATATGGAAAAATATATGTCTATTTTTTTAAACCCCCAACTGGAAGAATAACGAATAACGGATAATTATTCATGTACATTATTGTCGAGAAATTACGATTCCCAACGATAGATATGACTGACGTGAAAATCTCCGAATTATAATGCACGAATGGTCGTTCGTTGTTTCACCTTCTTCGCGTCGGGAAATTCATTCCCATTTTTCAATTCAATCTTCATCCGCGATAACGATATGGACGTTTATAAATAATTTTCTTATTTTCCTTCGAATCAATCACACTCGAATTCCTTTATAAATTCTTAACTCATTTTCGCGAAAAACGCGTCTGGATCAGCTGTGACACATCTCTTAGTGAGCAACGACGTCCGAGAAGCACAGAGGGCCAATGAGCCCAGCCAGAGACGCAGCCCACAAGAGCTGGGACATAAGCGCCCGAGTTGTTCTGGATCAGTTGTCGCGTCAGACTGGACCTGCAACTCTGCACATTCGACGGGGACGTCGACGACCGCGAGCGGAGGTGTGTGACGGACGGATCCAGCCTTGCATATGAGTAGACAAAACGAATGGTTAAAATATATGGGTGGCTATAACGCAGTGGTTAGCGCTCTTGGTTAGTATCTGAGCAACTGGGGTTCGAATCCCAGGGTGACCATATTGCCTGTCATTATTTCTGGACCTACGCATCTCTTCACCGACCACCATCATCACTCCTGCGAAGTTTTTAGGCAGCTCCTTACACAGACATCTCTTGCGTATACGCGACCGACGCGATGGAACATTTTTACAGGGGCTTGGAGCATGGCCTTAAAAAAAAAGGGCGATGAAAGCCAAGGCACATTCCCTTGCCTCTTTCTCCTTCCTGAATATTCCGCCAGCTAAATGTCCGGATCTTTACCGCCGTTGCATAATGCAGGAGTGTCGAAGGTTGGCGCTTCCGAGCGACGAGCAAGAGAGAATTCGCTTGTTGGTCACGTTGGCTCTGTCTATCACGGCATTTGCTTCTATTTCAATTAATGCCAGACATCGTATAGTCGTAGCTCGACGACCTGCTCTGGCCGAGCGCTTTCAGGGATGAGTCCCATTAGAATGTTCCCAACCCTCGATCTCTCTTTCATATCGTCATCACCGTTCCTCCGGTCTTTCTCCCTCTCTCCCTCGAAGCTTTGGCATTCCGTATACCGGGCTCTTGTCCTTTGCGACCCGTTCTCCCCATCAAGTTGGCCTATAGACCTCTAGGGCGACGTCGTCCGACCGGCTTCGTATCGTACAATTTGCATGAAAATCCGGGGTGCACTCGTTACGCCCGAGCGATGACCTGATCGACGAGCTCCAGGCTATTCTATCTATGTGCTCGGGCAAAACGCTATATGACCATGTGGGTATATCTTCGTCGCTGGGTTCATCAGACTCGACTGAAAGCCATTTGTAAAAGGAGGGATTCCTGAAGCGTGCAGCGAGTTACGACAAATTATCATAGATCGATATCGCTGTTGGATCAATCGTCTTCCCCCCCGGGCAGCATACTCCCAAGTCAAAATTGCAACCAGGCTAGCATCAGCCTCCTTGGCACACTTCTGAATCTTCGTAAGGCACCACTAGTGTAACTTATCGAACTCCGATATGTTATATTATGTAAAAAGTCCCTTCGAGACATGTCAGTATCAGAGTTTATCGAGGTCTGTCTAGGAGGATCCAACGTGGTGCACCGGAAAATGAGAGTTAAAGCAGATTTTTAAATGCTTGGATGATACGATGAGGGTCACACTGGTCCCAATAGCGGTTAAGAATCAGTGAGTCAGGGTTGCCTTCCCTTGCCATATCCGGTTCTTGACGTAATCTCAACGGGACCTCAACAGAGCTGCATCAGACTTGACTGGTTATCAATCAGGGCCACCGACTGGCGCTCACTCACATGTCTCTCATCAGGCCCTCATCAGAGCAATATCAGGCCTGCCAGATCAGGCGGCCCCTGCCTATACGCCCATGCCCGAAACGCTATCGACCCATGTGGGCATTTCTTCGTCGCTGCATTCTTCAGACTCGTCTGAAAGCCATTTCTAAAAGGAAGAATTCCTAAAGCGTAGCGTAAGGCCCCAAATTGCCGTCAGCCTCCCATAAGGCACAGTCCTGAATCTTTGTAAGGACCTGATAATGCGGGTTTTCGGACCCTGATATGTTTTGTTATGGAAGAAGTCCCTTGGTTTCAATACATCTCAGTATCGGGACGTATCGGGATCCTTGGGTGCACCGAAAAATAAGACTTAAAGCTGATTTTCGGATGCATTGATGATACGGTCAGGGTCCGTAGTAATCAAAATTCAGCAAGGTTCCCTTCTCGTTGCGATATCTGGACCTCAACAGAACGTCAACAGGACCTTAATAACGCCGCATCAAGCTTAATTGATCAGAAAACGCGTTCACTGAGTCAGGCTTCCCTCCGTGTACCTTATCAGGCCCTCGTCACAGCTGCATCGAGCTCGCCAGATCAGGCAACCCGTGCCTGTACTGGAGCCCGGTCGAATAAAGGATCAGGCAGCCTAACAGCAATTCCTGCTCGGACTGTCGCAGACGACGTTATGGTCGTACTTGCGGTACAGTCCGACCAAACGTGACATTCAAAGAGAATTTCGAGCCCTTAACCATGGGACTAAAATCTATAAAAATCAAGCACATAGAAGACACTGAAGCGTTTGATTGTGCATATTATTATATTAAAATGTTAGCAACAAAATGATTTAAAGAATTGTTCAACAAGTCACCTGGTAACCTAACTTTTTTTTCAATTACTTTTTTTGAACTTATTAATTTTGCTGAAGCTCCATGCATTTTTTCGAAATTTCTCCTCATTACTCGCAATTGCGATTTCATCCGTTCTTTTTGACAAAAAAAATGTAATATTCAATTATTTGGAAAATTTTTGCATTAAGGTATTTGGAAAAAGTAACACATCATTTTTATTTCTATATATATATATATATATATTATTCAATGCCCCTTTGAAAAAATTATTAAAATAGGTGGTTTAAATGATTTTATCCCACCGAAACGTGTGCGAAATTATCTTTGAATCTCATGTCTGGCGGGACTGTACAGCCCCGCTATCTCATGCCGACACGAAAATCGATAGACCGTCACTGATATTCGCGAGTTCGTACCCATGTCAAAGGTTCGAATTTGCATTCCATCTGTGCCGCAGTTGTTTTTGTTTACAGAAATTGTAATCGACCAATAATTTTTCTTTGTTTTTTATTTTAGTAAAAAAAGTGCATATTTCTGACGGAAAAATAACCGAAGTTTGACGATTGGCGCAGAAGAAATCAAATTTGTAGTCCCTAAACGAAAACTGACAAAAATATCGTTTAGCGAGCTATTTTGCAAAGAGAGAGATTTTAAGGATTTTCGACGAGAGTTCCGCGTGAAAAAATTCACGGAATATGTTTGGCTGAATTTCAAAATTGGATTTTCAAGCCGCCACAGGACGATGAAAAAAAGGCAACGACAAAGTTCGACAAAGCGATACTCTTGCAATTTTTTAATGCGAAAATGGAAGGTTCCCAAAAAAAAATTCCGGATAATGTAACAACGAATCCGATAAGATTTTTGGCCCAGAAGGAAAGCATCGTAATTTAAATTCCCTTTTTCATTAATTTTTATTCATCTTCAGTGCTTTTTTGTGTCTTTAATTTCTGCCAAAACAAAATTTACAGTGTCCGGCGATCCGGCGAACAATTTTTTTCCAATTTTTTTAATAATCATTTCGCATTAATGCCGTATGAAATTATTTTTCTCAGCGCCCTTCGTCAATTTTTTTCAGGCCCTTTTCTCATCGAGAAGCGTTTGAAAATTTTGTCGGAATCTCACTTTTTGGTGGCAATGTTAATTCATTAAGAACTGTTTTTTTGAATTCTTTTCTTAATTGCTCGGTGACGAAGAGAAGAAACGCAAATGAAGTCGACGATGTGAACAGTAACTAGAATATTCGTCGAACCTGGATAATTGCCAGTGCGACACCCGCAAGGTCCTTTATTAAAAGCTCTAGTTATTAGCTTCTCGCCGGTGAGACGAGGCTAATAGTCGGCGGAGCTTGAATAGAACGCAGTACCGATGAACAGAATGTACGCCGGAGCTCGGGCTCACTTGCTCTGCCTCCGTTAGCAGGGTGTCTTTGTGGTCGGTTCACCGAGCAGACAATACCCTTCATTGTCGTACCTCGCGATCCTACCGCCCCTTCAACCCCCGGCGCGGAGCGCCCCTTCGCAGAAACAATCACATTTTTTTTTCGTTCCCCATTAAAACGCGAATATCGTGCTGCTCGTATTCCGAATGACAAACTTTTGATCTACCCTCGCTTTTCATATAAAATTTTTTTTTTTAGATCTCCAAGAAAATTAAGGTTTAGCGAGGCAATTACATTTGACAAAGTATCCTTTCAATTCGAAAAATTTACGGCAGAATTTCGAACGTTTCTCAATAACATGAAAAATTACTTTTAAAAGAGTCTGGATGACGAAAAAAAAAATTAGTTGTATGGAAGGTACTGACATTTTTTAAAAAGTTCTTCGAAAACGTATTAATGTTTTTCAAATTTTGTCTAATCGTTCAAAATTGCGTTGCCGGTCAATCGATTAGTCTGAAAGAAATGCAATTTCGAGTTGGACGAAATTCTGAAAGAATTTGCACGTGTTTCGAAGATTTTTGCGAATTATTTCAATTTGAAAAAAAGTTGCCGGGCAATTTGTCTAATAATTTATTTTTGTTTTCAATAATAACCTTCTAGTATTGTTTTTATTAGAAATCAATCTTTTCGGCAACCACCTAATACCCAATTTTTGAAAGATTTTTGTCTCATTGTGAAGCGATCGAAATTTCTTTGAGAAACTTACGTTCTTCCGGACTGTGCCGCTTGCACTATCTTAGCGCTACTGTAACACGAAACTCACTCGCGAATCTGTGCCAAATGCGTGCCAAGAGTCAAATGCCGTTCGAGACCGCAGCACAGCTCGTTCCTCGTCAATCGTAGTTGCGAGACGCGAGTCTCACTCAAGGCAGTCCTTTCGCGGAGCTTTTATGCCACCTAAGATTGAGTATCGATGAGAGAGAATTGCGAATACTTCGCAATGACGTCAGAACCTGAAGAAAATCAACCGGGTTAAGCTTGCTGCAAAGATTGATCTTGCCAAGCAAAATTCCAAAATGTCAATGACAAATTGTTAGCATAAAAAATTGACCTTCAAATTACTCGGCGACCGAACATTTTTTTGTTATGGAAATAATTGTTTGATAAGCACGATTTTTTTTTATTTTGTGTAATTTTTTACCAATCCGTTATTTCTTTGTTGTGAAATCGAGAAAGAAAATTAAAAAATTAGAAAACATTCTAAAAAAATGTATAGGTAGTCGGAAAAAATGTTAAGTTTTTTTTTGTAATCACTTTGGGATACGTTATAATTATATACCTAATATTTTTTTATGTTCAGATATTAACATACGAAGAAACGTAAAAAAAGAAAAATGATTATAAAATAATAATATAGAAAATGATTTTTTATTGTAAAATGTTTCTCGAAGCAATTATATTACTATATATATAATAATAATGTACGTAGTAATATAATTATAATAAATTATTATAATTCTATCATTTTGTAAAAATATTAATATATCAATATCATGATAATTATTTGGAAACATTCTGTAACCATTATTGAGCAAAATTAATCTTGAGCACACATTCCGTATGCTTGATTTTGTTTTTTTTTTTCAAATTTTTATCCCATCGAAAGATATTGGCGATTCGCTCTCATTCCTCTCTCGAACTTACGTGGCGTAGAACTCTATAAAAGGAGTCCCTTTAAGGTAGTCCAAACGTATAGTGTTCACTTCGCATAAGTTCGAGGAAATTGAGAGTGAATTGCAAACTCTTCTCGATGGTATGAAAATCTGAAAAAATGCATGCACCTTGAAGATACTGAGAAGATTAATTTTGCATGATAATAACTCCAAATTGTTATTAACAAATTGACAAAACAGAAAATTATTTAAGGAATTTCCCGGCGAAACAACTTCTTTCTAATGAAAATAATTCTTTCATTTTTCTGAATACGTATGAATTTTTTCAGATTTTTTCAATCGACTTTGAAATTTTCGTTTCTAAATGGGAAAAATGTGTGGAAAATCATAAACTTCAAAGTCAATTAAGAAAATCTAAAAAAATTCATACGTATTCGGAAAAATAAAAGAATTATTGTCATTAAAAAAAAAGTTGCGTTGCCGGGTAATTTCTTGAACAATTTTTTGTTTCATCAATTTGTTAATAACAATTTGGAAATATTATTATGCGAAATTGATCTTTTGAGTACCTTTAATGTGCGTGATTTTTTTCAGATTTTTATACCATCGAGAAGTGTTTGCAATTCACTCTCAATTTCCTCGAACTTATGCGAAGTGAACACCTTACGCTTGGACTACCTTAATCCCTTCCAAGAGCACGCGCGGGTGTCACTGAAAATTAGAGAAACTTGTTAGAGAAGCTGTCGAACTTTCGGTAACATCCAACCAAAAGCGCTATCCTTCAACCGTCCCGCCTACGTATCGGTCTTATCCGCTGTTGGTTGGTACGTCGAATGTATCCCGAAGGTTTTTTTCTCGAAAGGATTAAGGTTTCCAATGCCTGTACTCTCGAGTTGCACTTTCCGAGAATTCTCTCCGGAATTCCTATCCCTATAGGCACCCCTACATAGTGGCTCCCATCGGTAAAACTCCGCGCCAGACATTCGCGCGGAAGTGCGAGTTCGATTCTTCGCTTTTCTCCGACGTTCTCCAACTCTTGCATTTGTACTCCTTTCTTTTTTCCCACTTCCTCAGCTCCTTCAGCGTCCGCCTCTTTCGACGTTTCGCTTTTCTTCGGGCTTGCGAAAATTACGAGCATCATTCCTCGACTTCTCTCACGGGGGGTGGGAAGGGCAGAGCGGAAGGGGATGAGTTTACGTACTTCGGCTACTGCAGCGCCGCGCTGACTGGGGAAACTTTGAAGACGCTCTCGTGTGCGCCAGCCAGTTGTGCAAAGTGTCATCTCCAGAGCTCCGTGTGTATACATTTGTGACGTTCACATATGCGGCTTTGTTGCAAACGGGTGTGCGTGTCGCCTCGCACTCGACACGAACGAACGAGCACCTGGGTCAGCCTTTATCCATTTACCGAAACATCTGAAAAGCGTTACGGGGAATTCTGCCGCCGCTCTTTGCTCGCCGGTACGCTACGACGAGACTCTCAGAAAAACCGTCGCGAATGGATACGGGCCTTTGATGATCGGACGATTCTCATGCGGTGACCCATGACTGCACCGACATCTGCTCTTTCCTTTTGCCCTTTGTTACCAAACTTTTCACATTTTCGTACCGCGCACTGGAGTAGGTTTTTTCAAGTGTATTATTTCAGTCACAGATTGAAGAATTCGATGTTTGGCGCAGTGGATAAAATCATACTGCATAAATGCTCTCCAGTATCCAGCAAGTATGTCCGCAGGTCGACCTCTCCGTAGTTTTGACAGTCCACGTCGATTTCTACGTAGTTCTGGGAGTCCAGGTCGATCCTTCGTAGTTCTGGAATACCGGGTCGATCGCTTGGTAGGTGTAGGAATTCAGGTTGATCTCTTCGTAGGTCTGCGAGTCCAGGTCAATCTCATTGTAATTCTGAGAGTCCAGGTAGATCTTTTCGTAATTATGGCAATGCAGATCGGTCTCTTCATAGTTTGTAACCTTAGGAGTCCAGGTCGAACGCGTTGTAATTCTGGGAGCCCAGGTAAATCTCCCTGTAGTTGTGGGAGCACGTTATTCCTGCTGTCATCCGCGTGGCAAACCTGTTCCACTCATTAAATTACCGTGCTGGGGACGCAGACGATATGGTGGATCATCCTCAATGTAGCGCTAGAGGTGCATGCCATATCCGAGAACTCGAGGTAACGATTTACAGGTACTACGGGCAGAATTACGAGTTGGGCCCGTCAGGTATTACTGTGAATATCATGATGATTGGTGTACCTGGGCTACGGTGAAGAATGAATTCGGGAAGATCCACTTCGGGTGGAACCCACATGATGAGAAAATCGATTGCGGCCGGTGTCGATCTCTCCGATGATTATTCTTCCTGTCTTGATATCACGAATATCTTTGGTAAAGTTGGATCGTAGTGGTAGTGCTGGATTTCAGGTATCGTAAGAGCAAAAAGTGAGTATCGGTGCTCTCACGGACCCGTTGCATTTTTAAGTAGATAGAAGATTGATATTGTCATATCAATGGTAGCGTTACTCTATCAGGGTGGATACACTTTTCAGTGTTCGCATGGTTGCGCACCGTCGGGTGTGTCTTCCATATAGTAGTTGTAGTTCTGGGAGTCCAGTTTCGTTGATCCGGCCGTTCGGATCGACGCGTTCACAGTTCTGAGAGTTTACGCTGACCTCCTTGTAGTTATGGCAGTGCAGGTCGACCTTTTCGTGATCTGGATTCCCGCTCCAAAGGAGAGATTGGACTGGACTCTTGAAGTTAGGAAGAGACCTCTGAAGATTACGAACAGATTGAGCTGGACGCTCGAATAAACGAAAAAACTAGTTCAACAGTTGATATGTTAGGCAGTTTTTTTGTAAATCGAATTGGATATGTTGAAAAATGTTTTCTAACTATTTTGGTAAGAAACATTTGGAATCATTGCTGTCGCAAAATTTATTGCGCACTCTTCATTCGTTATTCGAACTTACGGGCATAAAGAGACACCGAGTTTATTCCGATGCAAAGTTGGAATCATGAATAGTCAAAGCTTTTTTTCATCCGCAAAGATGACATGCCTTTTCTACTCTTCGTCTTTGAAAGTAATTCCACAGCCGCGGCATTTCTCTCTTTTCTCTCGCACATTTTCTGTCTGTCTTGAATCGCGCGAGGTCGGAGCTTTTATTACCTGTCGCTGAGAAAAATCCCGAGGGTGCTCGGTTCTCCGCGATTCCGCGATTTCTCAGATGAAACGCGAAATTATGAATAAAAGTCGCTTCGGTCTCATTTGCCCTTCCGAGTGAGAGAAGAGTCCACATTTGTTCCCGTCTCATTGCTCATAACCCGACGAGCTGTCGCGCAGTCGCGATTTAATTAAGTTGGCAAGAACGCAAACAAAAAAAGAAAAAAAAAACGAACAGTTTTATGCGAGTCGAGCGAAGTAAAGTAACAGGTGGTCTCCGTGCATCGCCGAGTGCGCATATTTAAGATTCAAGATTTTCATCGTTCACAAGCGAGCTCTCGGCATCGCGCTATATGCAACCCGCGTACGAATTTCATGTTGTGAGAATTTCGTATAACTATAAAAAATAATTATGGCGATGATGATTAAAAGTGTAATTTTTTTTTATAATAAGTTAAACAAATTATAATCGTATTCATTTTTATTTAAAATTGAATTGTTATAAAAAATGTTCATTAATATAGATATTAATAAATGGATAAAAACCAGCAAGAGGATAAGTACTACTTTTTCTTAGCTACTTTTTTCCCCTAGAGTAAAGTAGCACTTTTCCTCGGTACGCATTTCCTAACAGAAACGACGTACTTGTTCCCTAGGGGAAAGTAGTATTTTTACGTCACTGCGGCACGGAAAGTGAGGTTTTCCGTGCGCTTCGCGCACGAAAAACTTTTTCCTCGCCTTGTGACGTAAAATTGTATGCAATACTCGGGAGAACAAAACTTTCTCAGCTCGTGTGAATGCGGCACTCGCCTTCGACTCGTGCTGCAAACTCACACTCGCGAGAAAAGTGTTTTCCCTACCTCGGGCCGCAATATACTATTTTCTCCCGCTTGGCTACTTTTTTCCCTAGGGAAAAGTATAGTATATCCTCAAAAAAGGGCCGAAAGTTATAATCGCCAATTCGGCCCGAGTTGCACACTATACTTTTTTTCACGAGTGCAGGGAAAACCGGCGCATTTCATGGCTGTTTTGCGGGATGGACAGTGGAATGTGAGGTTATTTACTTTCGTTTCAAGTAAAACAAGCGCGAACTGCTCATGCGCGAACCTATCTTTTCACTACTGACACGAAATCAGTCACTTTGGTCTCGCACAACTGTCATGAAATACGTCGCTTTCCTTGCACGAGTGAAAAAAATACTTTCCGACCCAGGGAAACGTAGTATTATTCCTTCCGCTCGACTACTTTTCACCTCCGGGAAAAAATAATATCCTAGGGAAAAGTACTACTAGGTAAAGTACCCAGGAAAAAGCACCGCTAAGTAGAGTATCAGGGGAAAAGTACTACTAGGTAAAGTATCTGGGGAACAGTACTATTAGGGAAAGTTCCTAGGAAAAGTACTACTAGGTAACGTATCTGGGGAAAATTACTACTACGTAAAGTACCTAGGGAAAAGTACTACTAGGTAAAGTATCGGGGGGAAAGTACTACTAGGTAAAGTACCTGGGGACAAGTACGACTAGGTAAAGTATCTAGGGAAAAATACTACTAGGTAAGTTATCTGGGGAAAAGTACTACTACGTAAAGTATCTGGCGAAAAGTACAACTACGTAAAGTATCTGGGGGAAAGTACCACTAGGTAATGTACCTAGGGAAAACTGGTATTTTTCTAGCCGAGGGACAATTTTTCTTCGTGCCGATCAAAAGTCGATAACTTTCCACCTGCATTGCGGATATTAAATCTGGTAATTTTACCGTACCCAGAAAAAATAACTAAACCTCTTTCTGCGTGTATGTATGAAAAAAAAAAGTGTAAGCTCTACACGGCCCCCTGTCATGTTCAAGTGTCGAGGGCTGAAATTGCGTCACGTCTCATTACGTGTGTCTATAACCGGAAGTCACTGTGATCATGTAATGATGGTTAATTACCGCGAAGCTTTTGATTACGCTCCAAACTATTGATTATTCATGAGACACGTACGCGTACATGCGAGGAAGTTTGGTTCGTTGTTCTAATTGGCATATTTGTTGCTATTGACATTCCGATGCATGTGCCGCTCGAACGGAGATCGCGCCGAATTATCCGCACCGAAAAGGTTCAAAAATAGAGGAAAACTTCACTGTTCTGTAATTCGATACAATTATTCTTCCTTCCACTCGATCGGTATAGCGAAATTTTTTTTTTCATTCCATCAATTTTTCATTTCGTTTCGTTGCATTCTTCGGACGAAATGAATGACGAAAATGCAATTCTTGAAAGTTGGATTACCAAGTAATCTTCTGCTCAATTTTTCCATTTCAGTACTTCGTCGATAACATTGCTAAATTATCGGAATGCAAAATTAACATTTACAGCGAGTTTCATTAAATGGATTCTTTTTTTATTTCACGATTTTTATCTCGTCGGAAAATATTACCTCCCTCGTTCGTCTCTCGAACTCGCGTGGCGTCGGACTCTGCGACGGGACTGCCTCAACAGACCGCGAGGTACTCGAATATTCGTCGATGGATGAGTAAACGAGGCCGTGAAAGTGCTTGAACCGACGATGGAGGCGCGCGTAGGATGAGTTTCGAGCGTGAGCTTTCTCCGCTCGAAGCTTTCATTAGGCCAATGTTTTATCGAGAGCATCAAGCGAAGCATGATCGATGATGGAGCTTCGTTATCGATGTACTCAAATATGCGCGCCTTCCCACTCCTATTACGCATATATAACGATAACTGTACGCGATACGGTTGCAACGAATGTGCCTCGTGCAGCCGAGGTAAATTTTGATAGAGCGATGCTGCCGATTGGACGGTAACGGGGCGTGGCGAGGGGTTGAGGGGCCGACCGATATTTCAGTATGTCCAAAGGATATACGCGCGATTCCGAGTGCGTTTGAGGCGCACGGTCAGCGGTGAAATTATATTTGACTCGCTTCGGGCTGCAACCGCATTAGTTCAACAGTCGGGAGAGCCGGAGATTCGGAAGTCAAGCTGCAACGAGGCAGCATTCGTACCGCAACTTTACCGCCCTCGGTCTACCCATCCTTTCGAGATTTAATCACCTCTCGACTCGGACCCAGACACAACGAGAGTAAGCCCGGATACTCGACTACACCGATGCTAAACGACTCTTGTGGATCATTATCAAGCCTTGCCACTATCAACTTTCTCGTCTTTCACAGTGATACTTGTTCGAGTGCTCGTGCAGAATATCCTCAGGCTTGCTGTACTGCTGAGAAATAAGCATTCGATATACAGCTTCGGCGTATGTGATGTCGAACTTGATGCTTCCAGCCTAGATGCCTTCATGAGCGTTGTTAATTTCATTAGTTTGTTCCAGTTGGTGGGAACGGTCGACTACCCATACTTCCTGAGTAGAAATGTTAGGTCCCATTAGGGCCACCTCAGGTATCGGTAAGGCATGCCAGATCAGGCTGGACGAGTGTCATCCAGATCAGGGCCACAGCAGATATTGCTGAAAGTCGCCCTAGCAGGTCAGCCTGACGTATCTGCGATCAGGGCCAAGTCGGGATGTAATAGGGCGTGCTATTATGAACGATAGAAACACATGGGTGGCTACAGCGCAGTGGTTAGCGCTCTTGATTGGTACCTAAACAACCGGAATTCGAGCCCCGGATCCACCGCATATTATTTCATTTATCTTTGGCTCTACCAGCACATCATTGACCACGATTACTCCTGCGAAGTCACCGGACGTTCTCTACAATCCTAGAACTTTCTCGCTTACGGTGAAGCTCGCTACTTTTCCAAGAGTCTATCGCAGTCGCATCTCGTCGAATTAGTAACCCTCGGCGCGATGCGCTTTCCGTCTCCAAGAAGGGTCCGAGAAATCTTGTTTCCCGCTCACGTGAGAATGTTCTCGCAGCGGAATCCCAGATTTTCTCGGGACTAATGTTCCCGGCGTCTCTCGGATTCGAGCTTTATCACGACGATGGCGTTATGTCGAGCCACATGCTACCCTCGTAGCCAATATATGTTCTTCCGCGTTCGCCGTCAGGGTGAATATTTAAGGCTCGCTCGAGACTGGCGCATGGACCGATCCGAATGTTCTATATACGTAAATATATATAACAAGATTCACGCTTATACACATTCGCCACGTCCGGACTATTTGCCTCTCTCGTAACTTCACCGATACAAACATTCACGTACCGCGATCATTACTCTCCCACCTTCGCTCCCTCCGTTTCTCTTCCGCAAAGGGGGATACTGCTCTGATACTGTTGCACGTTCGTCGAGGAATTGTAGCGCACGAGGTTGTTTCACAGCCAACAAGCCTCACGCAAGACCCGCTCGGCGAGCAACCGAGGCAACGTTGAATTCTCAACCGGCAACAAACGGAGCTCCGGCTGAGAAAGCCCCAGCGAGAAACTTCCGTGACTTCGTCGAGCGAAGCCCCAACTTTGCGAAACTGCAAACAAACCGTTCTTAACCCTCGAGTTTTCGCTCCGCTCGTCCTTCCGTCAACCCTTGCCGCGCGACGATTCCCACGAGAGTGGCGCGTTTCTCCGGCTGACTCGACGGCGCCGAGCTCGATTTACGATCGTCGCTTCGCTACCGGGCTCGAAATTTTCAATTTCCCCCAAACGATAATAGGATTTTGGCGGCGGGGCCTCCGACGGTGAACGAGGGCGAATTTGGGTCACTTGACGCTCGTTCGCGCGAGCGTGACCAACGCGCGAAAGCGTCGTCCGCGTCGTCGACGACGATGAAATATGTTTTGTTTCCGAACAATTTGACACTCGCGGATACGCGCTTGCGGCGATCATTACGTCGCGCGGCTCGCTTAACAACCGGCCCGACTCGCCCCGCAACGTCGAAAAATCGAGCTTTCCACCCCCTCAGTCACGGCTGTCGCTTGTTCGCGGTCGCGATGCGTCGTTTCGATTAATCAACCGCGTATCGTTTTCGCAAATATTAATTCGCTAATTCGCCGATTTACCGATTACCGGCGATTTATCGCCGCGTACCCTTCCGGCGAAAGAAAAATTTTACGCGTCGCGACGCTCGCAGCGATGCGAATCGATACGCGAAACGCTTTGCCGAAACGAGGACGAGGAAAAATAATCGCTTCTGGGAGCGACATTGGAATTTAAAAAAAATTTACATCGTGATGACCATTTTTTTTTTTTTTTCAGACGAAATGTTTTTTACTTTTTCTTTGACTCTTTGACTAATCAAGCGTCTGAGGTTTTTCGGTATTCCATCCGGTTTCAAACGAACTCAAACTCGGCCACACCAAAAAAATCGTCATAATTCATTATTATTTACATGGGATTTTTATACATTTTTTCCGAAATTCTAGATCGTCGTTAAATCTTGCTCGGATTTTTAGATCGCCGTTTTCTTTTTCAGCCAATTTTGTCGTCTATGATTTTTCTTGAAAAATTTTACTATATATTCTGAACACATACAATTCACGATTATTTGCATGGAATTTTTATAAATCTTTTCCGAATGTTTAGATCACATTTTTCTGCGATGTGGGAAACGTGAATCTCTGGAAAAAATCCTTGTATATCAAAGACTGTTCGTCATGCAAAAAAACGATTGCGACGAAAAAAGTGCAGGTGCGAATGAACTTTTGGAAAACATTTTTTATGCATTTTTTGGAATTCCAAAAAATTCTATTTCCATCAATGATATTCAAATTCAAATATGATTTTTTGTTATTATAGGTAAAGATTTTTTTTTTTTTCAAATTAAATTAATACAATCAACATAATTTCTTCTTCTCTAGAACTACTACCCAAAAACACGTCATTTTTCCAAAAAATTCCAAATTTTGTCCTTTCTTCCCTTTCCAAAAAAAAAAAAAAAAATCGTGGCTCCCCTAGAAATGAAAAAAAAAAACACGCGCCGTACGAAATTAATCGTATGATCGGGGTGTTGACCTGTGACGAAGGGTCGAAACGTTCGACTCCAAGTTCGTCACCGCGCTCGGGGGGGTCCTTCGGGATGCGAAAGTCGAAAGGCCAGCGGGTTAAAAGCCGCGGTGACCGTGGCCAAAGGCGGCAGCCGGAGACGCCGAGTTTGCCCAAAGTTTGAATGGAGTATGCGTAACTTGCATCGCCGTTTCGCGTCGTTCGTCTAATTACTTCCTCTATGTAATTCAGGTCGAGCGTAGATTCGCGCTCGAATTTCGTCAACGTAGTTTGCTCAATCCGTAGTTTCGCTGATTTTCGTCAAAGCCGGTTATATCGAATGGTTTTGATGTATAAATACGTGAAATTTCAGCTCAAATTTGCACGAAACTCCGGCGAAAAGGTCAAAGATCAACAAAATTTCCCTCGGAATTGATGAACAGAAAAAAAAAAATAGGAAAAACGGCACTTAATTTTCTTTTTACTTAAAACGAATTTAAAAAATTCGAAATTAAAGAAAACTCCCAACTGCTAAACACAGACTCATGAATAAAGAAACCTATAACATAAATCATAATGAATTATGGGGATTAACTAACTATTTTTTTGTAATTTTTATATAGAAATTATTTTATATACATTTCTTAGCCTCCAGTTGGGAGACGCCTCCTAATTAATATGATTCATTTTACAGTTTTCTTTTTATTTATAGGTCTGTTTTTAGAAATTGGGAGTTTACAAATTTTTTTTTTTGTTTTGATGATATCTTTTTTTTCCCCTCGAGGGTTTTTCAAGATTTGGAAAAAAAATGTCACATCTTTTCATACCGAAGGGAATCTCATGAACGCAAAACGTTTCGAGAGTAGAAAAAAAATGTATTTTTCGAATTCTCCCACGTGAATCACCTTCAATGTCACCCGCGCGTTTATTTGCGTTTTTGGTTGCTTCTTTTTCCGCAACCCGTGAAACTCGGACGTGTTCGATGAATAATTAATTGCGTCGAGGAAAAGAGGCTTCCATTACTTTCCTCGTTATTTGTTTTTTTTTCTCTCTCGTTTGCCGGCAAAAAACAGTGGGCGATTCATGATTCCGGTGTGCAAAAAAAAAATTAGATCGTCTTCCCTGGAGGATGGATGACCTCGTTACGCGATGGCTTGGCTGTCGCGTTAAGAGGGGGGGCTACACCGAGGCTTTATAACGCCGGTTCGAGAGGGATGCCGGGGCGAGAAATGATATAGTCGTTGCGCGGCTTCCTTCGGGCTGCACTTTCTCCGCGGCCGATATACACATCGCTCTCCTTTGCTCTCGTCTGGCGTGAATTAAGCGTTGGGGGAGGAGAGCGAAGCGGCGACGGAAACAAATCACCTCCGGCGGCTCTGCATCCCCGTGTGAAATTTCCCTCGTGCGATATCCTCCCGACGTGTTGCATTAACGTCGTCGCCGCGGCCTTGTATGTTTCGTCAATTTACCATTATGCCCGCGAAAGTAGTAGGGTCGTTTTTCTCCGCGGCAAATGAATTTTCGCCCCGTTTACGGTAGTTACGTCGCTTCGCGCTCATTTCGCGTGAGTTCGAGCAAAAGTGGGAGCCAATTCCAAATACTTCTCGATGGTATGAAAATCTGAAAGAATTCGAGTGTACAGAAGAGTTTAGCCACTTCGTGAGCTTAGCCACTCCGTGAGTTTAGCCACTTCGTGAGCTTAGCCACTCCGTGAGCTTAGCCACTCCGTGAGTTTAGCCACTCCGTGTTTTTAACCACTCCGTGGCTTTAGGCATTCCGTGACTTTCGCTACTACGTGAGTTTAGCCACTCCGTGAGTTTTGCCACTCCGTGACTTTAGCAACTCCGTGACTTTAGCAACTCCGTGAGTTTAGCTACTCCACGAGTTTTGCCACTCGCGGATTAGCAACTCCGTGACTTTAACCACTCCGTCATTTCGCCACTCCGTGACTCTAGCATATTGTCTAAACTATCGCCTCCGACACAGCGGTGGCGAGATATTTTTATAATATAGAGATATTGATTTTTACCTTCACTATTTTCCGCATGGAATAATTACGGCGAAGGACGAAGGATAGAAGAGAATGGTCGAAGTTGTTCCAAGTCGATAAATGCGCGATATAAAGGACATTATATTTCTTTTCCACCGGCTGGCTCGTCGTATCTTCCATCTTCGGCTAATCCGCCTCGTATCCGAGCGCTTTTGTTAGCCGAAGTCTTTCGCACAGACTCGTTATTTCGCGTTGCACACGCCCGCGAGCTTTTGCACTGTACGAAGTAATACGGAGTCTCCGGAGAGCGATAATAAGAGGGAGGGGGGTAGGGGGAGTTCGGAACGAGAGCCGCGAAGAGAAAGGATCCGAACCAGTCACGTTTTTTCACTGCGGTGAACCGGAAGGCTGGTGTGCGCGCGCGATGAAGGAAAAGCTCCGTCGGTCGATCGCGACTCCCATGTTCGCGGCTCCTCTTCTCTTCGCTCTAACGGCGGTTTGGGTGCGGTAGAAGAGAAGAAAAGGGAAAAAATAGAAAAAAAAACGGTACTCTCGACTAGCCAACGACATGAAAAATCACTTTGAATATTTTTCCGCGTCAGCGTTGACACGATTAACTTTCTGCCCGGAGAATGGCCACCGGAGTACCGACTTTTCGGCGAATTATTAAATTTCATATTCAGCAGGAACAAAGCTATCTGCCCGAATAAAGGGTTCTTTCGGCACTGATAACATTATTTTTTTCTTTAAGAACAACAACGAAAAGTTTCATGCGTAAAAATAAGTGAAATCGAAATTTCATTTAAGCATCAATCATCGATTCAATGTCAATTAATTTTGAAAAAGATCATTTTTTTATCTTTGTTATTTTGTGAAGATTTTTTTGTCTCAATATTTTTAATGATATAAAACATAATATATAATAATATAATGAAATAATTGAAATAATGCTAGTATTTGAGCCACTCCGTGACTTTAGCCACTCCATGTTTTTAGCCACACCGTGATTTTAGCCACTCCGTGATTTTAGCAAATCCGTGACTGAAGCCACTCTGTGACTTTAGCAAATCCGTGATTGTAGCCACTCCGTGACCTTAGCCACTCTGTGACTTTAGCATATCGTCTAAAGTACCGTCCTCTACACAGCGGCAGCGATGAGATATTTTTGTAATATAGAGAATAATATTTTGGGTTTTAGCTTAGAATGCTTGGACACTCTCGAAAAGAATAAAATCGAACGAACGAGTTTTCACCATCACGTTACAGTCACGGGGATCGTAAACGATGTAGAAAAAAAGTCGTGTACCCATCCGAGCGTGAAGCTGGACCTCTTCGAATGGGAGATCGGCGAACCGACCCAGTTTTCCGGCAATGATCACACGCGAAACGCACCGGTCACCGATGCGGAGTATTTATTTCGGCTTTATTTATAGCGAATAGAGCCAATGATAGCGACGCAATCTTGCTGCGTCGCGAAACCTTAAGGCAGTAGATTCGGTACAGTCCGGCCAAACGCGAGATTCAGAGAGAATTTTAACTACTCTTCGATGGGACAAAGTCTGAAAAAATCAAGCATTCAGAGGGTGCTAAAAAGATTGATTTTGCGTAATAACAATTTCTAAATGTTATGAACGAATTGATGAAAAAAAATTTGTTCAACGAATCAATCGTCGACCTATTTTTATTTTTAATGAAATTGATTCGTTTGTTTTTCTAAACACGTGGGAATTTTTTCAGAACTTTGTCCAATTGTTTAAAATTCCGTTTTTCAGATGGATCGAAGGAATGAAAACGCAAGTTATTCGAAGATTGGACAGAGTTCCAGAAAAATACATGCGTACCCAGAAAATGAAACGAATCATTTTTATTACAAAAAAAAGACGAGTTGACGAGTAATTTGTGGAGATTTTTTTCTATCTATTTGTTAATGACATTTTTGCATAATTATCGTCAAAAATTGATCTTTTCAGCGCTTTCTACATACTCGATTCTTTACAGTTTTTCATCCCATCGAGAAGTATTCCGTGTGAAACTCGCGTTTGGCAGGACTGTACCCCCCCCCCCCCCCCCCCGTACGTCCTTAACGTAACATAGAAGGGTCAATCGTTGTAGCGGGATCGACGCGAAAACCTCGCCCGATTTGGCCCGCCATCCGCGCGAACAAATTGGCCGAGTAATTAGTCGGCTATGTTCCTTCCATCGCCATCTATTCCCCGATGGTCTGTCTGTGATCCGGTAAATTTCGTTTTGGCGCAATCGCATTTTGTCTCCGGATAAATTGAAATCGTTTTTGAAACGCAAATTTACTCTCGAGAATAGAAAAAAAAAAAAAAAAATAGGAACGGTAACTCTGTTGTTTTATTGAAAAATTCCATCAGCGAAAATGTTGTTACTTCTTGCCATCCGAACTACACGGGGGACGTGGCAATCAATGCGTCTGACAATCGAGACTGAACAATTTTAACGATCGCTGCGACCGCCGCTGGTTGTGCGAATGAATGCAATTTGGGTGATTCGCTTTGATTGACACACGTGTTCAGTTCCATTTCGAGTATCGTTGGCACCTGTTATTGTCGAATATCTCACGTCTCGCAGAGCCAACGGTGATTTCCCAAACAGTAAGCCCCCCCCCCCCCCCAGCGGTAACCCTTGACGAGAGAGGAATTTATTTTCAAAGCCCCGTCAATCACGGGCTAAATCCCCGCCGATGTTATACCTTTTTATTATACCCCTGTGCATATATTCGCGAGCGAATTCGGTGGAGAATTTACGGCATTCATTATTTTAGGTTTTTTCTCATTCGGCCTCCCTTTAGGGGAAGCTTCGTTGCTGTGTAACGAGAAAAGGGGTTTCGAGAAAAATGCGCCTGCGTGGTAGGACGAAAAAAAATTCAATGGACGAAATTTTTTTTTCCAGTTATCATGAAACAAGGGAGTGAAGAAAGAGTGCAAGAACAAAATGGCATCAAGTAAAAGGAGTGGAATAACAATTGATACTTCGTATATTATAGTTGGGAGATTTTTGGACTCAATGACAGAGAGATCGTCCGGCTGTAATATGCGAATAATTCATTGGCGTTCGTTTTTCTATTTGTCAATGCCATTTCTTGATCACACTCTTTCTCGAGTCGTGACTTTTTTTTTTACATTGTAGAAAAAGGTCGTATAGGAAGAACGATTATTAAGAGCCTGCGAAAATTGGCATTCGATGAACCGTGGACTATAACAAGACGGGTAAAAAACATCAGCAAGAATCTTGGAACATCAGTGTACTAGTTCGTTCCGGTGCATGCAGGGCTTCGTTGCATCGACTGTGCTGCGTTGCAACCGCCTCGAGCCTGTGCTTTGTGGAGTAAAAGCGACCGTCGCGAATAAACGAAAATGTCACGCTAAGGTCGGACGAGAGAGCCGAGAAGGAAAATGCAGTGCGCAACTGGAACATTGAACGACACGCATGCCCTCACCCTGGATACTTTGTCCGGGACTCGTTCGACAAACGCCGGAGGAAGAATTGCGATTTTCGGGTATGACATTCTTCGGAATACGCAAGAATGGTACAGATTGGCTTATTGGTCAACTTGTTCTTGAAATTGGAAAAAAAGAAGTAAACAAAAGAATTCTCATGCCGAACAGGCCAAAGAGTTGATTTCATTAGTGATTTCAGGCCAAAATGGCTGTCGCATGAATGACGTAAAAAAATGTTGGCCATATGTGGTCAATTTTTTTGATTCTCCGATTTTTTGCGAGCGATTCAATGAAAATTTGTTCTTCACACATTTTTGGCGCTTCCGGCGGTCGCGTTGAAAGAAAAAAAAAGAAAAATTCACACAACGCCGACTATACTGCATCGCGCATCGTTCGCGTCGCGAAAAACTGCTGTTGAAAAATTCAAAAATTCAAAGACGAGAAAATTGCCAATTTCCGAAAAAAACAAATTGGTCAGCGCAACGAATTCTCCGCTCTTCGCGTCGAGGCTATGGACCGATACATGTTCTACCCGGTGATCACGAATCCTCGATTCATCTTATTCTTTATTCTCAAGCTTTCAGCGCCCGAAAGCACGAGGAAAATTTATCGCTGAACGACACGAGTACGAGTGCTCCTCGTGAATAATTCCGTGCCTTGAATTCTTCATTTTCGCGATACACACGAGGAGAGCTCGCTGAAATGTTGACAATCGCGCTTCCACTCGTCGTCTTCCTTCTATCCTCTATCGTGTTAAGGTTTTTATTTTTTCCTTTTTTTTTTTCAATATGTCCTTTTGCTCGTTCTCGACTGTCGTAACAGCTGGTATATCCTCGATAACTGAAACTCGGGAAGGATCGTTGGACGCTCGTTTCGCACATTCACTTCCGACTCGGCGTGGATGCTTCGAAGCTTCAGAGCTTTCGTCTGCAGAAAAGCTCTCATTCGTCGACGTTGGTTTGTGCTATTTAAAAAAAAAATTTTTTTCCCAGTCGTTTTCACTCGACTTTCTCATTCTCTCGTAACTCGACTTGTGTCTTTTTGGACCGCGTAGCGCGGACGTCGGTGCGCGAGACAGGCCTCTGTCGATATGTTATACAACGAAAAAACGAATCGCGGAATCTCTAATTGAAAAGCTCGTTCTGACCTTCGAATTTCAAAGGCGTCAAGCTTTTCGCGTGTATTTCACTTTTTCACGGTTCACGCGGACGCGAAGCTTCGGCCCTTTTAGCTTCGATTGAGGAAAAAAATTGGAAGAACATGATAATTTTGCAAAAAAAAAAATGAGGAACGGCGCCTAGTTAAAATATTGTCGAAAAATAGTTTGAAAAGTGGTAATTGAAGAAAAACAGTGACTACGCTAAAGAAATTTGAAAAAATGACCACAAATGGTAAATCTACCCCACAAACCTTTTCGGCTCATCATTATCTCTCGTGGCCCTCGGTGCTTTTTTTTTAACCCACTGAGCCCTGGTTTCATGCTCTCTGTTATTATTAATATTATCATTGTTATTTTATCCTCCATGACTCGATGTAAGACGAGACCAGACCCTTCGTCGTCGAGTCTTGAATGCCAATGAGCTCCGTGTACTCGCCGTTGTAACGCAGCTCCGCGAATGCGAGATAAATTATTCCTCGAAAAGACTTAGGACGCGGTTCGGTTCATTCGCGTAACGTACCTTTCGGTGAAATACTCGGGTCGGGGCGAGGGTTTCTCCGCCTCCGGATGCGAACCCCGTCCCTCGACAAACCCGTGGGCGGAATTCACCTCGCACGTAACGCATGATAAGACTTCTTTTGCTCATTTTTCTTTTCACTCTCGCCCTTCCCCATTCTTCTCCGAGCCCGCGGACCCTTATCCGATAGGCAGTTACATTTCCAACGAAAAATGATCGCGAGCCAGCGCGCCGCCGAGATAACGAAAACGAAGCGAAGCGAGGCCAATGCGAACGGACAATCCGCGCGCCTCGCTTGGCCATTGTACGATTCAAACGTGTCGTTTTGGACCAGATAAAAATGAGATTTTCAACGAAATTTTCATATCTATGGTATGGAAATAAAAAAAAAATCATTCATGTAGAAGAAGGTCCTGATAATATTAACGTTCTGTTGTAATCATGTCGAAGAGATACTCAAAAATTACAAAAAAAATAAAACGTACGAGTTGGACAATCTTATTTTTTTTGTTCGCAGAAATTTCGATTTTTCTGTGTACTCCCTAATTCTATTTTTTACTTCAATTCTTCTGTGTACTCCCAAATTTTATTTTTACTTCAATTTTACGAATTCTTCTTTCGTCATTCATGAATTTTTCTCACGTGTTCAGAGAGATACATTGAAAAGGAATTTCAGGCAATCGATCGAGCATATTCGCAAAATCAATTATTTTTATGTTCGAAATGAGTTTTTTGAAAATTCGAGGAAAATTCATATGTATCTGTGAAACTTGACGAATTGACTTTAGCTACGAAAAAAAGTTATGTTAGCGGATGATATGTTGATCAAATATTTTTTTCGCTCAATTTTTTGAACATTTTTTCCATTATTACGCTAAATTGAGGCCTTATATGCGCGATTTCGCTGATTTTCGAAGGTACTTTTCTCGAGGCGGTTGAAAAAAATGACGCATATATTGACAACATTTTTTTCACAGATCATTCATACACACGGTTAAGTATATGTAAAGAAAATCAGAAATATTAACAAATCGCGGAAATATTACATAATAAAGCAATGTATTTTCTTTGCGCGCCCGCCGATGGTGAAAGTTCTTGGCATCGACGTGAGTGCCTGAAAAAAAAAAATTAACATATTCATTATTGCATAATAAATGTATCTTCAGTGTAAACAAACAATATTATAAAAAAAATTATTCTTATAGAAATTCAAAACTTGAAAAAAAAATTCTTAATTTTCGGTCGGCATTTAATTTTTTTGATGTTTTTGTCTCATTGAAATTTATGTTTCTGTGGTTCACACGATGGGCGATGATACTAAGAATATATTGTGAGAATTTCGAAGCGATCTGAACCTCCGTTCGAGAGTTGGAACTTTCACAAGCTTCAACAAAGTGAATCGCGGAAAAACGGCTCTGAAGTTGCCAATCTAGCGCACCTGTCTGAAAAGCTTTTACGTTCCAAATGCTCTAACATTAACCATTTTTGGAATTTTTCAATTCTGTGAAACTTTAAATAAAATAAAATAAAAAATCATAAAAAATGAAAAATTTAAAAAAAATTCGCGTATACAAGGCCTTAAGGATGTACGGGCGCGAAACAGTGCTCAACGCGCTCAAAAGTGAGAATTCAGAGATCATTTCGACTACTTCTCGATGGAATAAAAATCTGAAAAAAATCATCATATCAAAGGTGCTGAAAAGACTAATTTTCCGTTATAACAATTCCAAAATGTTATCAACGAACAGGTGAAAAAAAAATATTTTTCAACAAATTATTCACCAACCTAACTTTTTTTTCGGATAAAAACCATATGTAAACTTTTCTGAACACGTATTAATTTTTTCAGAATTTTTTCTAATCATCGAAATTTGGTTTTTTCGGAATTTTTTTTCTCCAAAAATGCGCGTTAAATCACGAATTTTGGATATGTGTTTATCACAAAATCACTCATTACACCCGACAAGTTTCGAAGAGATTGATCAAATAGATTCGCGAATACAGCCGAAACATGAAAAAAACACCAAATTCCGATGATTACAAAAAATTCTGAAAAGTTCATATGTATTCAGAAAAATGTGCATATCGTTTTTATCCGAAAAACAGTTTGGCTGGCGCACAATTTGTTCAATAGTATTTTTTTTCACCCGTTTGTTAATAACATTTTAGAATTATCATAATAAAAAAGTAGTCTTTTCAGCTTGATTTTTTTCGGATTTTTACTCTATCGAGAAGTGATCGAAAATACCTCGGAATTTTCACTTTTGAGCGCGTTGAGCACCGTCTCGCGCTCGGATATCCTTAATGTTCTTAGTTGCTTCCGCATGCTCTTGTGGATTTTCGTATCGTCGGAAAATCTTTGAGATTCTTTCAAATCTCACGTTTCGCCAGGCAGCAAAACCCTGCAGCGACAAACACTCCGTAAGCGATTCGACGTTATTCGTTCCGACTCGCGTTTTTCACTTCGCGCAATCCAATGTTGCGGGCCATGCGGTCCCCCTTTTATCGAGGCGAGCGAAGCTGCAACACCACGCCGAAGAATAGAGCGAAAGAGCTGAGAAAAACCTCGAAAGCTCGTGTCGCGGCGCGGATAACGAGGGAGGGAAACAAGCAGAATGGTATTTTACACTGTCAGTAGTAGTGGCCGCGCGTGGTCAGACACGGTTGGCTCATTTCGCTCGCTCGAGCTCCGGGCTCTGACCTGAAATTGTATAATCCGACCGCAAAGTACATCACTGCGGCGGTGGAAGCCTCGAGCTCTTTACCCTTGTTGTTGGACCGAACAGTTAACCTCCCGTGTCACTCTCCCGTTTCTGCTCCTCTCCCTCGTCGCGCCCCCCTTTCCGCGACTTTGCCGCGTGTCACGTCGCTGGCAGCTTGGCAAACGAATGGAGGCTCATCCGAAACTGCCGCGAACTATCCGACTTTCCAATTGTATTTTTTTTCCTTTATCTCGCTCCACGCGGACGACGGAAGGGGATTAGAAAGAAATCGGATAAGCGCATCTTCATGTAAACACGGGGAAATTGTACGCGACGACGGTGGTTACGGCTTCCGAATTGATCTCGCTTCAGAAAGGTCGTAAAAGCTCCTGGAGACGTTTCGAATTTCTTTTTCACTTTCGCTTTTCGGAAAGACCGTAACGTACCGGATTTTTTTCTACATTTTTCTACACAAGAGCTTCGACGCTTGTTTAAATTTCGCATTTTTCATTTTTATTCTTTATAACCTTTTTTTTTCAAAAAAGCAGTAAAGCTCTCTCGGGACATTTGCATTTGAGAGCCTGGCTTCCGATGGTTTCGCATCAAAAGCTCGGGAATCGCTATCACGATGTCGATCAAATATTTCTCGACTAATAAAATATTTATGATTTTTTGTTTCAGGTAAGTAGAAGAGCGAAGAGACGGGCGTTGCGATCGTGCTACAACGAATCGGGCATGTATAAAAATGAAATTCAATGATAATTCTCCGTTTTTAAACAAAGTAAAAGTCAATCTTGATTTTTCAAACAATTTAAATATTAATACTAATTTTTTTAACAAGTTAAACTCGAATTTCAATTTTTTATAAAAATTGAACGGCAGTTTAATTTTTCTTTTACGGGTCGCGTTCTCTGTTCGTAATTTTTATATTTTTAGTTCGAAGTTATTAATAATTTTAGTGTGCAAATATTTTGTTTTGAATGGCGTATTTATGTATGTAGTATTTGTGTACCGTTTTTGTATGTGTGCGCGTCGTTTTTTATCTATTTAGGTTTTCAACCTTCAAATGTTTCTTTGAATGATGCATTCTGTAAAATCAGGGAAAAAATATTTTTTTTTTAACAATATTATTTAGATGATTATTCATTAACGTTCGGTATTGTTAAATTAAATGTTTTAGATGTTTTTTAGAGTTTTTAAAATGTTTTGTTTTTGTATTTTTTTTTCCAATCCAGGTAAACAACAACAAAATGTAAATGAAAAATTCTAAATTTCAATACCAAACTCAGATAATATTCATAGATGATGCGTAGAAAGTTTCGTGGTATATAAGAAAGTTTGCGGTGAGTTATTGAGTGCAGGCCAGAAAACATGTTACGTCCGGGTAAACAGACGGAATCAGAGAAAGTGCCTTTTTCAAACTACTGCGAAGCGCAAAAAAATTGTTTGAGCCATGAAATATGATAGATTGAGTCACAATCAACAATATCCAATACGGAAAATAATTTTATGAAATTTTTTTGATACCTAAAAGAGTCATTTGGTACATAACTTCGGCCCCAATTTCCCTGGCGATTATAATACTTTATTTCACTCCGTGCGTGAAAACGCCTTTCTCGCACTCGAAAAATAAAAAATTTCACAATCCTCGTGTGTGAGAAACTTTTTCTCAATGTACTATTCTCTTTGCATACGGGATGAGAAAGTAGAAAAAAAGAAATAAAAAATAAATGCAAAACATCCGAAACTCCCCTGTGTCGATTCGTCACGCGATTGCAATCCGAAACGTTTCCCCGAATGCCGGGCATAGCGCAGCCGGCTCGGTAAGTGAGAACGGCGAAATTCCTGGTCGCGACTGGAATTCAAGATCGATGGTAATCGTTCCACATGTCTCTTTCACGGGTCGGTACTTCGTAGTTCTCTCTATTCTCGATTCCTCGAACGAAGTCGAGAACCAGTGACCTCGAATAACGCTCCCACCGTCTCCCCCCAGCTTTAGCCCAGTGACCGCCGGCAGCGTTTTTGACCATAGAATCGTCGACGAGCACGAAGGGCGGCGAAGGAAGCCCCCCCCCCCCCCCCCCCCCCCAAACTATCATCCCGTTTTCTATCGCACAACTCCGGACGACGGATCTTCCTTCGTCGAAGTTGTGGAATCTCCCTGCGAAAGCGGAGGGGAAAAATAGCTTCTACTCGTGAAATTCGGGTCGAGGTTCGGAGACGCGGAGACGCTTCACTCTGACGAGAGGGATGAAAGACGAAAGGGAAGGAAAGTCAAGAGGGTCAGAGTGACGGGAGCGGGGCCGCGAGGGATGCAGGATGGGAGAAGCCCGAAATTCGACGAAATCAACGGAGCGTTCGTGCGGACGAGCTCAGTGCCAAAGCACAGCCTGTACCGAATATCTTTCACCCTCCCTCGTGCCGCCGCCACACTCGCCACTCGTACCGAACGCCGATGCCGGCGATGAACGAGAAAAGAGGGCGGAATCGCCACCAAAAATCTTAAGGGCATCCGACGGAATGCCATCGAACGACACGAGACGTCACGAATGTTACCGTAGCTTCTCATTGTACCGATACAACGACGAGACACTGCCGGTTGGAAAGTCATTACGAGGATTTCCACTTCGTAAAGAATAAGAGTCTCGAAAGAGAGCGAAAGAAAGCGAAATTCGGTCACGTTTTCAACGTCGAATTCTCGTCGGTGAGAATTTTCTTTTTCGATACCTCCGTCCCTTTTGGCATCGTTTCTTCCGCTAGAGCTACGGCTAAGCCGGAACAAAGAGGATACTCGATGAAAATATTTATTTAGTGAAAATAATCGTTGAGGCCGAACTATCGGTGTATACGCTAGGATGACTCCTGAAGATGTTAAGCGAATCGTGTCGCCGGAATTGTCGCGATGGTCGCCTGGTTTTTCCTTCAGACACGAAAATCTCTGAAGAAATGTATCATGTCGGAAAGAGTTTGAGGAATTTTTCTGTGGTAACTGGGTTTAGTTGTGTTGCAGAATCTCGAACAAACTGATCAAACATTTTCGCTCTGCGATGTCTGATTTTGTTCGTTGGAAGATACCCTATCGTGTAAATTGTTTTTTAACCGACCACTCGCAAATTTTTTAAATTATTTTTCATGGTTCACAGACCACATTTCACTGTGCGAAGACCGACTTCCTTCGTTCCAAATATCGTATCGGATTAACTGTTTTTCTAGTCGACCGCAGGCTAAAATTTTGGATCATTTAACAAATTTTGATATGCTATTGATGTTTACTGACACGTATCCTTGAAATTTGGAACAAATCCATCATGTCAGAAAAAGTGTACAGAATATTTCTGGCGATAAAAAGAAAAATTGTCAACCGGTGTACGTGAAAACCAGTTTTGGGTGTTTTCTCTTCTGCGCATGATTCGCAACTCGCTGCGCAAAGAATTTAACTCTGCGATATCTAACCTTCTTCGGTGAAAAAAATAGTTCCTTATAGATTATTTTCAATGGTACGCAGACCAAACTTCACTGTGCGAAGGCTAAGTTCCTTTGTCAGAAATATCGTATCGCAGAAATTGTTTTTCTAATCGACCGCAGACATAATTTTTAGATCACTCAACGAATTTTGATATGATATTGATGTTGACTGACATGTAATAACGAAACATCATTCTATACGGTCTTCTTTCCACGGCCTTTCGTTGTAAATCGAATTCGGTCGGTAAATCGAAGGATGGATTTTGATCGACGTCGAAGGCGATCTTCGAAGATTTACGACGCGCTTCTCTCACGATCGGTACCTCCGAAATTACGACATCGATGACAGGATTTCCGGGGTGTCCTCTAACGGCTACGTGATCGCTGTGAAATCGTACTCTTTACGGAGGGTTATCGCGAGTCCCCCCCGAACGCGATTTTTTTGGCAGGTCGCCCAGTCGCCGCAGGGGGAATATTGCGCACGCGGTGCATACGACTATCCAACGCCAGTGGCACTACTTTGGCTTTATCACTCTATCGAGGATTGGAGAAGCGTCGCGGGGCTTTAGAATGTGGCCATTCCTACTGACGACTGTCGTCGTTTCGCAATCTCTACATCCGGAGTCCTTTATCTTGGTCTCTTTCGTTCCCGCAGGTGGACAATTCCGTCGCTCTCGTAACGGAGAAAATCCTCGCGGTGGAATTCTCTCGACGATGTCGTTCGTCGGTCGTGCATTCCAATCTTCGTCGCGACGGCGGCATCGTTAAATAAAGGGGGTAAAAAAAAATTGTCAAAAAGAAAAGTAACGTATTCGCGTTGGGTACTGTTGCTCCAAAAACGATCGTTTTGCACGGGAATGCTATCCTCTCGGGAAGGAATGATGCAACGATCAAATTCTCTATTCGCCCTCCGGGCGCGGATGGTGATGCCGGACGAACCGAACTATTCCACTCTCGACAAGGTACAACCGACGGGAGAAAGCCGGGGCTGCTGGGAGACCGCCAAGGGTACCCTGGAGGAAAACCGGCATTTCCACCAGTTATATCCGCCAGCTTTTCGTTTTTTTTCCGTGTTGCATTCGTTCGACTCTACCAAATGGTACAACTACCGGAGCGATGTACAGTGAAATATACGGACGTCAATGGCACAACGGAAGGTTGGTGATTCTTCAAAAAGGATTAATACTTCTTTCGCGAACGTTTCGGTCGATGCGCATCGACAGCGGTCGGCGGTATCTTCGACAAGGACGACCCGATGCGCCAGTAACGGACGCCCTTCGGGAAATTAACCATCGTCGAGGATGAGATCCGAAGACCGAAACAAAAGAGTCTCGCGGAAGTAAACAGTGGAATGAAGATTAGAAAAAACAAAAGGAAGAAGAAGCGTCGAGACAGAGAGCAGTCGACACGCGGCGAATTGAACCATCCAGACGAATTGTTCTTAAACGAGATGATTTAGACAAATTGTTTTTGGACGAATTGTCTCAGACGAATTCTCCGCAAATCGCCAAAAATCTGAAAAAAAATCAAGCACTTACAAGGCGTTCGAAAATTCGATCTCGCGTGGCAATAATTCCAAAAAATTGCCAGCAAATTGATGGAAGAAAAAAATTCAGCAACAATTCACCCAGGAATCCAACTTTTTTTCTGATTAAACTATTTTATCGCTGTTTTCAAATAGTTATGAATTTTCGCAGAATAGTTTTTTGTTTTTGAAATCCCATGAAAATTGCTCTTTTTTTTTGTAAAGTTGTTCGGGCTGTATTCTTGAGAAAAATGAGTGGTTTTGTAACAAACGCATATCCGAAATTCGTGGTTTTTTACACATTTTGCAAAATTAAAAAAAAAATTCGGAGGCAATTTAAAAATCTGACCTCGAGTTAAATAATGTCGTATATGATGAATTAACTTTAGAAAAGATAAAATCATGTAAAAAAATAGATAAAATGATTTAAAACGTATACATTTTTTATTTTGTTATAATACAGGAACCAATGATACAATTTTTTTTTTTTGTTACGATGGTTTCCTTAATTTAGTTTTTCAATTTTTCAACGTTTTTATCGTCAATTAGCTGTGATGAGGCTCGCAAAAAAAAAATGTCTAAAAAGCGTTATTTTTTTTTTTCTCGGTTCGATTATATCCATGTCGCTCGATCTCGCGTGTTCGAATATTTTATTCGCGCTATCTCCGGCTTACCTGCGAAACGAGAGTTTCTGTGACGAATGCGAATATGGTCGCCCCATTTCGCGTTTTGCCCCATTTTTTATTACCCCATTCCTTCCCCACCCAGCCGGATAAACCGTGAGGAACAAAAAAGAGCAGCTCTTAGTCTCTGAAGCTCCACTTACAATTTTAAATATGCAACAGTCTCTCGAGTACGGCAAAGTAAAAAAAAAAAATAGTACATTTTCCTCCAAGTAGATAACAAAAGACAAATAAAGCCTATTTGCCGGGAAAAAACCGCTTAATTTCTCGCGATGATGCCGACTCGTTAAATGCGAGGTTTCACGAGAATTTTTACTCGTATGAAGTATGATTAATGACCGCCGGAGTGCCCCGAGAGGGCCCTTCAACCGAGCGAGTAGATAGCAGAAAATTTAAGAGCTTTTCGGGAATGGCGAACGACTCTCCCTATCGCGTCGCTCGTCCTCCTTTCCTTCATTCCCATCGGAGCCATCGACGAATATGATCCGAGCTGTGTTCGTTCGATACGTCGAGTCGCCGTTAACGATGTCCCGGTCGCGATGACTCGACGAGAGTGATGGAATCTCCTCGCAAATGCGAGAATTCTCTCGAAATTAGCGACAATCGAAGGAGTATGGGAAATGGTGTGAGCAGAAAGTATACTAGCACGGGTAAGATTCTTTTCTGAATATGGCTTTGGCTCGGGAACCCTTGGACAATCGCATGCATACCGCCAACGTTTGGCCATCTAGCGGCCAAACAGGAGAAACTACCAGGGGGTAGGGTCGTCCCGTTGCAATACATACTGTTCATACCATTTCACATACTCCTTTCCATACTCATATTAAGACCCTTTCCAATAATCCCTTTTTTTACGCGGGGATCGCTGGGACGTTTTCTTGGTGTGCTTTTCGTCTCGTGCGCCGCAAAAATGAGTCACGAAGTGGGTTGCCCGGACGGGTGTTTTCCGAGCGAGGACTATTCGGGATGTGAAATGACGTTAAAGTCGCACCGCACCATTGCTCGACGCGCCGCGCAGCTTCCCGAGAGGAAGCGCCGAAAGCCGCGAGAAACTTGGCTCGACGGAGGAGAACTGCGAGTCGCGAAAGCACGAGACGGTTTCGAGCCTTTTGCCCTTCCGCGGTATCCTCCTCTCTTTCAATATTTATGGAAAGCAAATTGCTCCGCGCTTCCGTAACGTTTGTACACCGTTTGTTCGCGAACGACGAAGCCCGGAGAGGGGATAATCCTTGTGACTTGGCTCTCGTGGATCTTCGAAGACCACTTTGGCCTTGTGTACGCTCGTCCGCAAACGGAAACACGCGACTCTGTAACAGGTGCCTTGTAAATTCTTTTCTTTTTTTTTCCGGTCGCGTGCCAGCGACAAACTTCGATCGTGTTTGGTCAAATGTTTCTCGTGTTCATCCCCAATTAGACACACGACCGTTTGAAAAGATCTCTTATGAAGGGACGGCTTGAAATTTGTTAAGTTTCTCATCAGCTCGAATCTTTTCGAGCCCCCTTTTGACTCGCAATTTCGTAAGTTCCTTCTTTCATTGAACATCTTCCTCCCCTAGTTGGGCAACCTCTCATCCCAAAACATTCTAAGTCTTTCACAGAGGGACCGAGGAACTACTAGGAGGGAGTGATTCAAGTGGGATCTGATCCCTTCAGCCTAAAATTCTGTTTTGGTTAAAAATCTATATTTAGATAAGGAATGTTAATATCAGTGTCGGGGACTTTCAAGGGGCTCAGAATAATGTAGAGTTGACGATGGAGGCAAGGGGAAATTAGGTAATAATAGTTGCGACGGCGGTGGCGAATTTTAACGTATTAGGTAACGATAGACCTACGCACTACGCTCCTTTTTCTGACTCCGTGCATCCTGTCTTTTCTCAAGGCGGCTCCCGGGAAACCTATTCGCCCCGATCACCAATGAGCGACGCAACCCGCACCTTTGCATCTCTGCTCACCCTCGTCTAACATTCCAAGAAACTGAGACACCTGGACTTTCCAACATTTCCCGACTCCCGAATTCCATCCCCACCGACTATCGTTTTCTCACGCTCTATCCATGTAAGAACCACCCTTGAACTAGGCTAGCCAGTCAGTAAGTCACCGAAACTCTGCGCGACAACTGTGACGCTGCCACTTTTGTACTTTACAATGAACGTCTCGAGCGGGTCGGTTACGTGATAACCAAGTCTTTCCCGTCTTACAACCACATTTTGTGGCACAGTTAGCTACTTCAACCCGTTAAATAGTAAATAAATTCCTTCGCGACATCACAATACCTCAGTAACAATATATTACTATAATTTTTTTCTCCAAGGAGTTGCCGAATCTTTTTTACGGATTCATCCAAACCGTGTGGACTGAGGTAAATGGACTCCCGATTGGCCTACCCACTAAACCGCCACCTTCTGTGCATCTGCTCCCGACCAGAAACTATGTTAATATTACTTCTGATCGAGGGGGTCTGTCTGTGTTTGTCTTGTTATATTGTGTGTATGTTCTGTTTTTGTTTCATCTGTCGCGTCTAGTCTGTCATGTCATGCGGCCGTCCGCGTTTTTCCGTCTCAGTACTGTCTCTATGTATATGGCGATGTTTTCCCATTGGTCGTTTCTGTGGAACATCACCTCGACGATGCTGTCAGGGATAATGCTTCCGACGGCCGAATCTACTTCGTGTCTCAGTCTTGTCCAGTCGTCACATCTGAAGAATGTATGTTCCGCGTTGTCTCGTTCGTTTCCACACTATGTACAGTCCGGTATTAATACTCTGTTCATTTTATGTAGGTACCGTCTAGAGTAACCGAGTCCCATCAGAAATTGGGCAACGTAAAAGTTTGCCTCCCCAAAATCCCGACTGGGCCACGGTTTCAGGTCGTTTATCAGTCGTCTCGTCCAGTTTCCTTTCGTTTCTTTTGTCCATCGTTGTTGCCACGTCTGTAGCGGCCTGTATTGTTATTATTATTATTATATTATTATTTTCATTCCATGCTCACGAAAATTCAATTGAAGTTAACCGATAATTGGTCTGATCTGAGTATAGTTGAGCTATAAACTTCCCTCGTTCGCAACTGGAAACTCAGTCGCGTCTTGAGAGATTGCTCCATTTCGATTAAATAGTCGAACTTTCGATCGTAAGAATGTGTCGTGCGAAGGCACTCTCCCAAATTACAACGGAGACTGCTAACTTTCGTACACCGCCAACAGTCAACCATTTCGAAGGACACTCGGACGTTGCTGTTTTTTTCAATACGTCCCTTAAATCGGAGCGAGTCGCCCCATCGGCGGTCACATCAAGATTCGCGTGTTTCTTCGCTACTATTGCGGGTTTTGTCCAATTGAGAATTCCTAAAAAAAATCTTCTACGATTCCCTGATTTTCCTGAGCGCTTTCACATTTTCCTGTTCAAAATTCAGTTCTATCGAGAATTACGAACGAAATCTTTCCGAATTTCGAGAACGATTTGCGCGTGGAATTTCATCGAATTTGTCGAAGACAAAAGAAAGAATTCTCCGGAGAGTTCGCTCGTAAATTCGGGATTGCAAAAAGCGAGTTAAAAAATACAGGTGAAAATCCCCTTCGGCGTTCGGAGAACCCTGTTTTCGTCGTTCGAAGAACCGATGCGCAAGAAGCGCAGTGTTTACTGGCGATGCTCGCATTTAACTGAATTACGAAACGCGTCTGCGAGCGTAGCGGCAACAACGAATGGAATGTGTCGAGAATGCAGTCAGCGAATTGCAACATTCTCTGGCACGAGCTTACGCTCGAAGGAGAACGGCGGCTCGTTTGAGAAATTCGCCGAACTTTGGCGGGCCTCTTGCGTCGCTAGAATCGTATTTATATATTATTCTTATTATTTTTTTTTTACGAACAATCACTGATTTTTGGCCTCCGGCGCATCCGTATCATTTTATTCCGCATACTCTAAATGCGATTTACCGACGTTCCGGAACATTCTGAACACGTTCGCTTGAAAATTTCGGAAACAAACATATTTTTCGCCGAAATAAAGCTTCTCGGACGAAGCAAAAAATGTTGACAAACCAGTCAAAAGAATTTGGTTTTCGACCTGCAATTTAATTTTTTTTCACCGATCTGCAATCTTATTGGCGTCCGTCCATTGTCGTCCTGCGGTAATCACGAAGCTGAACAATACGGAATGTTTCGCTGTCGTTTGCGAGAGCTCCCGCGTTTCGCCGTTGAGAAATTTCCAACGTTTCCCTGAGCCTCGGTCAACAGTTTCCAGCAATCCTTCCGTCAGATTTACCACGTCTGAAGCACCGACCGGGTTATTTCTCGGCAATTTCGCTATCGGAGCGCGTGTGCGTGCCCGAACGCGCGGTGGAGAGAACGTATCGCTGCTTGCAGCGCGGTCGTGCTGCTCGAAAGCACCGTAGCAACCGGATGAGTTACTACTGGCCAGTTGTGTTCGACGGTCCACTGACCATAACTACTCGCATCCCCGGCTGCCATTGAAGTCAGCAACGACCAACGTTGAGCCTCCTGAATTAGCGAATGTTCGTTCCGGAATTATCTCGACCATCACCACGGCAGAGTTGCCGCACGGAGTCATCCTATAAAAACCAGAGCTAGGGACCTCAAGCACCGAGTACTTGTTTGGCACTTCAAATGTGCACTCCGAGTACTTGAGTACCTTTGGGGACTTGAAGTGCTTTTTCGTGCCTTCACGAAAGTGCAATAAAAAGTGCCACTTTCGCCGCCCGTTACGGGCACGAAAAGGGGGACTTTTTGTGCATGCGTTACAGAAAGAAAAGATCCGTTTTTATTACAGAAAGAATTTTCATCTCCCCAGCATGTGTGACCCTTCGCGAATTGCTGCTCGAAAATATTGCATGGAAAATTCATGGTCACTCGGTCGAAGCAACAGTTTACATTCCTGAATTATGAGTAGAGCGGCGAGAGCAACGGGTTTTTCCATTATTATATATCTTCCCGCGCTTCAACGCTCGGAAAGAGAGTGTCTGCGCCAACGGAAGGAAAAGGCCATCGGGCGTTGGAGGGTGGCGAAATTTTACGATGCCACTTTGGGATTTATAACGAATTGCGGTGGGTATCGTTGCCAGTGATGTAGTTTGTCGCGCTGGAATCCTACACGGCCTCGCCATTGTCTGGCGATTGCGGTCGCGTTCCGTTGCATTTAAAACCGAGCAGATTTTTGCTCCCTACGTATGGATCTCGATATGCGAATATCCGCGAAAATGTTGTTTATCCATCGCTCGGCTGAGACTCGAGCGTTGAAGTGGATTTCTCCACTTTGTCCCAGAGACCTCGATCGAAATCCCGCGCAGCTCTCGACCCATTAATTTTTCCGCCAGTCAGCGGAGGTACTCTTGTACATCGTCGTAGTCATCATCTGCCTCGTCGACAACGCCTCTATCGACTGACACGGCCCCCTCGAGTTCTCCTATCGCGCCTCGACAAGCTCTCCACTTATCGCGACGTCATTAGTAATCCCATCGAGTCGGGAGAAAAAGCGACGATTGAAGGATTAATAGGCGCGATAAACATTGAAGACAATCGATCCGCGTGTCTCTTCGTCGTATGACGTTTTTGGGCTTCGTTCCATAATTCGTCGCATTAATCTCGTAGTCAGGCTAGGCTCGGCTTTGGCATTAATTAGAGAGAGCCTCGTTAAGTCTCGTCGAGGCTTTCAAGATGAGAAGAATGTGGCCGTTGGCCAAAACGTTACACTTGGAGGGTCTTCAAACGCTTCTCTTTGAATTCATGATTTCGTTTCGAAGCTATGAAAAAACGTTGGAAATGCTCGTGATACACTTGCTGGTTCGCCCTACGAATTACCGAGCAAGACTGTTCTGTTCTGTTCTGTTCCGTTCCGTTCCGTTCCGTTCCGTTCCGTTCCGTTCCGTTCCGTTCCGTTCCGTTCCGTTCCGTTCCGTTCCGTTCCGTTCCGTTCCGTTCCGTTCCGTTCCGTTCCGTTCCGTTCCGTTCCGTTCCGTTCCGTTCCGTTCTGTTCTGTTCTGTTCTGTTCTGTTCTGTTCTGTTCTGTTCTGTTCTAACGGTCTGTGACAGACGGATCCAGTTTTGCATATAAGAAGACAACACGAATAATAGAAGCATATGGGTGGCTACAGCGCAGTGGTTAGCACTCTTAATTAGTAACCAAACAACCTGGATTCGAATCCTGGGGTTACCATATTTTCTACCATTATTTCTGGACCTACCCGGCACATCACCGACCATCATCTCTCCTGCGTTTTCGGCCCTTCTTTACACTGTTTTGTTCTGTTCTGTTATGCTTGGGGATGGAGGAGCCGAAATTTATGAAACCCTTCTTTTTTCTTAACTATTATAAAAAAAACTTGAATAAGGGTAGGTCTCAAAGTAGCAAGCGTTTATCGCGTCTCCAAGATAGCAGCAAGAACCGACCATCGTAATTTCCATGGCTGCGGGAAGGGATTCACTGTTCGTTCAAATTTTTTGCCTATCTAATCTTATATTTGATTTCTTTTTTTTTCAGTTCGATCGCTATATTTTTCTTCGTTCTTTCCGAGGATAACGAACGTGTGCCGTTCGTTCCTCAAACCTATTCAACGGGGTGTTTAATTACACAAAGTAACCGAGGGTGAGATAATCAAAGAGAAAGAAAGTGGAAGCGGCTAAGGCACTTGCGGAAACTATAGAAAGCGCATACATTTATCTCCAACGTAGCTTCCGATCTCTCATTCGCTACTTTATCTTTTTTACATTTAATTATCCCGGCCGCCGCCCCTCTTCGCCCCCGCCTATTTCGTTACAGCGTTCCTTTTCTTTCCCTCTATTTCATGGTTCGAGTCAACCCTCCTCAATGCTTTCTTTATCCCCTCGGCCTTTGTCTCCTTCGTACTTTATCATTCCACTTAAAAAGCTGCCTTCAACGTTCAAACCTTTTGTTCAACCCTTCAATATTTGTTTGATGCCGAAGTATCTTTAGCTCAAGATTCTTAATTGCGTGATAGCTGAAGAATAGAACCCGCTTCAAAGGCCTCAAATGTTCGATTCGACCTTTCGTTTCTTCGCACACCTGTCACGGAACTTACCAATTCGACCGCAAATCTTGCTAAATCGTCGTCGCTAATTTGCGAACGCTTTTGGACGGAGTAATTTTTTGCTTGTTCTCTTTGGCGATAACAACGAGAGTTCAACGAATCGCGAGAGGTACGAAAGCTCTTCATCGAGAATTTCGAAATTCGATAAGTTCGGTCAATACTGTCCGTTACCAGCGGTTCGAAAGTTTCTCTACGTGCCCCGGGTCACTCGTCCGCACGACTAACTTTCTTCGCCGCAGTATATCTGCATGTACTCTCGATAACCCATTCGTGCGGCAGTTAGCCCGGAGAGCGGCCAAAGATTCGTTCGCGTACACCGTGAGTGCAACTCCGAAGGGGGGTAAAAAAAGGATACACACCGCTTCGCTTTTCAGCGGATGTTCCCGAATACAGGAACAGAGAAGGCGGTCCTTCTACGTGGGACGTCCAAAAATATTGGAGTACCAGCCGGATTCGAGATAAAGTGCATTTGTCCTCCGGGTCGGGTACCCGCGGGTATGGAAGTAAAGTAAAGAGGGCGGGAGGAGGGCGAAGGGTCATGCGAGACGAAAAAGCTAGAAAAGCTGTGAGCAATGCAGTTGAACGGAGAGGGAAACAGAGAGCTCGAACGGTGGTGCAACGCGAGGATCGATGCGAGAAAAATGAGAAAACCATTTGAGCGCTAGCCATCGATGTCGAATGAAAAGTTGGACATCCAGACGGACCTTTTCTCGCCCGATTCAGGCGATTGCAACGAAAAAAAATTGTTGAGGGCAATGCTTCTACCGATACCGAAGCAACCCTACAATCGACTCGACACGAGCAGCTGCGCGCCGAAAAATTCGTTGCGTCAACGACGCGACACATCATCAACTCAGTCCACCATCAACTCGACACATTATCAATTCAATCCAGTACCGAACGGACACATGGTCAGCTCAATCTACCGCAAACTCGAAACAGTAACAATTTGACATCATTAACTCGGAAAGTACCGACAGGACAATCACTGACGCGAACCTGCGGCAACTCCATACATCACCAATTCGACAACTGGCAACTGAACAATCGCCAACTTGACTGAATTGCAACTCGACACAACACTAACTGCACCTATCACCAATTCGATACATCACCAACTCAGAAAGTACCAACTGGACAATCACTGGATCTACCCGTCAGCAACGCCACAGATCACTAACTCGACAACTATCAGCTGAACAATCGCGCAATTTGACTGATGAGTAACTCGACATATCATCAACTCGGCCCACCACCAATTCCATACATCACCAAATCGGAAAGTACCAACTGAACAATCACCAACTCGACACATCGCCAACCCGGAAAATACCAACTGGACAATCACTGACTCGAAAAATCGGTACTCGACGCATCATCAACTCGAGCCGCCACCAATTCGATACATCACCAACTCGACACATCACCAACTAAGAAAGTACCAACTGGACAATCACGGGATCTACCCATCAGCAACTTGACGACTATCAACTGGACAGTCGCCAACTTGACCGATCGGTGAATCAAGACGACACCAAGTCGACACTAGCACCTGAGCAATCTTCATCTTGACCGATTGGTAACTAGACACACCACCAATTTGACACACGCAGGTGGTAAACGGACTTTAGAACAACGCAACGCAGACCATCTAACTGGCGCCGATTGCGATATCGCGCGTGTATCCAGTTATATCTGTGCTCAGTTGTGCCACATTCAAACCAACCAGCGTGACCAACCGCCTCGCCAGTTTCGCCCGCTGTAAGATCGAAAAAGAATACCTTCGCCGACCGATGGCTCGCGCTGGTCGACCGTCCGAATCGTCGATAATTCCTCTCGTTTCTCTCCGTTGACGCTCGGTTCGCGGAGAGTGACGAAGCTGCAACGCCCAGGCAACAACGCTCGTATATTGCATGTTTCATTTTAATCGCGGTCTATATCCGGTGATACTCATCGGTTTAATACACGATATCGGGGAAATTCGTGGGACATTATTTTGATAGCGTTGACCTAATAATGCGAGAGAGAAGAAGACCGTAGAGAAACAACGTTCGTTATATCGGCTGCAGACCGATTTGATATCAATTTTACGATCCCATTTGTTATCATTTCATTTCGTGACTGATAGTCGCCCCGACACGAGCGGGGGCGTCCGATTCCATCCGAAGTTACGCGGAACTGTGTTTGCATTTCATTTCACTGCTTCGCCGAGCTACTAGCACCACCGGTTCGTCACGGTTCCCGATGCTATTGTATCGTCACGGGGTCGTAACTTCGATATATATTTTTTTTAGTACCTCACCCAGGGACCAGTTGAGGAACCAGAGAAATTCGAAACTTTGAAAAAAACGGGAAACATCTCTCGTAAACACGAACAGTATGATCTTTCGAAAAATATTTTACGGTCCAGTTTAGAAATTCCCAAAATTAAGGACCGTTGGGCAGAGAATTTCGGAATAAAGCGCATCATATTCCATTTGCGATGGAATTTATCGAAAATAATTGTTTTTGATTTTGTTTACCGAGTAACGGGAATTTTCCATTTTTTTTTTTCACGCCCCATTTCGTGAATTATTTTCCAATGAATAATTTTTGCGGTTCATTCGGGAACGCTCGAAACAAACGATCTAAAGTGACCGAATGTCCGCCCGAGCGAATCTCTCCGATTACCTCGGGAACGAAAATTCGTGTTTCGCGAAAATTGTTCGGGGTAAAAAAAAAAAAATCCTGTCCATTATTCGGTGTTTTGTTTGAATCCCTCGTCGTTGTTTCGCACAGTTGATACGCGAAAAAAAAAACCCCACCGAAACCGCGGTACCGGAGAACGGTTAACATTTCATTCGATAGCCATCTTCGGGCGAGTATCCATGTATTATGTAATGCAGTATGTGCCAGACGACCGCCCGGAATGGCGAAAGAAAAAGATTCCGGGAAAGAAGCCAGATGGCAGCTTCCGCCGAGATATCCCTCGAGGCCCCGCTCGGATTAAACCACCTGCAAGTTTTACTCGCTGAGCGCGCTACGATCATAATTTTCTCTCATTTTTATCAACTGTGGGATGTTGTAGCCATATGTATTAAAGCCATATGGGTGTGTGACGGGCGGGTCCAGCTTTGCATATGAGTAGCCAACACGAATGATGGAAATATATGGGTGGCTATAGCGCAGTGGTTAACGCTCTTGATTAGTACCCGAACCTGGGTTCGAATTCTGGGGTCACCGTATGTTCTATCATTATTTCTGGACCAACCCGTCGCAACACCGACCATCATCATTCCTCCGAAGTTTCGGCAGTTCCTTACACATAAAAAAAAGATGTTTGAATCGAATACGACTTGGAGCGCTCGAATCCACGAAGAACAATGCATATTCATGATCTCGAATAATTCGCGCGATAGATCGACGGCTACGATTTCTAATTATTCGAATCGAGCCCATTTGCGTATAATCACCATGGAAATGACGTTATTTCGGTTGTTTATCGACGACAAGCAATGAGGGACGAGTAAAAAAAATAAAACGATCATTTATTCAACTCGACGCCGCGGAAACGGAGTCGTAGATAGTTTTCATTGATAACAAGGCATCGCTGAGGCGGACTATAAAGGGCATGGCTACTCGTATAAGTTCGATCTTGGTGTTATCAAACTGTCATCAACGGTGACCAAAACGCAACCAAGCGGTGGGGAAACATAAAAAAAAAAAGAAAAAGAAAGAGAACCTAAAGGGGTCTTCGCGATGTCGCGCGGTTTAAGTGGTTATCGATGATGAGGAAACAGCTGTACATTCCCATGGCAAGGCGGAGCGGACGACGGCGGGTATTCCCCGATGAGTGGCGCGAGTAAACGCCTATCGTCGCCCATCCCATTTCCCTTCTTCTATCTCCTACATCATAATGCTCGTACACACGCCGTGCAGAATGGGTTATTCGACATCGGAGACTCGTGTAGCTTTCAACGCGAAAAAGTAGACGAACAAGTGTGACTAAAAAAGCAAAAACGAACCAGTCAAACTGACCGTGTTTTGGGCTCAATTAAACACAGCTGGATTAACGCCAGTGTCGATATTTCGGTGAGATTCCTATTTTTCTTCTCTCTCTCTCTCACCGGCTCTATTTGTTTCTTTTTGTCCTCCAACAATATCGAGCCCGCCAAATATTCGCGAATATATATAATGGCTTATCCAAAATCGATAAAGAAAAAAAAAAAAAAACAGTCGCTAGCCCGGTTTCATGTCGCATCTTTATGCAAAGGACACCGGAACGGGGGCGACGCGATGTGAAAATAAAAGTTGCGAATTAAATTGGTCACAATCGAGTTCACCGACGGCGAGCTGGAGAATCGGGGGTGCGGATCCGCATACGTGGAAAATAAAAAAAACACGAAAACTGGTTCGCCGCGGCACGAAACAAGTGTCAACGCGAAAATGTAGCGTGTCCGCGTGCTCGTCGTCACGCTTCGCCGAACCGTCAAAATACTCGATGGACGAGTGGTCTCATTTCATTTTGTATTTATTTATTCCTTCTCTCCTATCTCGGTTTTTTTTTTTTTACAACTCTTGATTTTTTTTAATTTGTCTTTTTTTTTTTTCACCGTCACGTTCACAGAGGCGAATCCGAGAGTTTGCCGGACGTTACAGTGTGGTCGTTGAAAATTGCGTTGCGTGCCCGCATAACGCCCAGTTGGTTCGACTCGTTCGTCCGTGTAATATATTCCGTTGGTTCTCTCGTCGCTGTGCCATCCGACCAGTAATGATCGAACAACAAACTTCGCTCCATTCCGCGACTCTCGAGGGAGCAATATTATGGCGTAGCTCTGCCGATGCCACGATAGGAACTAAATACAGTGGAGTCTCTCTAAGTGCACGAATATGGGACTGTCGGGTCCGAGACGAGCGTTTGCAGAAAATACAATTTAGAGAAATTACAATTTGCCAAAATTACAATTTGAAGAAATTACAATTTGCCGAAATTACAATTTGGAGAAATTACAATTTGCCACAAATACAATACGCCGAAAACAATTTGCCGAAAATCCAATTTTTCTCACATGAACCTCGCCCCGTTTGGCGAAACTAAAGCCAGGTCGCCCGAAACCAAATTGTCTTGACCAAATATTTATGGTAGGACTTGCTAAACCGTTTTCTGAGTGCGGGTAATAAAGAATCTCCGCCCTTGCGACGTCTGTTCCAGCTCCGCGTGCGTATTTTATCCATAAATGTATGAATATATACGTTGCACCGGAAATCGCGTCGAGTGCAACCGATGTTTGCATTGCCGGTGCGCCGAGAGCGTTTGATGTTCCCCGAGACAGCCGTAGGATAGAGAGCACAGTCGCTGAGAGGGCTTTGAAATCGATATCAAACGCCGTCGTTTCCTCTCTCCGTTCGGCTACGATTACATACAGACGATAAGTCGGCGGGTATACACAGTCGTGGGTCTACCGTATATTTCAGCGTCTCTGTGCCATTTTCCGTGGCGATATCGAGTCGTAAAAGCGAGCTTGAGTGACAACGTATGAATTTATTCGTTACTTCGCGCGTGTTTGTGAGAATTCGCTTTTTTTTACGCGTCCTTAAAACGTTAAAAGGAGACGGACAAAGAGAAATCCCGGAGATGTATATATTTTTTTTGTTGTTTTTTTTATTAACAAACAGACAACAAAGATTCTGTGTGAAGAGGATTGATAAGTCGACGAAAGGGACAGTATAATTCGAGTAAAATCGGCGATGGAGAAATTATTCGCGTTGGGTCGGGGCCCGGGGGAGTTGAAATTTTCGTCCGAACTCTCGCACGAGGGACTTCGTTAATAATCACAGCTCTTTGAGTACGCTGCCTTCTCGACTGAATACAAAAGTTCCCTTTTGGTGTCGAACAAAAAGTTTTCTACTCATACGTAAAAAAGATTCCCAAAAAATTGAAAAAAAAAGGTACGCCCAGTACGTGAAAATTCAGTTTACGAAAATTATTCAAAAAAACAAGTAAAATTATATAGGCCAGGTGTCGTACAAGAAACACTTTAATATGTCAAAAACTATTCTTTTCAGAGCAAAAAAAATTGCTGTAAATAATTGGCGTTCCAGTGTTTGCAAGCATCACAATGCACCAGTAATTTTGGAATGCCAATGATTACAGCCATTTTTTTTGCATTAACAAAAGACAATAGTTTTTACCTTCAGTTCGCCACCCCCAACTGCTGGATTTCGTTAATTCAAATATATTTTCTTTGGCTAGACTGAACGATTCTCCGAGTGCGCGACAGCGTATAATCAGCGTTTTTTTCATCAGCGAATCTCTGAACATTGAAAATGCAACGGTGACCCTTTTTTTTTTTACGGTGCCGTTATCGCGGTCGCAATGGGGGAGAGAAGTGGGCGCAAATGGAGCGAGAATTTCGAGCTTTCCCATTTGAAAGCGCCATCATTCGTCGCGAATGAGAGTCCGATTCAACGGCAAAATAATCCTCGTGTATTGACAAAGTTTTATAAACGGTATCGATGAACGAGCTCTCCGCCCGCGAAACGGACGGGCAAGCTTCGAATAGACACAAAATCGAATAATAATTCACTCCCCGATTCCACGATTCGTACGCGCCTGTGCAGCTTTCAGCGGCTCGCAGTGAGTTTCCGAGGAATTTTCAGATATTTTTCCCAATGCGCCGATAATCCGAGCGAATTTATCGAATTTTTTCGAATGCGTATACATTTTTATTAGAATTCTATCGAATTTTCGATACGTTTTTTTTTATTGGCAAAAATGGTAAATTATGGACACGAGTTTTCCGAATAACCAATCATGGAAGAATCCAAAAGAAAATTTCGAAAACTAAGTCAAAGAAGTCAAATTTTTCGAGAGAGAGAGAGCAGCGCGTGTGACGCATGGCCATCTTTATCCGTTCATATCTCTCTTAAATATTCATATTTTACAAGCCACAACCGCTAAATTTGATAGCCAAAATTCCAACAAAAGCATTGTAAAATAGTAAATATATGTGTGTTGTTTCGTTTCTTCACAAATGCCATTTGAATTTTATCCCATTTTTGGCTCGTTTTCACTGCCTACACCCCTTAACGATGCCTGAGCGGTTCTGAATTATGCATATCGATCGAGTATCGAGATATCGATAACGTCGGAGTCCCTGCGATTGTACTTGACGTTGCGCAGACCTGTTTATGATCTCGTAAAAGCATCCGCATATTATTAACGCTGAAATTCCCGGTCATTCTGAAACGCCGTAAAATGCGGGGCAACTAAAAGTATTATAAAGCAAGGGCCGAGTACGGAAAGTCGGAAACGGAACTTCTGACGCGAATATATACATATATATATATATGAACGTCCGTGAACGTCCGGAGTTTTTCGGTAAAATCGTAAAACGTCCGGTACACCGGTGAATCTCGAAGAGGCACAAAGAGGGTTTCCGACAGGAGAAGTATTCTGGACCGTGCTTCTAATTAGAGAAGATGCTCCGTGCCATCTCGGGCTCTCTCCGCTTTCCGCAATGTTCCCCCTTCCGCCGTCCCGCTGCGACCTTTCGCGGTATTCCATGCGTTCAACCGTGACTCCAAAGAGAATGGACGGCCATGGACCAGCGGCGCATCGAGTTTCCCAAAGGAGAATAAATAACGCGAGCTCTTCGAAGAAGAATGAAGGAAGGATGGGACAAGTCTGTCTTCACCGTGAAGCAGCGAAGAGTACATAGCAAAAGACGTTCCGCTGCTTTTTTCTCGGGCTTTACAATTTTCCATCGACGTCGGACGACTCTGGTGTTCAAATATTGTGTCAAGATGGTTTCCGAACGATTCTTCTCATTAAGAAATATTCTTATTCGGGGATTTCGCTTGAAAGGGAATTCATTCAGTCCTGAATTGGGTCTTGGTTCCTTTTCAAATCTTAGGGTTTCCCATCACCATGTCCAGAGATTCTGGGAATCCTCAAAGTTCTGATGACGCGCTTAATTTGGCTTGCCCACCGTTATTAGATGACACAGACGCTACTGCAAGTCTTCGGCGCATAAGCCCAGTCGTCGCCATTGAGCGTTGCTGCGAGCCCTTCGTGTTAGTCGAACTACCCGGTTACTCAGTCGAATATCCGTTACTCAAGAGTAATGGAGCATCCGCGAGACCGCAAGCTCAGTCGTTCGCTTGCCCGGGCCCGCTTCCCCGGCAACCCGTTTCCGGTATCAATCAAGTTTCGAACATTCGAACGGGCAGCGGTTCATCCATCAATGGAACGAGATCAATCGACTTTGGCTCTCTCGTCCGTGGCGCCCTCTGTCGGCCTGCAACGATGCCGGCTGGAAGCGCCCTTCGATGGAATTAGGACGACTGCAAAAGATTGCTATAGCTGTTGCGGTTCTGATGGAATACGAAAGAGCATCGAATCCATCCGATCGGAGTTCATTGGAGATCCAGAATCCAGATCAGAGTTGCGATTTGAAACTTCCAGAAACAAAAAACGCGGCCAAAAATTTGTTAGCAACAAAACGTCTCCAGCATGAGCCCTGAGAACTTTCTTGCTTGGACCATCAAGATGAATTTCTCCGAGATAGTAGAGAAGGAAGATGGATAGACTGCTGTTAATCTGCGGATTCCCCCAAAGTGGATCTGCGATATACGGCAGCAAACGCACCCAAGATCTTTCGTTTTGGTGTCGTAAATTCCTCCCCTTCCAAAAGTGTGAGACACCTACCCTCTTATTGGCGTGTCCGAGTGGTGCTAATCTTGGAAATTATGGCTTCTCTAAGAAAAATCGTACATTACGGCGCAAAAAAGGAAAGTACGTCTTAAAGATTCACTGCCTGCCGAGTGGCGTACGCCACGGTTTTTCCCGAATATGCCACAATTGACTATACTTTTGTGTCTACAATGACCCACCGACTTGGCGGCTTTTTTGCTTTCCGGGTAAAAAAAAGCGCTGCTCTTCCTCCCGCTGGTCAAGAATCGGTAACTTTCCATCCGCGTTGCAGGCATGAAATATGGTCATTGGGAAAGGGATTTTAGCAAATAAAATCTTTTGTTGCGTGAACATTGATCGAAACAACTGTCCTCATCCATTGGTGTGGTAAGGAACGGCCGAAACTTCGCTGTAGAGATGATGGTCGGTGATTCGACGGATAAGTCCAGAACTAATGATAGAAAATATGGTGACCCTGGGTTTCCAACCTAGGTTATTCAGGTACTAATCAAGAGCGCTAACCACTGCGCTATCGCCACCCATATATCCCCATCATTGCTGTTGTCTAATTACATGCAAAATTTGATCGTTACAGTATGAATACCGTGGATGCGCGACGACCTGCTAAAGATTGATGACGGACAGCTCGTAGAAAACCACGCAAGGAACATGCTGTGGGAACGAGAGTAAGAAGCGTGGAAGAAGCTTTTAGATGTACAGAGGGCGATGGTGTACGCCAGTGGAACGCGGCGAGTTAGATGTGAAAGAGATGGAGCATAGGGCAGGAGGAGAGCTCGCGCGATATCGCATAAGGGTGCGAGCGAGGGTCGCGCGGAGAGACCCACTACCACCTGTTGCCATGACTACCGCTGGGAGAGCAACAGCCGAGAATCTCACTGCTAAGCTGGCTCTCCCCGTTGATGCCGATGCCACTGCTTCTTCTTTAACTCCCGCAAGCTTGATTCTTCTCCGCTGTGTACGCGAATTCAGTTTCCGTCCGGACTTGCGGGGCTTTTTATCAATTTCGACGATCGCCAGTGTTGTCGATCAACACCCACGGGAAGGCCTGATACCGAGAGATACAGAGAGAACGGCTGTTGCACTCCGTTGTTTTGGATCAATGAATTTTGCCGCGGACACCGTCCCGTATAGGGTCGCATAATCGGACCAGCACTGGGCGAGCTTCAGCGGTCAGGGTCGCAGTAATCTTTATGATTACGAAATAGCATTCATTACAATCCTTCATACTAATTGAGTCTATTCGCGTCATCTCAACGAAGGATAATAAATGGATTGAATGAGCAAAAGAGCCCAATAACATCGGGAGCTCCAAGGTGTAGAAATCCGATTGAAGTCAACGCAGAAGTGTCTCAGTTGCGAATGCCGCAATCAACCTTCAATTGTAAACTCGGTCCTCCGTACAAGTTTTCCCGAGACCAGACGCCGAGAATCCCTTCGTCTGTAAAAGCTACGAGTCGAAGGGAAACCGCGATATCGAACGATTCGATTTGTACGTCTTCAGTGAAATCCAACAATGCAACAGTCCCAGTTGCGTTTGAGAAATCGACGGAGAATTCTCCCGTGGCAATGCAATTTTCATACGATCGTCGACGGTGGAACTAGAGGCAGTGATAAAATTTGGTTTACGAGAAGCCAGAAGGGATGCGACGAAGAAAGGTTGTTGCTGCGATACAGGAATAAAATCAGCAGCCGCCCATGTGGGCTAAAGGTCGAAGCGCAAGCTCGTAGCGTCGATAAAGCTATCCAGCGTTCTCGTGTCTCCCGTGTGCGAAAAGCAATGAAGGAAGTCGTTCGCGTCTCGTGAAATGGAATCGAGGCGATAACGAGAATTGATATTTTCCTATCCCACGCTACTGTGTTGCGAAACGTACGTGGACGAAAAAAAATTCGGGAGGGGGAAAACGAAACGGGGAAGACAGAGAGCCGATGTCCCGCCTTCTTTTTCGTACGAGAAATCATTCCCGGAAGTTATCATGCTGAAAATCGAAGTTTCAATCGTGGAAATCCGTAACTGCTATTAATTCAGCGATTCGCCGGATGGAATGGAATACGGGTTTTGCTTGAATGTGTTTCGCTATATTGCTCTTGACTTTCTGCATCCCCTTCGGTTTTCTTTGAAGATTGAATCCGCGGAGACCTCGACTGTACGCTCCAATTGCTCCACAGAACTCCGTATAATCGAGTCAGATAGTGTAACAATCCAACATTCTCATGTCAAGGGCCTCGAGTTTCCGTGACATCGTACACCAGCAAGTTTCCCGGTTTCTGGATCATTGTTCCATTCGCGTAATACGAATGTTCACGCTGGTCTCCACTTGGAGAGGTATCTTCTTGAAGCAATGACCCGTATAGGTTTCCCAAGCAGTGACAACAGGACCAGTACTTGGGCGAGTAATGGCTTCCATGTGCTGGCATTCCACCATTGATAAACCATAGGTTATCGCGGTCTGCCAGAAGTGGCGAGTGATTTCCACATGTTGAAGGCTAAAGTTCGCCACGACTGGGTCATCGCTGGCTACCAACAGTGGTTAGCTGCCGATGTTGAATAATAGCTGCATTCAGTTCGGTACGACGGAGCCATAGCTGTCTGCCAGAAGTGGCGAGCGATTTCCGCCTATTGAATGCTAAAGTTCGCCACGACAGGGTTATTGCTGGTTGCCACGCCGGTCAGCTGCCAATGGTCAGTACTCCCTACCGTGGGTTTGCTATGACTGGGTCATAGCTGTCTGCCAGATCGGTGGGTGACTTCTGCCTATTGAAGGCTTTAGCCACGTTAGTCCGACACGAATACATCAGTGCTGGTTGCCAATGCTACAACATGGTTACCTTCCGTTCGCTACGATTGCGCCATAACTGCCGACGGTGATCAACTGCAAATGTTAAGTAATAGCTACCTGCAGTTCGCTGTGACTAGGCCATAGCTGGCCACCAACCATGTTGATTCATCTCTATCTCGGCCATTACTGGGAACCTGGGCGCCAAGAATCACCTAGTACTGGTCCGATTGTGCGACCCTATACGGGGAAAAGAATCAACTCGCCATCAGGCAAGTCGATTTGTTGGTTGGTCGTGATGGCGAAGTTCTGATGGAATGAGAATGGGTGCGATTACAGGCGTCGCCTTGACGACGGAGTCGGAAGACGAATAACCTAAACGGGCAAACGTTCAGAAAAGATTCGGTTCGCTCATCGTGGCCTAACGAGAAGGCTTTTTTCCCGTCGATGGACCTCCAATCGAACGACCACAATGGAATATCCAACAAATCCTTTTTCCAGACTCGATTTCAGGAGAATTATACTTTTTATACCAATCGTCCATTCGATCGAAATAAATGAGTTAGAAGAATGTTCCAAACATATTCTGGCATAATGAATTTTATTTTCTTCCTATCTTTATGTCGGCCGAAACAGGAAGTATTCTGTGGCGAGAATCACCATAATTGAGTGGACACCGAAAGGGAAATATCCGAAGAAACGACGAAAGGCAAAGCTTATGACAGAGGATAGGCCATTTTTCTGGAGCCACGCCGGCTTTTGGCTCCCGTTCTTTAAGGCCTTTTACCGCTTAGCTTACGAAATCACTGAGCCGCCCGTTATCCTCCATCATCGCGTTACATTTCTCAAAGGATATGAGCGAAGCGCGACGCATCTGGTTTTTTAAAAATTATTTTTTTCGCATCTTCCGTTGCCACCCTTTTTTCCCAAGGATTGCGCACTGCGGGTTCTGCTGATTCGATGGGCGCATACCTCAGAAAAAATTATGAAAAAATATTATATTATATTATTTATTTTATCTTATTTATTAAAAAAAAAATTATTTTATTCATTTTTCCAAAAAAATGTTATTATACATTATCTATTTTATTGTTGTTATAGGTATAATTTCGTTCTGAAAAATGCCTGTTTTCGCTTTAACTCTCGCAGTTTTTAAAATATCGGGCTCAAATTTAGCAGCAAAGTTGAAATTTCAATCGCCGCGTTTTTTTTTCGTTTCATCCTCATTTTACGAATTTGAAGTTCGTACCCTCTTTTTTTTCTCTGTGCACTTTTACGCAAAAGAAAACTAGATTTCAGTACCGAAGATACGTTCTCCAAACTTCAATCCTAGAACTTTCCTCAACCCCTGATAAAGTTTGTCAACGTGGCTCCTGATCGAGCTCTTGCGTTGAAATGAAACCAACTTCGAAAGTCTATCAATCTCTTTTTTTTCCGAAGCTCTTGATTGACTCTCGGAGAAAAATAGTTGATGAATTTCTATTTGGAGTACCCTTCGGATTCCGCTGTAACACGTAACTTCATGTTTAAAGTCTATTTCCTGTTACATCTATCGCAGAAAGGAAGTTTTGGTGGAAAGAAAAAAAGGAACATCATAGCGAAATATGCTGATGATGTCTCACCGGTGTAGACATCGGTTCGATTTCCAAATCGATGTCAAACGCAACGTAAACGCCGCGCGCAGATAAATCCAAAAAATGATTAACAAATGGAAAAAAGAAAAAAAATGTGGACAGTCTTAATTGTTGAAAAAAAAGGAGCGAAAAAAAATATGCTAGGCGAAAAAGAGATTTTCGTATGCCCTGAAAGTGACTATAAATTTGCCGACGTCCGACGAAGAAATGTGTCTTACGAAGGATAACCACAGCTTTGGGAATCGAAACAAAATCTGCGTTTCGAGCGTTTTATTTCATGGCTCCGGAGAGGTCTCAAAGATTGAAGGGGAAAGCTCGGAGAAAGTTTTCGAGGTGAAAAAAAAACAGCCTCGCGAGGATCGAACCCGATAAAAATGACATACGATCCAATGTCGATGCTTTCTCACGTTCGACACTCAAACTAATTCGAGATTCTCTCCCCTTGCGGAAAGACGGACGCTTCGGCGCTGGAAGAGAATTATTAGAAGGTCAAGTGCAATAGAGCGTGTGATTCGCGATACTCGCGAAAAAAATTGGTGCCACTTCCATTGGCATATTGTTTCCTCGCTTTCGTTCATCCCGGTCCAATAAGCTCGGTTTGTAAGGAAGTACGTTTATCATTTTTGGTTTCCTCGAGAAGATTTGCTTTCTGAAAAGTTACAGGTGTTCACTTCGGATAAGTTCGAGGAAATTGAGAGTGAATTGCAAACACTTCTCGAAGGTAAAAAAATCTGAAAAAATTCATGCACATTAAGAGTACTGAAGAGATTAATTTTGAATAATAAAAATTCCAAATTGTTATTGACAAATTGATGAAACAGAACATTTTTCCAGAAACTTCCCGGCAACACAACTTTTTTCTCTTATAAAAATAATTCTTTTATTTTTCCGAATCCGTTTGAATTTTTTCGAATTTTTTAATTGACTTTGAATTTTATGATTTCCCGCACATTTTTTCCATTTAAAAACAAAACTGCATAGACTTTTTTCGAAATCAATAGAGATCATTGGTTTATAGCAGTCTAACTTTGTACCAATTTGTAACCGAATAACTCAAAAAATGTGATAGAACTCAACCGGAGATTTTTCAAAAAATTCAAAATGCCGTTAAAACCGATCGAGTGCACAGGTATTTTTCAAATTCACTACCGATCATTGGTTTATTGGTTTATCTAGGTCTGTGCCAAATTTTAACCCTATATCTCAAAAAATGTGGCAGTCGGAGCTTCACGAGATATTTTTCGAAAAATTAAAAATGGCGCGAAAACTGAACCTCTCGAAAATTCGACGAACGATCCCGAAAAAAATAAAACTTTTCACCTGAGAAATATCTTGAGTTCGATTCTCGCATTGGCGAGGCTGCAAGTACCTCTTTGTTTGCTTCCGACGGTTCGTTGGGTTATCCGGCCGGGGAGTCACGGAAAAACCGAGGTCCATTCGCGGGGGCGAGTTTCAAGAAACAATTTGGAGCGCAGCGATACAATTCGACATGGACTTCGAATCACAAGGAACAAATCTCCGGGAGCTTGTTTCGCGACGCATAAAAATCGTTCGATGGACGAAAAAAAAAAAAAATCGAGAAATTCGACATTATCCTCGTTTCGCTGGATGGAATAGCGGTTCGAAGGAGAGCTTACCGATAACATTACAGACAAAGCCCGAGCGCCATAGCTCGAGGGTAAGCCAATAGCCCCGCTGGTCTTGCGTTACGAGGAAAAATCTCGTGCCGCAATCGAACGAGAGCAAGAAAAATCCAGAAACTAACGCACCAGCTCTCGGTAACATAACGTGATATATCCTCAAGCTAAGCCAGCAGCAGTAGCTCGCCAAGGAGAGGTCGTTATACATCACGAGTGGGAGGATTCTTCTTCACGGCGAGCAGACAGCGCGGAGAAAAATATCGATAAGAAAATTCGCGGAAGCGATTTCCATCGATGCTGTCGTGAATTTGACGTTGAAACGCGAATCTGTCCGTTCAGAGATTCATGTATGTAGGTCTAGTTCGCGAGGATTTCGCTGTATCCGCTCTCTCAACGCCCGCTCAGCCGGTGCTCGGAGATTGAATCCATCGATAGAGACTCGAGTGAAACGACGTCGGTACTCCGTAAAGGGGTACTTTATGCGCGGGAGACGGCAAAAATAGAACGATGAAGAAGAATTTCGGTCAGCGTTCACAAAGGATTTCTTCGCTTTATACTCTCGTGATTCTCGCGGAATCTCGACGAGAACGAGGATTCTCCTCGTTCATCCTCGTTTTCGTTTCGCATTCCACGATCTGCGCCACTCGTCACCGTATTAGGGTAACGTACCGAAAATGAATTGACTGAAAAAAATTTACCGAAACACAACTGACTGAAAACGCAATTGAACGAGACTAAAAATCACCGAAAATGCAACTCATCGATTTAAAAAAAATATCGTGCGAATTAAATTTTGAGTCTTTGCCACTCATCACCATTGCATTCCCGGTCACTTGTATTTTCGGTCAATTGTTTTCGGTCAACTGTGCTTTCGGTGTTGTTTCGGCGTTGTGACTCGGCTAATAGGAATCCAAGTCCCAAGCACATAGCATCTTTTGCAACGTTCCGATCGAACGAATTCACGTTTTTCGTTATAACACATAGATTTCAAATGCATCTTCGTTTTTTTTTTTTCGATGCATGACCTTTTTTTTATTAACGATAGAAATTTTAATCTTGGATCAATCGTTGTTTCATCATTGATAGATCGATCCTAATCATATATATATCGTCCTATATCGTCATACCTATATCGTCGTAAAATTACTTCGCAAATAGCCCGACGGGCTCGGCTGATGAACATTAATGCAACGGAGTAGTGCAAGTCACAGCATCGATCAGCCTTACCATAGCCAGTGCGCCAACCGCGTGCAGCAGCCGCGTTGGAAAAACCCGAGCTGGGTCGTCTGCGAAAGGTGTTCGGAGCGGTTTACTCGCTCCCCGACTATATCGCCACCGGATAAGACGTCGTGACGCCTATAAAGTGTCCCGTAGAATCGAGAATAACGGGATTACCGTGTGGCGGAACAGTTCACTCTGTGCTCGCCTCACGAAGCGTATAAAGCTCGTTGGGGATCTTTCGCGAAAATTGCACGTCGGCCTCAACACCGCGAAGGTGAAGCGACTTAGGTGCTCTTTTGCTAATGCGTCCAAAATTCATTATTCATAAGACACGAAAGTTATTTACGCGTTTGCATATAATGAGGAAAAGTTACCCTGTTTCTTGACCTAGCCACGGCGATCTGCTCGCCCAACGTTGCCGTTGCGTTAGTCATTCGACGTGTGTCTTGATTTTACAAGTGTTACACTTTTTGCTTCCTTGTGGGGCAAGCTTTGTTTTTGGGCTACCCTTTATTTCTTCGACTCTTCAACGAAAACGTGTTAACATTGTTCCCAAATGTAGTAACGATAGCAATCATTTGAGATAATTTCAATGTAGTTCAAAACTTTTTTGAACCAATCTCTCTATATCGTAAAGATATGTCGTCGTCGCCGCTGTTGCCGTGGAGGTGACGGTAGTTTAGAAAATATGCTAAAGTCACGGAGTCGCTAAGCTCACGCAGTGGCTAAAGTCACGGAATGGCTAAACGCAAACGTAAGGGCTGAACTCACGGAATGGTTAAACTGAGGGAAGGGCTGAAGTTACGGAGTGGCTAAACTTACGGAGTAGTGCAAGTCACAGCATCGATCAGCCTTATCAAAGCCAGTGCGGCAACCGTGCAGCAAGTTTTAATATCATTTATTTTCGAGAATCATCGCTCTGGAATACGTGTAAACAAGCGAGTGTGGCACAAAGCCAGAGGATGTATCAAAGCAAATAACGTCACTATGAAAAGTTTTTCCATCTTTCGTAACAGAAGGATTACAATGGACCCAAAGAGACGTCGTGCTTTTCGCCGTGTTAGTCGAACCGAAGATAGAATTTCGTTTTACGCCGTGAATACCGAAACGCAAAGAATTCGCGGAACGCCGCATCGGCGTGTTGAATAAGAGTTCGTCGGAAAGCGGCGCGGCCCGGGCTCAGACGCGACGAAGAAAAAAACTTTGGACTCTCATTCTCAAATTAAATTCGACAAACGAGTGGCGACTCGGCAGCGGCCGTGGAGGGTCGCGACTAGGATAATAGACTCGACGAAGAGGATTGAAACTCGAAGCGTCGCCCGCGGATGAGATCCTTTCAATTTAAAAATTACAGAGTCCGAATTGTATGCACATATATAAATAAACGGCAACAAAAGAGCGCGCGAAAGAAGTTAAGCAGCCCGGCGATGGATAACGATAGAGCGACGGAAGAATTTCCTCCTTTCAACTTTAATTACCGACTGAACAATTCCCATTTCCATTTACGACGAGATCTCCTCGACCGTTGGATCCTTAAACTTTCCAGCCACAATCGGCATCGAATACCGTGACGATAAGGATAATGCATGAATAAATGTATTCGACGGAAGTGATAGCGAGCTTGCCGGCATCAATTATTTATGAAGTTTGAAAAATTCTCATCTCGCGCGGATAAACAACGATGCGCCGTGCAGAGAATTGGGATTCCCTTGGCATTGTTGACGCTGCTATCAGAGTTTTCGTATATTTTTACTGCACTTTCGTTCTTGCAGGAGGATTCAGAACGATAGTTATGATCGAAGACTTCAATGGAGGCACGAAAAAAGCTTATTTGTGCTTCAACATCGATGTATGGTCGATACAATCTACTGACCTGAATATGCTTCGATTCTGGCTTCCAGCTCTCGAAAGTCGCTTCGATAACCGACACGCGAAGGGCTTTCGATGAATTCGCGAGTTCCTTCACCCGTAGGATGAATTTTCGAGGCCTGTAGCCTCGGGAACGATTTTGAGAACGACCTTTCCACAGGGAGACAGCGCCAATTGGGGCAATTCGATTCTTTGCTCCCGTCAGAGTGGCTCTCCGGTGCACCAGCCAATTTCGTCACGGCTCACGGAGGCCAATTGACGATATCCATTTCTATAGAATCGGACAATCGGAAGTGATTTTTTATCGGAATTCATGATTTATTTGAGACACAACGCGACACGTGCGAACGTTATGTTGATTCGTGGTGGATTTCTTCGAGATATTGACGAAAAAGTCGTGGTCTTCAGGGTAAAAGTTATATGGGTGTCCGAAACATGAAATAAAGTCATTGTTGCAAAAATGATTCGATACGGACATAAATTCTTAGTATTTTGGGTGTTTCTGTTACCAACGCTTTGTTTCCAATTAAAGCAACGGAACGTCTACACGAGCAGAAATGTATGTCAGGGTGCCTGATGCACTGTCAAGCATTGCTCAGATGTAAGCAGTGGGTGCGTGATCTGCCAAACCTAATGTGGTTACAATGAGGGCCTATTGAAACGGACGTCGGAAAACCTGGCTGAATGGTTCCCAATGAGGCAAGCCTGATGTAGCCCTGATGAGGACCTGTTAAGGAAGACGTAGGAAAGTCTGACTCAATGGCTTTTATTCCCAATGAGGCAAGCTTGAGTCAATGGGTGTGATTCCCAATGAGGCAAGCTTGACTCAATGACTTCGATTCCCAATGAGGCAAGCTTGACTCAATGGCTTTGATTTCCAATGAGGTGAGCCAGAAGCCTGAAGGGTTGATGAGGAACCCGTAGGAAAGTCTGACTCAATGGCTTCGATTCTCAATGAGGCAAGTTTGACTCAATGGCTTTGATTCGATTCGAAGGCTCGATAAGGCACACGTAGGGAAGCCTGTAGGTCTGTTGAGATCCCGATATGGCATAGGAAGGGCGCCCTGACTTATCGATTCTTAATTCCCATCGAGGCCAGTGCGATAACACCCTGTTTGCATCGTCCTTACTTCTACATATTTATTCGAGATTTATTCAAGCCAAATGCCTTTTTGATCATTGATCAGCCATATTGGGCTCTTATTTTCTATATATTCGTCATCAACGGGCACAAGAAACCTCGAAATCGAAGACTGTAGCTATAAGCATGGCCACTAATGATAATTCCTGAATATATATAGCGCGCATTCTGGAAAAAACATATTTATTTCTCCATCAGCTTAACGATACACCTCGGAGAGACGAGCGATCGAACTGTAACGAAGGCCCTGAAGAATCGTTGACGCCGCAGCTCCGCATGGATTAACGCTGCGATCCGGACATACAACTATGGAGTTGTATGCGATGCGTCAAAGCGGAGCTTTCGACCCCCGGACCGCGGCATTACAAGCACAAAGCGAGCCGCCGTGTCGGGTTAACTCGCGATTTGGACTATTCGTCACGATTCGTTACTCGTCTTCTCGTGCAACCCTGACCCAGTGGCCTAACCTCGTATTCCGTCGCGCACAAAAACGTGCACATATATGCGAACACACAAAAGCACCGTGAGACGTTCGAAACTCGAGACCTCAAAGCGAAAGCAATTTCGCCGTTCGATAGGGGGATGACTCGACATTTTCATTCCGCCGGTGCATGTAGCTACGGTAAAGATAGAATAAGCGATATGAGGACTGAAAAATGATGAGCCAAGGCAACGAATAAATCGACGATTTTTCAACAACAAAAAGCTGACAATTACATTGTCATACTTTCTCTCTGTTACTTAGTGGAGAGCGGGGCAGGATGGCATACCGGGTCAGAATCGTATGAAATGGTAAAATAGAGTCCCCTGTATGATAGGATTGTAGCAACCTGGGACAAAGGAAAGTCCCATCGAAGTCGATTCTTTTGTTGTCCTATTTTGCCCCGATTTCGTTAAAAATAGGACCAAACAAAGGGACTTGTTTTCCCAACATGTGGTATAAATTTCAGCTTAGTATCGCAAACCGTTCTGATATCATGAGGTTCAATGATGCACGCACATACGGATGAACATTTTTTTAGATGTGATTTTTCGACGTTTCGGAACATTTCGAACACACTTACATAGAAATCGGGACATTTCTTTTTCGCCAAAGCAAAGCTATTTGAGGAAGCAAAACAAGATCGAGAAAAATGAACATGAGAATAAAGCACAAGAGGGGAGAGCTAAAACACCGATAAAAAAAAATTGGTCGAAGCGAAAATGGCGCAAGAACGAAGAGTACTAAAACGCAGAGCATCAAGCAACGAAACAACGGGCTGTAGTCCAGTCCCTTCCTTCCGTCGAGCGCTATGTTAACGCCTCGGTTGTCCCATTCCGTTGCGAGCGCGATTGAAAGATGTTTCTCTCGGTTTTATAGATCGAAACTTACGAGCCATCGTATAACCCGGTTTTTTCCCTCGTGCGCACCGAATCAGAAGTGTGCCGGCGGAGCGTCGGAAGAGCATTCCAATAAGTAAAGCTTCGGGCCTGTCGAACAGCGGAGAATTCAACGCAATCGAATTTTTTACCGCGCGTACTCTTCTTCGCATTGTTCTTCATCGTGTGGCGAAAGGATCCTTCGATCCCGAACCCCGAACTCGCACGGATCTACCGGTGAGAAACGAAAATTTAATCTCGCAAACGCCCCGTTAAAACCGCTCCGCACCGGAACTGGGGAAACGTACCCAAAAAAAAAAAGAAAAAAAACGCGCCTTCCGTCTCGCGAACGCAACGACGAACGTAATGCGGGCCTCTACATTGCACGCTTCGGAATTCCGGAAGGTTTTTTTTTCGAGGCAACCTAAAGAGCGAAAAGAGAGACAATTCGTAGGAAACTAAGAGACAGATTCCGGGAGTCTGAGCCAGCTCGGTGGTCGCCATGTAGTTCAAAGTTGAACTGGCAAGCGGCCAACGAGGTCGACCTAAGTCCAGCTTCCGTGACAGAGAGCGCGCGGGTAGTCGCGCTCAACTGTGAACGAGTAATGAGCTAAGCCGGACCCACGTTTCACCTCGGACTTCTCCCTTATCCTTGAAATTTTCTGTCGCTGCGGGCGGGAGCATGCGGATTTACAATTGACCCGCGATTCCCGCCGCTACCATCGTCTCTCCATATTCACTTTGTCGGAACGTAGTTGTGAGGAACGGCCGAGAACTTCGGGGGAAAGATGATGGTTGGTGATACGACGGATAGGTTCGGAAATAATGATGGAAAATATGGTGACCCCAGGATTCGAAACCAGGTTGTTCAGTTACTAATCAAGAGCGCTAACCACTGCGCTATAGCCACCCATGTGTTTCTATCATTCGTGTTGTCTGCTTATATGCAAAGCTGGACCCGTCTGTCACGCACCGTTACATAGTCGATGCGGAAAGAGCACCGAAGTTCGCAAGCTCGGGAGAAGGAACATAAAAAAAATAGGAGAAGCTTCGAATCCGGTGACGAAACTCGATACCCATTCTTCGACGTATCTTTGCCACTCAACCGGCGTTTAACGACGGCGGTACGGAAAATTTACGACGTGGCATGCAATCCGGATGAGAAAGCTTTTACGCGCATCGGAGCTTGCCTTGGTTCGCCCGTTTCGCCCGCATACAACCGACGGAAGGTACACGCCTGGGGAATCTCCCACGAGTCGGGATACACCGGACAAAGCGCTAAATTTCCGAGTGCCGCATGCGGCCAGTGTCGTGAGAATATACCACCGATCACGATGATTCAGTGCCGGACGGGATCATCCGCTGTCGCGTCGATCATCCTTTGACCGATCGAAAATCGCATTCGCGAATCCCGCGTTATCTCGAAGCGGCGATGAAGCCGGACTGAAAGAGAAGCCTCCAGAAGAGTAGACGCCGCGTTTTAAGGACGACCTCCTTTGAATCTGGCGCCACCTAAGATTGAGAAAGGATGACGGAGAATCGCGAACACTTCTCGATCGGATGAAAAACCGGAAAAAGAGCTATCTTATGTCGGATACGGAAAAGAGTACTAACTCGGCAAGTGGCAGTCTGAGAATCTCAGGCTTCGCCGATGTGACAATCTCCACACATATTTCCGCATGTTTTTAACGCATTGATTTCTCTGGCATGTGGACCGATCGGAACGAAAAATTTCGATTTTTTTCCGAGTTTATCGCGTATGGAGCGATTTGACGATGGGATGCATACATTTTACATATTTCACGCGCATGGACCGATCGAATGAGAAATTTTTTATATTTTTCAAGTTTTTCGCGTATGGACCGATCGAACGATGGGACATATGGATTCTGCAAGTTTCTCACATGTGGATCCAAAAAATATGCATATATGCCCCGAATAACCATCTACCGTCCCGGCAAGTGGCAGTGTTGGAAATTCTCCGCGAACCTTAGGCTTCGCCGGATTCTACCAAGAGGACTATCTTGATCACGGATTAATCTGAGAAGTCGTTACATGTTTCCGCATCTTTTTAACGCGTCAATTTTGGCAGACGCGGTATCTTTGAAGTTGCAAGACTTTCTAGCAAATCGGTATTTTTTCAATTTCGTGGTGGTGGAAACGAAACGCCAGGATGAAGATTGGGAATTTAGAGGTTTTCGAATGAGACCCAAAAAGGCGAATTTTCACAAACTCATAATTTCCAGGATAAAAATCAAATCCAATTGCCTCACGGATGATGTTTTGGGGTTTAAGATTTTTCCTAACACTATTCCGTTCGTCTACCGTAATGAATTCTACACTTGGAGGGACTTTCAAGAGGATGAAGAATGGACGAGAATATAATCCGTATATTCAGCTTGAAAAATTTTACGATCGTTCCGTAATTACCTTGCCGCGCGGATCGTCTTCAATGTCCTTTGTCCATACCGACGAATGACGCGAGATTTATTATAAAACGGTGATATACATCGGAAAAGTTTCACGGGCCCAACTACGGTGACGTTCAAATGTAGTACGTGGTGGTAAAAGATTTTCAGAGGACATAAAAAACAGACTTTTCATCGAAATATGTGATGAAACAATTTGGCGCGGGTACAAAAAGCGGGGGACGAGGAAAAATAGCCCATTAACTCGAAAAATGTTCATTTCCGCGCTGAGCCTTCGCGTCAAGCCTCGGAAACGTCGTGCGCGCGGAACGATAAAAAAGCTTGATAATATTTCTCTTCATTCTTTTTTTCGCGGCCGTTTTACCTGGCGGCGACACACAGTTGCGACGTCGTCGAGTCCTCGTCTTCGTTCATTTTTACGTGTTTCACGGTGGACTGCATCTTTTTCCATCCAATCCGCGAACGGCGGATAGTACATATTTTTTAAAAACTCCATAATCTCTCGCGAACGTTTAATTTCATGGTTTACAACGGTCCGGTTTGGAAGAAAAAAGAAAACGCTCCGACTCGAGATAAGCGCGACGCATTGAAAACCCAACGTCACTTTGTTCTTTGTCCCACCGTCCGCTGAAGAGCGATGAATTCTACCCGCTCGGATGATCATATCCGTATTTAATTAAGATTCTCGACGGAGATACGAGAAGCGAGAGACTTCGAGCGTACGCTCGATTCCCTCGGGTAAACGTTTCGACCCTCGCGGTATCTATTCGCGTCCCTCGAATATGCCAATCTAATCGTGACTAATGAAAATCGTGTATGCGTCATGCCACGACAACTAACTCGCGATAACTGATTTACGAATGAATGATCGCTGTCATATCGCAACCTACTAGCGCGACCTACTTCGGTTCTCCATTAAACAACATTTGCTAATTAGTTCATAATCAATCGTGTTACTCGGCGTTGAGTTAATTCGATCTTCAAATTTAGTACGGTTCCATCGAACTTCTTACCGCGGCAAAGAACGGAAAAAAAAGGCAGTCGTTTCTGCTCATTCCGAAGTTACGCAGAAATCCACTTAACACGGCCGAATGTGCGAGGAAAATTACGACACATCGCTAACTCCAACACGCCCCGACTCGACATTTTAACTGACGACGCACATGAACCGACCGAACGTGAAATTTCGAATATTTTCAGGGTTTTTTGCGTATGGACCGATCGGTCGACGGGTAACAAACATTCCACAAGTTCGTCACGTATGGATCGATCGATCGGAAGGAGAAATTTCGAATATTCTCAAAGTTTCTCGCGTATGGACCGATCGGGCGATGGAAAACACAAATTCCACTAGTTTCTCGCGCATGGACCAATCGAACGGACAATCTTGAATGGTTCCCAAGTTTTTCGCGTATGGACTGATCGAAAGATGGAAAATATAAATTTTACAAGTTTCTCGTATATGGAGCTAAAAACACATGTGTACATTTATTCCCCGAAAGTCCTCGAAATCCAACGATTAACCATAATCGTTCGCCGAGTCGAGAAAATGACTAGAGAGATTTCTACACTCGCCGCAAAGTCTCCCGGGCGAGGCAATGCCGTATCCTGAAAAGCGTTTGCCAGTTGCGCGCGCAACGAACGTAGTGAAAAGAATAACGTAGTGCCTCGTAAACCGAGAGGACCGAATTAAAAACGAGTTAACCGTGGAACACTCGGGCGATTATTTCTGCGCTCTCGAAATCTCTTTTGCCCCACCCCCCATTGCGGCGAGAGCTATCCGTTCCTCTCTTGTTGCATCGCACAACTCGGCACTGCGGAGCTTGTACGACGGACACACAAGACTCGCACGAGTCTCGAATTGTAATCGCCAGGGACTGGGTGTACCAGTTTAGAGCTTTCCCGCCGCACGGTTCTCGCATGTCGGTGCATGCGACTGTGAAAGTCCGAAAGGCATTCATAGATGCGAGATACGCGAATTCCGAGAGTGGACTACGAAGCTTTCAGCCTTGTCGAATTATATATATATAACGCAAACCGCAGTCATTTCCGGTCTCGCGTAATGGAATCTCCTATGCCGAAAGCAATATAAACCGAGGCATTTGCCGCGCGTTTCCACCGAAGTTACATATTTCCCACGTGATCGTATATAATAGTGTTCAGCAGTCCTGGATACGGTCTTGGAAATGTCCCTGACTTATCTCTTGCCCTGGAAATATCGCATAATCTCCCCGAATAGTTTTTGTTCCGCATGTATTTCCGCAGTGTTCCAACATTTTTTTGTCTCAGAAGTATTCTAGAATGGTTTTGAATTCCTTGAGACGAGTCAATTTTCGCAAACTTGTGCGACTACCTTAAGTAGAGTGAAGACTAAAACGTGAGCGGTTTTCTGTACTTGGGATAAATCTTGTACGAACGATTTATAGCATTTGCCGAGTGTCGACTTTATCGCGTATAGAAAATTCTTCGAGATTCTTGCGGAGCGATTTGCGATGAGAATTCACCGCTCGCCGCCCCGCTCGAGCGTCTCGAGAAGAGCGCGCGGATTCCCCTGGGGTTGCAAGCGGCAAGTCCGCACGTGTACGACGCGTGGGAGGCACAGGAAAGTGGACCGGGAGAGATTGCACCCTCTCGTGATAGCGAGCCCAGCGCACGAAGTTTCGCAAGGCCTCGCAGAGGGGTTGTTACTCCGTGCGGCCTCTCAAGTAATGCATTATTCTACCTGTTGCCGCGAACCTCGTCCCACCTATCGGGTAAGCGTACCGAGCCTAGCAGTGCCTAACACGAAGGCGTGGCGGAGAGGATTTTGAACCCTTTCTACCACTCGCTCCTCCCGTGTGGCACCGCAAGAGACCGCGATAGTGAACTCCAGAGGACCATTATCCTTGCGTAAGTCTCCCGTCTCTCTGATTTCTATGTCCGCTCTCCGCCAACTCCTGTAATGTATTTAATGTAGGGGAGAGCGGGGCAACATAGCATACCGGGGCAAATGGTACGGAGTGGTCAAATAAAGTCCCCCGTATGATAGAATTAATGCAAAATCGGACAAGAGGAAGTCCCATCGGAGTAGACTTTTTTGCTATCCCATTTTGCCCTAATACCATTCTACCCTGGTACCATCGTGCGGGAATACCATTTTGCCCCGGTATGCCGTTTAGCCCCGCTCTCCCCTAGGTAATTCGCAGACAGTTTGGCTCACCATATAACAGTTGACGAAGAGGTGAAATTGTTATCGTTTCGGTGGGACAGCAATAGGGTGGAAAGGGGCTCGATGAAACTTTGACCGTATGTATTACTCGCGAGAGAAAAGCCAGCGCGGAAGACGAGAAATAAAAATTTCAAAAAAGTTTCTCGCATATGGACCGATCGGAACGAAAAATTTCGATTGTTTTCTAAGCTATTCGCGTATGGATCGATCGGGCGATGGGACGCATACGTTTTACAAGTTTATCGCGCATGGACCGATCGAACGAAGAAGATTGTGCGATACACATTGGCATTATTGTAATGCGAAATTAATCTTCGCCGGATTTTCCGTGAGGGTGATTTTTTTTTTCAGATTTTTATTCCGTCGACAAAGCTTCAGAATTCTCTCTGAATCTCACTTTTCGCTGCGAATTTAGCGATACAACCGCCTTAATCGTGGCTCGACGAAATTATCTCTATTCCGCTGTCGGAAAACTCACTCACGGCGAAGCTGTTTGAAGAGACAGTTAGGGGAGGATGGGGGTTTTGATTCTCCCAGGCGACCTAGCAGAAGCCGCAAAAGGGAAAGAGGAGTGCCGCGCCATATCGTCTGCGTGTTTACGATAGCGCCGCTTTATTGGCATCCGACCTGTTCCCTTCATAAGATTCTATGCTCCATCGTTATAAAAGCGAACACCCTTTTACTGCACAGCGGCTTTGCTGCGACTTCCACCTCGATATGCGAGAATATACCGAGAATTTATTCGACAAACTTTTATAATCGTCGACTAAAGAATTCAATTAAAGGATCGTCGAATTAGTCCGAAATTATCTCGAATGGTCATTTTCTCCGGGTCAGCCTAGTTATTACAACCCGTACTTTCTCATGAATTTGTCGATACCAATCTACCGAAATAGAACAAGAATGTCGATACGAACGAAACTAACAATAGTATCAAAACTAAAGATATCAACGAAATTCATACAATCAATGAAGCCAACGAAACTAACTAATCTGACGAAAATAGCGAAACAAAACCAACAAAGCTAAAAAATCTAATGAATTTGACGAATTTAATGTCACCAACGACACTTGGAAACTTTGCGCCAAACGTAGAATTCTCTCTCGTCATTTTTCGGACTCTGCGAGCGATTACTGTCGATCGTTGGATATTGGCGGGAATATTTGTATTCTTGCTTGGATTCATAGGTGAGAAACTTGTGAAATTCATATTCCCGTCATTCGATCGATCCGTACGCGAAAAACTTGGCAATATTCGAAATTTCTCACTCGATCGGTCCATGTGTGATAAACTTGTAAAATGTGTGCGTTCCATCGTCCGATCGATCCATACGCGAAAAACTCAGAAAACAATCGACATTTTTCGTACCGTTCGCTCCATACGCGCCACGCTCCATACACGAAGCGGGAACTTTTTGTACTTGTGCTACAAAAGATAAATAACACAGGGTTGCGAGATTGTAAACATATCGGCCCGAGCCTTGAAACAGTCCACATTAGTTCGCTCCTTGCCCTCGGTGTACGCTTACCACCGACGCTGTACTGGCGAAGTGCCAGTGCGTTGTAGTAAATTCAATCGTAATTCGTGCTCCGTTGCTTTTACCATAATTGGCTGCCAGAGGTAGAAACGCGAGCGGGAAACGCAAAGGCTCTTTTTTTTTCTCGCCGGCGCGGAAGAGAGAACCCTCGTTCGACTGGACGCGAGTAAATTGCGTGTTTCCACTCTCGCGGTCGCTCCCATATGAATATATACCATTCACCGCACGGATAATGTAACGATAATACTTAATCGAATGTAATTACCGAGGTAGCATTTGCAATCCTATATCCGGCTTGTCTTCTTCGAATTTGATTTCTTTACGAATGCGAAAGTAACCATTACAATGGTTTTTATATTTTTAGTCTTTCACAACTGGAAACTGAACGATCTAGAGCTTTAACAACGAGAAAAGATTCATTATTCATTTGTTTCAAAAAGACTTCAAATTCATTTTAGCCGGAAAAACTATCGGTTGACCAATAATTAATCATTACAAACGTGTGACGAATAATACACATTTTTTTATTTATAATTAATAATTCATATTATCGAATTTGTAACTAATAATTAGTATTGTCAAATTTGTAAATCATGATCGACATTGTCGATTTCTTATCTTATAGTTAATGTGGTCGAATAATCATCGAAATATTTGTTCTATCGCGCGATTGTTTCTTCTCCCAGCAAGAAATTTATCTCAGTTCGTAAAATCAAATATTTAGAAGGCGCTAAAAAGATTAATTTTGCATAATAATAATTTATCTCATCGAGAAGTATTTAGAATTCTCCCTGAAACTTACGTTGACTCAAGTGCTTCATAAAAAATGTTTATATATATTTTTATATTTAATATATAATTGTTATATAATTCAATATATATAATATATCAAATATATAATTATTATATTTAGCCTATTTACATTTAATAATATATATTTTTAAAAATATCTATATATATATATATTTTGTTTTATCAAATGAATTTCCATTATCGCTAATGACAGTGTTAGGTTCGTCGGGTGAGAGTCTTCACTCGATCCCCCATCGGAATTAAACACTGTGATTAATCCCCAACGCGAGAACCGCACGTGCGTGATGGGATCGGGCTCTGTGATGGTCCGGCGTTATGCCGGCTTCGTCCGTGGCGTCGTCGTAATGACCACGATCCCGCGTTGGGTGGGGTTCGATGGACTTTGTCATCGACGATCTAAATTAAAGGCGGGATAGGTGGGAACGGGTCGGGTCCTCTCGCCAACGAGATTTTGCGGACGAGATGATCGCGCGTGTAAACCCTTCCCTTTCCTGCAATGTCGTCGGCAGCGCGCCCGTTGATTACGCGATAATTGCGAACGAATGGATTCCACCGAGAAGCACCGTCGCTCGCAATCCGCCATGGGTCGTATGAGATTCATAACCCGACGAATTGGACGCTCGCATCGGACGAACGTACCGAACTGCTCCGACGATCGCTAATTCGAAACGTTCGATGGACGGATTAAGCGGAGTCAATTTTATCCACCCCAATAGCAATGAAAATATCACGCGAAATTGGATCAACATTGATTCCATCGGGTCGGCGAATAAAGTTCGTTCGTGGAATCGATAGTGCGCTTATGTGCATTCCTCGCGGAGGAGATGGTCCGCATAACTCGGTAGAACGGAATTATGCTCGTCGGAGTTAACGATCTTCCAGAGTTGACACAGAGACACATGGACCGACCGATACTGGAGAGCCGATACGGATGCTGCCTCTTGAATTTACCTATAACTCGGTATCGATCTCTCGGTGGACCAAGTTGCCCCTCCCCAACCCCTGGACCGTTCACCCTCCATTACCCCGCGCCACGGCAATTAAGCTCCCGTTGACGACGACAGCGAGCGACCAATTCTGGGATCGGCATCTCAGGCAAGCTTTGCTTATGGATCTGACGATATTCAAGCGCAAGTAGAATTACGGTACAATGGCATTCGGTGTTGACAATATTCACGTGTATATTACCAACTCCATGGAGAGATTGTGAATAACGTTGTTGATTGATTGGAAGTTTCGAAAAGCGGGGGCGGTCGATTGGTTATTTCGTACCAGAGTTGAGCAGTACTTCAAGTAAATTAAATACTCGACTACTTCTGGCTACTCGACGCATTCTTCTGTTCCTTAAAGTACCAAGTACTTGCAAGTAGGCTTGGAATATTTTCGATCGTCGGTGAAATATTTTCATATGTATAGATAGATGTAAAAGTCCTTTGCGCAAGTACTACCTCGGGCAAGTTCGCGATCGAGTTAGACCGTTATTTCGTAGGTGTTGGATCGCCAGTTTCCCAGATCACGTCTGTTGGTTTTGCGCCTCGGACGTAGACTCGACGGGGAATCTCTATAGGATTTCGAAGCCTTCACCCTCTGGCGTCGGGGAGGCCTCGCCCAACATTTCGAAACTCTCAACCCCTCGTTTCTCTATACATATATATAAAAGTATATACGGTATATACATAAGACCCTCCGTGAAATGCGCGAACGAGGCTAACGTCGAAGACGACGAAGGGACGAACGCTAATCTCGTAAACTTTAGTGCTTTCACACGGGGGCCGTCACTCCTATTTCTTGCTTGCAACGTCGCCGCTGTCGTCATCGCAGTCAGCGCGTTCGCAGCGTATAAACGTGAATCGTCACTAGTTCTTTTATCGGATGCCATTATCGAAATTGCACCTACGAGACCGGACGTCGCCGCGAGCGAGAACGCGGTGGAGAATGACATCGAGCGGCGATATTACGCATGGTATAAAAAAAAAAAAGAAAAAAATAAGCCTTTCCAGAATTCACCGAGCGTATTGGGCCTCTGGGATTTTTCTTACCTCGGCACGCGTTGAAGAACAAAAAAAAAAAAAATTAGCGTCTCACGCGCGCCGGTTTCGTTTCTCACGGTGTTTCCTCGTTGCCTCGAAGCTTCTCCCTCTTTTTTCGCACCGAGACTTTGGTCACGTAGTTCTCGCGCATCCGCTTCGAAAACTACCTGAATCCCGCAACTTTTACCGAATATAATGCGCTTGCGGTGCGTGATTAGCTGGATCAACAACTGCCGCGGGTTAATCATGTAAAGGAACTTCGCGTTTGGGTCTGCTCTCTCCCTCGGAGGGCTCGGGTTCGTTTTTCAACATCGTCTCGCTATGTAACCGCGGCTTGCCTCGATTGACTAACAGTCCGCGTAGGAGAGTTTCTTTGGTTTTTTTTTTTTTTTTCCTATGCGCAAAGTTACATCGACCGGGAGAACTTTGAACTTTTGTTCCGCGGTTAGAGATAATGCATATTGGATCGTAGCAGCGTGCGAGGAACTTTCGTCGGGTTTACCGAGGTCAAATATTAATTTCACGGGTTCACGTTTGATATCGAATATATTGAAGAGCCTTGTTGAAACATTCACAATGGCTGCTCGAGGTAAAGCTTCGCTGAGATATTAATAATAATAATTGTTATTATTATCAATTTTGTTTTCGAGGACTCGCGGAATCTTTTTTACGGATTCACCTTAGCCGTGCAGACCGATGCAGATGTGGGACTTCCGATTGGCCGATTGGCCGATTGGCCGATCCACTAACTAATCCGCGCCCTTACCGTAGATCCTTCTACGCTCGAAGGCCTGATTTCCAGAAGTTTATGGAAATCACGCCTGCTACCACCAGAATGGTCTGTGCAGAGGCAGGCTACCTAGATCTCCGCGCCGCAGAGCAGTATCAAGTGGGCCGTCGACATTAGTAGTTTGCGTTTCCCCGGTCTCGATCCGTTCGTATTTGCCATCAAGCGGCTAAGGGATGGCATCCTTTCGGCCGCCTTCCAAGCTGTCCTTTGTATGCGAAGCGAGAAAGGCATCTTCCTAGGGTCTATCCAGGGTCGCCCCCAGGTACTTGACCTCTCCTCTGGTCTCGTTGTCGTCCGTCCCGAACTTCATCGGTAGTATCGTCCGTATGATAATAATAATTATTGTTATTATTATTATTATTATTATTATTATTATTTGCGACAATACATGTCTCGGATAAGCAATGAAAGTGATAATTTACATATATATTATTTATCACCACTCGAGTTTCGGGTGGTAAAGATCGTTTATAAATTACATCGCAACGTGACGCTCTCTATTATCTCTTGTGTAACGGACGTTGTATATAGTTAGACGATGAGGCTTGCGAGTAATAAATGGAACCTTCGAAACGAACCAATGCACGCCCACGCGTCAGGGCTTTCTCTCTCTTCGCGGTACCGGGTGCTGGATGGTTTAGCATTTTAATTGACTCAATTACAGACTGCACGAGCCGGTAGCTGGCCGATTTTCATCTGTGACCGACGCCGTCACGGACTCGGGAAAGGCATTCGATAGCTTCCACGAATGATCGATAGCACGCGGTTCATTCCCGATAGGCCCTCGTCGCGTTACTAACAATCGACCGAAACTTGCCAATCGTATTACAACGACTACCGTAGAAGATCGAATTATCGATTACGCGACTTGAACTACCAATCGAACGGGTAGGACTAATTTCATCATTCTATTTGGGTCAGAACGATGTTGTTCACAAACACCGATCTCGTAGCTCCGCTTTGTTGTACTTGAAGCGAAAAAATCTTTATTCCATTGGATGAAAATTTATCGGGGACGAATGTATTTTCTTTTAACTTTGAAACCAAGTTTGGACGAACGTTCTAACTTGAACTCGAATTCAATGAACGAAATAAAGTTCCAACTGAAGTTCGAATTCGAAATGAGTTCACAAATAAAATCTCAACTTAGGTTCGAGATTGATGCATAAAATGAAGTTTCAATTTAGATTCGAACTGAACGCACAAACTCAAGTGCCAACTTGTGTTCGATTATGTTCGATAGAAACAAAACAAAAAAACCCATTCTTCATATACGTAAGATGCAAGATTATACATTTTCTTTTTTACACTGAGCCTCAACGTGAAAAGTTTCGGATATTAATGTTGGCGGGAACGGCGCTGGATTCCAATGAAATTCAAATGAGGCAAAAAAATTAGGTTGCTTGTTTGCGACCAAGGTCGCGCGTTTGGTATCCTATCGATTCGCAGCCACCGCCGAGAATTCGGAGAGAGCGTTTTAAGAATCGCCAAATTTATTATGCAGGCATGGTTAAAGTATCCAGCACCCTCGTTTCGCCGTCGGGACGAACTGTGTATTTCGTTCGGTCGGAGAGGCCGCGCGTCCGTCCATTCATTCTTCCTATTCCATTTATATTTCTTCCTTTCCTCGTTTCGCCATTCCGCATATTGTTCTTTTCGTTCCACCGCTCCCCCCGTCGGCCTCATTTCGTTCGTCGAGAAAATTCGCCGTCGTTGTTATCACATATCGTTGAGGCGTGGCGTCCCTCAGTCCGCCGATCGGGATTGTTCCGTACTTGCCCGACTTTTCACGGGGCCTGGAATGGAAAACTAACCAATGTCCGACCAGGCTTGTCACACTTTGTAGCATAGGTCGACAATTAGAGTTACGTGAATGATTAGAAATCGAGGAGCGCTATTGACAAAATCGAGTGACGAATGGAACGCAACCTGCGTCAGTTATTCGCCCCGAACGTTAATGCCGCACGAACGATGTTGGCTTTCCGTCGACGCGACGGAAAACGGACGCGTCCGTGTTTATGATCCGCTCGCCGATAATGCCCCTCCCTGAGCGTTGTTTAACCCCTCAATGCTTGACCCAATCTGCGACTCTGGATCGGTCAGCTTTGTGCATTGTCGATTCCCACCGCCGCTCGTCGGTGCATTGGATGTCCCGTGCCTGACGCGCATTTTCCAGTGATAAAATCCACTTGTTCACCGAATCCGCGCGCAACGGGCACAGTTAAATTCGCAACAAATGTGCAGCTTTGTCGCTGTGGTTGCCCCGCAGCAAGGAACAAAGTCGGAAGCGCTCGAGTAAATTTGCCAGTGCACACGGGCCTGGTGTGGTGGAACGTACCCGCGGATGCTGAGTGCACTACGTCCAAATCAATTCACTTGACGTCGACTAGCTTGCAGGTCCCTCATGAATACGGTTCAACTCCGACAAACGAGTGCGGAGAAAATTGGAGGACAATGCAATGTATGTATATTTCATATGTTTTCGCGTTGAGGGAGTGCGTTAACTAGGATGGTGGGAAGGACATGAGAAAAATAGATTCGGCTTTATGAAAAAGGAAGTGTCACTTGGAAGAAATGTAGGGACTGATTTTCATTTCCACGGGAATTCAGCTTTTCAGTCATAAATAAATAGACTAATGATGTCAGTCGTTCATGCCACGACCGCTGGCTCGAACTCAATCAGGGATTAGATTCCGTAACGATAGTCAGGGCTGAATTTGTAGTCTCGAGTTCAAACTCAATGCACAAAATGAAGTTCCAGCTTGAGTTTCAACCTATATGAATAGAGTTCCAACTTAAGTTCCAAGTTATATAACAAGATTTTTTTTAGTAAAAGTGAACCATCAGTTGTTTTTCCTCAAATTTGAGTTGGACATTGATAGTGGTAAAAAAAAATCATTGTTCTTTGTGCATTGCCCGAAAAATCAAACCGACATTCCAGTGCCCGTGATCCTGTACGCTCTGAACATGAAGTACGCATAACATAAAATCCGAAAGTTGTTGTATCCCAAGCTCGAGCTCAAAGTTCGATTGCTCTTATAAATGATGTATCGACAGAATCATTTTCCAATACTCGCCAAGTATAGAATCCATGAAATATTTTATATTTTCTCCGGGGTACCGGAATCGGGTCTCGCGACCCGGACGGCCAATTCTGCAGCGTCTATTTGGGTCTATCCGTGTTCTGTCAAATTTACGCAGCGAGAGAATCTCGAGACATTCCGCAGTGGGAAGAGAGAAGTGGCTGGCGAACGCGACACGGAACGTCACGTCCTGGGACGGAGGACGTTGCGCCGTCGGTCGCGTCGGTGACGTATCTGCGCAAAACACGATCCACGAAACCGTGTACAGTGCGATGCGGAGTGCAGGTTGATAGGAACACGTGACGCTCGGCAACCCCTTGGCTCGGCAAGCAAGCTCAAACTTGGTCGGGAAAAGGGGAACGGGTGAGGATGCATGTCGACGTTTCCCTCGTACCGGCAATGCACCACCAGGAATTATAGTCCGTCTTTTACCGCGTCGGCATCGCACCACCAACTTCTACACGCGCGTACGATCCCCGACGTTCAACACGGTTGAGTAAAAGCACTGTCCCGGTACAAAGGAAGATTTGTGGCAAATTCTCCGCTACGTGCGACTGTATTACTCTCTTCCGCTCGGCACTTGGAGTTTTCGCTAGATGTATAATCCGAGACACCATTGGCTCTATGCTTGGCGCGTATTAATCCGAGGAATTTTTTTCTTTTTATACATATATAACTGTCTATATATGTTAAAAGGTTTCGCCGCCGATAACGTCGATATGTCGGATGAACTTCAGTTCGAACTTACATAAACAAAGTTCCAACTTGAATAAATGAAGTTCCACATAAAGTTGGAACCCAAGATCAAACTTAAGGTTCCAAATCTGACTTTCATCGGAAATAGCACATAGAAAGTACTTGAAATGGAAAAAAAATTTGCACTTTGAGTACTTGCAGCACTTTGTGCTTCACACTTGAAGCACTTTTGGGTATTTTGCCCGACTCCGATTATTATTCGAAATTGTCATTAATCGAAAAAATTCTTCCGTTTTGGTGGATCAGTGGAACTGCCGCTTTACTCTAGAAGCAGATGAACCTTTCGCGAGCCCAAATTACTTCGATAACAGATGGCTTATTCGCGTATCCATCCTATGAAATGTACGTGGGCTCCTACGAGCGAGCACAAAAAAAAAAGATACCCGTGTCGCACGGCGATTTGTCGATGCGCCGAATCAGGACGGTAAAACGAGAGCTTTTCGCGTCGTAAGAATCAATGCGAGACTCCGGAGCTGGATGAAATACGAAAGGGTGGCAAGAGAATGAGTTATCGTCTAGGTCGTTTCGGAGGGCACGGAAATGGATAAACCGACGGGAATAACCGCGCCGGAGTAAGACCCTGTCGCGGAACAGAATTCATAAAGTGGCCGATCTTATCGTTATGAAACTTCTTATTTCCCTTCGACCTTCACGTTCGCTCGGCTAGAGGAAAAAGAAAACCCCTTCCCAGTTCCAGGATATTACGTATAATATTACATCTTTCCTCGTGAAAGGCGCAGAAGAAGCATTGGGAGGAAAAAAATATATACAAGAAATATCGAAATGTAAACTGCAATAGAAAAAAATGAATGAATGAGTGAATAAAAAAATATTAAGAGAAATAAAAACGTGAAACACGATGTGGTCGTTGTATCGGAATTTGCGGAGAGCCCGGTTTTCTTTTTAGTTTATCCGGCAAAGTTGAGGCACTCGATATTGCCACCGGGCGTTGCTGACAATTCGCGCAAAGTAACCGATTGCGGAACTTTAGAAGTGAAAAGAAAGTTAAATAGAAGCGACGACCGAGAGAAAAGGAGTCGAGCAAGTGGACGCTGTTGGTGACGTACCAATTCCTTTATGAGAAAGAGAGATCGTGGTTTGACGAATACGACTTTGAGTCCTTCACCCCCTTCGCCCCCTCCTCCAAAGCATATCCTTCGGACATTCCAGCAAACTACCGAAAAGTCCTCGAACTTGCAGACGCGCTCGTTCTCCGGTACTTTTTTCCACTTCGAACGTGGAACCACCCTATGTTCAATACTATTTCGTTTCGGCTTTTAGCCGGGTCTCCATAGATATTCTGTTCATCAATAAAAAACCGTCCCATCAATAAAGACCCTCCCATGTCCTGAGTACAGAGATGTACATAATTGGTACGGAAGACAAGCTACGCTTCGCCCTCGATTTTCATTATTCTGTAAAAATCATATGTTGTAAAAATACGAAAATAGAACATTTCTCTCAATGACGATACTTCCTTGTTCCTTCGGCTCAATTTCAACCGGCTGCTCTGCTTTCGCTGTTTCAGATACTAACAAAGCCAAAGCCAGCTGCGCGCATAACAAACGAACGAGCAGCAAGCAAGAGAAAAAAAAGGCCAAAGGTAGAAACCCAGCGTGGGCGGCGATTCGAAAAGAATTACGACTAACAACGAGAGCGAGGCAGGATTTTCGAGCTCGAGTCAACGTCGCATTATGCCTTCGTCAAGGAAACCCCCCCATCGCCTCAAGTTCTAACTGAGCTCCGCTGCCTGTGCGGAGCGAGCGAAGAAAAAAATAGGTCCCGCCAATTCCGGCTTTGGCATAGTAAAACGGGCGGCGCACGAAAAAATAGAGGATTGAAGGGGGCGAGAGAAAAAAAAGTCCTCAGTGGCGGGCACGCGTGTAAGCTGCGCGGAAGAAAGGGACGAGAGAAGGTTGGTGCTTTCAACGCTTGGGGCGCGTTATCTTTCAGCGGGACGCTAGAACGACTGAATAAGTCGTGGGTCCCCGTGATCCCGAAGTGGGCGGCGGAGGGGGAGAAGTGCCGGCCGCCGGCGAATTTGAATGTTTCACCCCTGAAGAACGCATCCTCAAGGCGTTCGAGCGCGAGACAGGGTGAGAGCTTTTTCTACCTACGGCACGAAAAGTCGTGAAAAAAAAAATACCGGAACGTCTTGTCCCACAAGAGTCAGCGATTTAAGGATGTATGAGAGGGACAGCCCCGTCAGTCGTTAGTTAAGGGTGTATCAGCACCGTGTCCGAAGCCGCCTAAGTTCGAGAATAGTCAAAGGCAAAATCAATCTTTTTAGAGCCTTCCGCATGCTTGTTTTTTTTTCAGATTTTTATTCCATCGAGAAGTATTGAAAATTCTCTCCGAAACTCGCGTTAACGCGCGTTTGTCGGGACTGCACTCGCCGCCCATACATCCTTAAACTTCGGCTTAGCACAGCATTTTTCTCTACCGGTGAATGTCTTCTCTCTTTTTTTTCCCCTCTCTCTCTTTTCCATCTTTCCAACCTTCTATCATCGTGAATCGCCGACCCACATTTATCCTCGTACGTTTTTATTCGAGATTCATGCACCGAGATAATGCAACAAGGCTTCGAAATATTCGATATTACTGCGAGATGAACACGCGTATAACCGAGAATCACCGTGAGAGTCGGGCCGCGCCGGATGGAGTACGAATAAAAATTGCTGACTAGCCGCATATATCGATTTCCGGTAAAATCGCCCGACCGCCAACTCGCCCTTTCATCCGAACGAATGCGAGATTTACTTTGGCGTACACGTAAACGGAGACAAAAAGTTAATCGAAAAGCAGCGTCGCGTCCGCGAAGCGCGTTCTGAGTTTCGTCGAAGGCCACTCTATCGAATAGATACGCGCTGTCCCCCCCTTTCGCTTCGGGATGTTCCCTCTTCCGGAAAAGCCGACATTTATCCTCTTTTTTTGTTGTCCGGCAAGTTTCGACCGATCTCGCGGTAGGGACTCGTCGTACGGCAGTATACTTTAACGCGCGACCGGGAAAGAAATACTTTTTCCTCTCGGCTCTTCGTCCAACCCTCAAATTCTACCAAGGTCAATTGAACATCGAACGATAAATCGTGAATCGGATTTTTCGAAGTTTCTCGACCATCCGCGCTCGGAAAACAATTTGTGGCAACGGAAAATGTCTCAACCATCGAATTAATAGGTACCTTTTTTTTTTTTACACGATATCCAGTGATCCATGAATGTCCCGAAATGGTCCCGAAGAAGTCTCGAAATGTCCTTGAATTTTTTTGGTCCTTTAGAAGATCCGGAATGTCCTTGAATTTCTTCGCGTGTTCTGGCAATCCCGGGACAAATTCTTCAGATCCGATTATATCTGATCATACATGCATCAAATATGTTTGTATAGCGGATCTCGTTGGGCATCATGTTTAAGAACATTTTGCATGCATTGTAGGCTTTCACGAAGACGGAAACGAGACTGGAGTTTCGCGTTAGGAATCTCGTCGTCGTGGATTGATAAAAACAGGGTCGAAAGTCAAAAGAGCCGTCAAGGTCCACGTGGTCCTGTCGTGGTGTTGTCTGCCGGGGGAGGCGGAGGAGGAGGAGGAGGAGGCGGTAGCGGCGGCTGCAGCCGCCGGCGTGAGTTCGAACGACGTGGAAGTGGCGGTCGAGGTACCCCCTGTCTTGCCACCATCAGCTCCTCGGTCGCGGGGAGCGCGGGGGGATGTGGCCCCGTTGTGGGACTCCCCTCCTACAAAAAGCGTCAAGGTACAGCAAAGAGAAAAAAAATGGAGAAACTTTTGCACCCTCTTGTATCTAGTCTCGAATCTTTTCCGCGTCATGGACTTTCTTAAACAGTTCGGTAACCTACGTCAATATATCTCGCATCCGCGAAATTTCACTTCACGGAAGACGAGTGCCAAAGGAGCCAAAGATTAATGGCCCAAAATTCAATTCGCTAATGCTATATTTTACTGCCAAAGATAAAAGACAGAGGGCGGGGTCGGGGGCGAATTTGAGGCCGATCTTTCCCTCGGACGGATTCGATACTCGAACGGGAACGTCCCTTTCCGAAGCGCCATGCGGCAGCTTCGGACGCGTCCCGAGTTCCACGGACAGTCTTTTTTTTATTGACGTTATCACGATTGCGCGAATTCGTCCGCTAAAAAATTCTATGCATCCATGAGTGCAGTTGAGGAAAAAACTCGGTTTTCTTTTTTCTTCGCTTTCGCGTGTGAACTCAATCCAAAGGGATCGATGACTTCGGGATGGGATTAATTTTCATCCAACCCTCTATGTGAAATGATATGTGATATGTGAAAAAGGCTGAATTATTTTCGAACAAAGGAGGAGGTGCATCGTGGGGACGAGGCGGACGTGGACGAGGCAGAGGACGCGGGGGCGGCGGCTCGACCTTACTGGGTCCTGGCGTCGCCCCCGCGAATTATCCACCAGGACTGCAGGGTGTCGGGCCCGGTTTTCGCGAGGTCGTCAACATCCTCGGCGAGAGGAATCAGTCGGGTACGTTGACGGGCATCGGACCACCGCCCGGCGCATCGGACAACGAGGAAGCCGAGGATGAGGAGGAGGGAACCGCGCCGAAGAGACCACCGAGACCCCTCTACAGGCGTTTCATTAACTACGTTCGACAAGCTTGGACTGGCGTCAAGTTTGCCCTAGGTATACTAACTCACACTTGACACAACGATAACAATCATGACGAAAATGACCATTTGTGTGCTTTTTTTCTAAAAACGATCTTTGCAGGGTTGTCCCATTTGTAGAAGAGCCATTATGCTTGTAAAAGACACGATATGTTTTTTGCGAGACATTCATGAAAAGTTGCTCTTTCGCACATTTCGTCACTGTGTCGGTCGAACCACCTTGAGTACCCCCAAAAGAGCGAAGCGGGTAACTCAACGAAATGTATGACTCTTCATGTACGAGCATTAATTCACTATCGATCTTGTTTTCCCGTGATCGTTACGACAACACAATCGAGACTCCGTCGACAAGCGCCATCCCATTACAATGAGCGTTTGCCAAAACTGTTCGCTCGTGTCGCGTCGCGTTAATCGTGTCGCTTAATGAGTCTCCCCGCTCGTCTGGTGTGCAAATCCGGAGCACGTTCCGTTCGTCGTTCATCGTGGTGGGCGCTCGTTGTGCGACGATGATATAAAACCGAACCATCGACGTAGCGAACCCATGCGCGTTAACCGCGCGTGTATTGCCATCGGTCGAGCGCGTGTACCCCGATGATCGGGTCAATTCGCTCTCGACCAGTGGCGATTCTTCAAATATTAACTCCAAACCGAGTTGCCGCTGCACCGGACTGTGCCACGACGCGCGCGTCCCGGTGATAAATCGACGCTTCGTCCCATTTGGCTCGGTGCGTCAAACGCTCGCGACCTCTCCGCGCGACGACTCGTCGAGCGTTCTCCATCCTCGCTCTTTCACTCCTATCCTCCATTCTCCTGTTCGCATTTTCTCGCTTCTGTACACAGGTGTGTGACGGACGGGTCTAGTTTTGCATACAAGTAGACAACACGAATGGTAGAACCATATGGGTGACTATAGCGCGGTGGTTAACGCTCTCGATTAGTACCCGAACAACCTGTTTTCGAATCGAATTCGAATTTTTTTGTAACAAGTGCTCAAAAATTCCCTCTATGCGCTAGGAAATGACGAAAGCGTGCGAAAAAAAGTAACTTTCTCGCACGAGTGCGCAAAATTACGTAATTTTACGCCTTGCCACAAAGCGCCACTATCGCTACGCGTTGCAGACTCAAAGAGGACATAGGGACATGTGTTACAAATAAATGATTTTCTCATTCGAAGCGTCTCCTCGGTGGTGCTTTTTCTCGTTAGGCTTCGTTCCGGATACCCGGTTTGGCATTTTTTTTTTTTTTTTCTTATTTTCCCGAGGCAAATTTGAGGGAGCTTCGTTAGGAAATACGCGCAGTAACATTGTTTCGTTCAACGCCGAAATTTTGATTGTCCCTCCAAAGTGGATTTGATGGAGGCGAAATCGTGCGGCATTCGATAGCGCCACGGTGAATGGGCTCGAAAGGATTGGCAACGGCGACTGGAGCGTACTCTCCTCCTCGATCATCACCGAGTACAAGAGGGAGCCAAGCGTTGCGCAAACAGAGCGAATCGGCTTTGGCGATACGTGAGAACTCGCCCTCGATTCCCGTTTCAAAACATTCAACGCTATACGTTGCCAATCCTCTATTCTCTATGCCCGCTGAATCCGGTATTAGGCATCGGATCCTCTCGCGGTTCAATGAAGTTTACGTTAGATCGAGAGCAATTCCGATGTACGCACACACGCGCGAGAAATTCGACCGAAAATTCGAAGCTCCATTGTCGATATTGTCAATCGCGAAGCGTCCTCGAGATTCGAGTCAGCGCTTCGAACTCGCGCTTCGAGAGCGATCCCCAATATTCGTCCGAAAAGGAGCATAGATTTTGGATAAAACGCGCTCGCGCTCGCGTGCTCCTTTTATTACTGCAACGAATGCACAAACAGTCCACCTTTACGTGCCTGTAACGCGTGGCGAAAGTGTTGACATTAAAATCTAAAAGTTTTCCGTTTACGACGAAAACAGTGAGCAAAAAGACGTTAAAAAAATGAGGAAGCGATGCGCAAGTTTGATTTGCTTAGTTTTAAAAAAATTCGTCGATCCGGTTCTGTTTCTTCGGTTCATGGTTCGGAAGCTCATTAATTCTCAAGCTTCGCCTCGTCTACTCTGGCGCCTCGCGCTACATAGCGACGGATGCCTTTTTCATCCCTCTACCGTATCGCTATCGCACTGCGAGACTTCGTGAAAAACGGCATGGTGCGTGTCGAACGTAGAGCGAACGAGACATCCGTTGAGACGTCGAGACGCCTTGAGACGCCCTCGGACGAAACGCTTCGCGGAAAGCACCGCGCGTCTCTCCCTCTCAGTCGCCGTATCACGCGGCGATTTTCCATTGTACGCCAGGGGCGCTCAAAGCCTGCGGGAGATCAGTGAAATTACGATGTTTTCCGCTAGTGGCACTCTCGCGATCGTTCCGACTACCGGGAGGAAGCTGGGACAAAATATAGAGCTTCAGAAATTTCAAAAGCTTCGCCGATCCACGGTTTTGAAACGCGTGCACGAAAAGTCCCTTTCTCGTGCCTGCAACGCGTGGCAAACGCGACGCCTTTCAACGAGGCGTTAAATGACGCACTTTTACGCACGCTTTTCGCCCACTAGTGCGAAAAAGCTCTCGTATCACAAAGTACTATTTTCCACTACTTTTCAACAAAATTTCGAAAGTTATAAGGGTTTTATTCTTCACGTTTATTAAAAAAAAAAAAAGTAACAGAAACTTTTGGTAATCAACGAGCTCGTTTCCAAAGTTTCAGGTAAATCGCTTTAAAAAATAAGAACCAAAACAGCAAAAAAAAACAGAAGAAAATTCAACTGTTCATAACTTTCGGATCCCTTTGCCGAATTCAATGCAAAACATTGTTGATATTAAATCGAAATTTTAAGTAGTCGTTTTTTTTTTTCGTAAAATTTTTTTTTTGCATTCAGATAAAATCGCGCGACTAGATAAAAAGCCAAGAGAAACGAAGAACTGGAGATTGAGGAACAAGTGTCGAGGATTCGTCGCGATATCCGGATTTCATTGATAATCTCGCGTGACCCGCGACCGTTCGTCCATCGAATACGTACAACACAGCCCGGAGACATTGTTCGGTAACAGGTGGTTTCGTACTCGCAGCCTGTATTAAATATTCAATGATCGGCACAGCCGATGGTTATACGCCGATTATCCCGAGAGCGTGACGCTCGATAACCTTTTCAACGCGATTTGCGTGACCGTGGCGCGCGCTTTTACGACCGTACTAGCATCGTGTCCAAAGCCACCTGAGTTCGAAATCGATAAAAATCTGGAAAAAAAATCAAGCATTTGGAAGTTATTCAAAAGATTGACTCTGTATAATAGTAACATGAAAATGTTATTAACGAATTGACGAAAAAATTAATTGTTTAACAAATTACCCGGCAACGTAATTTTTTTTTGTTATAAAAATTATTTGTCAATTTTTTTAAACACGTATACATTTTTTCCCGAATTCAGAAAAAATGTAGAATCATTTTCATAAAAAAAAATTGACTTGCCGGGAAGTTTGTTGAACTACTTTTTTTTTAATCTCTTTATTAATAACATTTCGGAGTTATTATTGTGCGAGATTAATCTTTTCAGTACCTTTAACATGCATGATTTTTTTCGAATATTTAAACCACGATAAGTGTTCGAGATTTTCTCTCAATTTTCACAAACTCGTGCAAAATGTACGCTGTGCGCCAGGTCTGCCTCGAGGAAAAATTACCGATCGTACGAGAACCGAAATTTTCTCTCTAAACTATACAGACGAGTTTCATACGCGAAAGCATTATCCCTTCGCGCGCGAGGCTTTTTATCGGGCTCGGGTTTGTCCGTCCCAGTTCCTCGCGAAAGCCTTCAACGAGAGTTCCATAATCTTATATATATTTTGGAAAATTGTTTGTTTGTGTGTGAGATTGTCCCATGCCCCCCCGTCCCCTCTTTGCCCCTAAGCCCTCCTCTCCCTCCACGCCCGGGAAATTCTCAGCAGATTCTCGGAAAATCTGGAGAATTCCCGGGATTTTCGGAATTTTCCAGAATTTCGGGATTTTCGGGAATTGCGGGAATTTCGGAATTTTCAGGATTTTTGGGATTTTCGGAATTTTCGAGAGTTCCGGAAATTTTCGGATTTTCGGGAATTTCGGAATTTTCGGGATTATGAGGAATTTTCGGGATTATGAGGATTTTTCGGGATTATGAGGAATTTCAGGAGTTTCGGGATTATGAGGAATTTCAGGAGTTTCGGGATTATGAGGAATTTCAGGAATTTCGGGATTTTCGAGAATTTTGGGAATTTCAGGATTTTCGAGAATTTTGGGAATTTCAGGATTTTCGAGAATTTCGGGAGTTTCGGGAATTTCGGGATTATCGGAAATTTCGGGAATTACAGGAATTCAGGACTTTCGGGAATTTCGGGATTTTCGAGAATACCGGGAATTTCGGAATTTTCGGGATTATGAGGAATTTCAGGATTTTCGGGATTTTCGAGAATTTTGGGAATTTCAGGATTTTCGAGAATTTTGGGAATTTCAGGATTTTCGAGAATTTTGGGAATTTCAGGATTTTCGAGAATTTCGGGAGTTTCGGGAATTTCGGGATTATCGGAAATTTCGGGAATTACAGGAATTCAGGACTTTCGGGAATTTCGGGATTTTCGAGAATACCGGGAATTTCGGAATTTTCGGGATTATGAGGAATTTCAGGATTTTCGGGAATTTCAGGAGTTTCGGTATTATGAGGAATTTTCGGGAATTTCAGGAGTTTCGGGATTTTTCGAGAATACCGAGAATTTCGGAATTCTCGGGATTATGAGGAATTTCAGGATTTTCGGAAATTTCAGGAGTTTCGGGATTATGAGGAATTTTCGGGAATTTCAGGAGTTTCGGGATTATGAGGAATTCCGGGATTTTCGAGAATTTTGGGAATTTCGGGGTTTTTGAGAATTTTGGGAATTTCGGGATTTTCGAGAGTTCCGGAAATTTCGGGATTTTCGGAATTTTCGGGAGTTCCGGGATTGTGAGGAATTTCAGGATTTTCGAGAATTTCGGGATTTTCGGGACTTTCGGGAATTTCGGTATTTTCGAGAATACCGGGAATTTCGGAATTTTCGGGATTATGAGGAATTTCAGGATTTTCGGGAATTTTGGGAATTTCGGGGTTTTTGAGAATTTTGGGAATTTCGGGATTTTCGATAATTTCGGAATTTTCGAGAGTTCCGAAAATTTCGGGATTTTCGGAATTTTCGGGAGTTCCGGGATTATGTGGAATTTCAGGATTTTTGAGAATTTCGGGATTTTCGGAAATTCCGGGAATTTCGGGATTTTCGAGAATACCGGGAATTTCGGGATTATCGGAAATTTCGAAAATTTCGGGATTTTCGGGAATTACAGGAATTCGGGACTTTCGGGAATTTCCGGAATTCGAAATATGTGCAGGAATTCTTGGTAATTGAGGGGAACCAAAAATGTTCCAAGTTCCCAAGGGGGACTCAGCACAAAATATTCAAAGTCCCCCTTGGAGGGTCGGTGACAAGGGGGGATTAATATCCCTATGTTAACAATATAGGATTTGATAAGGTTGGTTTTGTCGGAGGGCCGCGAGCGCGCGAGCCCGCAGCTCCGCTAATGGTTCATAAAGGGATGATAACGGTAATATCCCGACAGCCAATTCACACATTTATCGATCCTGTCTACGCGTACTTTGCATAAACCCACGGGCGATGTCGCCGCATTAAATCGTCCCGATCTTCCTTAATTGAAGTTTCACGGCACTTCTATGCGCGCGCGATCAAATACTTCTGTTTCGTATAATCTTTAAGGATGTATGTGGGCGATACGGTCCCGCCAAACGTGGTGTACCGTGAATTCTAGGAAGAATTTTGAATGCTTGTAAATGGGATGAAGATCTGTAAAAAATAGTGTATGCAGAAGATGATTAAACGATTGATTTAGCATAATAATGATTTCAAAATGTTATCAACAAATTGATGCAAAAGACATTTGTTCAACAAATACCTCGACAACCTAACTTTTGTTTCAAATAAAAATAACTTGTTCATTTTTCCGAACGCGTTTGAATTTTTCCAGAATTTCACCTATTCATCGAAAAAAATTGCGTTTTCATTCGTTCATTCTATCTAAAAACACAATTTTAAACAATTACACAGAATTTCGAAAAAATTCATACGTGTTCAGAAAAATAAACAAGTCATTTTCTTAAAAAAAATGTTGAAATGATTATTGTGCCAAACGAATCTTTTTGACAAATTTGGCAAATTTTTTTGAATCTCCTACAAGCGTGATCAAAGTCAGACTCTACGTTGGTACTACCTTGAGCGAAAAATCGTTCGATGTCGCCGCGATGAATCGACGTCGCGATCTCGCTGAGCCTAAAATCGCCAAGCCCGTTTGTCGCTCGTTGGGATGACATTCGTGAAACATTGCGGAGCTCGCGCGTGTGCCCCGGTGAGTTCCGCGGCTTTTGCGAGGTGAGCCAGCCCGCATGTTTGTCCGAGCTTCGTAGCTACCTCGGACGCGAGTCGAGCCCACGGCTTGTTACGCATTCGAAGCCACTTTAACCCCCCTCGGAGCGACTGCGGTCGTACGAACCGACCGGACGACCTCGAGCGCACACATAACGGCCCTCCAAACGTCGGAAGGACGCATCGTTTGCCCTCAAACACGGCCGATAGGCCCTTGCGACACGAAACCATCGATATGTACTCGAAGCAAACATTCGCCCGCGAATCCTCCACTTTGTCGAGCCACCCCTCGCCCCCTCGTGAACCTCGAATAATCGTAAGCGGCACGAATATCGTTCCGAGGAAACATCGCGACTCGATGTCTTCGAAATCGGCCAACTGTATACTTCAAGTATCAACTGCATAGTACATCGAGTATCAAGTACAAAGTGCTTCAAATTTTAAGTACAAAATACTTTAATTATAGAGTATAAAGTACCTATCCTATTTTTGCAGTCAAATTAGATCACAATAAGAGCAAAATCTGCGGGTTATATGACGATAAAGGTGCACCAAAAACAGCTCGAAGAGAAAAACGCGCAAGGACTTTTTTTCTCGTTCCGAATTTTTCGACAGCGTTATTTTAAAAAATGTTTCCTTATCGTTTACACACTTGGCGCACTTTCTACTTCATACTTCGAGTGCTTTTCCTTTTTCGTACTCTACCCAACGCTGAAAAAAAGTAGCCACTTCAGTACCACATAGTACCGCGAGTGAAAGATCTTCGTGGCGGAAGCGCGGGAGAACGAAGCAACGAGAGTCGGAGCTCGATAATTCCCAAAGGAATCTGACCGTGAAATCTCGCGACTGAACGCTCTTGCTCGTTTTTTTTCCGCGAAACAACAAAGCGAACGCGAGTCTCTTGAATCGTTGATACATCACATTCGCCTGGAAAAATATATATAAAAATGTTTATGGCTACAAAAACAAAAAACAAAAAAAAGGGGGAGGGAAATGTGTAATGGAAAGCTTAGCTGGGCTCGAAATGAAAAAAACAGCTGACGGTGAAATAGCGAGAGGATTTTGCCGAGTAATCGGTGTCTTTCCCACCCCTGCAGCGCTTTCTAGGCTCTCCTCGTCGTCGTCGTCGTCGTCGTCGTCGTCGTCGTCGTCGTCGTCGTCGTCGACGATCCCCAGACAGAATTTACTTTTCCAGGCAGCTTCTTCGCGCGGCAAAGCCTCAGACATTCCGGTCTCTCTAACGCCTTCTCGTTGAGCGAACGGACTCTCGACCCCGAAAGTAATCCTCGCCCGAGAGACTCCGTTTCTTCGGAAGGATTCTCATCTCGTCCGCGCGACAGGGACGGCAATGGAGACGACTCCCTCGTCGAGGGGTCGAAATACTTCGGCGAAAATGAAATAAACGGCCGAGGGCTCTACGAACGCTACCGAGTCGCGAATCCTTAATTCTCGACGGAAATCCGGATCCCGCGGCGATTCGCGAAATTATTTTTCACACCCTTTTCGGCCCCATGCGAAAATATTTCACCGGCGGTATTCTTTCTCGGAATTTACGATTTTTCGCGTATCTGCCGTTTTTCTAAAAAATTCTGGAAAACTGATTTTTTTCTTTTTTAGTCTAGTACTTTATGCGAAAATACGGATTTTTTCACGAAATCTACTTATTTCGTGCCCGAATTAATTATTAAGTTTGCAGACTCGATCATAGAGTTTTATGGTAGTACAGAAAATATAAAAACAAAAAAAAATTTAAACACATTTTTTTTTTTTTAAGTAAATCGAAATTTCAAAAAGAGAAAAAAATATGTATTAGTCGAATGCCCGGTGACTTTGACAAAACAACAATACGAACGTCCCGCGATATTTTCTGGAAGAAAGAATTTGTCGTATTCTCTGTGTGAGAAACTGAGCGTAAATACGACTTTTTCGTAAAAGGGTTACCGAATACGGAAGCGCGCAAGGGCATAAGTAGAATATCAATGAGGCTCATGATTTCTCTGAGACGTTGACGGGGGGAAATCACGGACGTTTTATCTCGATCTAAAGATCTAAAGACATTTTACAGACATTTTTAGAAAAATTTTCGAGAAATTTTGGACAAGTTTTCACAGAAGTTTGAGAGAAATTTTCACAAAAATTCAACAAAGATATCTTGACAGAAATGTAACAAAGATATTTTCACCGTGGAACCAGCGAGATTGAATCGTCTCGATCGTTTCAATCGTTACTCGTTATTCGCAGATTCGGAATACGAGGAGGAACAGACGCCGAGATATCGGCCAGACTCTTTGGCGAGCTTGTGCAGAGCGACGAGATTCACGGAGGCTGAGCTGAAGAGGATATATCGCGGCTTCAAAGCCGAATGTCCCACGGGCGTTGTCAGAGAGGATACTTTCAAGTGCATCTATTCGCAGTTCTTTCCTCAAGGAGGTGAGTAGAAACGTCCGTCCGTTCTTCACGCGAGAAAAACAATCGATTTCCGGGATCCAACGTATACAAAATCAGCAAAAAAATCAAATATATTCTAAACAAAAAAAAGTCAATATGAGAATGTATTCTTATATTTTTTTCATGTAAATGGAATAAAAATAATAAAACACTTTTTTTCATTCTTTCTTTTTGATTGGTAGAAATAACGAATTTTGGATACAAGTTGCGAGTACGATGAAGTAACCGCGAATACAAAGCTTTTCTTCCTTCCACGAGCGAACCGAGTGAGTTTCAACGTAGGGCCTTTAATCAAGAAAAAATAGAGCGGACAAAGTTTGCGCATAGCCAAGGGGTTAAAACCGTGCGTAGTCAGACACCGTCAGCATCCTTTGTGGCTCCGTTGTACGTCATATAAAACGGTACGGCTCGGGGGCCGCGTGTACTTTGGGCTTTATAAAATTATCCCCGGCACAGTCGTTGAGCGTATCTCGCTATTTGCCCCGTACGCGTACGTCGCCCGGGCGCGTAATCAAGAGCACAATCAACGTCGTGTATGCAAAAAGTGAGATACGGGCGACGGCGTGCGGTTGCCGCGCGGGTTGAGGGATTCGCCCGCGATTATTAACGCTGATTACCCGATTCTCCGGTCTTTCATGGTAGCGCCGGCGTTATTGTGTCTTCCTCTCCTCGTCGAGGCGAGAATCGCGAGTCGCGAGTCGCGGCTCGCGCCGAGGCCCGACGAAGCCGAAAAAGAAAGGGGATAAAGCGCGCAACGCTCTCTCGCCTTTCCGATTCTCGACGCGGTGCGCGACTCACGCATCGGCTCGTCCATTCGACATCAGCCCGCCATTGTGCTCGGCGACTAATAGCCTACTAATTAATTCCACAATCTGTCTATTCGCTCGCTCGCGACTCGCCTCTAATCAACTCGCATTGTCGCGACTACGCGACGATGAAGAATCGCTGCGATCTCGATTCGACATCGCTTCGCGGCAGACATGGCGCACGGCGCTGGTTTCGGCAGGCGCGAAAGATGGTGTCCGGAAAATTTCCCGAAAATACAATTCGCCGAAAAGAAAATATCTCATAAATATGACTTTACACATTATAAAATTCACCAGAACTAGTACATTATGCCACGAGGGAGGAAAAGAATGCGTGATGTTCACCGAGTGTGAAGTTTGCGGCAATCACACGAGATGAAAATCCGCTCCTCCCGAGTGGCGTACGATATTTTTTTTCCAACTACGTACACATTTTAACTTTTGACAAATTGCGTCATCGGCGAATTGTAGTTTCAGCAAATTGTATTTTTGGCAAATTCTTTTCGACAAATTGTAATTTACCTCGGCGAATTTTTCGTGAAACAGATAATTTTTTTCGTTGCACCGTCGCGAATCTCCGCGCGAACGAATTTCGCGCGTTTCAAGCTCAACGCTAATATCGACTCTAGTTTGAGGCATTAACGTTCTCGTCGACACGGGCGCAAGCTTGTCTGCCAGCCAATTAATTAAGTAAGTTAGTAGGCAGTCCCGAAAGTCGGACGAGAGAATAAGTTGCGCCGAAGGAGAGCGGCGGAGTTCACTTCCGGCCTTCCTCCCCATTGCGCGAGTTCCTCCTCGAATACAAATTAGAACGAAGCTTCTCGGGGCGCCTCCTCCTCATGCGAAACTAACGCGCCGCGTGTGTACCGAAGCGGCCCCGGCGTATTTTCAGAGCGCGCAGAGCGTCGCCTTAATTAAAGGCGTATCAGCCAGCGCGGCAATGAATTTCTTTTCAAATTCCAAAACGCCGCCGAGCGTGCGAAGCATTATGCTAACTATTCGAATTGTCTTGCGCAAGCACGAAGATCCCTCTTTGTAGAATCTTGTTATTGTGTTTTCAAGTGCGCGCGAGAAGCATCGAGCGAGCGCTCGGTGCCGCAAGGACCGTCCAGCCCGGCGTTATAATGGTTAAAAAAGAGACTTATTTATCGAGAATAGAAATGACCAGAAAAAATTTCCAAGCATCTTTTTTTTTTTTTTTTTTCGTAATCCGGGACGAACTTAGCTCGTCTTGTTTTTATATGACTAACGCGCCAAGACGATCGCCCTTCGGACGACTTTTTTTTTGTGCCGTTTGATTCACGTTCCATTAAACGCAGACCTTCGAGAAATCGTTCTCTAAAGGGGAGGAGGAAAACGAAGACCGGGGCAAGCAACGAGGGTGGTGTCGAGACGACGCCGCGAAAGGAAGCTCTCAAGCTCGATACGAGAGATCGCACAACGATTATAGCACGAGGCGAGCAGTTCTGCTTCTTCTCTTCCATAACGGCGAACAAGATCCAACCACGCGAGAACTGTCACCCCCGTCGTTATCGATAATAACCAGATTCTCGTACATACCCGCCTTGAACGATCTGCACGACGATTTCTCTCGTTCGCGTCTCGAATCGCGAGCACATCGGCAACCGCGCCCACAATCGCTTTCTCAAGAAGTTTTGTTTTTGTTAAAAATGTGTTTTTTTTAGAATTTCCATGTTCAAAAAGTTCAAATCCGAAAAATCGGGTTTAGGGAAAATCGTGATCTGGGCGCGCATTATTTCGTGTTTTAACTCGATATTGAAATATATCGGTGAAATTTGTATCACATGCCGAGGAGACGGCTTTCGTTTTTTGGTCTAATTTTTAGCTGCCACGTTTTTTGGTATGTCGGACTCAAATTTGGTACAAAGTCGGACTACTGTAAATGGTCGGTATCGATTTTGACTTTGGCCCAAATTCGTTCGCAATTTCGAAATTATCGAAAAACAAAGTTGCTCGAGATAGCGAAGAGCGATGGACGTACTTCGCTACAAACGGAGCTGGTTGGACTGTGATAAAAAAGAAGAGAAAGCAATATGCCGACGTGGTAGTCGGTAACATTTTTTTCTCTGCTCTGCTTTCGCTTCGGCATCGCCCGTCCCTGCATCGTTGATTGCGTATCGAAATTCTCTACCGTCGACAGTCCCTTCGTCAGCGCGCTCCCCCGCGATTGTCAAATTTTCGATTGGAAAAGGTTCCATTTTATAATAGTTTTTTTTTTTTTTTTTTTTTTTCTTTCCGTCAAACAACCTCGATCCAACGGTCGAAGGTAAATTAAACAACCTCTCGAGTATTGGTAGGAACAGAAAAAAAATGGAAAAAAATCGAGAATCGCGAGCGGGAAAACGCGATCTTTTTTATTCGAAGCGGAGTTCTGGTCGACGCCGTCAAAGATAATACGATAGAAGAAAATACGTTTGCCAGGGATTCGATTTATTTTTGTTTATCTTTTTTTGTTTTTGCTGATAGTCTCGCTCGATATGAAACTCGTTGTCCGACGAGGGCATGCGAAATCGAGTATCGAATATCGCGACAGCTAGTCAAATGGAAGAGACGTCGAAAAAAAAAACCTTCTGCGGCGCCCAAGGAGGACTGAGAGCTTATTCGAAATGCGATTTGATTACCGGGAAAATCTTCGACGAAACGCCGCTGGTTGCAAACATTTTTTATACGAAATTTTGTCCGTCGCAGTGAAAAAAAAAGGAAATTTTTTTTAAATTCTATTTTGCAGAGGATATATGGAAATAAAAAAAAAAATTTTGCGAAACAACGACCACGAAGACCCGAGTGGTTTGAAAACAAAATCTTAACGATGGAAACTTGCGTTGGGCGGCGAACATAAAACCCGAGACAAATTGGAGTGCTTATTAAAGGATTCACTCCTTAACAATTTTCCGCTCGGCAAAGAAAGAGCGCGATGTTCCGAACTCCGTGGCGAGTCATTACCGAACAAGTGTTTTCCTTGTCCGGAGTCCAGAGCTTCGTGCCAGTTGAATAGAGGTTGTAAATTGCCCTCCTCTTCTAGCCAAAATTGCCCCGCTCAGGGTTTTATTGACGGTTCGACATAAACGAAGTAAATCGAACTGTTCGCCTTTCCAGATGGTTTTTCCGATTGACTCGCTTCACAATTTTGAGAAATTGTGATGTCGATGATTTTGCGAAATCACAACGTAACCAGAATTTTGCACTTTTTACGCACTAGTGCGGGAAAGGAATTGGTCTCTCAAAGAGGTCAGTGAGCATTTTTCTCAGTGAGTAGATAAGATAAGTTGTAAAATTTATCTTATCTACTCGCTAGTGCGGAAAAGTGTACTTTTCCACCATCGTTCGATCATGAAATCGAGTTCGATGCAAGTGCGAGAAAAGTCAGCGTCTCGAACAGGTCGTCGACCTCTTCAGTCGCACGCGTGTTGAAAATAACTTTTAGGGAACGTTTTTATGCACTAGTGCGGTAAAGTGTACTTTTGCACACTTGTATCGAAAACAACCATTCTTCGACGAGAATAATTTTTTCTTTATTTTCGTTTCAGCAAACACGAGTCAATATGCTCACTACGTTTTCAACACCTTGGACCAGGATCACAGTGGACTTCTCAGCTTCGAGGTGAGCCCCCGTTTTTTTGTGTAAACATTTCGACCGCCTCTCAATCGGTCAAAAATCTAATCAAGGTCAGGCATATGGAAGGTTCCGAAAATTTTGATTCTACATTAAAATAATACAAATAATACATTAATTAGAATGATACAAACAACAAACGTAATGTAATTTGTTTGTTCAACAAGTTACTCGGCAACCTAACTTTTCTTTCTGTTTTTCTTTATTCAAATAATTCAACTTGATTATTTTTGAATGTTTAATCAACTTTTTTAATAACATATCGGTATTATTATCGTGCACACGTCGATCGTTTCAGCGCCTTTTCAATGCCAAATTTTTCAGATTTTTATCGCATTCGGTAGTGTTCGAAATTCGTCCTAAATCCCGCCATTGGCCGGAATGCAGCGAAAGGACTACCTTAATCCCCGCGATAACGAAATGTATTCCCACCTGCATCGTCACACGAGGTCACGACGATCACGAGGATAGTCCTGTGTGAGACCGTTGAAATACAAACTCTCTTATCACCAACGTTAACTGTGCAATCCCGCGAGCGTGAGGCAGAGACACGCGCAACTCACAAAGCCACGTAGCTAACTTCTTTAACCGCTGTTGGAATAGCGAAGAATGAAAAAAAAAAAAAGATGCAAACTCGGAGATAGCGTTTATACAGCTTGAGAATACTTTTCTCGAGCATCGTGTCGGCCAACGGCATTCATTCTGGGTCGCGGAGAAACTTTTTTCAAACTCTTCCCTTATCGCTAAGAGACGCGGCAGGCAGCCAGGAAATACCTTTGGGGAAAAAAAATAAAACCCCAGAAATTTTCAAAATGATACAAACGTTTTTCCGGAGAATTTGCGACTCTTTTTTGTGAAGATTTTTTTTTTGTAAAATAATTTTTTTTTCTAGATCAACAACGTTTCTTGATATAATCGATTAAACACAGCATGATACATGCGATGGTTCCGAACGTATGTAGCAATCGGTGTAAGTGATTACACCGGTGCTACTACGATCGTGCAAATTTATCGTGCGCCTTAATCGTCGATCGACCATTTCGCAGCTCCTACGAGCCTCTACAATAGGTGCGTACGAACGCCGCTTCGGAGGAGGTGCAATGCTCCCCGCCCGCCATTCTGGGGCTCGATCGATATCAAAAACTGTAAACAAGTTTTATCGAACATACCGGCATGTACAGTTTACAGTTTTTGATACCGACCGTGGTATATTATTTTTTCCTAATCCGAATAACAAAAGATGCAGATAACAAGTAGCGGATGTTTCGCTGAAAATAACTACGGAAATAGAGCGTCAGATTCGGGCAAGTGATTTTGTAATTATTGCATCAAGTCGAGGGGAAATGCCGCAGTCGGTAATAGAAACGGTAATGCTGTTTTACCTAGGTTGCGTGAAACTCAGCCTTTAAAGGACACGGAATCCCACTGCCAAACTAAATGGCGCAATGGCATTCATTTCTGCGCTAAAGTTTACGCGCCCTAAAAAAATAGCATTGCAGTATTTGTTACCGACCGAGCGCGATACTGAGAGAAATAAATCAGGAATGCCAGAATTTTTTCTTTCTGGGTTGTTTTCGATTGTAATGCAGAACAACCAATCTGGACCACATCCAGGTGCTCCGTTCTTCGCGTAAGTTCGTAGTTCCAGAGGGCGCTGAAGTCGGTTGTTTCGCGGTCATTGGGCGGTAAATTTGAATGAGACCCGGTGGGCTTACGGTGGAACGGTGACTGCAGGCACGGTCGTCTATTTCGACGTGGGAACCGGATTAAACATTGATCCAACCACCGAAGGGATCTCGTTAGCGAAACGCAGTGACGCATGACAAAGTGATTTGGGGAGAGATTCGGAGATGAACACACTGCGGTCACGAAACTGATCGAGTTTGCGTAAAAACGAAAATGGGCTCCAAAAAAAGGAAGGGAAGATAAAAAAAAAAGGTGAGGAGAGAAAACGGATAGGAAGAGGAGCAACGGAGGTTGGCGGCGATGATAAAATTCGTCCGGATAATTACGGGCCGCAACGTAATTATCTTTCGTCGCTCCGGGGTGAATTCGTACTACGTATAATTAGCCGCGGTGCCTTCTGTTCGGAGAACGAGAGTTGACGATCTCCAACACCGCGCACATTCTGCACAGTCTTCCTTTCTTCGCGATAAGGCCTTTTCCCATTAACGGACTGTGTTCGGCACAGGCGGCGATTACGCTATTGTCATAATTGTCATGGTGAAATTCCGAAGTATAGATCGTTCCCAATTTCGCTCATCTGACATTTTGAACTCCACCCCAAGCCGCGATGCGTCTCGTTTTGTTCCAGGCGTGTGAGTCATGCCTCATAATCCTCGTTCAACGTCCCCGGGTCGCGGAGTCCCATTTTCAGCGTCACGTGATTTCGAGCTTTCTTCTCCGTGAGTAACGACGGGTAACACCGATATGAGTACTAACAGCGCGAGGATATAGAACTTGCACCCTCTTCCCCAGCCCCGAAGGTTGTGAGCAAACATTGTAACGTCGTGGAAAGCTCCCTCCGGGGCTCGGCAAATAATCGTCGATGAGCTTACGACGCGGACCGCCGGCCCGACGACCGAATATCGCCGGGAATCTCGCGTACACAGAAATAATGAGTATTTATTCGGGACGTGCTCTCGGCGGAGCTTGTCTCGAATCCGCGACGATGGGAAAGCGGGAATGTAAAACCGTGCGCGAAAGAAAGCACCGAGCCATTGGATTTTATCGTCGAGCTCGATGCGATAACAATTTTCTTCGCTTGGAACCGAAGTAAAAATCATGCCAACGCATTAGGGACATTGCTTCCTCTCTTCGAATCCCGGAAAAAAAACCCTCAGGAAAAAAGCCCTCATTTTACGACTTTCATTTTTTTGCCATTCTGTCCCGTTCGATCCTCACCATTTTGTGCCGGTTTGCCTCACGTGCGTACGTAAACTCGGTGGTTATATACCGAAATCGAATTATTCCACGGTTAAGTGGAGTGAATTTGGGCGGACGACTGTATGATACGATGGCGTTAAGTACACCGGAAGCTACACGAAAATCCTCTCGCTCCTCGTGGCGTGACGTCCTTGGCCTGAATTCCCGTGTAAAGTCGGTGAAGATTCCTTCTCCGTATGATTCACAACGAAATACCGCCGAGACTCTCGCGTCTCGTTTGCGTGTCCTCGGGAAGACGCGTTAGTAAATAAGGCTGACGAAGATAGGTGGGTTCCTCCCCTTTATTCAGGAAGGGTCGCGTCCCGTCGCGTTGTCGTGTCGACGCTCGTCTAGATCTGTGAAATTCATACACACATCGACTCATACCGGTTGCTCGAAGATGAGCCGTGGTACAGTAGCCTCTCTCTTCTTCTCCTTTTTCTTCGTGTTCTTTCCAATGGGGCGGGATCTTCATTCGAGGGCGATGCAGGCCACCGGGCAATCGATACCCACCAACGGTACTCTTTGGTACTTTGATACGACCCACTTTTGATGGTCTCGTACGTGTCCCATGTAACTGCAGGTCTTTGAAGAATGAGCGAGTGCTCTTGGTCGCTCATGCGTTGCGCAAAAACCAGCGTGGGAATAGCGCCAGTTTCAAGATAGCCAAAGATGCAACCGATCAATTGAAATCTTCGACTTTCATGAGACACTTTTGATGGTGGCAGAAGCGACGTTCGTGCAAGTACAGAATGGCAACTGAAGAAAGACTCTTCGTGATATCGAACGTCGTCCGGATCTGCGGGCCATCTGGCCAGCCAAATCGAGCAAAATCGAGCGAGCGAGCACTTACAGAGAGTCTACTGTACAGAGTAAGATCACCGTCGTTCGAACTCAACGTGACACTCCGGGCTTTTGCCCCGCATTGGTGTGAAATTTATTCCCGGCAACCGGCCCTGTTGGCAAAGCCGTACCACGGAGAAGGCTCCGACCGACGCACCGAGAAATGGAAACGGGAGAGACGATCTCGGGACTCGCCGACGCGACTTGATAAATAATCGAGATCCGTCTTATCCAGACGCGCGGAATGGGAGGACACGTATTACATATAGCAAATAACTTGTGAAATTTGTGCTCATCCATGATTCAACGTTTCGCGTCCCTTATTTTTGTCTTTTTATCGTCTATTTCTCACTCCGATAACGAAGAAGAGTGTTGAAAAAAATTCCAGAGAGTAATAGCTGGAATGTATGTTTCCAGGCTGCTTTTTTTTTGCAATGCGATAGATGATAAATATTGAAAATCGAAAGTCGGAAAACGTAACACCTCGGTGGCAACGTGGGAGATGTCGGATATTTCGCGTACGTGGAAGAGGGCGGCTCGCTCGATGAATGCGAAGCTAATGAGTTTTAATAATTGAATCGAGGGTTACAAACGCGGCAAGCCGTCGGACGATACGTGCACGGCTGAAGGATAACGGAAACGAGAGGCATTTCGCGTCCGCCGCGTTTGCGCGACCTCGCGATGTCGTAGCAGCAGCTCGGTGGCTTTCGCACGCGAGAGAGCGCTAAGCCGGTTTCGACGACAAGTCCGAAGTGGCAGAGAGGATTCGGCGCTTCTGTTGTTGCACCATCCGATCCCGTTAAAAGCCAAGTTTTAACTCGATTCGCCGTAATTCGAGAACGCTACCTCGACGGAATCCGCGCGCTATCCCTCGGCCAGCAGGAAGACAACGGAAACGGTGCGTCGTCGAGCTTCCGAAGCCAAAGCCTCCGGGCTTCCTGGTCGAACATTTCTCGATGTTATCATCCGATTATTTTTAATATTATTATTTTTTTTAATACATGTTTGCATCGTAAATTCGTCACGAGTTCATCGAATTATATTTACTTTGTTATCGCACGAGAATCCTACAATGTGCGCACTTCGTCGTCGAAAAATTCGACAAAGCCAATTATTTTTTAATGAAGAGAGTTGAAAGAAAAAATAATATTTTTCAATGAATTTCAAAGCCGAGAAAAATCTTTGAAACCATTTATACGTGTCATGAAAAATTACGAACAGCGACGAGCGCGAATCGTCATCGCAGCGATGAATCGAACACGAGCCGTTGCCACATTCGGCTAATTCCAAACGACATCGGCATAAATCAGCCTCTTCTTTGTAGTCCTCTCGCACCCCTCGTCTTGGGGGCTAATATCGCTTCGTCGGTAGTTTGACGTCTTTGTACAAGGCACTCGGCTCGTTTCTCTTACCGGCTGCCACTCGCGGTTCAACGATAACCGCGCCATGAATAGGGGAACGCCGAGTGTTCCGAGCGGGTGGCCGAAGCAACCGTGAAACGGGATCGATGGTCGAGTTCAACCGAGTCGTGACTAATTCATTTCTCGTGTGTTATCAAGCGAAGAAAGGGTCAGCCGTGGTGGATCCGCGACGAGGGTGTCTTTCTTCGACCCGCCCGAAGCACTGCTGCGAGTCCTCTTGGCGTTTTGTAGCTTGGTCGAGTTGAAAACGAGATGCGTAACTTGGAGAGTGGACGGCGAGACGCGGAGCCGGACCGCGGGCCAGGGAGGACTTTGCGCCGGGTTGGTGGCCATGAGTTTTTCTTCGAATCTTCCTTTCGCCGTCACGATTCAGACGCTGAAGGAAGATTAAGCGTGACCGCGACCGATATATCCTCGAGCTCAGTGGCTCGACGGAAAATTTATAGAGCGGATGTGCTGCGAAATGGTGCCAATGGCGCGAAATGAGACAGTGGAGGAACTCGAACTTCGGGGGCAAATCCCATATTCGAAATAATGGAAGATTTCTTCGGAAGGTTCCCCGCATTTCACCTCCACCTACCCTTCGCCGCCCTTCGGAAAAAAAAACGAAATTTTTTTTCATCGCAATATCCGTCTTCGTTCCTCCACACGCTGCCGCGCCTATTCAACCTGGAGAAACCCGTGATTTCCGCCAGGAAACACCGGCCGCGCGTTCTTTTTCGCGCGACTACCGTCCGCCATCGTCGAACGGAGCGAACGGATGAGAAAACAGTGAATTATTCATCCGGCGATAATTGGAAGCCCGGCTCGTTCCTCTCCGCGTTTCACGGTTAGATCAAATCCAGTTATGCAAATCGAAGTTGTGTACCGTCGGGTGGTCGTATAGCATCCGGAGTAACCGAGCTATGCGACGATAACCGTCCGCGATGTACTGCGCCACGTTCCGTGTCCGTTGAAGCTCGTAGCTCGAAACAGCCGTGGAATATCCAAACGTGCGTGACCCAGCATCCCGTTACCTGGTTTATATCCGAATTCTCATCTGCGCTGCCGTCTTCCGGAAAAGGAAGTGGGCGAGCGCTGACTGTGAGAATTTGCATTATAATTGCCACGGGGCGAATAGAGATACAGCTCATAGCGATACCATTCCTACCACTGCTTCGCTTCACTTGGCGTGTACGATTCGCTTACATACCAATTGCCAGCGCGCCCGTAAGCGAGCATTCGCGTGTGCACGTGTGAGAACGATGGCTACGGAGAGCCAACATTTGCGAGTCTCTCGGAGGCGCTATTCTTTCCTCCCCGGTGGGGCTCGTTGAATCTTGGATTTGGGGTTACATTGAAGTCGCATGTTGCGTAGACATCCATCCAGTTGGACGGCCCACATCCGGAAAGCAAGCATACTTGAGTGCGACCGCTTTGTGCAAACCTTTGACTCAAATGTGACCGACATTTGATGGTCTTGTGTGTATCGTATGCAACTGTAGGAGGACCTTGAAGTGATCGTCGGTACTTGCTGGAGTCGCAGACGCGTTCCGGAGAAACCGGTGTTCTCCAGATGGAAGATTGTGTCCGCCGGTGGGATCATCGGATCACCACTGAAAGAAGGTGGCGGCTCTCCAAACGCCGCTGGTTTACATGCTTGAGCTTACTCGCATTGCAACCAAGTACTTAGCTGATCGTCAGCTTCATCGGGACAAGTTTTCGCAGTTTCCCGGGCGAATGCGATACTTTAGGGTTGAGTCGGTGGCGACCGCAAGAGAATGGGTCATAACTTTCGATGGTGTCGTGAGCAACGTAACTACGGAATGGCATTAGAAATCGCTTTGCAGTCGTAGCCACGTAGTCACGTCGTGGTAGCCTGTGGAAATTGGGCTGTGACTACTGTCATAACCTGGGATAAACCGCCGCTCACGAGATTCTGTAGTTGGGCCAGATACATTCGTTCATTTATACCATCAGCTGATCTTGTATCCTTTCGTTCTGGAATTAAGGGAAATGATTTTTCATCATTAACCATTAAAATGGAATATGAAAGCGATGGTTGCACAGGCTACCGAAGTACGACTAATAATCGAGAGACGGTTTTCGTAGTGATCAAAAGATGACCGTTCAAAGACATCTTTGTAAGTCACACGAATGCGACCACAGCGATTTTTGTCATAGGTGCAAAGAATACGACTCCAAAATGAAGATTGTACACGTGTCTCGATGATGTGGAAATTTTGTTCATCGTGCATCAGTTAGCCGCTGATGGTCACTTTGGTTCCGTTAGCGCTTGCGGATATGATTTTGCGACGGGACGAGAATCCGTCGAGTCACCTAAAACATTTTCACTCTCGTACCGGGCAGAAGCTTGCTGTGGGAAAAGTTCACTAATCTACACGGGGTGCTCGTCGCTTTCTGGGATAGCGGTTCTCACATTTTCGGTGACTAAACGCTCAATAGTTGCTTTGATTAAGGCTCCATTAATTACGAATATAATCCCCCTCGCTGGAGCTTTCGCGGCCAATAATGTTAATCCGTTAATTCGGTGACGCGATTTTGTACGAAAACAGTAATGATTAATGTAGTCTTTTTTTTTCTTCGTCGCAGAGGAAGCTTAATATTAGCGAAAAAAAAATGTGTTTCGAGACTTTCACGTCGAAAAACTCAGAATCGTCGTCGTCATCGTCGACGTTGAGAAAAGTGCTTCAGAGAGAAATTTATTTGTCCATTGCTGGATTTCATTATAATTCTCTGGCGTTCGAATTTTTAGAGATATTCGACTCAAATTTGGACCACAAGCGGAATGTTATCAAATATAGTTTCGAATGACATTCGATACGAATTCCTCGAAGCGTCAAAAATGTATGAAATGTTTCGGAAAAGAGTTTGTATTTTGCCCCGAGCGATGTTTTTCTAACATTTTGCGAATAAAATTGGTCCGAAAAAAATTATGTTATTTTCAGATGGATCATTCGATTTTATTTACGTTTACAAAGCTTTTCGTTTATTTTTTTTTTTTCCAGGATTTCGTCACTGGCCTCAGCATACTGTCGCGCGGCTCCATGGACGAAAAGCTTCGATGGACATTCTCCTTGTACGACATCAACGGCGACGGTTGCATCACGAGAGACGAGATGACCGACATCGTGACGGCCGTCTACGAACTCATGGGCAAATTTTCCGATCCCAACATGGACCACGATGGGGTTCGGCAGAAAGTCGATCGGATGTTTCAGGTATTGCAATATTATCGATTTGGATAAAAATAAATCTAGGCCAAGTAGATGAAGAAAAATTCGTTTACAAATTATTCAAATGAATATGGATTGGATTCTTATAATGTCCACAAAAGGTGAACCATTTTTTTATGTTTGCATCGAAAATAAAAAAAGAACGTTTTTGGCTATAGAAATCTTTCTACTCAATTAATCTCGTATTAATAGTATATTGTGCAACAAGGGTCGAAAGTTGGCGATTGCGACGAGTGTGAGGTTTGCTGCCCGAGCGAAGCGAGACGAACACTGAAAAGTGAGGTTATGACTCTAGGGGCGAAAACGTCGAAAGTAAACTCCCAAGGGCCGAAAGTGAACAAAATACGAACTGCGCATGCGCGACTTTATCATTTCACCACGGGTTCGCGACTGGCATGCTATTGGCCACTTGCGGCTCGCAAGACTGCCATGGAAAGTGCCGCGATTCATGCACGAGTTACGAAAAGGATTTTTTTTTAGTACTTGACATCAAAATGCCAAAGCGTCTATTTTTTTCATCTCCATATTTCTCGCAGGGAAGCTTCGCAAACGTTAAAAACGAGATGAGGAAGCAATGTAAGATTTGATAAGCATTCTTTTTTTACGTCGATGTGAAAATAAGTGAGGAACTATTTTTTGAGAGGCTGGCTGTCGTTTGATGAATTAAAACGCGCATATTCGAAAAAAATGCAAGCAATTAAAGTGCAATAATCCACCGTCTTGCGGAGTAACGATATAAAATATTCCGATGTCTTTATACAAAGTGAAAGTCCCATAAGTTCAAGAGAATGAGCCGACGGGTTCGTGATTAAATTGTAGTCTAGCCCCTTTAACGGCTTCTATCTCCGTTAAAGCCAAGAATCCATCTCGCGCACGCGAGCCTATCCTATAAATGGAAATTGAAATAGCGAACGGTGCAAACGGAACTTGACAAGATTCGCTAAAATGAACGTTTAATTAATTAGCGAAACTGAAACGACGACGAGAAACTTGGCTCGCGTGTCGAGATGGCAAAGCAAAGACAAGGGGTATTCCCAAAACGATATGGAACTTCACCATCGAGTAAATGAATGCTCCTATCTCTTCGCGGGCTTCGCCATCTTCGACCACTCTGTCCGCGACATCTTCTTCGTCCTCTTCGTTGGATTCATTGTTCTCTTCGTCCGCTTCGTGGTCCTATTCGACCGCTTCATCCGCTTCTTCGTTATCTTCGTTCCCTTCTTCGGCATCATCGTCCCCTTCGTCCTCTTCGGCCGCTTCGTCGTACTCTTCGGCCGCTTCGCCGTCTTTGTAACGGTGTGTGACAGACGGGTCCAGTTCTACATATAAGCAGACAACAGACGCATCTGGATCAGCTGTGACACATCTCTTAGTGAGGAGAGACGTCCAAGAAGCACAGAAGGCCAATGAGCCCAGCCAGAGATGCAGCCCACAAGCGCCCGAGTATGCTGCATCAGTTATCGCGCAATACTAGGCTTGCAACTCTGCACATTCCACGAGGACGTCGACGACCGCGCGCGGTGGGATGTAACCGTGTATGACGGACAGGTCCAGCTTTGCATATAAGTAGACAACACAAATGGTAGAAACATATTGGTGGCTATAGCGCAGTGGTTACCCCTCTTGATCATTACCTGAACAACCTGGGTTCGAATCCCGGGTCACAGTATTTGTTATCATTATTTCTGGAGCTACCCGTCGCATCACCGACCATCATCTCTTCTGCGTAATTTTGGCCGTTCCTCACATCTTCTTCGTCCGCTTCGCCATCTTGTTCGTCTGCTTCTTCCTCATCTTTGTCTCATTCGTCCTCACCGTCTTCGCCGTCTTCTTCACCTTCGTCCTCTTCGTGCCATGCATATTGAACTTCGTAGAACTTTCATCTCGCGATACAATCTAGAAACGCAAGCTTCTATGCCAGATCCGGACGCATCAACGGAGTCTGTTGAAGCGCGTTGCCTGCCTACTTGCGGTTCGTGCTTGCATTTCCAAGAATGTGTGTTGCCAAGCTTTCCCCGGTTGAACTAATACCGTCAGTGTGAATTCGCGACTGAATCGAGTCCCGGTTCTATCGTCGTGCTTGTGTACATAGCGAAGAGCGATTGACGGCACGGTAGATTGTCGTGACAGAGACAAAGTGCCTTCGCGAACTTCAAACGGAGTATGTTATTCGCGCAAACACGTCGAACGAAAGCTCGACTCCGTTAGTCGTCATGTATAGGTAATTGGTCCGGCGGTTTCCAGCGTTGATCCGATAAACCTGGAATGGATCCTCCAAGTATTCGCGCACGAGAGAACAACCTGAAGCGACGGGAAACTTTGATACGAGAATCCACTCTCGGCGCATCTGATAACCGATACTTCGCCCATAGTTGGCACATCGAACCTCCAATTTTCACATTCCACTGTGGCAAAACGCGACGACGATCTTTCGCAAGGATAGTGCGGAGGAAAATCGCTTTGCTATCTCGCGGGCCTTCTCTGACGAAACGTCCCGGTTATACACGACGACCGATGGTCCTTACTGGGTGTCCTGGAAAATTTCTGGAAACGTCTTCGAGTCCTTTGCGGATCTTTTACCAGATGCCATGCTATTAATGTTCCCATGTCTTCGCCTTCGGCTCGTGCTGCAAGCTCACACTCGTTAGAAAAAGTTTTATCCCACTAGTATCGCAAAGTACTGAATCTTACGCTTCGCTGAAAAGGAACACTTTCGCCATGCCTAATGCAAAGGGGCACTTTTTGGAGTGGGCGACAAAGTTACTTTCTCGCACGAGGGCGCTAAAAGCGTGCGCAAAAGTACTTTTACGCCTTGCTAGAAAGTGCTGCTTTTGCTACGCGTTACATGCACGAAAAGGGGAACCTTTTTGTGCATGAATAACGAAAAATAGTATATTACGCCACGAGGGAGGAAAAACTGTTTCCTCACGAGTGTGAGTTTGCAGCACGAGCCGAAGGCGAGTGCTCCATTCACACGAGCTAAGAAAACGTTTTTCCGCCGAGTAGCGTATACAATTTTCCTTCACAAGGTGCAGAGAGTGAGATTTCCGCGCGCGAAGCGGAAAACCTCACTTTCGGCGCTGCCGTGAAGGAAAAGCTATTTAGAAATGCACGACTAGAGCGGGCGTACGCGATAGGAAGAAAAATATTCGGTTCGTTCGATGCACAACCGCGTTTGTCCGAAGCTTGGAGAACGCGGCACAGGAGTGCACGAACGGTGCGTTATATGAAACGTCTCGCGTAATAACATTTGACGCGATAATGGAAGCGCCCACTGTAAAGGCTGCGCGTTCCATTGTCGCCCATCGTCGATGGGGATAACCCGTCGTGATCCAACAACATAGCGCGAACCAGCGTCCAGTTAAATTAATACAACGCCCCACGTGTTAATCAATTATCTCGTACGAATTTCGGCGCTTAATTTACGATTTGCAAACGCGCCCTCGTCGAACACAAATCTTCTGCTATCTCGGGAAAGCGATGTCGCGCACATGAAAAATTTTACGCACGCGTTAGCCGCGAGATCGCTCAGGGACGAGGAAAGAAAAAAAATCTAGGTCAAAGGAGAAATATTTTCGTCGAACGACTCCTTAAGGTGGTACTAACGCCCCAAGCCGCTCAAGTTCGAGATAGGAATAAAAGAGCTCTACGAACCCCCTTCCGATCAGGTAGGAATCTGAAAAAAAGTGTAGCATTCGGAAGGTGATGAAAAAATTCATTTTTCATCTGGTCAATGTCAAAATGTTATCGACAAAGCAATGGACAAATTAATTGTTCAAGAAATTACCAAAAATAAAAATGACAGATTCTTGAGGAAGTAAAAGTACTTTCCTGCACAAAAGACCTGGGTAGACCGTGATGAAAGGAAGAGAGGAAGCAATAATTTTTTTGGCTCATATTGAGAATTAGACACATTTTTTTCAATAATACAAATTAAATCGAGATGCAAGGGTTCTGCTATGCGAACGTTTTTTTTTTTTTCTTTCCGTATTTCCGATATCGTTAAATAGAATGTTTGAAATATGACGAGAAATGGGAGATAATTATCGAGATACAAGGGTGGAGGCGAAATGGTGAAAAAGCGTCGATTTTCGTCACGGCCTGTGGCCTCCAGCTTTAATTGGAAACGAGTTCGCTCGAATCGGGATAATCCGTCCCATTGTTTCGTCGAATTGCTGTCGAAACGTACGAGCTTCTATTCCGCCTAGCAGAATCTCTCTTTCGACGCTTTGGCTCTTCTCTCATGAAGCCCTCGCCTCGACGACGTTACTCTGCATTTGCGAAATAAATTGCTGTTACGCGAACGATATAACGCGAACGGATATTTCGACTGCGAATTTTTTATTTCTTTTTATAATCCGTCGCGCACACGGTAAGAACCGGATGCAAACTGACGCGTCCCTCAGAGCTCAGTTCTTCCGCAAGTTCGAAACGAGTATAAGATTATTAATATGAACTATTCTAAGAGTTTCGGGCGGAATTTACAGTGTAGGGGCTATCGACATAGAGGGGTGTGTGACGGACGGGGCCAGCTTTGCATATAAGTAGATAATACGAATAATAGAAACATATAGATGGGTATAGCGCAGTGGTTAGCGCTCTTGATTAGTACCCGAACAACCTGAGTTCCAATCCCGAAGTCACCATATTTTCTTTCGTCTCGCAAAACTGTCATAAAATGCGCCGCTTTTCTTGCAGGAGTAAAAAGAATTAATATATTTCAAGCATTTTTCCTTTTTTTCAAATTTCTTTTTTTTTTAGAAAATGGACGGTAACAAGGACGGCGTAGTGACCCTCTCGGAGTTTTTGGAAGCTTGCCGCGCGGATCCGGACATTTCGACGAGCATGGCCGCGCTGGACACGGCCTTCTGACACCCGGCAGCGCGTCCTCGCTACACACCGTGGACCTGAAGTAGTCCAAGAAGAAGAGAAAAATCACGCCGGAAATCAATCGCTCAATATTGTTGCCTCCCGTTGCCGCGGGAGAAGAGTAAAACAAACAGAAAAAATATGAAAAAGGCGGGAAAATCGTGCTTGTGAGACGAGCACGAGCGCTCGAACGCCGAACAAATAAATGGTGTTTATCGTTTCTTCGGCGCTCACCTGTGAGGGGACTCTTTGGGGATGAATTGACTAAAATGTTGCACGACGCGGGCTCGGCAATCTCGAGGTCTGATACGCATTATGGAATTCAATGGCGATTTGCGAGATGCGAAAAAAAAAGAAAAAGTATACGAGTTTGAAAATATCAGAAGCTTCTGTGGATTGAGAATTACAATGAATGTTATTTGGCGCGAATGATGTTAACATGGGGTGACACTCGAGACGCGGCTAATTAATAGAAGGGCTTCGTTGGTGCCAAAGAAAAGGAGAAAAAAGAAAATAAATAACAGAGAGGAAAAGAAGTAAATTACAAAAAAAAATTTACAAATTGACGGGTCACAAAACGTTTCGTATGATCGAGGCAGCGAACGGTCAAGCGCAGTTTTGTTTCGCGATGGAATAATTATTATCAGACGAGCGAAGGAGAGCGCGCGCCCGAGACCATTTTAATTTGTCGACCGGTCCACTTCCGTTCCCGATTTATTACTTCCGTTCCATCTGGCCATAGAAAAATTTTCCTCGGTACACGAACATTCGCATCGCGCCGCGTTGTTCGTAATGGACATCGAATCTATTATCTTCTCGGCGAATCCCATCGGAGAAAACGACATTTTGCTCCGAAACTGAAAATGGATTTTCTGATAATAAATAGTCGTAATATTAACAATAACGACAATTACTTTGTTTAATTTACATCATCGATTCAATTGATTTTCATTCTGACGAATTTAGTCTTCAGAACGAGACTTGCCTCGGTTGAAAATCAAGTCGGTTGAGCGAAGTAGCCAAAAGTGCAAGTAGCTTGGTACTTGAAGGCACGAAAAATATTAGCAAATCAGAGAAAAAAAAATTGTTCAACGAGTCGCCGCGCAAACGAACTTCTTTCTCGAATGAAGATAACTCGTTGTTTTTCCGAATAAGTATGATATTTTGTTTTCACAATTCGGTCCAATTGCTTAAAATTATCTTACATTTTTCGAAAAAAAAAAAAAAAACACCGAACGAATAAAAACGCCGTCTCGAATGATTAGACCGAAAACCAAAGAAATTGACAAGCAATTAAAGAATTTTTTTTTGTGCGATAATTTTTTTTCGCGGGTCAATTTGATTGCTCGAAATTCGAAGAAGGTCTCGGAAGGGGCCGAGTCCGATCGACGAACTAATTGAGACAACGCGCGTAACGCCTCGCTCGTGACGGGCGACAAGTTTATCCTCGAAATCTTGAAAATCCGTTGTTTCTAGTTCATAAGTCCAGCGTAACGCGCGAACCACATACATAAATATATTTATTTTTGTGAAGGATTAAAAGAGAAAAAAATTGGAGGGTTGAGAAATATATTATAGTGACGACGATAAGTCTAGACGTTAAGTGTCGCTTTGCCGAAGAGAAAATGCGAGAGAGAGAGAGAGAGAGAGAGAGAGAGATTGCAAATCGGGACAACAACTACGAATAAGAATAGCAATCTGTTAGCGACGAAGCTCGTGGCGGGACAGACCAACGAATTTGGTAAGACAAAAAAAAATGAAAACCGGAAGCGATACAGATTTGTAAGGATGTATAATCATTTTTTATCACTGCCTACTTCGGGTTAACTATTATAAGGAGCGAGAAGGTGAAAAAAGAAACATCGCGCGAAAAAAAAAAAAGAACGATGCATCGAAACTTCCGAACTATCGAAACCATTTTCCAATATCTCCCGTTGCTTCTTATCCGGAAACTCGTGAAAAACGTCCTTTTATCGGAAAAAAGAATTTATCTTATACTGTAAAAAAAAAAAAAAAGAAACCCATAGCACAGAAAATCAATACAGAAGAATCACGAAGCTATGTCGCTTGCTCGTAGAATTAATTTGCTCGCGAGGCGCGGAGTAATAAAGAAATTTCACGCGGCGACTCGCGACCTCACGATGCATCGGAGAAAATCATTGTATGATTATCGTAGAAAAAAAAAAAAAAATTGTGAAAGAGACACTCGACAGACGAAACTGGACTTAGAACAGGCATTTTCTATTTTTTTTTCGCAGTGCCGATTTTAGATGATAAGTTTGATTTTATCGAAGGTATAAACTGAGATCAACAAGAGATTTTACATCGAAAGTTGTCTCATATCAACACGATCACTACCGAATGTCTTTGAAGTTAATCGTAGTGGAAAAAAAATACAAGGTAAATACAACCAAAATTGTATAAAGGTATTAAGAAAACAAAAAAAAAATTTTAAGAAACTGTCCGCGTAAGGTCGTTCACGGAAATTCTCGATCTCGATCTCAAACCTGAGCCTCGAGGATTTAAAATCTATCTAATGTTAGTAATATATGCATATATATATACTACATACATATGTATGTATATATGTATAGTCGACGTTAAGAGAATGCGAAAGCCCTCATCTCGCTCAAACTTTTTTCGCAGTGAAACCTCGCATGGTGTCCAGTGGTCCCGATAATCCTGGAAGTCCTGGAAATGCCCTGACATTATTTTGCACCTGGAGAAGTCGTGGACATCTTTTTATCCCGAAAAAGTTCTGGAGAACGTCCCGAAATTCCGTCGCTGGAACGCGAATTTTTTCCACGGAAGTGTGGAGACGGCCTTGAATTTTGTTTGTCTCCGAATTTTTTCAGTTCCCGGAAATCGTGGAAATGTTCTGGAATTTTTCTTATCCTGGAAAATGCCTGGAACGTCCCGCAATTTCTGCGTTGGTCCTCGATTTTTTTTTACCACCGAAAATCCTGGAATTGTCCTCGCTTTTCGCTTATCCTGGAACAGTCCCGAAACGTCCTTAAGTTCCTTCGCTGGAACTCAAATTTTTTTATTTCACGCAATTCTGGAGAAGGCCTTGAATTTCGTTTGTTCTGGAAAACTTCTGGAATGCCCCGAGATTTCTTCGCTGGGCCTCGAATTTTTTCAGTTCCTGAAAATGCTGGAAATTTTCTGGAATTTTTCTCATCCTGGAAAATGCCTAGCACGTCCAGCAATTTCTTCGTTGGTCCTCGATTTGTTTTCACCACTAAAAATCCTGGAAATGTCCTTGGATTTTTCTTATCCGAGAAAAGTCCCGAAACGTCCCTAAATTCCTTCGTTGCTCCATGAATTTTTGTTTCGGCTCCCTCGAAAGTTTTTCGATATATCGAAAAAAATCTTAGAAAAATGCAAAAAATTCATTAAAAAAACACAAAAGAAATGGCTTTCGACGATGAACGATGAAATGATCGTTTTCATCAGAAAAAAAAAAATCATTCCTCCAACTTTGTACTGTGAAGAAAGTTTCCTCGAAATATCCCGTGAGAGTCCTTCGCATCGACGATACAATGTAATACCTGAAACTGTTCGGCATCTCGGCGACAGTGTAGAGCCCGCGCGGAATTTCGCGAGATACATCCGCGCCGCGTGGATTTAGGAAAGAAAAAAACACTTTTAGAAAAAAAAAAAAAAAAACGAAGATGTGAGAGCGAGCTGTTGCCTATAATCTACCGAAGCTATAGAAGCATAAATAAACTGTTAGCAGTCCGATTATTCTATATCTGTAATTGCGTAAACGTTTTAGCGACAATAGTTGTTTCTCCCTCTCGATGATGTTCTAAAAAGTCCCTCAACTATTCGCTTCGCGCTCGAAATAATTGAATTTCCATTTTATCGGTTTTCGATTGGTTCACTTCCCGTTAATAATCCCCCAACTTCATTGATAATTCACGAACGCCGAACAAGAGATCGCGAACGCGAAACTCTTCTCTTTCTTGGAATTGTTCTCTAAATCCTTAAAATAAAAGAATATATATATTATGGAATATAGTATATATAATTCATCTCAATATATTTTAAGAATAATAATGATAACAATATAAAAATATTATTATTGTTATTATTACTGAAATATATTAATACGAATTAACTTTATTATATTTTATGATATGTCATTTGGAAAAAAATTGATAATCAATAAATAAATTTATTTTAATTTGATTTTTAAAAAATTATTAATATATAAATATATTATTATTATATATTGAATATATGTTTATTATTGTATTATTGGATTTGTATGATTTCGATCTGGAAAAAAAAATTATATACCTTTTTTGTTTTTTTTCTCGAAAACGATGTGACTCGTTTCATTCTCGGTCGTCTCCCCAAAATATCGACTAAGAAAAATACTATTCGAATTTGTCGTCTAAATCTCGATGTAGATAGGCACTAAACTACGAAGAAGAAAAGCGGAAAAAAACCAGAAAACATAGTACTCAACGATAGGTATTCTTCACTATACACGATCTATCTCTATCTCGATGGCTTGCCTGACCCAGTGAAATCCTCACACGGCGGGAATTAATTATGAAATATTAATGAGCGTGCCGCGGACGAAGTGGACCGGGATTTTGAATAAGACAAAACAAATGAAACGAAAAAAAAAAAAAATAATAATAATAATAATAATAATAATAATAATAATAATACTAATAATAAAATACCGAAATTATATAATTAAAAAAAAAAGGAACCGCAAATTTATTTTCGATCGAGTCGTCCGCGGATGCGTCTTTAAAAGGATTTTTTTTTTAATTCAGAAATAAACGTGACGAGTGATTATTTAAAAAAATATGGTCAGATGGTCCAATCATAGACTATATTGTATAATTGTATAAGAAAATAAATACCAGAGGAATTACAACTTAACCAAACGCATGAGAATCGTGAGATTATCGATGAATGATGAACTTGCGAAAAAAAAAAGAAGAAGAAAAGAATTATATCGGACAATCCTAATCCGCGCGAACGGATGTCTCACGGATCTCAAACGATTCACGTCCCAGAGAGTAACGTAAGTGGAGAGAAGCGGCGAGATTTCAAGGATGCATGGGCGGCTACAGTCCCGCCAAACGTGAGTTAACGCGAGTTTCAGAAAGTATTTTGAATACTTCTCGATGGTATAAAAATCTGCAAAAATCGAGCATGCAGAAGATGCTAAAAATATTGATTTTGCATAATAATAATTTCAAAAGGTTAATAACAAATTGACGAAACGAAATTTTGTTCAACAAATTATTCGACAAAGTAATTTTTTTAATTACTTTGTCGAATAATCTATAGAAAAAATCTATACATATTCGAAAAAATAAAAAAATTATTTTTATTAAAATAACGGTTGGTTCGACGAGGAATTTGTTAAAAATGTATTTTTTTTCATCAATTTTTTAGAACGATTTTGAAGTTGTCATTATCCAAAATCGATCTTTTCAGCATCTTCGGGATGCTTCATTTTTTTGCGGATTTTCGTTCCATCGAGAAGTGTTGAAATTTGCCTTTGGACCTCGCGTTAACTCACGTTTGGCGGGACTGTACCTCCTCATATAGCCTCAAGAGGGAGGATATAGCACGGAGATATAAGAGTATATGACGTTAAATATGAAGGATTTTAAAACGGTAAAAATTATTCACGCGTCGATATATTTTCGGTGGTATATGTATATGACGTGGTAAGACTACGTGTTTAATAGCTTTAAAGGAAAAACAGAGGAGAATAAAAAAAAAAAAAAAACCAGACCTAGACTCATCCATCTATTGGCCAATGCGCACTTTTTATCGACAGAACCCAGGAAACTGAGATTGAATGATTTAACTTTTTTTTCTTTTTTTTCGTCACGGATCGATCGGAACTGTTCCGAGCGTGCGGGCAGCCGAGAAACAGATGATAGATTATTGAGAGGCAGTCCTATTAATATGGCTTAAAATGGGTCAATTTTCTTGTTTTTTACAAGGAAGTTGCATCGACGATTTTTTTTTATCTCGGGGCCGATTATGAATTAATAAAAATACGATAAATTATAAATCGCATCACAAATTCTGACAATTTTTTTCGTTGACTACGGATCTAGTTTCGAATTTCGGTCTATTTTTTATTTATGATTTTCAGCTTTTATTGAAATTAACTTTTTCAAAATCATCTTGTTTCATTTCGTCGGTTAATTCTTATTTTCGACTTTGAAAATCTTCCCGCGACTTTTATGAAAAAACGAGAAAAGACCTTAAAAAAATTATCAATTTTTCGGCCTGTGTCTCTCTGAACGAACGCTTAAAAGAATAATAAATTGATCAGCCTGACTTGGTCGAATGAATCTAAAAAAAAAAAAAGAACAGTAGCGGATCCGACTTTTCCCCAATTTGCCGACAAAAACTGCGCGCTCCCGTCGGCCCCGGAGGTCGAATGTGTAAAGTCACTGTTTGGATGTTGGTTGTTAAATGTTAGTGACATAGATATCCGAGATATATAAAAAGAACAAAAAAAATTATAAGAAAAAGACAAAAAAAACCAAAACAAGAAAAAATAAATAACGATAAACATGCCCCAAAAAAAAAAATTTAGAGCTCAGCGAGACGCTTGCGTTTCTTTAAACACAATCGTTTTTTCAATTGAAGCAGCTTTTTATAAAACAAATTACCGAAAGTAAAGTAATATTACTTGCCGATGTACTGATTTGATAATAGCGACAAAAAAAATGTGTACTTGTTGATATCGTTGTTTTCGTTCGATTCTACGAAGTAAAGAAGAAAAACGAATAAAAAAATATATATAAACGCTAACGGGACGGTATGTGCTTGCAGAGAGCGATGGTCACAGTTGTTCGATTGTTCTACTGGTTCGCGCGTTTCGAATTCCCCGCCCGAGCGACGATCCTCGCTGGAGTTTGGCGGGAAAAAATAAAATTCGAAAGAAATTAAGAAAAAAAAGTGAAATAAACAAATGTGGGAAATGAAGAGAGATTGGAATTGCTTTCGCTTGAACGTCTCGTCACTGCCTCGAAGGGGTGGCGACCCTTGGCGCGGGGACATCATATCAAGGTAGTCTCGTTTAAGGCAAAAAACGAAAAAAACGAAAGAGAGTGGAAAATTTCTACGATAATTTAAATGCGCGAGACACTCGAAGGAATGTATAGACGATAAGTTTATATGTAACCGTAGTGAGAGTCTCGCTACGGTAATGCGTAAGGCGCGTTGGTAATCGAGTCGCAGCATCCGGAGTCACTTTAGTTATTGCCAAAGCCTAGCCACTATTACGATTATTATTACCGATTAGTTTTATCGTGTCATAACTGGGAGTATGTAAACTATTTTATAAATAAATAGACGATTAACGTTATAACCGGTTATTAATTATTTTCGATCCTTCACCTTCCATTACGCGTCAACCGCCTTTCAAGCGCAAGATCGATCGGTAGAATTTTTACCCAAAATCGCTAGCAAAATGATAGCTAACCGACAGCAAAAAAACCAGCGAAACAGGGTCTCGAACTCGGAGCCTTCGGACTTCTGGCAAGTAGCTTTACACGCGCAACTATCTCCCTATAATGTTATAGAATTCATCGTAAAGCTATTTATGGTTGTCTTCGATTAGTGGCCGAGAAAGCGCGAATGACTACCGAAAAATTGGAAATCGACGGCATATCGCAATCGAAAAACAATGAATCCCGATGGTTCATTATAGATAAAAAAGATGCGTGTAAGGGTCAGGACGTAACAGCTAGCAATTGCCATTGTATGGCAGCTTACGGAAGGCGGTTCGATAACTAGTCCCTAGTCGGTCGATTGGTGATCGATTTCAGGCAAAAACCTATTGGTCGAGTTTGTGGTCGAATGATGGTCGAACTACCGGTCACCGGTACCGACAGGGTATTTACCAATTTACACGATTGGAGGAAGTACAACTAAGTTTCGGAGTCTGGAAGGCTAGCTCGGTTGATACATCACCCTGTACGAGTACACCCAGTAAAAAAACCTATGTGCCTACTTCCCAATGGAACGGCTCACGTGAGAGTGCGGATTTTCGTGATATCAGACACCAAAAACAATCCTCGGAATAATCGACCCCGGCCGCAAGCGACCGGCAGAAGCGTTTCCTCATCATCTGGGTTCCACCCGAAAAGTACTCTGTACTGTCCCAAGACAGTCTACACCGTCAGGCCCACCAATCATCAGGATATTCACAGTGTTGCCTGACGGGTGCAGCTTGTTCCTGTGGCGGCTTTCCAGTCGATTGTCAAAACGATGGTCATCACTTGTCCCGATCCTTCCATTGGCCAGATCTTTCAGGTTAGGGTAGTATCCCACGAAACGAACCAATAGTAATATCGAAGTCAGTGATGGGATCATTTTAACGAGCAACTGGAAAGCGCTTTCTGTCCGTAGTAAACGTAGATTCCTCCCGGAGATCTCGGTAAATGGCGTGAACCTTTAGTGCTACTTCGAGGATGATCATCCACCACATTTGTCAGCGTTCCCGTATCGGTGAGTGGAACAGGTTTGCCACTCGGGTGACAGCAAGAGTTTCTGAGAACGTCCTGTCACCCTCGAACTTATTATTTTGTCCAGGTTTCCTTCGGCCGCCCTCCAGCGGGGGTGCGATACGATCCCTGAGGACCAAGGCATGGCTGCACCCGGAAAAAGGTTTAGTGTAGTCAATGAAAATTTATTTGAATCAACGAAAACCGTCAGTTACGGGTAGCGGACTAAAAGCATCGATAAATCTGTAGATCGGACAGGATTTTAATGTAAACATTTATTTTTCTTATGAACATCAAGTGAAATAACAAATTCCCTCACATCGCAAAATTACGCATCCACGTGCAGCTTATCCGTCAATTGTTGCGTCAGATAATCCCAGTACCTTCGCCTTATTTTGTCGTGTTCCTCGGACAGTTCTTTGCACAACTGAAAAATGCACAATCGTTATTGCGGTGATGCGAAATGACTCAGTCGGTAATGGAAAACTGTAATTGAATGCCTCTTCGCAACCACAAAAATTTTAGATAAATAAATGTCATCTTTCCCGCCCGAAGAAAATCGTTCACCGACGATTCTATTCCCATTTCTCTGCTTCAAAGTTCTAGACGACGAAGAATAAGCTATGTTTACCGTTAGAGCTCGTTCAATGGTGTAGAAGGTTTCCGGCGACTCGTTCGGTTTGTGTCTCTCCTGACATATGTCGATAATGCAAGCCAGCAGATGATTGACTCGGCAGCCACTCGTGTACAACTCTTCGCATCTTTTCATGACCTTCTCGTTGTAGGCAAGACCTCCATTTTTATCGTGCATAAGGATACTGAAATAAAGAAATTATTAATAAAAAAAAAATGTAGATACGGACAATTTCAAGGAATTCCGAAAGGATCTTTCGACGGGAAAGCATTACCCTCTAAGATAATTCCACGCACTCTCGTTTCCCTTGACGATAGCTATTTTCGCTAGGGAAAAATCGACCTCACGGTCGATGACCTCCTGCTCGAAATTCGTCGTGTTTTTAAGTACGAAGTATCGCTGATTCCATGCCGAATTGTTCCTTATGTCGTCCAGCAACAGTTGCTCCACGTATTCCAGTTCCTTGTCGTAAAGACTGTAAAAAACATTCGATTATTAGACTTCGAGAAATCGCGACCGCACTCGCGAGCATCGAGAACATAGTTTTTTTTTCGTAGTCACCAAATGAAAAGTTCGTTGTGGCAAAATGCATATATATATCGTTGCCGAATCGCGGTCGCGTGGAATAAGATTCGTTAATTCGAAGCGGCTAACGTTCATGGAACGAATAATGTAAATCAATCCAAAAAAATTCCATATTTTGGATGTTTTGCAAAAATTATGGGGACAGGGGCGATCTACCTTCGTTTGGCGCTAAACTTTGCGCATCCTAGAAAGAATTGTGTCACAGTTTTAATTGTCGACTGAGCACAGGTAGGGAACCAGAGAGGATTTTTAGCCTCGGCCTCGAGGCGAGGTGCAACTCTATCGAGGGCGAGAGAGATAGCGTTATGGATGCTCGCGGCGGAGCGACGGAGAGATACTCCACGCGTGTTTCACCTTTCCCTCGTAATCCAATCTGCTAGGGTACTTGTTAAATTTTTTACGATACTCGGGTTTAAGCAAACTTCTCTTGATTACGTTATACTTTTGTAATTGTATACTTTTTCGAGACTCATAAATCTGTAAATGGGCTTTCGTTCCGTAGATAAATAAATAAAATAAATGGCATCGATAGAACAATTAGGACAAATAGAACAGATAGAACAAATAGAACAAATAGAACAAATAGAACAAATGGAACAGATTGAACAATTCGTACAAATAGAACAAATAGAAGGAATGGAATAAATGGATCAAATAGAACAAACAGAACAAATAAAATAAATGGAATATGTAAACGGCTCACTTGAAGGTTTTGATGCACCACTGTCGATGTTGCCAGGTGTGATAATTCTTTGCGTCCTTCTTCAGAATAGCCTCTGTAAAGGACAATTCCTCGCTGGCGTCCTGCAGCCACTCGACGATGACCTTTCTGTGATGCCAAACTTGGTAATTCTTGGAATTCGAACTTATCATGGAATCTATGTAGCGCAACTCCTCTCTGAGATCCTTGCCGAGGGCTTTCAGTATCTCCCTCCGATATTGCCAAACGGTGTAGTTAGCCGGATTCAGCCAGACGCAGTCCACCGTGAGCGCCAACGCTCGCTCAGATTTTTCTCTCGACTTGAGTATCGCTCGAAAGTAATCGTACGCGTCTCTAACTAGAAAGAAAAGAAAACATAATAATCATAATAATATTGGCAAAAAAGAATACTTCTCGTCCGTATACTTTCAATCGAATAGTTTTAGCTCGTCGTACTGGCGTAACATTTTTTAGCGCAGTACGAAAAAGTGAGGTTAACTCGCAAAAAGTGTCCCCAAATGAAGTATGAACAGAAAAAATCAAGTCGATCAATAAATCAAACAAACAACAAAATAACAACCAGGATGGTGTTTTTCTTTTCTTTTTTTTTTCGAAAATATAAATATTTTTTTGAACGTTCAAACAAACCGAAACACTTTGGAGCTGCAGGGAAAAAACATTGCAAGTACGATTGACAATCGTGAGGTGCGAAAAAAAAAAAAAAAAAAAAAAACAAACAAACAAAAATGACAAAGTGAACTCACACTTGTCGGAATAAGCGATCGCGACTATGGGGTGGGGTCCGTCGTCCTGCGGAATGGGCACAATGTCCTTCCACTCTTCGCGATCTCTGTAAGGTATCCACGGGCCGCCGGTGCCGTCGTCGACGCCGTCGAGTTCCTCGTCGGAGCTGTCGGGCATATTCGAAAGTTTGCCGAATCGAAGAAAGGAAAAAAAGACGTGCCGGTAGTGGAACGTGCGTCGCGCAACCCACCGCGGTGCGAGCCTCGGCGAGGCACTGAGCCAATGAGAATCGGTGTCGGCGCGAGTCTCGACGACGGAGGGCGCTCTCCAGCGGCCCGTGTCACGAACTGCGCCCTCGCGATTCGTCGGTATGACGGAAACCTATCGAATTTGTAGGAACATGAGGAATTTAAATCGCGGCGCGAATTTAAATCGTGTTTTTCCGTTCAGTTAGTGCCCGAAACTATCGTAAAGAACTTTTTACACATATCGTTGTTTGAAGGTTTCTTTATGATAGGGTCAGTTTCCACCGTGCCAGACATCGGACTGAAAAAGATCTGGATCTGGTGGCAAATGCTAGTGGACTCGACGTTCCGTGCACAGGGGACACAGGGAAAAGACACGATTCAAATTCGCCTTCGTATGAATTCGATAGGTTTCCGCCATACCGACGAATTGGGAGAGCGCTGTTCGTCACAGGCCGCGGACTTGAAATGTTCGCGCGCCGGCGCGTTTGTCCGACAACGGCCAATACCGTGCCGAGGCTCACCTCCCTCATTTTGTCGCAGCGAAATCGTCCTTGCTCTCTGTAACGTCCGCGAAAACGCATCTGTGACGATTCTCATCTTTTGTACTTTTTTGTAATTAACGAGTATGATTATTGTTTGATAAACGCCTCCGTAGATATTCCACCTGACTCCCTCGAACGATGAGAGTCCATACCCGTTGAAACGGTGCTGCAACTCAATTTCGACGCTGCTATTGGTTCGTCCGTCGGATACTGTGCTGCTCCGACCGAACGGACCGATTGGACGACGGGGACGAGTGAGGGGTGTCGTTTCGACACGCGACTGCCGAGCCGCTTTTGTCGTCACGGTTTCGAACCGTAACCAAACCATCGATACACAAGCCAAGCCGACAAAACAAGCGCCGGATTGTTCGACACGCGACTGGCGTCGTAAAATAGCGATCGACGTATTCAACGCGGCTTTTTTAACGATAAAACGAACTTTCGAAGTATTCAACAATGAGCAAAGCGCATCCACCGGAATTGAAGAAGTAAGTCGAACGTTATGTTTTTCCTCGACGTAAACGGATCGACTACCGGCGGGAAAATTACTCGGTTTCGAGGTTATGACGGAAAAAACGTTTTGTGCAGTTTTCACTTTTTTATTCAATGTGTCTTTTTTTTTTCCAGGTACATGGACAAAAGATTGTCGCGTGAGTATCGTTCCTTTTTTTGGAAACTTTTATGCATAAACTAGTGGGTTAAATTTAATATACATAATTTATGTAAAATGAATCTACGATAAATAAAAAATTATAGAAACGTGCTATTTTGAATAAAAGTTCATTAATGATAATCAAAGTATTTTGAATTTACTTAAAAAATACTGTAATTTCACATAATATGTGTACATTAAATTCAATATACTGGTTTATACAGAAAAACTTCCAATACCGGTACATGAAATTTACAATTGTTTTTTACCGCACATTGGAAGGTTTTATGCATCAACCGGTACGTTAAATTTAATGTACAAATATTATGTCAAATTAGAATACTTGTACAGTAATTTTGAAATACTTTGAGTATTATTAAAGAACGTCTATAAAAAATATGACATTTTAATCATTTTTTATTGACAGCGACATTCATTTTACATAACGTTTGTATATTTAATTTAATGCTTTCTTTATAATAAACTTTTTCACGGCGAACGTATTTATTCTTATACGTATTTCTCATGTGCACTCATCGTTTTGTTGAATTGACAGTGAAACTCAACGGCGGTCGCCACGTCATTGGCATTCTGCGAGGTTTCGATCCGTTCATGAATATGGTCATCGACGAGAGCATCGAGGAGTGCAAGGATGGTACCAAAAACAACATCGGCATGGTGGTACGTTAGAAATACGTTTCCTTTAAACTTTTTTTTCTTGCTTGAAAAATCTATAGTTGTACAAAAAAAATTGAATCACAACTATATATTTTTGAAATGTTTATTTTATTTTATAATGTAATTTATAAAAAAAAATCTGAAAAAAATTTCCTTCCAAAATTTTTTAAAAATAGTCCATAATTTTTCTTCGATGGGAATAATTTTTGCAATTTTTTTACAATCATATCTATCCTTTTATAATTATATTATTTTATATCGCACTTTATGCTGTGAAAAAGTGATAATCCTTGTTTTTTCAACGATTTTTTTTTTCACAATATTGTCGAAAGTGTCGATAAAGCTCGAGCGACCATTAATTTTCAGGTGATACGCGGAAACAGCGTGATAATGCTGGAGGCGTTGGATCGAATATGAGAACCCTCGAGCCTACGAAAAATCGGCATATCTATATTGTATGTGTAAGTTAAACGGATAAGGAATAAACGTAAATGCGAGATGACAAAGTGCGACATCAAAATTTATTGCTCTATTATCGTCTCCGTCTTACAAATCTGTGTGAAACATTCATAAGATGTACGCATAGTATATTTTAATACTGACTTCAATGGTCATCACAATTGTTTTCCGATAGATTAAACAATCTCATTACGCAATTCGTGTATTTTTCTTCGAAAGAAAGAATCAATGAACGTATCTAAAAAAGAAAGAAAAATAATGTAGTTGTACTATTTATAATAGTGATGTAAAACGTATTCGATCTCGTCGCGTAATGAGAAAGAAAAGAAATAATTTGCAACTTTTTTTTTTTTTACGCGGATCACGCTAAGAATTATTGAAATAAATGTTTTCTTTTTTTACAGAAGTCTTTACCGTAACGTGGCGAATAATAACGTTTTTTTATTCAAACTAATTTTCTTCCGCGAAATGTAAAATTACAACAACGACAAGGCACTCCATGTTTTTTGTAATCAGTTTACCGATCAAGGAACGACGTGCTATGCAAATATTTTCGTTAATATATATATATATATCTATATATATATATAGATATATTTTTTTTTTTTTTAAATGAAGAACGATTCGGCAAGATAATCCGACTCGCCACCGTGGTTGAATTATCGTTTTGCCGAAATCGTGCCAAACACCGACCGAAAAGTGGCGAATTTTTTTCCGATCGTCTTTGTCGATGTTACGGTGAAAAATTACACGGCGCCCAGAATATCACAAATTGCAGTGTTCCGACGATAATCGATCGCCCGAATATTCCTTAAAAGTAAATTACCCTACACGCGCTATTTTTTTACGGTCTCTCTTTTTTTTATATGAGGTATTGCATTCGATCTCGAACGATGAAAAGTCGGAAACTTCTTGAAAAAATCGTAATCTCTTTTTTTTTACGATTATTTTCGGATTTACGGGATTTTCATACTTATTTTCCGTACTTTCTCAGATCGCACTTTTCCGAGATGTGGAAAACGTGGAATCTTCATGAAAATCCTTCTTTACAAAAAAATATGAGTCATAAAAAAAAAGTTTAAGACGAAAAAATACTGTTAAATAAAACAGCTATCAAACTGACGTTTCAACCATCTTTAAAAAAAATACGTGGTCATTGCACACACATGGGAGTGTGTCCTAAATTTCGTTTAGAAAAATCAAAGAAAATATATTTTCTGAAAAAAATGACTGGTCTACTTTTCATGAAAATAAACCTTTCTTGGATTTCAAAAAATTCGCAAGAATTTTTTTTCCAAAGTTTATTCGCACCCGCATCTTTTTTGTCTGTAACGTTTTCTTGCGTGACTAATATTTCGAGAGATGCTGAGATTTTTAACAAAGATCGACGGTTTCGACAGCCCGAAAAAAAAGATTCAGATATTCTGAAAAAATGTATAAAAATTCCCTGCAAGTAATCACAATTTTTGGTGTAATTGCGCGTTTTGTTTTGCTCGGAAAGTCGACTTTTCAACGGTTTGAAACCGGTTGGAATACTCCATATACCGTTGCGGCACCGCGGCCCGCGTATATACATAATTTTCTACACTCTCAACTCGTTATTTTCGTGTCAGTCGATAATGTGCTATAAAAAAAAAAAAAAAAAAAAAATCGCGTTTTTTCTGGTTCCATTCAGTCCGAAAAGATCTTGAACGGTAATTTTTCAAAAACTTCGAAACGCGGTGAGACAACCAATAAGCAATGAAAAACAGTTTTTCTTTTTGTTTTTTTCATTCGTAGTCGTGATTGTGTTCTCTCGCGGTTATCACATGTAGATTTTTTTAGGCTGAAAAAAAAAATATCTTGACGCACAATTGACGATAATTGGCGACGACCATGGGCTCTTGATTTTTATGACTCCGGTGCGTTGATTGGCGAGCGAACGGCTCGCGGATACGTTGGACGTTGCTGGAAAGGATTCTCAGCGGCGCGCGAATCCTCGATAACTCGAAGTCGTTTTGGAACATTCGGAATTGCGGGGCGATCGAAACTATAAGCTGTCGTTTCATCGCGATGTTTGAGTGTTCAGCGGATCCACTTCCGGGGACAATGCTGAACAGAAATAACGTTGCGTTAATTGGGAAACACGAAATGTACTCGGGTTCATCGTCAAATGCTAATGACGAAAATGAAAAAACAATTGTGAGGTTCAAAGAGAATTCATGAACACTTCTCGATGGTAAAAATCTTTAAAAAATCAAGCAGAAGGTGTTGCAAAAATTTATTTTGCACAGTAATAATATCAAAATATTATTACAAAATGAATGAAATTGATTACCCAACAAATCACCCGGCAACTTAACTTTTTTTTAGATGAAAAAGATTCGTTAGTTTTTCCGAAAACGTATGAATTTTTTTCAAAATTTTGTTCAATTTTTTAAAATTGCGTTTTCATCCACTATTTCATCTGACAAAACGTAATTGAAATTTTTTCAATTCATTTTTATTTTATAATATGTTAGTAACATTTAAAAATAATTATTATGCAAAATTAATTCTTTAAGCTTTTCTACGCCCTTGTTTTTTTTTCTGAGTTTTAGTCCCATCGTGAAATATCAAAAATTGCGTTTTCATTCGTAAATTCCATCTAAGGAACGCAATTTTAAATAATCAGACGACATTCTGAAAAATTCATACGTTTGGAAAAATAAACAAATTATTTTCATTGAAAGAAAAGTTAGGTCGACGAGCGATTGGTGAAACAAATTTTTTTTTTATCATTTAGCCAATAAAATGTAGTTATTATTATGCAAAATCAATATTTTGAGCACCGTCTACATAATTGATTTTCAACGGATTGTTATCCCATCGAGAAGTATCCAAAATTCGTATTTATTTTTATGGTCTTATCGAATAACCGATGACTTTGTCCCGACCAATTTTTAAATGCTCTCAATTCTCCCCGATGAAAAACACCGGAACGTCGCATCCTCGTGCGAGGAGCGAAAAATCTTTACTCACGGGCCATCGTGACTTCGTCCTCGTAAGCCTCGACCTTTTCCGGAAGATAGACGCTCGCGGTTTTACTCGCGATCGCCGCGTCGGGCCCGTCGACGTTGTTCCTTCGCCGGGTGAGCCGACGAACGAGGCTCCGTTCCTCGCGCGTATCGCTTCTCTTTCTCGCCTCGATCGACGCGTTTCTCTTTCTCTTGGACGCGCCGAGCTCCCTCTCCGAATCCGGCGCCTTCGTCTCGTTGCTCCCGCCTCTGCGCAATAGATCGGCCTCGAGGCTGCGCTTGATTCTCAGCCGATTTCTCGCGATGGCCTTCTGGTGCCTCTGACGATCGTACTCCTCGACCGCTTTCTCGTCCGACATGACGTGCTTGGCTTTGAGATGGAGCAAAAGATCGCCGTGCAGCACGCGACAGTGGCACAGCAAGCAAATCACCCGACAGGGATGATTCTCCATGTCGTTGCGCGTCGCGAATGATTTCTTGCAATTGGCGCAATTCAACGATCTCTTGTCGACCTCGATGTTCTCGTTCGTCTCGTCGACGCTCGCGCATTCGCTCTTGTCCTTCTTGTGCATCGTCACGATGTGCTTGGTCATATTGTAGAGATGCATGAAGGGCTTTTTGCAGAATTTACAGGTGTACTTTATCTCGCCTTTGTGCTTGGCGATGTGCATCTTGAAGTACCAATCGGTGGTGAATTTTTTGAAGCAATAGGAGCACTCGTAGGACTTGGCGTCCCTGACGGTGCCGTTGCGCTTCCGTCGCGCCCGTCGCGCGTGACTCTTTCGCTTGGTCCCGTCGCCGCGCGCATCCGTCGCGATCGAGCCGAAGATCGCTTCGTCGACCTCGGCCACCGCGCGATTCGACGAATCCGACGCTGTCGTCGCGCGCGCCGGCAGTATTTTTTTCGGCGCTTTGACCGAAGCTCGTCGTTTCGGGGCCTCGGCGACGAGGCAAAATTTTGGAACGCCCTGATTGCGATGCATGAGGGAGGGCTCGGTCTTGAGACTCGCGATCGGTACCATTCTTATCGGCACGATGAACGAATTGTTGGGCGCGTGCGCCTCGTCGCGCGCCTGCTGGGACTGCAGAAAGTTGCTTATCGTCACGGGTCGAGTGTAATTGTTCGCGGACATCGGTGTTATCGTGATCAAAGGATTGCACGTTATCGACGAGGTCGATTCGCTCGGGGAGCTCTCGATCGCGGCTCTCGCGCGTTCGGGGCTCGCGGCGCGCCGCGCCGGTGTCGCTGCGCTCGTCGCGGCCGAGACGCGAGACGCGCGCCCGAGTCTGTCCCACGAGTCCGAGGCGCTCCGATTGGTCGTTAGCGCCGCCCCGGTTACCGATGTTATTCTTATCGTCGGATGCTGCTGTACCGGCAAAGAGGCCCTCGGTATGACGATGAGCTCGGTATTCTTTTGAAGACACTCGATAGCGCGCTCGTGACCGTCAACGGGATCGTCGTAATCCGCCTTTTTGCTCGTTCTCGCGTTCTCGATTATCTCCAATTCGCGCTGGCGCATGCGGTCGCGCAACAATTTGCCGCGGCTCGCCCGATTGTGACGGTACTCGATGCGCATCTTGCAATTCTTGTGATTCATCTGCGACTTTCGCGTCTTGAGAACCGTCAGGCACACGTCGCAGGCGTTCGACAGGTCGCAACGATGACAGCGTACGATGGCTCTTCGACAGCGATTGTGATCGACGCTGAGCGCGTCGCACAGATCGCTGTCGCAGTGCTTCGAGACGGGCGCGTCTATCTCGTTGTCGCTTATATTGACCGCTATGAGAGGCCTTATCGAGCCCGCTTCTCTGTGACGCTGTATCGTCACGTCGCAGACCAGACTCTCGCAGGGCTCGTAATGACCGCACGCCTTTCTCTCTCGCCTCAACGGTAGCAAGGCTATCGACGACTTGCCCTCGCTCTTTGATGGCAACAGATGACGCTCGTCATCGTCGTTGACGATCGACGACGCGCCTCCCGTCAGACTCATTATAGGGATAACCGAGAGTTCGGGCTTTCTCTGCGTCTTGGCCTCCGTCGACGAAACCTCCAAACTCATTGACGGCTCCGCGACGTCGACGGAATCTTGGAGACGAACGTTTTGACGATTGAGAAGACGACGCATCGCGTCCGAGCGCAGAACCTGAGAAAACGCCACGTCGGTTAGCAGGAATTGACAACCGAGAGCGCGTCACTCACCTCTGTCAGCGTCGTCATTGTTCGGTCGCGGACCATTCTTGGATTCTGCATCGATACGCTGTTTGTCATTCGAGCTTGAGCCATTTTTAATAATTTTTTTTACTTTTTTGGATTGAAAAAAAAAATTCACGATATGAAAAAAAAAACAGTTTCACGAGCCTGGCCAATCTTCGGTATTTCTCGCTCCGCCGGTATCGCGATTGCGGGACTTCATTAATTCGTGACAATCGTCGAGGAAACACGACAATGTAGACAGTCGATGGATCGGCGTAGCGTCGATTGTTTTTGTTTTTTTTCTTCGTTCTTCCCTCTAGTCGATATCGATCGATAGCCACGCGAGAAATCGTTCAATTTATATATTTCTTTTTCTTCGTCTTTCGGCGATCGTCGGTTGATTTTTGTACGGAGCCTACGATGACATTTCGTCGATGTATCGTAAGAGTAACATAGTTTATCGGGCTAATTTATATCCTCACACACGAAGCCGATTGCGCGCGCGCACCGGGTTAACGCGCCGCGAGCGAGGTCTGTCGGCGATTCGCGCCCAACGTCGAGCGTCAGCGAGCGCAACTAAATCGGTGACCGTCGCGCACCCTTTGAATAGAACGCGCTCCTCGCGCTTCTGCGAGTTTCGCGGCGAGCATGCTTCGGTATTGACGATCGATACACGCGATTCGCTACAGCTCGTGACGGCCGCGACGACGTACGCGCGCATCGACTGTCGATAAGGTACCGATTGACCAGGGTGATTTATCTTTTTTTTTAGTTCTGTGTATTTTTATATATACTGCGGCGCGACAAGTGGCGTCCTCTCGATCACATTGAAAATCATTTTTGTCTCGGTCACTCGATGTGAAACGACCCGCGATCGAAGTAGAAACCTGTTTTTCTTTGTATACATTTTCCAATGCCAAAAAAGGAAAAAAATTACAAAGATTCATACGTATTCATAAACATGTATAAACTATTTGCATGATAAAAAAAAAGTTGCGTTGCCGAGTAATTGGTCGTTCATTTTTGCTATTTTAGTCATTTGTCCATAACATTTGGGAATTGTTGTTATGCAAAATTGACCTTTTCAGCACGAGAACAAAGCTTCCTCCGTGACGAAACAAAGTTACTAGAGAAAAAAATACGTATCGACGCGTTACCCTAAAATTATCAACTATTCTCCGGACAAAATTTCTTAAACATGCGAGCGAGCTGATTTTAATTGATTCCATCATTTCGGATGTCATTCACATAGCCGTGAGATTGTATCGCGGCCGTGCACGGTCCGATAGTTTCGTATGATTTACGAATGCATGCGCTCGGAATCTTGTTGCCTTCGGTCAGTGATCGATGAAGCGCGCAACGAAGAATGTCCTAATCGTCGATCGGGAACCACCGTGTAGACCCAATTCCCAAGGTAGTCACAGTTCTGTCCGGTGGTTCTATACTCATACTTGAGCAACGCTCTTCGCGTGTGTAATGATTCTTTCGTTTTCAATTAATTTTATACGATTGTTGTAAAAACGCAAATTAACAATACGTTGTTAGAGTCGGGCAAAGTAGCCAAAAGTACTAGAAGTATAACGTACAAAGGGCTGCGGGCACTCGAAGTGGAAAGTACAAAGTACGGATGCCGTATCGTGAAAAAAATATCGATCTTCGGTATTATATCGTATCGTCATGTTGCATATTGATCCGACAGTGTATCGAGAAAATAAACATCGATACTATGAAAATCGATTTTTTTTTAGCTAATGTGTACGAAATATGGAGAAATACAAAATTCGTTACCCCGTTCGTAAATATTGCAAAATCATATCAAATTGTTCAGTATAACGAGGTAATTTTTCTATTTTTGATGTTTTCAGGGCAAAAGTCAGTGAAATTGGTAAATATAAAAAAAAATCGGACTCGCACTCTTTTATGCCGTACGTTAATTCCGATGAAAATCCATATATATCAATGAATACTGAAAAACTCCATAAAAAATTGAACAAGTTCGATAAAAACTTTGAAAAATGTATAGAAATCGAAAAATTTCAATGACAATGGAAAAGCTGGAGTAAGATTGAGGAAACTGAAATGCAACAAAAATATTCAATACAAACTGATCATTTGGTTAAAAAGTAAAAATTATCGACAAAAATTCAATATACATTTTTTTCTTGAATCGCTGAAAGTTGAAAAACTGCAATGATAACCGAAAAGTTTCACTGAAACTCAAAATCTTCAATGAAAATATACGTCATATTTTCCATCGAAAATTTTGAAATTTTCATAAACAAAGCACGTTTTAGATAAAAATTCATAATTCTGAATGAAAAGTCGAGAATTTGAGAAGAAAAAAGTTAATAAATTTCAATGAAAATCAGTTTTGTCTTCAATCGGCCAAGTAGTTTGAAGATAACCCCCGCTCGGGTAGCCAAAGATATAGATGTTCAATATATGGTCAATATATAGATGTTTACTAAACGAAAAATGGATTTCCCAAAGAATCGATTCATTATGCGGCATCTCTAGTACAAAGTACTCCGAGTACTTGAACTGTAAATTACAAATTACTGCAAGAGCTTGATGTATAAAATCCTACGAGTATTTGAATTATAAAGTACACAAATGCTGCAGTTTAAATAACGGATTACTGCAAGCACTTGAAGTATAAAGTACAAAGTACTGCAAGTACTTGAAGTATTGAATATCCTCTGCATTTGCAGTAGGGCCGAAATATATTGCTGCAGATTTAGGGCCGAGGAAAGTTATTGCGGTAGTTGTGCGCGTTTCACATGTATGACTTCCAATCCACGCGCGGGTACAATCGTATAATTAGAGTTCGAAAAGTTATCGACGAAAAAGCCTCTCTACTCTTCGTTTTGACATGATAATTGCAGGTGATGATTGTCGAATGTCTAACCTTTTTCTGGCAAGACGATTAAACTATTATTATTTCTTTTTTCCAACGACGCAATATCTCGTGGTTCCAGTCCTAGCCCATGTAGCGCGAACAATGAGGCTTTTGTTTCTCCTCGACCGCGGCGAATTACCCGAAATGAACATCGACGCGAGTAACGAGTCGAGGGGATTGAAATTTCAAAGCGATTATCGCTTTCCTTGATTTTTTTCCAATTCCCATTTGGATCGAATGAAATCGAGCGGGTGCGTCGTCGAAGCGGCCCTAACGGACTCGACAGTTACGCCCCGCGGGGTTAAACTGTCGATAGATGTAGAAGCGGTTTGTTTAGACGCGGGCATAATGCCCGACGAAACCTGTAATCATCGCCCGGGATGGGAGGGATCGTATATATCACGAACTCCCGGCTCTGTGGTCTCCGCGTTCGAAAACGAAAAGCGCGAGTCCCAGACGCGGCGCGGCCCTCACTGGCACCTACGAAATGCAACGGGAAGATACTCATCTGCGCTCCACCCGGCAGGAGTGGGTCTCTCGGGAATTCGAGTTGGCGAGATGTTGCACGGAACTCGCCAACTTCGCATCGGCTACGCGTTAGAAATATGTGTATAGAGGCAAAGTGAAGTGTACGAAGGCAACGAGGCAACGAGATTTCGGATGGTCCGAAGCTGACCACAGAAAAGGTTTTAAGCGGTCAAAAGTTGACCACAAAAGAGGTTTCGACCCGTCCGAAGTTAGTCACTGAAGAAGTTTCGAGCGGGATGAAGTTGGCCATGGAGAAAGTTTCGAGCTGTCCAAAGTCGGCCATGGAAGAGGATTCGACTAATCTGACGATAGACATGGAAGACATTTCGAGCGGTCCTAAGTGGGCCACGGCAGACATTTCGAGCGGTCTGAAGTTGCATATGGAAGTGGTTTCGAACGGTCAAACGTTTGCCATAAAAGCAGTTTCCAGCGATATGCACTTTACCATGGAAGACGATTCGATTAGTCTGAAGTTGGCCACGAAAGAGGTTTCGAGCGGTCCGATGTTGCGGACGGAATTTAGGCATGGAATGAGTTGTGAGCGTCCGAAGTTGGCCATAGATGGGCAACCGACTGATCTGCATTTGTTCGCGGAAGAGTAATTCGAGGAGGAGCAGACAAACGTACGATCGAGTCTCGAAGAGACACAAGTTTGGAATTTGGGAAAACAATCTTCTGTAAAATTGAAGGCCGATATTCTTACCCCCTCGCCAGCAGGCGCTATTGGTGCGAGCGCGCGAAGCGCCCCAACCACAGCAACCTGCTCGTATATATCTCTATGGACTGACTATATATACATGCATTGGCAATACACATATATATATATATATATATATATATATATATGTATATAGCGGACTAGCGAATCGCGCATTGCACCACGAAGAGCGAACGAGGTAGGAGGGGCAGTGGGATTTGGAGTTAATTTACGGTTTCGCTCATATTTTCGGCTACTTTGTGGCTCTTCTCCGTTCGTTTTACACACATATCTATATATGTATATAGTGAGAGCTTTCGGGCCAGGATGCCCACAGGTATATTTTCGGTAATATTCCATGCCTGGCTACTCATTAATAGACCACAATTCCCGACTGGCATACCAATCTGAAATTGGTATATAACTATGCATTCTTATATGTAACATTATCGAGACTAATAGGAATCTAATATGGAATCTTCGGTGCTAAAACTACCTTCATCAACTTTTTTTTTTTATATCCGTCGATAATTCGCGAAGATTCCCCACCGCGTGTTCGAGTCTTTTAAGGGCTATGACGATGTTTACGCGAAAATTGAGGTGATCAAAAGGTTTTAGGTGTGTCTTAGGTTTTTTTTTTGTAGGAATTACAAAGTTCTGGAACAAAACTTTGAAAATCTGCAAAAAAAACATGCGGAAGGTGGTGTGAGGTTTAAAGGATTGGATTGATGGAAAACGCAATTTAAAAAATTTTCTATACTTTGTGACGAGAGGAAAATGTGAAAAAAATCAAGCGCGTAGAAAGTGCTAAAAAGATGGATTCTGCACAATAATAATTCCAAAATGTAATAAACAAATCGATGAAAAAAAATATTGTTCAACAAATCAATCGTCAACCCGACTATTTCATTCAATGTGAATATTTTGTTTATCTTTCTAATAATTGAAAAACGTGCGCTTTTATTCGTTCGGTCTATCTAAATGCCGCAAATTAAGAAAAATAAGACAAAATTCTGAAAAAATTAATGCGCATTAAGAAAGATAAACAAATTATTTTCCAAAGAAATAAATTTATGAACGAATTTTTAAAAAAGGTTAAAAAAACAAAAGAAGACTGTCGGAAAACTAAAAAAAAAATGTTATCGCTATGGCATCCTCACGATCGATGGAAAAGTAATTGAGGCTTCGCCTCGCGATAGCGTCTTATCCCGTGCGCGCTGTACATCTCGTACGGGAACGATTCGGTGTGTATCATATAAACCTCCCCCTCGATCCCTCTCTAATGCCGTTGGAAAGTCCGTGGTGAAGTCTCCCGGGATGCCGAGAACTATTAATTTATTCTCCGGCAAGTATGCCCCCTAAGTACGGTGTAAAGTCGCTCCGAGGCATGAGATCGTATCCGATCGGTCGCTTCGATCGCAGCAAGAAGGCCCTATGTGCGCGCGCGAGTTCGCAGCCTCACCGATTCCGATGATAATCTTTCTCTCTCTCTCTCTCTCTCTCTCTCTCTCTCTCTCTCTCTCTGTTCCTCCGGATAGAGACTGATTGCAGGGTGCTACGGGCCGGTGTTTGCTTTATAAATCGTGCGCAACGCGGGATATCGTTCTCCGTACACTTCGCAACGGGCTCTCTACCTCGGCCGAGACTCGATCTTTCGAGCTATAAAAAAAAGAGAAAAAAAACGAAACAAAACCAAAAGCAAACTATACACAATGGGCGAAAAAAGGAGCGCGTATTCGACAGATGTACGAGAGTCCGATTGATATCGTCGACTATAAATTTTTCATCGAATATATATCGATTATCATTCGGAGATTCGTATCTCTGGCTCTTGCCGATATCCTCGAGAAGATCGAGGCGCTCCATCGCCGCGACGCGAATAATAATGGCACCTCGGCGAACGATATTCGATTGATAATTAAGGATGTATGGAGGGGGGGCAGTACAGTCTCCCCAAACGTAAGTTTCAGAGCGGATTTTGAATACTTCGCGATGGGATAAAAATCGGAGAAAAATCAAGCATGTAGAAGAGGCGATGATAAGGAGATTGATTTTGTCTCTCTGTGTCATATAAATAGCTCGCCGCCGCCGCCGTGTACAAGAATCGAGGGCCTTGGAATATTTTTCTCGACTCCTGAAATTACCGGGAATTCTGGGAATTTCGGGAATTTTCGGGAATTCTGGACATTTTCAGAAATTCTGAGTAATCGAGGGGAACCAAAAACATTACAAGTTCTCAAAGGGGGATCTGCCCAAAATATTCCAAGTCTCCCTTCGCGAGGTGATTTTCAGGGATGATTAACATCCCCTGTGTTAAAAATTTTGAATTTGCCAAGATTGTTTTTTCCGGACGGACGCGAAGGGCTCGAGCTCGGGGATCCTTTAGTATAATTATAATATCAAAATGCTATTGACATATTGATGAAAAAAAATTTAAAAAATTGTTCAACAAATCACTCGTCAACCCAATGTTTTTTATTAATGAAAATAATTTGTTTGTTTTTCTACATAGGTATGAATTTCTTCCGAATTTTGCCTAATTGTTTGAAATCGTGTTTTTTAGATGGAACGAACGAATAGAAATGCAATGTTTTTTTCGATAAAAAATTCTCTTGTAATCCGATGAATTGATTCGTAACGAGGAGTCAAGCGATTCCGACAGGTTCAGGCACTCCGGGAGTGCGACATAATTCAGAAGAATTAAACATTCATTTCCTTTCGAAAAAAACGCTCGTCAAATAGTCACAGAAATTCTGAAAAAATGTGTTGACAAACAAATTTTCGTTTAACAAATATTAAAAAAATACAATTTTTCATCGATTCGTCGATAAAATTTAGAACTAATTATTGTGCAAAATTAGCACAGCTTTTTGGCACCTTCCGCATGCTCGATTTTTCGCAGATTTTCATCGAAGAATATTCGAGATTCTCTCTGAAACTCGTTTCGACCCGCGTTTGGCGGGACTGTACATCCGTAATCGCGATATAATCGGTATTATCGGCAATGATCGCGAACCGATTTTAATAGACAGCACGCGAGGAGAGTTAAAAAAAAATGAAAAAAAAAAAAAAAAAAAAAAAAAAAAGAGACGAAATAAATAAAGTATCATCCGAGTCTCGGTTTCGGAGCCGAAATTTCGGAGCATCGAGAATGCCCCGCGGGGCGATCGGCAGAGCGAGAGCCGTGTGTGCGACCCATCCCAGAAATGCTTTATCCGTGACGTGCTCTCGCGGCGCGTCTTTCGCGCGGGGCATTCGCGTTCGGTACAGAAGAGACCGTTCGTATTTCGTCTCTCAACGTTCGGTAGCCCCGCGTATATTCTTCGCTCTCGACGCGCGGATACTTACAATTAGGTAATACCCCGGTGATTACGCTTCGCCCGGCCGTGCTCGAACGGGACGCGTATATTCTCATATTTTCTTACTTTTTCATTTTTGCTTTTCATTTTGAGGATTTTTTTTTTATATATAATTTTTTTGCGAAGTTTTGCCGAAAGGGGGGGGGGGGGGGGGCGCGTAGCGCAAAGAGTGCAAACACGCCAAGGGAAAATGATGATGAGGCTGATAATGACGATAACGACGACGGCGATAATGAGAGGCTTCGTGCGCGAACTCGGTGGAACGCAAACTGCGGGGCCGATTCGATTATGTGGAGAGATCATGTTTTCAGACAAAGTTCACGTATAATCGGCCTCGGTAGTGGAACGAGATGGGGGGACGGGTGGTCGAGGGGAGCGAGGGGGGTTCGTGGAGCGGGCATTACAGAAACGCTAAAAGCATCGAGTTCTCTCTCGATATTACGCGTCTCCGAAACAAAAAAAAAAAAAAAAAGAAAAAAAAGGAGAAATTTGATGCTCGTTGCGAGTTCGAGAAAAGGAAATAAAGCGATCATCAATCACGCGTGGGGGGCGCTTCGTAATTATTATTATCGATAGTCGAGACTCGCCGAACGAATTCGTTTAATATTCAGATTGTGACCGGTCAACGGCTGCGCGATGCGGATGAAACGCGTGGAAACTATCCGGCCGGGACATTTATTTATGGATTGTGTATCGATCAATCCGAGACGCTGAGAATCTATATAATAGATATATGAATATACGATACGCACGCGGTATGTACGATTCATGAATGGGATATATACCGACGCGATATTAATTATATATGCCCATTTCTACGTACTGTATACAAAAAGAAAAAAAATTTGAAATTATACAAATGATTAATAAAAAAAAAAAAGAAAATACACAATATATAACCAATACATGAGTTATATTGTATATTATCTATTTATTTATTCGTTATTATTTGTTTTTATTCATGAATTTTATAATTTCGAATTAACAAATAAATAATACATAACTCACATATGAATTATGTATAATTTATTTATTTACAATAACAATAATAACAATTATCGTTATTTATAATTAATATAATTTTTTATTGTTTTTATTATTTATTTTTTTAAGCGCATTAGGGATGGAATTTTTCGTAAATTTATTGAAATATTTTTCGAAATCGTACACTTTTAGGTACAATACGGGGGTACAAAATACAGTCAGCCTTGTTCAAATCCGTACGCTCCGACGAGCGAAGCGCGAGCGTCGATGAACCCGTTGGGGCGCGCACAAACCGTGGACTTGGGTTGCGCACGAATAAATCATCGTTGCACGAGGGAACCGGGAGGATAGAGATCGCGTTCGAGGCTCGAGTCGCGGCTCCATTAATAAAATCCTTCCGCCGTATCCAGTTTAGTCGGATTAGCCGGGTCGGAGCTCTTCTATCCGGCGATGGGCACGATTTTTTTCGCTCCTTTCGCGCTTATTATTAAGAATCATATTCATTAATTAATAATCGTTCCTTTGGCGGGAAATTTCAATAAATTTATAATCCATAAATGTAACATTTTACCGGCAATGAATCGAACAAATTAATTTTTATATAATTATAATATTTATTATATTGATTTTGGTAATGATCGTAATTAAAATTTCTGTAGCATTTTCAACTTGCGCGATGAATCGACGATTCTCGGGGTTGACTGCCACTGGTCTGCGTCGAGGAACGCCCCCTTGTTTGAGAAACCAAGCTGATCCGAGAGCGAAAGAGAGACCAGACGCGGGGAGGGCATGCCTTCGCGAGTGCTTCGTACCTGCAGCGCGTTTTTGCGCGCGCGTGTTCGCGTGTGTGTGCCATCTCCTCCCTCGTTGTGCTTTTCTTATTACCATTTCTTCGCTCGTTCGGGCTTCTCTCTTCGTCGCGCGCTCGCAAGATTGTTGGCCTCTCGCGCGCTCCTTCCGCTCCTCAAGACCGTCTCCGCTCGGATCCGAGATTGCGGCGCAGCGGCAAGTGCGCTCGCCCGGAGAACCGATCACGTTGAACACGACGACTGTATGTATACTGACTGCGTGTGTATACTTAATGTAGAAAAAAAAAAAAAAAAAAAAAAAAGGATTGGAAGGAGGCAAAAGAATGCGAGTGTGGTGGTTAGCCAAGGTGGCCAGTAGTTAGCACTCCATTACACATGCTTACCTATCATCAGGGCACGTCAGTGCACGCGGTTTACTCCTGCAGCACGATTCAACCTCGTGCAAAGGATGCATATTACATTCATGGTGGAGCCCGAGGATCGTGGACGCTACGAATGCCCCCACGTTCCCTCGGCGTTCACGGGCCACTCTATCGCGGGTCCGTTATCCTGGATTAATAAGATTTCTGTGTATGTGCGTTTTTTTTTTTTTTTTACTCGTACGAGAAGGAAATTCATCGTACGAAATATTGAGATTATTGACGCAATGAGGCGCGACGGAGACAAAAGCGCGCGGTTGTTTCGTTTGGCAATATGGGAAATGAAACGAGGCTTCCGAAGGACTTTGGTCGGATCTCGGGTTTGCGGGGAATTTACCGACAAAAGTTGACCGATTCGGCAATTTGGCTGGAAAGAATTTGTCAGAAAGCATTCGGAAACAATTTGCCGAAAGGGATTGTTCGAAGTTGGATTCAACGAAAGTGGGATTGTCCGAAAAATGCGATTTACCGAAGACAATTGACCGAGATTTCAATCGAACGAAAATACAATTTGCCAAAAGTGCAATTGAATGAGAGTAAAATTCAACGAAAGTGGAACTGACCGGAAAACGTTGTACCCAAAAAAATATAAGTTCATAGAATTGAATAATAACGTGATTACAAAAGAACTGCAAGTTCATCAATTCAATTTAATTCGATTATGACGGTACTTTAAATTTAATAATTCACTTTACTTTTGTCGTAGAAAATAACATTTATCGTTATCATCGATGTGCGGTAATTTTCCAAAAAACGTTCGTGCAAAAATCCGTCCAATTTTTTCGACGGGTGGCCCGTTCAGTTCTGGACAATATAAATTCGAGGCGAAAGTCGAACCGAAGCAAAGTATACGGGCTTTGTGTATCGCGGATGAAAAAGTAGATAAATAAAATGCCCGGGGTCCGAGAGATGATATCCAAAGCGGGCACATCGGAACGGTAATATCCGAAAGGTAATTTTCGGCGAAGAGCCGGGAATGGAGCGAAATAAAGTGTGAACATGCCTGATAAATTTGGTTAAACGGCCGATGATTTGGGGCCCATCGAGACCGAGATACGGCAGCGGCTCCGGGGCGTTATTAGCAACGAACTTGTGGGATAAACACGCCGATCCCAATGGAAGGTTTCATCCGCGCGAAGCCTCAATGACCCGAAAGTTCGTGAGAAATTGAGGAAACTCTTGTCCCGCATCGTTTTATCGTACGCGCATGTGTTTGGGAAGTGTGCGCGGAGAGTGACTTTTCCGCACCAGAGTGAGAAATTCGTTGAGATTCCTGCGACGCTTGCGACGCGGAAAAGAACAAATAAGTTCGCTGAACGCATGGTATATGTTTGGCTTGACCGCGCACTGTGGATGATTTTTGTTGCAGTCCGAGAATCACATAGGACGGGTATCGTATCGTAGCCCGGAACTCATCGAAATTCAAAGCGATCCGATCGGCCACCGAATCACTTGTTGTTCGAACGTTTTCTGGGTTTCCAATCAAAGAATCACATAGGACGGGTCTCGCTCTGGACCGTTTCATTCATTTTATAGTCCAGAACTCACCAGGATTTAAAGCGATCCTATCGGCTCCTGGAGGACTTGTTGTTTGAACGTTTTCTAGGTTTTCAATCAAAGAATCACATAGAACAGGACTCGCTCTACACCGTTTCATTCACTTTACCGTCCGGATTCCACCAGGATTTAGAGCGATCCGATCGACGACTGGAGCACTTGTTGTTTCAGCTTTTTCTAGGTTTCCAATAGAAGAATCACATATGCCAGGACCTTATACCGCCTCGTACGTTCTTTAGCCCGGTCAACTTTAACGGAAAGACCAATGATTCAATTGAATTCCTTTCAATTGCATCGATGCATTACAGCATTCTCCTCCTTTCGTGAATCAATGGAAATCCGCTCGAGTCAACAGAGACAAAACCGTTCGTGAGTCAATCGCCTTCGATCCCATTTCAATTCGACTTGACGTGACGGGCGTTTGTCGAAAATAACTTTCTCGCGGAATCGGTCGATTGCGAGTCGAACCAGCCAGCGATGTATTCGCCCCTCGGATCCGGAAAGCGCGGCCCAGTGACGATGTACGTTCGAACGAGAGCCCGCGAATGGCGGGGGTCGGGGTGGAGGGCTATAATAAAGCCGATACGGGCCACGGTAATGGGCCATAATGAGGCATCCATAAGTATAGGTAATGATCCGTGGATGGTAAGGAGCAGGGGGCTTTGGGGCCCACTCGAAGGCCTGCGGGTACCTCGCCGATACCCCATTTAGTCTCCTCCCGAGCTCTCTCGAGCAGGTACGCTTACCTACATGCCCGGCTTCATCCTCTCGGCATTCGTGCGCTTATTTACTTATTTACTTACTTATACACTTATTTACTTACTCGTTTACCGAGGCTCGAAGAGACCTCACTCGTTCTCTCTCTCTCTCTCCCTCTCTCTCTCTCTCTCTCTCTCTCTCTCTCTCTTTCGTCTTCTCCCCTGCGTCTCCATCCCTTCTGGTAACTCCGTCCTTTCTCTCCTCTTCTCGCTCGCGCTCGCTTTCGCTCCTCTGGCTTTTTGTACCCCCCTCATGAACTGCTCCCTGCCGTCGGGTCGCAGTCCCCGCTGGAACGCGCCTTGCCATCGCACACTTCGCTCTCTCTCTCTCTCTCTCTTCCCGATCCTCCAGCTTCGGCGAGAGAGAGTCGCGAATCAATTTAATCGTATCCCGTTCCGAGAAAATCATAGGTGCCGGACGGTTATTTAGCTTTAAGATACCAAGGAATGGGGGTGAGAGGGCGGCGAACGATGGTTCTCAACCCAAAAATCGGCCACTCCAGTCGATAGAAGTGCGATCAATGTCTCGAAATTCTATCTCTTCGGCTGGGGAGACAGAAGGGGGTGATAGTTAATGACTTATCCGTGGTCGATAATTCAGCGTTGACAGAGAGAGAGAGAGAGAGAGAGAGAGAGAGACATGTCCGATGTCCCCAACGTTCAAGGTCAAAAAGGCCTTCATTGATTCTCGTCTCGGATTATCCGGACGCAGCATTAGAGTCTCACCACCGATGGCTCTGGGTACATAGTCTCGGGGATTCCTTATTATCGGCCAAAGTGGAATGTAATTGAATGTTAGCGAGGAACACCCGAGACCATTATTTTTTTTTCCACCTTGCGTTTATTTTTGCGCTTCGTCGTCGAATGCGAAACAAAATTTATAGTTTTTTTTTTTTTGTTTCCTCGGGAAGTTTTGTTTTGGTGAATTTGTTTTTTCGACATTTTCATGCAAACATGTTCGGAATGTGCCAAAACCTCGAAAAATTACAGTAAAAAATGTAACAAAGCGCATACAGACATTTTCGAAACAATTCCAAAATGCGTAAAAACCGAACGACCGGGTGAATTTTGTTCAAATTCAATACCGATCAATGGTTTATTATGGTCCAACTTTGTACAAGATTTCAACTCGATATCTCAAAAAATGGGACAGTTGGAGCGCATACGAACATTTTTGAAAAAATGTAAATCCTTCTGAAAACTAACTGCGTAGATTTTGTTGAAAATTGGACATGTTGTATAAATTTCAGCCTCGGATCTCGAACTGTTCCCAAGTTAAGAGGTAGAATATTGCGCACATACCCACACACACACAGACAGACTGCCATTTTTTTTAAATGCGATTTTTCGAGATATTCCCAACACATTTGCACGAAAATCTGGAACCATTTTTTTTCCACCGAAACAAAGCTTCTCGAGCGAGCTTCCGAGCTCGTAACGTTCATTTTCTCTCATAATCGATTGCAAAATATGTCGCTAATGAGCGCATTGCCAATTTCAACGATTACTCGACCATCCAAGCGCGACGCTTCTGAAAAAAAAAAAAAAAAAAAAAAAAAAAAACCGCTTCCAGTGCCGAATGCCAAAGTCTTCAGCGTAAGGGAAGCTTTATAAAGGCGATTACAATGGCTCGGCGAGCCATTGATCGCCCGAGAATCTTGCCGGGCATATTATAATTGTACGTGTAATTGATACGTCCATACAGGCTATCCGAGTCGCACCGCAGACCGAGGGCGACAAAGCCCGGCGGCAGGTACGCGGCCGCGAGAGAGCTCGAAGTTAAGTACGGACAAGGGGGTTCGGAGCGGGAGCGTCGTCTGTACTTGTAGCATATTCGCATACCGGACGCTCTCTCTTCGCTATATAGCCGTCTGAATCGAGGACCCTTTTTTTTTGTTGTTACGTTCGCCTTCGTTTCTACATGTATAATAAAGCCTCTTGCCGCGAATAAATGGCTTGATTAAACACGCCATTTTGCGCAATCTAATCTCAAGCATTCAGGCTTCGTGCGACCCCACTCTCTTCCTCTTTGTGGCGTTTCTTCCTCCCGGGCCGCGCCATTGTGTCTCACACATTGCGAGACGCCTCGTCGATCATTCCGCCGTTTATGCGCACCATATAGCGTTGCATTATGGCGTTATGAATTAGTTTACTTTTTCCTGCGCGGCACTTTTTTTTTGCTACGATAGCGGCAATCTCGCCGTCATCCCTTTCGCACCTTCACGGTTTTTTTTTGTTTTTTTTTGTTTTGTGGCGACGATTAACCGCGAGACGACGGAGCCCTCTCGTTCGACCGTCGATGAGATTTCTCGTCGTCCGGAGAGTGCGGAATCGTTACAAGCGCACTCGCACAATAGCCTTGTAAATTTCTTTATCGCGACGATTGAGTCCCGAGATGGAAGGGGACGGAAGGTGTTATTATTCGGTGTCGTTTTGTTAGTCGCGAAAGCCCATTGTCGGACAAACCGTATCCGATGGAAGTGAGAAAGAGGCTGCGATCCGTTTCGCAGCATCGCGACTACGATTCTCATAATATTTTTTTTTTTACGATTTTTCTTTTTTTTTTTTTGTTACTTCATTCAATGGCAACCTAACGAATTTCATCGCTTTCCTGATATCGAAGGCTGTGAAGGTAACTCTCTACGGAGTAGCAGTAGTTGCACTTTATTAGCCTTGAAAATTGTATTTACACTGTTATTTTCCTTTTTTTTTTACAAATCTCGCAGCGTAGGCCATTGATCGAAGTCCTTCGTCTAAGAATATTCGAATGGTGTTAAATATTCGACTTGTTTTGTTGATATTTTGTCATTTTTATGGTTACGTATGATGTTAGTCCAGTCTAGTTAGTCCTATGAGAAATAAATAATAACGAAAATAATAAATACTAAATGTAATAATAATAATCTCTCTATATAACAAAAATCTCTCTATACAATAAAAATAACTCGCTGCCGCCGCTGTGTAGGAGACGGTACTTTAGACAACATGCTTAAGTTACGGAATGGCTAAAGTCACGGAGATACTAACGTTTCGGAGCGGCTCGCGTACCGGACAGAATTAATATAGAGAGATATTTAGAGATTCGGTATTTATATTTAGAGTCGACATGCGCATTTTTCAATTTCTGTTGTGCACTTTGTCGCAATGTTTTTTCTATTAAAAACACTGTAACGCGCATTGTTTTTTTTTTTTTCGAGTGTAACAAAGAATTTTCGCGAAAGAACGATTCGGCTCTCACGAAACGAGAAGTCGCGAACGAATTGCGATTGTCGCTGGCGCGTTCACGAGGAGCAAAACCGTTCTCGAAGGTGAAACAAAAAAGGGAAGAAGAACGAGGAGGGAGAAGAAGAAGAGGAAGAAAAGGTACGCGAGGAAGTTGGGGACGGGCGTGCTCGATGCTCGCGCATTGGTTCGCCGGTCGGGAACGAGTGTGTGCACAGTCGCCATGTTGAAAAGTCCCCCTCCTTGTGCACCACGTGCTCGAGTCGGAGAACGATCGTTGTCCCGTGTGTGGACCCACGCGAGAGGATATCTTCCGACAGTGCTCACATTCGAGCCGGGCGAAGCGTTTGAAACGCGCGGTACTCGTCGCACCGTTTCGACAACGAGAAAGTACTTTTTTTGAAAATAATGCAAGTTAGACGCGCGCATTCCTTCCTCATTTAGTTTTCAACGTCGTTCGGAAAGTTTTTTCCGGGAGGAAGAAAAATGATGCGCATTAAATTTCCGCATCGCTTCCTCATTTTGTTCCCAGCGGCATTTACAAAGGTTATTTTATGAGGAAGCAAAGTTATGCCAATTAGGATCGCGTGTCGCCTCCTCATTCTGTTTTTGACGTCGGTTTAAAAGCTTCCTCTGTGAGGAAGAGAAGGACTTGGCGCTTCACATCGCTTCGTTATTTGGATCTTAACGTCAGTTCCAAAGCTTCCACCATAAGAAAGAAATATGATGGAAACTGGAGTTCCCCATCGCTTCCTCATTTTGTTTTTAACGTCTTTTACGAAGCTTCTTCTTTGAGAAAGTAAAATAAAATCAGAATTTAGAATTTAGAATGGGGAAGTCTTAGGAAATTAGAATTACCCATCGCATCCTCATTTGGGTTTCAACGTCGTCTACAAAGCTTCCTCCGTAACGAAGAAAAATGTGGCAAATTGAAGTGCCACATCGCTTTCTAATTATGTTTTTCGACGTCGTTCGCAAAGATTCCTTCGTACGAAAGAAAACGATGCAATTCGGAGTTTCACATCGTTCGTTTCGTTCTCGACGTCGTTTGAGAAGCTTTCTCTGCGGCCGAGAAAAGTTACCAAGAGTTACCATTAGTCGGTACGGTTTTATTCTATTGTTTTTTTTTTTTCATCGACAGTACGTAGGTACAGAAATAGCTTCTGGATTCGACCGCCTCACCGGGTTGGCAAAACGTAGCGGCAAGAGAGTCATCTTTAACCCGATGCCGTGAGATAACACAAAAAAAGTAACAAGTCTCTCGACAAGTAAACCAGAACTCTGCATTATCGACTAACTATCTCGGATCACTTAACGTGGACTTCCGCCCTATTGAGTACGAGAAAGATAATGATCGGCGGATCTGGAAAAAGAGGTACACGTTAACGTGTGGCACTTTGCCTTAAACCTAATCTTAGGCAAACTTTAGATACAGGGACACTGCTTTTTGGAACAACAACTAACTGATACCGTAAGACTGGAAAAAAAAGTTCTAGACACAAAATACAAAACTACAATTGAATAGAGCCACCTGGTTAGTGAATTTACTATAGATAATAGTGATTACAATGAAAAATAAATAATAAATAACAAATGATGGATGATAAATGATAAATACTAATCAATAAATAATAAATTTGTCGACCGCACTTAAAAAGGCTTCAACGCTGCACGAAGGAAGGGCCAAATTTTACTTCACGGTTCAATCCCTGTGGCTGGACTGAGTCGCCCTCTAGGGAGGGTTCTGCCATATTGATCGAAGAAGAGGAAGGAAGTAGACGAGGGATTATGCCCAAACGACAGCTATTCACCTGAATATCTCGCCACCGGTCGAATCCGAGTAGAGTGTTCTGCAAATAATAACCACCACAAATAATAAATGGTGCTACGATTGCCTAGCGATGTAACACAACAGTACCGCGGAACGTGGCGAGAATGTGGGTAAATTTTTTTTCTTTCCTCTTTTTTTTTGTTTATGAACCACAATGGAGATTATTACAGACGCGTCGTTCCCAAGGCAATACAATCAGTAGCGAATAATCGGAATTGAACGCTCGTCTCGCATCGTCCGATTCGCTTCACATTTTCGTCTCGCGTTTTAGTTTTATTATTAACACCGACCGAGGATGCCAGGTGCGACAAACGGTCGTATTGCATTTTTCCCTAACGCGTTTCGCTCATTTCAATTCGCTCGAACCATTCGATTTCAATTGATTAAATCTTATTGAGAATAATAATAAGAATTTACAACCCATATAGTCACGAATTTGCATACCGAAGTTTAATGCAACTCAAAACGAAACATCTCGCATTTTCGACGCGTCATTGTTGTCACTTTGTTCGATTTTTTCAAATCGTATTTTTTTTTGTGGTGTGGAAAACGTGGATCTTTCCTTGAAAAACCCTGCACCGAAATCCCTGCTACTCAACAAACGTTCCAATCGTCTCAATAAAAAAAAAAAAAACGCATTGACAATACACACTTCGGAATACATTGTGCGTTTTTTTAGGCATATTAAAGATTACATATAGGCTGAAAAAAAATATCTCTATTATAAGAATATCTCGCCGCTGCTGCTGTGTAGGGGACGGTAGTTTAGACACTGCTAAAGTCACGGAGAGGCAAAAGTGACGGAGCGGCTAAGCTCACGGAAGGGCAAAAGTAACGAAGCGACTAAAGTCACGGAGAGGCTAAAGTGACGGAGTGGCTAAGCTCACGGAAGGGCAGAAGTAACGAAGCGACTAAAGTTACGGAGTGACTAAACTCACGGAGGGGCTACAGTCACGGAAGTACTAGAGTCACGGACGTACGAACTCGAAGTGGCTCAAATACCGGTGGGAATTAATATAGAGAGATATTTAGAACGATAGTATTACTTTGAAGGAGATTTATTTTATGCCGTACACAAATCGGAATCAGATTTCTTTATTCGAACGATTTCCTTACAATTATTATACATTAAACGATTTGAAATTTAAATTCAGAATTATTCCGAAATATATTTTCCGAGCGCCCGCGGTTCCTTCGTTGAACGCGCACATTGTGCGAATTGCGAATTCGTTATAATCGTATTCGTCGATTCTTTAATGGCGCGAAAGTTTCGAAAGAATTTTTTTTTTGTCGTTCGACAGCGCGAAATCGTGGCGCGTCGCCGAAGCCAAATGTTTCGACGAACTTCCACGATCCGGGCGGCCGCGACGCCCTCGGAAGAAAAAGTTCACGCTCCATTTGAGATCGAAGTAAAGACATTTCACGATCGGCATCGCGATAAACCGACCATAACCGCGCGTCAATGACACGTTCGTCGGATCGCAAGCCGTCCGAGACGAACATTCGTCGTGGAGAAATGTTTTACACGCGCGAAAGAATACCGAGCCTGCCGACGCGCGAAGGATGAAAAACGATCCGAAACGACGAAGACCCTTTCTGTCGCGCGGGAAGCGCCCGATTGAATCGAGGGCAATCGAACGACAGCCGAATATTCGCCGATGCGATAATAGATTTTTTACGCGCAAATCTGAGAAGAAATTGTTGCAGCTCTCATGGAAACAAATCAAGAAATGCAACTTGTCGTCAAAAAACTTTCCGGCCCTTTTGGAAAAAAAGGCGAAAAAACGCAGTGTCCACAAAAAGCTTCCGGCCCTTCTGGAAAAAAAGGTGAAAAAATCGCATTGTCTTCGAAAAGCGTTACGGCCCTTCTGGAAAAAAGTTAAAAAATACAAATTGTCTTAAAAAGGCTTTACGGCTCTTCCGAAGAACGTTAAAAAACGCTCATTGTCCTCAAGAGCTTTACGGCTCTCCTGTAAATAGTTAAAAAAATGCAAATTGTCTTCAAAAATATTTACGCCTCATCCGAAAGAAAGTTTCGAAAAATGCAAATTGCCCGGCAAAAAAAGCGTTACGGTCTTTTCACCCAAACTTGAAACTATCAAAAGCTAATCCGAAACCATTACGAAACGAGAAATCCCCGTAAATACGAATGAAATCCCGATTTCCCGACGCAGAGATATGCACACTACATTTTTTTATTATTCCACGATCACTAATTCGTCACTGAATTGACCTCGAAAAAAAAATCATCCCTAACCATCCAACGTGATCCACCACTCGTTCTCGAACCAAAACGCAAACGGAGCAAATCATCTCCGCAAAAAAATCCAAGAAATCGCGGCCCCGATTCGAAAAACTTTTTTCCCGGAAGCGTTAAAAAATATTCCTCGTCGCAAAGGCCTTCGACAGGACCATCCAAAATTCCCTCTGGTCTCCTCCCCCGCTGCGAGGACTCCAAAGAGCCGCAGAGAGTCGCCTTAATCGACGGGGGATCGACGAGCCGCACCGCACGCCCGTCGCGACGCGGAACACTCGCGACTTCAGACGTATCAATTAAACGACTCATTTTCATCGCGCCTTCGCGACAAATTAAAAAAAAAAAACCGTTCGTCAACCGCCCATCGTCCAGGCGAATGGTCATCCCGCTCGCGGGTCCAGCGCGCTTTTCATCGGCTTTGGCTCCATGCAAAGGGGAGGCTCGGGCGTGTTTCTCACCGCGCGTTCCTCCAATCGCTTGGCTCGTCTTCGCGGCTCGTTGGACGAGGAACAAACCGGTCGACGCCTCAAGGGCGTTGCCCGAACTCCCTCCAACGAACCGGCGATGCCTCCTCGAGGTGGGGGAAAAGCAGAGAGAGAGAGAGAGAGAGAGAGAGAGAGAGAGAATAGGAGGCGAGGTAACCCCACTCCAGTGGCACGAGCGGACTCGTTTAGCCGGTAATTTTCTCAAACACTAGCAAGCGCTCAGGCCAGAAGCATCTGTCGGGACAAACGACGGATCCGTTAGCTTCGCCTCTCGATACTCCCGCATCTTCCGTTAAAGCCGCGTTCGAGCAAAAAGTGTCCTCTTAACGCGCGAAAAAAAATATAAAAAAAGAAAAATAATATCAAAATATTTCTCATCGCGCTTTGAAGCTTCTCGGTCTCGTGCGCGATTTTCTACCGCGGTTGAGTCGTCGATAATTCGGCTGCGCGAGTGACTGTGCGTTCTTCGAAAACAACAAATATTTTGGTGAAAGTTTTTTCTTTTTTTTTTTTTCTTTTTTCTTCGAGTTTATAGATTTTCCGTCTCAAAATCGAGCCCGGAGCAATCGAAGTGACGAGCGTGGAGCTCTCGAGAGTCGCGAATGTGTCGCAGTGCGGTTTATCGCCGACGGATGATTCTGTGAATGGTTCGCTATTATCGCAATGAAGATAGCTTTCGCGAAATCAAACTGACGATTTTTCGCTGAAGAGTGATTTATTTGATGAGAAAAAAATATAATAAAGTAACGTGAGTTTAAGAAAAAGCGGAAACAGAAGAAAAAAATTCAGTGCGCAAAGGATTCAGTGCGCGAGGCAAATTGTTATGTCGATATCGAGTGATGAAAGTTCAGTGCTAAATGGGACCGTCTCGACTGAGTAATTTATCGTCGTTGTGAAAAAAAAGAAAAAAAGAAAAGAAGAAAAAAATTTGAATAATACAGTCGGGGATATTCTCGTTGCCGTCGGGTAGCGAGAAAGATCGATTAGCCGGGTGGAGGGGCCGGCGGGGTGGGGGTGGGGGGTGGGGTCGGGAAATTTTTGAAAAATTTCCCGTCAGACATCGGTCGCTTCCCGAAGAGGGTAAAAACAAGGTGCAGATACGAAAATTCGGAAAATTTTGTAATCGCCGAGGGCGGTACGATGATGCCGCTCGCTCCGACGCCAATAGTGCCGGTGCCGTCGAAGCCGAAGATCGGCTTCAGCATAGACTCGATAGTCGGCGGTGGCGGTGGCGATCGTTCCCGCGAGCATCAGGATCGCTTGGACAGGCTTCACGAACGCGTGGACATAGAGCGGGACGATGGAAGCCCGATGGAGGTCGTGGAGGGCTCGTCGTCGCCGTCGAGGGCCGTGAGAAGACTGCCGGTTAGCCGATCGCCGGCCCATTCCGAGGGTTCCGATCGGCCGTTGTCGAGGAGCTCGTCCGTCGAGTCTTATCCGACCTCGCGGCGCACGCCCTCCGTCCACAATGGTCATCATCCAAACACCACCACCAACAACAACAACAACAACAACAACAACAACAGTAGTAGCAACAACAACAACAACAACAGCAGCGGAAACAGTCATCATCGTCATCACCTCCACCATCATCATCTTCAGGCGTTGTCGAGTCACCTTATGGACTTTGGCAGAACGACGACCCGCAGCCACAGTGGCGGTTCCACGCCGAACAACAGTCCGAGTCCACCCCACCGGATATCGTCCCACGGCGATTCGCCGGTCGGCGCGCCCCATCCCCAGCCGCCGCCGGGTGTCGTCCGTCCAAGTCCGAATTATCTCGGTCCGCCGCCCGGCGCCGCGACCGCCGCCGCCGTCGCCGCCGAGCAGATCAAGTCCCTCTACGGCCTTCAACCCGGCCACGCCGGGCCCGGACCCCAACCGGGACAGAACGAGTATCACACCCAACAATTCGCCCTCGCCGCCAATATCGCCGCCGCCCAACACTTTCAGGCCGCGAATCTCGCCGTAGCGCTTCAAGCGCATCACGGCGGCTCGCCGCACGGACCACCGCACGGGCCGTACGGCCACGGCGGCGCACCCGGAGGACCGCATCCGCCGCCGCATCCGCACCAACCACCCAGGGACAGCTATCCGCTCTATCCCTGGCTACTCTCGCGGCACGGACGAATCTTTCCGCACCGATTTCCCGGCGGTGAGCATCAATCATTTGTTTCTTCTCATTCGGGACGCAGATCCTTCGGGCTCGCCGGTCTAGATCGAAACAATGAAAGAAACTTTCGCGAAAACGAGAGTAACGGAGAACCGAGTTGGAGAAGAGAATAATGCGAAGGGTTATTAGGTAACCTCGAAAGAGAAAAAAGATGTTGACTGGCGAACCCGAAGCGATCCGCGGACAATTCGTCGGAAAAACTACTTGGCCAAAAACAATTTATCGAACAACAATTCGTCGAAATACAATTTGTCGAAAAGACAATTTGACTTCTAAATCGAGGAGCTTCGCGAAATTCGGAAAGTTGCGACAAGATTATTTTTTCATTGAATCTCGACGCGAAACACTTTTTCCGGACATTCGAAATGCCTCGCAAGATTTTTTCAACGCAACGACGATTGCCGAAATTTTTTCCATAAATCCGTTCAGTTCGGAAGGTTTGACTGTAAAAAGAGAGTCCGTTACCGGAGTGTGTTGTTACCTATCTTTCAGATTACGACCTCTTTTTGCACACTTAAAGCCCGTTATTTTTGCGTATCATCACCATACGAAAACAATGCGCATTAAATGTGTAAAAGAAGGTCACATCGGCAAAGATAGGAAACAAGACACTTTTTTTCCCTGTGCACTTGCATTTGACGCGTAGCACCTCTCGCAACGTGTCTGCAATATTTTTCCTTCATGCTCGAGTCGAAAGAATTTCATTTTTCAGAGTTTTTTTGTTTCTTATAATTGTCACGCACCATGAGATCTTTTTCGCTTTTGAACGTGTAACTTATAATATAACGTAATTGAATATTGAATATTAAATATAACTGGGTCAAATAATAACTTCGAATGATCAAAAGCATGCGTTATTTGCCAGATCTTCTACTAATCGATGCTCATTGAATTGTCACCACGCTTATCGCGAAGCGCGTTTGAGAAATATATTAAAATATATGAAGGTTACAATTTATGAATGACAGTAAAAATGCGCATATCTCATAAATACCAGATATATGAGCGATATGTATATATATATATATATATATATATATATATATATATTATATTATCATGCGACAACATGATATATGATATAATGTAATATAATATTATAAATGATAATAATAATATAATAATATTATAATATATTATTATTATTATTATACAATTTATTATATTTTCGACCAAATGGCAGCGCGACGCGTCAGGATTAAATCGTGTTCCAAGCCCGGTTTCTATATTTCTTTTATTTTTTTTTTCGTAAACGCGTACACAGTTCACTTCGTAGATCAAAGTTCAAGAGGTTTCAAAGATCATGGAACCATGGTTTTGAGACACATAATACGTGGTTCAAGCCGAGTTTCACCGACGTATCATTACCATGACCCGGTGAAGGGTTTTCCCCGATTCGAGTAGCCGGCCAAGTCCGGAGGCACGATCGAACTCAACCGTACACAAACACACGCGTCGGTGTCATCATCTTTCGCGGCGAGAAAAACGTCCGCGCGCGTTCACGTATTTCTCATCGTCGTTACACAATCTTTCGTAATTCGGATTTTGTAACGGTCCGACGGCGTGGCTCGTATTACAAATGCTCGATGTGACTTCGACGACTCGCTTCAATTCGCTCTTGTCGAGACACAATTTTCCTTCGAGCTCCCGTCGCCGATGCGCGATTCAGTCTTCCTCTCTTTCGGAACGGAGCTTTTTCTCAGTCTCCGCTATTCGATGAAATGCTTCTTTTTTTCATCATTTTGGACATTTTGGAACGTTGAATTGTCGGTAATAATTTTTTTCCGAATTTTACAAATTGCGGGAAAAAGAAATCAGAGCGAACGATGTATGAAAAAAAAAAAAACGATTTTTGATTAAAAAATAAATCATTACTCTTGGAATTCATAATTTTTCAGACGAAGCTTTAGCGTGATAGTCTTGAGATACGATAGTGTAGGGGAAAAATAGCTTCATGGTTGGCGGTTCGAGAAAAGTTTTTAGAGAGTTTCGAGAAAGATTATTTCGAGAATTTATTTCTATATCCGAACGGGTATGGGAGTGGAGCAAATTGCGATAATCGCGAGAAGTGCGCGATTGATTATGGAAATTAGATTGAAGAGTCGTTGAACAATTGTTTTTTTTAGTATATACATTTGTATAAATAATTAATAAATGATTATGCGATATACACTCGAGTTAGCGACTCGCAATAATTTTGGCTCTGACTGGCGTTTGAGGTCGTTCCGAGCCCGGGTGACCGCGAAGGGTCAATTTTCTTTTTTCCCGCGACGTTTCGACGTTACGATCAACGCGACTCGGGGGCGAGACAGTGGAATTGAGTCTTATCCATTCCAATGCGAAATCATATTAATTGCCTCTACGTGCGTGTAATGCGCACGAGCGATATTCGCATCGTCTCTCGGTAACCCGGGGGCTAATAACGGTAACGTGCAGACGCGCCCGGATCGCGTGCAATATTATACTCGAAGGCATTTAGGCCCGACACGCTTCCGTGTTATTAATCGGTCGGCGAGTCGGAGGGGCGGAGGAGGAGGCCTTTCCTCGTTCGAACTCCCCCGCGCTCTTGATGACTGTCCCGACGGAGTTATCCACTCGCGATAATAATATTACAACTTCGCATCGATGTACGATCCGCCCGCTGGCCTTGCGTGATTTTATTAAGAATTTTGTGACTCGCAAGCCTCAAAATAGTCCTCACAGTCCGGCCAAGAGCGAGCTTACCGAGCAGAATTTCGGTCAGGCTTGCCTTGTGTCCCATCGGAGCCACCTCGGGTATCGACAAGGCATGCCATATCAGGCTAGCCGAATGTCAACCGGATCAGGACCACATCGGATATTGCCAAGAGTCGCCGCAGCAGATTAGCCTGAACTGTCTGCGATCGGGGCCAAGTCAAAATACGATAGGGCGTGCTATTGTAAAATGTATATCATGTAACGGACATTACGCATTAAACAGCCACGATGGTTTCTAACTAATACGAAAAACTCATCCGCGCGAGCACAGTGCGAAGCCGAAGAATCGGCTGTTGCAAAAAAAATCGGTGGAAACACGCCCTATCAAATAGGGTTGCGAGTGCGTGGAATGCACTTCCGGCAGTGATAGTGGAGTCCAAGACATTGAACCAGTTTGAAACTAGATTGGATATGATCGGAAAACGTTTCGGTAAGGCCTACCACAGATATTTGGTCGTGAGAATTTGGTTTCGGGCAACCCGAGTTTAGTTTCGCGAACCGGGGCGAGGTTCGCGTGACAAATTCAAAATAATCGAGTCGAACGATTTTCGAGCGATACCACATTGTCAAACTTGGAATCCATATAAAGGGAAATACTCGTCGAAAGATCGTCGATGGTGCGAGCACGCGCGCAGTGCGTCGATACAACGAGGCGCTTTCCGCGGTTGCACTCGCGTCTGTCGCTCCGCGCCGATGGGAGGCTGTTCAGAGCTACGATTAGGTATTAGAAGGAACGTCGACAGAGTCGCGCAAGGCAATTACATCATCGGGGTCATGCCACCGTCCCGAGCGTCGGAGTTTCAGCACTCATCGAGGTTCAGCTTCTCCGCGTTGAGTTTATAAGGAGAGGAACAATTATCATAAATTTGCCGCAATCGGCACGTGAATCGCCGGCTCGCAGAGTCGTTCGTATGGCGCAAACAGTCGGATGGGACGGATGAAGGTTCTTTTTGCCCTTAGATGACGCATACCAATCCCCCGAGACTGGGCCTCAGACACGATAATTTCTTTCTCTCGATGTTCTTCATTTCCGGCGATCGGTTGCGATCGGTTGCGATCGGTTGCGATCGGTTGCGATCGGTTGCGACCGATGGACGGAAGCTCGGTGTTGATGGTGCCGATACATTGTCGTACATACAGTGCCGAGACATTGGCACACGATCGTTTTCCAATAGTCGAGCTCGTCGAGCAAATTTTCAATCACAACTGCTCATGAGTTGACACTGCCAAAACCTCTAGTTCGATCGAAAAGATTGGATGAAGCATGGAGCCGATGATGCTGACATTGGCACGCGATTGTTGGCCAATAGTTGAGCCCGTCACTCAAATTTCGGACGATAACTGCTCGTCGATCCTGGCAGTCAAGGGCCCGAGACCGATCGAGAGCATCGTTCGAAGCTCGCCACTGATAGCGCCAACACGTGCGGCCTGACATGACTCAATCGTCGAACGAGTTTTCGATGATAACTCCTTGCCAATGTTGGCCGCTAGCATTGCCATCCATCTGTCCCATAACTAATGGCATTTATGCGCGACATAGTTGTCGTCTTAGTTGTTATTCAGACTTCCTATTAACCGGCCCGGGCGATTGGAACATTCGTTGTCTTCGATCTACAAACTATTATCCTCTCCTCCGGTTCGGTACACGGTTAATAGATCCCAGGAGGCATGTTACAGGGAGCTTATGATGCGTATCCCCGTGAGAGAAGAGATATAATCCCGTGCCACGCCTGCACGCGTTCGCTTCGCTATTCGATTCTTTTCCTTTTTTCATTGCTTTCGTCTTTTTAGATTTATCGACTCGTTTCTTTCGCTATCGCAGGCGCATTCGTTATACATTTCCGCGTGGTTAACGACACAGTTTATAAATTGCGTATGATTCGAGGCAGGTTGTCGACTGCGGTACAGTCGGATAGAACTCGAAATTCAGAGGGAATTTCGAACGCTTCTCAATGAGATACGAGTCTTAAAAAATCTAGCGTCCAGAAGGTACGGATAATATTGATTTACCATCATTTTGATTTATTCACATTTTTGAAAATTTATATTCAAATGAGAGTTCCTCGAATGCATTGTCGTCAGCGATTATTGAAAAAGTCTATCGTATTTATCATGAATTGCCGAATTGCACAATCGAGGATTTTTTTTTTTTTTTTTTTTTTTTTCTTCTGTGCTTGAGTTCTTCACATTTATTCCCATTTGGGAAGCGTCGGAAATTCTCTCCGAATCCCACCTCCGGCCGGACTGTGCCTTAAGAGGGCTCAATCGCGGAAATCGCCTTCCGATGCCGTTTCGCGCGCGCATTGCGTCGAGGATTTCACGGATACGGAGCGCAACGAGCACGGCGAATATCACTTTGGCGAATACACATCGGACGAGCGGGTATGATTAATCGGCTACGCGGACTTGGACTTGGGCGCGAAACGAGCTTGGAATCGAGCGTACCCACGTGTTCGTTGACCCAGTATCGGAGCGAAACGTTTCTCTGGCCGATGGGTATATACGCGCATCCGGTCGAATGCCGCTGTCGCCTCGCTGACCGCTGCGAAAACTCGATTCTCGCCGCGTTCGATCAATCGACTCCGATCGAGATCGAGAACACTCGCGAGAATGATCCTCAAACCGACAATTGCAATTGCAATGGATCATCGGAGACATCCTTCGTGGATTCGCAACGATGCCGATACCAAAGCCGTGTATTATCGTAACTCGGTAACGACCGACAATTTCTTCTTCTCACTGGGAAAAAAATTTAGTTGGGTCGACAAAATGTGCGCTTGAATACGTGCAACTAAATATTTAGTTAAAACAAGAAAAAATTAATTTGCCTCAAATATTCGTTGGTCCTTCGATGCAAAGAACTGTTCAACAAATTAGTTATTTTCTTGAACGAACTGAATATTTAGTTGCGCGTATTCGATCGCAAATATTGTTGGCCTAACTAAACTTTTTTCTCAGAGCTCCATTATTTTTCCACGCAAAACGCGATCCGACAACTGACAATTTTTTTTTTTTTTTTATAATTGTTTAAAAAAAACTTAAGACTGCAAAAAAGAGTGTAGTAAATGCATTGTCGAGAAACAGTTGAAATCACACTAATGAAAAATAAAAAAATAAAATGAAAGATTAAAAAATATTAATATCAAAATATACCTATATATTATTATGAATATTATGTATATTACTTTATTTTTTTAAATTATATTATATTTCTCATAAATATAATGAAAATATAAAAATATAATTTCAAAAAATGCATTTTAAAAGTTAATTTTTTATTTATTTTGTATTAGGTTTCCGAGTTTTTTTGTTTCTAAAGTAATACAATTTCGACGCGGCATGCACAATATCCGAAAATAACTGCTAGATACGAAATCCTCTTATTTATTTATTTTATTTTCGTCAGTCCAGTGTTGAAAAAAGCGCGCGGAATACATCGGGGAAGAGGAGAGAGCGGCGACACGCCGTTATCTAGCAATTAGCGGGTATCGGTAATGACTCGACCGCGTAATAACTCGCCTCGGGAGATACACGACGACGAGAGTCGGAATTACAGTACATAATAATAAGTTTACGATGGTTTTTCATCCCGCGTCTCTCGTCGCTCGCTCGGGGAGGGTGTTTCGTTACAATCCGAGCCAAAAGCGACGTTCCGGGAGGAATCCGAACCCTTAAATATTTCATATTTCAATTGAATATTTCAATATTTAAGAATTAAATATTTTTATATTGAAGAATCAAATGAACGAAATCAACCGTTCGAACGGTTCCAAGAAAAATCGTTTATCGTAACGGTAACTCCCAAAAAGTGTTAATAATTCAATTTAAGACGAAAAAATCCCTATAAATACCTAATTACCCAAACCTAACCTAATTTTCCTGACCTAATTTTTCCTAACCTAATTCCCCTAATTTTCCTGACCTAATTTTTTTTTTCGGCGAAAGTTGGTTACTTCAATTTTTTTCTTAATTCGCGGGAGTTTTTTTTCGACATTTTTTGTCATATTGGTAGATGTCGTTTCGAATGAAAATCTGAATGGACATTTCAATCGTAACATTTTCATCAGAGTTTACGAGGAAATTGCTGAAAATTATTAATAAAAAAAAAGCATACGGAAAATAGAAACGAATGCTAAAAAATATTTACAAAAAGGAACGAAAAATAGGAAAAAAATGATTGAAATATTATCATATTAAAATATTGTTTTTATTATTATTATTATATTTAAATACTTGAATATTATTTTAATGTCATTTTTTATAAAAAAAAAAAGAGAAAACTAAATTCGAAAAAATGTGTATAAAAAAAATGAGCGGATCAAATTCTTCGAAAAGAATGTTCATTCGTTGAGCAATTTTTTTTTTTTTTGCTAACTAGTTGATAACTTTTTGGCCAACGGTAGTTTTCTCTTTCCGTCTTTTCGTGCCATTGAGAAATCTTCGGAATATCACTTTTGGCTTGGACTATAATCAATACATCCTCTTCAATTACGCCCATGCGGGTCGAAGAAAAAAAAAAAAAAAAAAAAAAAAACAAAGTAAAATGAATATAAAAGTAAAATATAAACAAAAAGTCACACGGGGTATCGTGTTACGAGCGAGCCGCGAGATTATTGCCAATAAATTACGTCGGATGAGCCGTGAAATCGGACGAGTCATGTACGAGAGAATCAATGTAGGAAGAGACCTCATCGTTCCACGGCCGTAGATATGATCTTCCGAGCATTATAAATGTGTCTGTACGGCAAAAGCGAGTATTATCGCTCGTGTTTGCTGAATCTCGCACGGGGCCTCGGCGACTCGATGAAATATCATATCCGGCTTCCGGATTGTAAAAAAAAATAAGTAAGAAAAAATAGGGGTTTTTTTTTAAATATCTACTCTTTTACAGTAGAAAACACGTGGACATTTTCTTTAGGTCGAACGCAAGTAGCCATTTCTTTGAATTAGGAAAAAAAGGGGACATTATTTCGAGTATAAAAAAAATTAACATTTTTTTATACTCATAAAACAACAAAGAGACTATTTATTTGCGATATTTCTTCTCTCGTAGAGCGCTTAGCGGCCTCGTCACGAATACGAGAGGCACGAGAGACGATAATGACTTTGGAAACGCTTCGTTCGCTCCAATGTGTTCGTTATGAATGTTTCCCCTCGGGTATTGACACTTTCCCATTTCTACCTGGTGACGCGAGGACCAGCCATGGAAAACGAGACAGGCGAAAAAAAAAAAAAAGCCGTTTCGGGAGAGAACGCGTTTGGAGGGATTCACGAAAGCGGGTTAATCGTCATTGTGCGAGGCGTCGTTTACCCTCGCATACGCTCTGCGGGGCGTCGACTATATTGCCCTTCAAGCTCTTTCACGAGAATGGGCGTCGCGTTGCTTCTTGCCCTTTTTTTTTTTTTTTTTACAATAGTCTTCATTGTTACGTAGTTTTCACAGATTTGTAGAGTCCTCGAAATGTCTATAGAAACGATTGTCGTGCCACGAAACCCGCCCTCTCGAATGATCTCACTGACTCTTGTCTACATTTATGTCTCATTGAGACTGGAGAATTTTCCTGGCGCGCCCTCCGTTACTTTTTTTTTCTACGCTTCTCCGCGACTTCTATGCGCGCTATACATATTTTCATTTAATTTTTTTTTCGCGACCCAAAAGACATACATTGTCAGCGCAATCGAACGTCTTCATTCTAATTCAGGGACGAATAATTGAAAACCCAATTAATGCTCGAGTAAAATTTTTCTTCACTTCGCTTGGGGATTAATTAAAAAAAAAAAGATACAGTATGACGATAACAATAATAATATATGATAAGAATGATAAGAATACTGTGATAAGTAACGAGTAAAATAAAGTTTTTGAAAAAATCTAATTTTCAAATTTCAATTTTTTATAATAATTTTTTTTTATAGTAAATTCGAATTTTTAGAAATTTTTTTTTTTTATAAGTCAAAGTAGAACTTACAAAAACATATGGATGGTTGATATTTTTCTTCGCTAACTTAATTCATTCCATACTATTAAAAGAAGAAATATAAAAAATTTAAATTTTTTATGTTATATTATTACTTTTTTTTTAAATAAAATAAAAAATAAAAAATTGATAGAGATGCACATTTTTTAATGTATTATTACTATAGTATTATTAATATCATCATCATATCATTTTTATATAATGTTACTTTTATTATGTATCATTTTTTTTTTTTTTTTCGCGAATGAATCGGGTCCATTTAGCTTTGACTAAGAATCGACGCGGCGACGACGTCGATGACTGCGGGTCTTGGAAACTCGTAAAATCGCGAGTGAACGCCCGACTGTGCGCGCTAGCAACGACAGCGAGCTTGGCTGTCCGCAAGCTCCGCTTTTCCCCGGCGAGGCGGAAAGGAGCGGACGGCCGCGCGTTTTACGAGAGTGCCTATTCGAGGCATAATCGAATCCGTTAATATCGATTATTAGCGAGGAAACCACGCGAGACATTGGGCCGCGCAACGCGCCAATTGCGCGAATCGTTAAATATCCGAGACCTACTTATTGTTCGCGGCCGCGGCACGAGAAAATTAATTGAATCGTTGAAGCGAGTCAATTGCCAACAAGCAAATCCGCTAAAAAACGGATGTATTTTTTCTATAATACTACTATTATTACTGTTGCGTTCAAAAAGTACATACATATAAAATGACCCGTATATATAGAACGTATTTTTGTTTGTTTATTTTATTGAATCCTGGGATTAAATCCCTAAAGGACCGAGCGTACAAGTGAAACAAATGATACAGGGCCATATCTCAAATCCAATATCAAATACTAAGTTAAGTAACGGCGCAAGAGGAAAAAAAACAAAAACAAAAAAAAACCCCAAAAAAATGTGAATATGCAAAGAAGAATAAGAAATAAATTCTATCCCGACGATTCCATCTCGATGCCAACTCAAATATCCATGGTCGATGAATAAGTTAATAAATATATCAGCGGTCAATCGTGTAATCTCGCGGCAAAGCCCCGGACGTTTATGTTATTTTTTTGTTTTTTTTTCCCGCCCCTTTCGCGTTCCAATGTAAGGACCGATCGGGCCGGCATGTCCCGAGTCTACGCTCGCGATTTCGCGCAAGCGATTCGAAGGAGACTCGATCGAGCACGCGCTCGATCACGCGATATTTCTCCCTCTTCTCGTGCGTGTAATACTTATCGTGTTTCCATATACACATGTAACGAAAAAAGAAAAAAAGAAAAAAGAGTCGTGATAGCTATCCCCGAGTTTCGTAGTAAATAGCGCGTATTACCATCCGGCCGAGACATAATAACACTAATTATCGCGAAAGGATTTCTCACAGGGGAACAAAGTATGACGAGAGGGGAATGGTAGCGAGAGAACTGTGCAGAGAAAGGCCTTCGGTGCATTCATTATATCATATCGTTGCGGCGTTCTCGCTGCGAAACGATTAATTAAAAGAGCATTAAGGGCGAGTTCTCGGGAGTTTTGTGCCTCGCGGTTTCTTACCGTTCCTTCCTGTGTTCTGATCTCGCGAAAGATGGAACGAGAGGCAAGACCGAGGCTCTTGCTGCTGCTCGTTCGAACACTTCGGCACAACGTCGCCGTTAACTCGACGCGGGCAGTCCGAGCAAAAAGTAACTTCAGGCTGCCTGATACCTTATCGTGTCCCGCTAAGGTATTCTCGGTGGCTCCCTGATCTGGCAAATCTGTCGTAACTTTGACGTGTGCTCGATGAGACATAGATAGGGAAGCATGACGCAGTGATTCCGATTCCCAATGGGGCAATCCTGACGTAGGCCAGGTACTTAGTACGCTAAGACAGGAGCTCTCTACGAATACCGTACCCACCCAACAGCCCAGGGACTTGAGTACTCGAAGACACCAAGTAGGTACTTATAGCTTTCGCCCAGCTCTGTATCACAGTACCGCGAGTATTTTAGCGCTGTTCTCAAGAATTGAACAATACAAAGTAACTTAGTTTTGCCCGGTTGGTCCCTATCGGGTTGCCTGATCGGGTTTTTCCACGGCAACCGCGTTACACAACCTATCGGGGCCCGATGAGCCATCTTATCAGGATCCCACGAAGATTTAGCGCAGTGTCTTGTAGCGGCCTGACGCTGATCCATCCACGAATTCTACTCGGTATGGCGCTTCAATCGTTTTGATGCCTTTCCCGCACAATCGGTATAAACGCCGTGCCATGCGAGAAGTCCGCTTCGCAAACTCTGTCTTCCACTCCCGGCAGTTTCGCTCGTCAAGCGCATGTACCGTGCCACATAAACTCGGAACGCTGATGGGAGAACGGATAATTTGATACTGGCCGTTTAGTATTTATTTCGGAGTAATTCCGAGTCGCTCTGGGCGTCTCAGCTGCGCACGGAAACTTCACATGCGCCACGTATAACGCAGACAAGGGGATCGGAGCGGGAGCAGAAACGCAAGAGAGCGATGCACCGGCGCCTCGGCTCCCGTAATTACGGTCCATCGACTCATCTACTTCGGCCTTCTTCATCCTCTTTCTCATCTTGCTCCGTTTGCCATCTCCACTAACCACAAGTAGACCGGTCAAGAAGTTGAAAAAAAATTACATATATATATATATATATATATATATATATATATATATATACTATATACATATATTTATACATAGTTTTGCGGCTCATCGACACGGGTTAACCCCAAGGCGGTGTCTACCGAGCAAGAAGCAGGTCCGGCCTTCTCGCTTCTCCGCGTCCGTGCAATTCCTCCTTCGGATCGGGAGAGAATTCGCTAATGTCGAGCGAAGAATTGCCAACTAAGAGACCCTTTCGCTCCAGAGATTCCTGTCTTTCTCTCTTCGGACAGCACACAGTGCCTCTCGCCGCTAGCGCGAAAGGTCCCGGGGCCTCGATGATGCCCGGTTCGCGGGAGAATTCTCACTATCGGCCGTGCCTCGCGCCGTTACCCGTCCACGGAGTAACTTCGTTTTCCGCAACTGTACGCACGCTTCTGGCGAGGATTAACAGCATCGCGTGTTTTCATCTTTTTTCATTATTAGTACTTTTATCCTGCCGCTGGTGAAATATAGATGTGCACATCGAAACACGAGGGGCATCATTATTCGCGATCATCCGAGATCATTCGAGAACTTTGGACATGAAAGTAAATTTGAAAAAAAAATATATAAAAAAAATTAAAAAAAACAATATAATAAAAATGAATAAAAATGATAATAATAATACTAAATAATTTTTTTATTCTTTAAAAATTATATATATATTTTTTATTTTTATATTATTATTATTTAAAAAATATTATATATTTTTTTAATTATTATTTTTCGCTATGTTTTCATCGAATCTAAATATTCCACGTGGTAATCCTACAATTCTACAGTCAAATTTCCTGAAAATTTCGAAAAAGTTTTACCCTCGATATAATCGTTAACACGACATTGTATACGACAATTCATTTCTTAATCATCAGTTTTGATATAATTTATTCGTAAAGCGAGACACTCGAAACTCCAACTGTTAGGGGCAACCGCTGATCTATGTTTGTTTCCGTGCGCGAACTGAATCCCGCGAAAACTTGTTAAATTAGTGTCTTTTACTTTTTTGAAAAAAAAAAAACAGAAAAACAGTAATTTTAGGTTAATTTTAATGTAATGAAATATAATATAAAAACGATAGAAATATGATAAAAAGAAATTCACAAAATTTGTCGACTTTTTGAATTTTCCGAAAAAAGGAACAATAAAACCAAGTTTCCGGTTAAAGTAAAATATTTTCGAAAAATCGGTAAAAAACCGACACCCAAAAGTGGCACCGAAGCTCTCGGCGATATTGCGGAAATAGCGTCGACGCGATCGAGAAACAGCGGATTACGAGGACATTTCGGTGATAGATCGGTGGAAAACAAACAACGGAACACGGGCGATGAGCCGTGTCTTCGCGCACCGGTTTAACTGGTACACGAGCTCCGTGCGAATACAACCGCGATTTATCGTGTTCCGTTTTTTTTTTTTTTTTTTTTTTTTCGTTATTACGAGAGCCGCGAGTATCTCGAACGACTTCCGGCGAGTGAAGTCGACCCGGTATCGGGGAACGATCGACAGGCGCCTCTACGAAGTAGAATACTCAATTAGTCGTACCACAACGGCCGTTGCGTTTCACCGCCGCCACCAGAAGTTTGTGTTCTACGCTGTCGAGACCGACCAATACCGTGACGATTTATCCTCGGGCCTTGCCGAGCCCGCGCCGCTCGAGAAGGCCCTCGCGCGCTTATCTTTACGCCGCGACCTTATGCGCGTTCTTAACTTATGTATACCTCCGTGTAGATACAAGTTTAACGCGTACAACGCGCTCTCGTATCATTGTAAACCTATCGCCTCACACGTGTACCTCTTTGTATTAATATACATATTCGTTGTACGTAATTTCTTTCTTTCTTCCTTTTTTTTTTTTGTTGGTTTACACGACTCTTTTCATTGCTATCACGACCGATAGTGTTTTTTTTGTTGTAATCCTTGGTCTAGTTAAAAACGCCTCTGTCGATTGCGGCTTCTTTCGTATCACTGAAAAAAAAAAACTTGTTCACCGTTCGTTAAACCGTCTTCGTTGCCCGTTACGCGGCAATTCATTTCTCGGCTCAATAACGACGCTCTCGCGTTCGCTTCGATTGATAAACGTTGTTTATTTTTCCTCAAGTATGCCTTTCTTTCTCTGTCCTTCCCGCAGGCCCGGACATACCCGGCTTTTTGCTGCAACCCTTCAGAAAGCCAAAGAGAATAAGAACGGCGTTCAGTCCGAGTCAGTTGCTGAAGCTGGAGCACGCATTCGAGAAGAATCATTACGTCGTCGGCGCGGAGAGGAAGCAGTTGGCGCAGGCCTTGTCCCTCACCGAGACACAGGTAAGAGTACAGAAAGAATAAAGAAAAATATATATATATATGTGTATATATATATATATACCCTTTTATATTTTCATTACACAAATTCCTATTATCACGCGTGTCTTTACGCTGCGCCTCCGTGAGCGTGTAATTATCTCGTCAGAAGCGATAATTTTCTCCTTCATTGTGAACGATGCATGAGAGAAGTTTGCGCGCCGGTTTGATATACGCTCTTCGCCCGACACTTATAGTTTATTATGGTTATACACGAGATTTATGCGAATTATTAGTTTTTTTTTTTTTTTTTTTTTTTTTTTTCTTTATTTTTTTTTTTTAATCGGACGCATCACGAATCGATTGCTGTGCGTGAGGTTTGTCTTGGCAATAAGCGTCGCGAGAATCGCGATGCGTTGCGTTTGCTCGGAGTTCGAAAGGTTTCGTCGGATCGCAGTCGATAGCGTTTTCCGCGAGACCGAAGCCAGGCGGTACTCGAAGTACACGAGAGAATGGATAGGACGAGCCGGATCTGGTAGAAGAGCTGCCCGACGAGATACAGTACATTATGCCACAAGGGAGGAAAGTGCGTGATTTTCACCGAGTGCGAAGTTTGCTGCCCGAGCGAAGCGAGTTCGGAGGAATAATTGCGAGGAACGCGAAGCGAGTCGTGTTCAACGCCGAGAGACGTCGACGCGCCGAACGAGCGGCCGCCAGCGCCGCCTTGAGCAAATTACAAGTGGGACGGTCCTCGCGGCGAAATAATCCCGGTGTTTGTACTAACGCTAAAGGTTCGCGCCGGCCGCGGCTCACGGCAGAAACGCTTTTCAAAACAGGCCTCACCGCGGCGACGGCGAATAATTAGCAGTTAAGAAGCGTCGAGAGACCGGTAAGCGTAATTGCGTTACGCAATCGGAGCCTCGGAATCGGCCACTTATCGAACAAAAGACGCAAATTGAAAGATAATGCCTGAACGGTGTACAGAATGAAAACAGGTGCCCCCGGGACAATGGGGGGGATCTCGAAGCCGATCGAGCCGCTAGCCCCGCGCTCGTTCGTCGATGCCGCGGAGCTCCGCAAATCGGCGCGAGCGCGCTTCCGTTCGAGCCTTTCAACGAACCGTTTTCGCTTCGAATCTCGTTATTGATAATTTTTTTTTTTTTTCGCGCCACTCGTGCGGACAGTGTTCGAACCATATTACGGATTTATGGATCGGCAATGAAATCTCGTTTATCGTATCTATTTCTCGGTTGGCTCTTGGAGCGAAAAAAATGTATACATTTTTTTTTCGAGACGCGACTTTTTGCAGAAAAAAAATGTAATTCACCGCGGATCTTCTTTTTAACCCCTATATTAAAAATAATAACAACAACAACAACGACAACAACAATAATAATGATAATGATAATAACTCAATGCAACTTTTGTAATCTTCTTATATTTATCAATGCAATGATTTTATTTATGACCAATTCGTTTATAGTTTCATCAATTTCGAATAACAATTGTCATAATCCGAATTTTCAAGCATTCGGCGCGAAGTCTATATATTTTTTTTATACAATAAACAATCCTAGCAAATCATACGAAGTCCCGTTTGTGCGACAAAAAAATCTGGATAAACGACGCGTAGAGTAGAACGGCCGCGTCTCAATTATAAATCACACGTGTACAACCCGTGTCGCGGTACTCGTATACATTGTATAAATTATACGGAAGTGAGGTGTACGCAATTTTATGCGAAAAAAAGTGGTCTTTTCAAAGCGTTGACACATTGCAACGGAAATAGGCCCGAAAGCGCATACGAATGCGCGTGTGTCACGTGTCGGAGTGCGAAGCATTTCATACATGTTTCGCCTGTGTTCGCTCGTAATGCCGTTTACCGCGTTGGACGCTCGACGCTCGAACAACAGAGGCGGCGTAAATCAAGCGGCTTAATCGCTTCTTATCGCCGTTGCCTCCGGAGTTGTCCCGTTTGCCGGGCCGAGTGTCTCCTCGCGCATGTTCCCGCGAATCCGCGCGGAACGCGGCTAAACCATCGAATTGTACAACGAGCGACGGGACGCGTATTGCTCGATGGCTCGCGACGAAACGTAGCGACAATCTCGTTGTCTGTGCCTCTCGATTCACAATGGAGCGTCTGTTATGAGTTAATAACGGAGCGAACTCCGCCTACCAGTTTATAGAAAAGACACTCGGGAACTCGCGTGAATGCAAGTGGGGCGGTGGCTTCGTGGTAGAGTCTCGGATTCACACGCAGCGAGCCGGGGTTCATTCCCGGCCGACACCGCCTAAAATTTTTCCGTGTTTTTCTTCACTACTCCGGTGGGTTGGTTGCCCGCCATGGGGAGATTATGTGCCCGAAAATATTTCTTGGCGAATTAGTGCTGTTGCTGTGCGGGTTTGCGTTCACCGAGCGGGACACCGGCCGACGCATCGCTGATAGGTGTCGACCTAGGGATTTTCTGGTGGTCCGCGCTCGATTTCGCATTGCGATCAAATACGGCTTTCGTGGTGGTCGAGTATACGGAAAAAAAAGCATACTACGCATACTATGTTACGGTAGCCGGGAAAACGAACCGGAAAGCTTTCAGGCGATCAACACGCGAACCGCAACTCCGATGGAGGTTCAGTAAATACCGGCCATAGACGGTTTAGATGGAGTCAATTTCGTTTCGATCGTTCAATTTTCCGTTAAGCGTGGCGTTCAATGTGACGCACACGCACACGCATTGGATTTTCCATTGGTGTGATTCATCGAACCTGATTTTCCTGAAATCTCGCTTATCCCCACTGCGCCAGCTAATTATATTGCCATTTGCATAATTGCGTGTATATTTCTACGTTCCCCTAATCGTCTTTTAATCCGCTATAACTCGAGTATACATAAAAAAAAATGATAGGTCGTTACTTCGCCGTGTTTCAGCGGAATCGGCGCAATGATCAATTATTTTATATATTATGCGAACGACTTACAGAGTAGTCGGAAAATTGTAGTCGTACGAGCGGGGAAGGGATCGGATTGATTCTTTCGATGAGAAAATGTAAGAAATTAAGTGTCCCGCCGCGTTGTATCCCAGAGGCGATTCCGCGCTCGCTTCGATCTCTCTCTCTCTCTCTCTCTCTCTCCCTCGTCTCGGGTGCGCGAAGAGAAGTTACCGAAGACCGAACTCGAGAGACGCGACCGCGCGCGGCCCATTACGCTGCTCAGCGCCGACGGTAATGGAGAAGTTTGCATATTATGCAGGCCGCGTACGATTCTCTATGCATAATGAGTCGAGCGTACCGAGCTCGAACGTGAATAAAGTATCGCGATCGTTCCGGCTATATATACACGCGAGAGTCCCGCTGTCATTCATCCTTCTCGAATGAGCGAGCTCTTCCTGCATGCGGTTATGTCTGATCCATACTCATGCACGGTCGTACAGTTCGCGCGCTCGAAAGTTCCATCGTTCGCGACCACCGAACAAGCTGGATTTGGGCGGTTTTGCGCGAAACAAAAGTCTACTTTACGGATTAAAAAAAGTAATTTTACCTTTTTAAAAAAAATAATTATTTTACCTTTTTTTAAAAAAAAAAGTAATTTTACCTTTCAAAAAAAAATTACTTACAACCGGGAAATAATCATTGATAATTTGACGTTTCAAAATAAGGTGCGCCGAACGTTTGAGAATGAACAAAAGAAAAATCTGGCTTGAATTATCAAAGATTGTGGGGAAGAATGTGATTTTTCGAAAAAAATTGAACAAAATTTAGAAATTGTGCACAAAGTTATACGTTATTAATGTTACAATGAGTAATTGATCGTTATTACAATTGTCATTGCAATCGGTAAAAACAATTTACTTTGTATTGTTATTAAAAAAAATTCATCAATAAAATGATATACCATTTTTTTTGTTATTTTGTGTTCAATTCGTTACCGGATGAATGTTTCGAAGCGAAAATTGATTATTCCTTCCGATCGCCCATCGCAATTCATCGTATGAATGTGCATTTTAATTTTTTTAACCATCATTGGAAGAATACAAAGCCCGTTGATAAATACCAAGCTTTGGTATGTAGTAAACCATAGTTGTATTAATAAATATACAAAGCGTACGCACGGACAGGGCATAGATAGTTGAGGTTTCTCGTCACGATCTACGAGCGTCCCCGTCGCTGCTTCCCTCGCGTGTAATGGTAAGCGCGCGAAGAGACCCGTACACCTCCGATGGCGATCCAGCGATACCGCATGTGAGGCCGTGCTCGGATAAGCTGTGTCGCGAATTGCACGAGAGCATCGTTAAAATCCCCGCGACGTGTGGAAAACTATAGAATTTGCCGAAGGTAATGGGGTTTGAAATAGTTCGCTACTCGCTATGAGGACCGACGCGTATATATGATAAAAAATATACCTGCAGCCAGTTTAGCTGTTGGTTTCGGGTAATTTTATGGATGAAAATCGGTCGGATTCTCTGGAGTAGAAAAAACACTCGAAGAATTCGTCGAAATGAAATCCGCGAGGGAGAAGATCGTCAAATCCTGCGAGCAATTTCTCGATACTTCAGCGAACAACGGCGACGAAAGATCCGTCCCTTTCGTCGCGGCAGTACGATATATAGATAGATACTCAACGCGAAATACAACATCATATCGTTGGCCCGGATATATATATGTATCGTATATATGTACTATATGCATGTATAAAAGCAAACGATGAAGCGAAATCGTTCGCACGCGTCACCCCGTTATTAACGCTCGGAGGATCGAAAAATAATATCGAAAGTTTATTTAGCGAACGACGAACGGAACGCTCTATCGACGGGGGATTAAAAATAATGTTTCGAGCGTGACCGTCGAGCCTTCGGGGGTCCGTGCGACGGACCGTCGACCCTCGACGTGTGTTATCCGCGCAGGGGTGGAAACAAAAATGGCTCATTGAACGTCGATTTTTTTTCCCTTACCGATTTTTTTCATTCCAAATTTCCGTGAAAAAAGGGAAGTTGGAAATAAATTTGAAAAAAAAAGACAAAGTTCGCAAAGTTGAAATACCAAAGACCAAAAAAAAAATCATTCGCCCGTCGATTTTTTTTTCCTTGCCGATTTTTATTGAAATTTTAGCGAAGCAGCGTGTAGAAAGGCATAATGAAAAAAAAACAAAAAAACATGAGGAGATTAAACTCGTAATATCGGAGTATGAAGGAAGGAGTCTTCTACGGCTCTCAGCGGCGATGTTAATTGTCATTAGCGAATATCCAATTTCGAAAAAATAGCCGAACTAGCCGATCCGAACGGGTGAAACGAAATTATCGTTCGGGGTGGCGGCACTCTTGTCTCGTTTGATCGGCGATTGGCTCGATAGGCTCGATTGACTCGATTACCCGATTAGGAACACGTTGTGCGAACGATATCGCGTGCTTTTATCGCCGGTTTAGCCCAACGTCGATGGGACTCTCGTTTGAAGAACACAGCCGTCGGTTATCGCTAATTGGAATATTAATTAACGATCGGCACAGCTCGATTCTGCGTTTATCGACGCGTTCGGCAAACTCGCTCTAATCACTTCGTTTTTTTGTTTTTTTACATATTTCTTTCCCACACGCGTCTTTTCCGATCTTCGCGACCAAAGAACCGGTCTGACTTTCGATAACGATTTATCGATCGATTCTCCGTTACCGAAAAACCGGCCGCGCGACATAATCGGCATTGCGCCTTAATCTACATTTAATTAGTTCCGCGGACAGCTCTTATCGGAGTTTCCTCGATATCGCGCAGCGACGAAGAGTTATCGCGGCAAGCCCGGAATCTCTGTGGTTAATCGTGGATGCTAACGAGAGTCGAGAGTCGAGAGTCGTTTTTCGATCTCGTTTATAGATTATCTCGCGCGGTTGTTTCCTCGCTCGAGCCGACCCGTCTATCCGCCCGATCCTTTTCGCCTATAAATTCATGTGTACATATAAAGAGCGCGTTTTCACAAACGTAGGCGAAGCCCTCCGCGACGGCCGTGCTCGGGCGAATCGAACGACGGGACGCACAAACGCCGCGGGCCTGTCACACTCGAGTTTACGTATAAGGTGTTTGCCTGTCACTTATGCGCGTTACCAGAAGCGCCTTCAATTATCCCGGATAGCCGACCTTCCCGACGCGAGTGGGTTTACTCTCTTTCGATGCCTCTCCCGCTTATCGATAGCCTCTCGGTCTTCCCCGTGCGACTTTGGACGCGACTCTTGCGCTCGATTGCTCGTCGTGGGCCCGCTCGTTCTTCCGTTTGTTCCTCGCGACTCGTTCGCTGCGCCGCTTGTCCATCACCGGGCACGTTCGCTCGTCAACCCATCTGGACGCCCTGTCGTACAATCAGCGGTTACCGACGCGGCCATAGTTCATTCGGTCGATATCGGAGACCGACTCGGCGAAGAAACACTCGACGAACGCGCCGGTGGCTACATCGATGGCGCATCTTCCACGATTTCCACGACAAAAAATTCAGTCATCGGAAAACGATGCGCGTGAAAAAGAATTATCGGATTGTAAAACAAGTTTTTTCGCTTGTGGACCGATCGAACGAAAGATTTCGAATATTTTCAAAAATTCTCGCGTATGGACCGATCGGATGACGGGAAACATTAATTTTTCAAGATGTTCGCGTATGGACCGATCGGACGACAATAATCGTTCATTTCTCAAGTTTCTCGCGTATCGACCGATCGCACGAACGATCGCGAAACAAAATCACGAATTTTATCATCGCCCATTTGACAATCCCCGAACGGCTCGAATCATCGTATTATCGTCGTTGCTCCCAATGAATCTTCCGTGAATTCACGATGGGGGATGAAACGACGACGAGGGGCGAAAAAAAATGAGGTTGGAGGTAGAACCGTGTTTCGACCCTGGATGGTTCTCGCGCTCGGGGGAGCGAACGTTACAGCCGCAGCTACGAGACGAGCCTGCGCCGGGTTGGTGCACGTATCGCGTACAGCCTCCGAGGGGGCTGCGAGGACTCGCAGCCAATGGGAGAGCGCCCGTGCAGGGGTCGAAGCCATGGCAACCCCTCGTCCGGAGGGTGATTACCAAATGGGGGTAACTCGATTATGGCCTGGCGAGAGACGCGCACCCTAAAGTACGCGAGTGTGGGTTTCCGCGTGTGTGCGATAGCGGATTTCGGGGAGGGAACGTTGCGATGGGTCAATGGTTGTTCACCGGTTACGCGGTGATACAACGGCAAGGGGGATTGCCGGAGCCCAAAGACTAGCAAGTACGAGTTCTAGAACCGCACCGAAGGCTTCGATACACATGGCGGAGTTCATCGAGCGTACACAGGGGATGAAAATTCTATATTTGCTCTCTTAATCGCCCGATAAGTGTCTGTGCCATTTTCGTCTCACGGGCTCGTGTGGACGAATAATGGAAGACTTTCATCTCTGGCCTTGCTGGCGTATAATGTCGCTTGCATGTAATACAATCACGATAGTAACAATAAGATTATTACAACTGATAACTAAAGATCGGAAGTTCATGCCCTCCGTCGCCATTGAGCTTCTTTCGCTGCTAGAAATAATACTAATTGTATATGCCTTCATTTTGGTAACGCAGACGTAACTTCGAAATGAATGATTATCGTCGTCCGATCGGTGCATACGCGAGAAACTTGAAAAATCAATCTTCGCGGTCTTTTGGAGTCTCGTATTGTGTCCGGCTTCGTCTTCCGTTGCCTCGGCCTTTTCTGATTCGGCAGAAACCCTTTATTCTCTTTACCTTCTCCACGCGCGAAAAATAGACACAGCACCATTATTTGCCCGATGCGACGCTGAAAGAAGGACTTATTAAATTTTCATCCCGAAATAGATAAAAATCCGGGCCTTGCGCGAGATCGGCCTCTCAATCTTCACGACGCGATCAACGAAGGGCTCGAAAAAAGGGGTTTTGACGGTTCATCGTAGAATATATTTCGTTTCAACACTCGTAAATACAACTTCTTTGTAAAAAAAAATAACAGCCACAGATGGAGTGTCGCACGCTAACGCATTTGAGTTAATAGTCGCGGGACGATACTAATCCGGGGCTTGTCAAAACCACGTTCCGCTTCGCTCGAGGCTTTTCGGTAGCACCAACAACAGCAGTTAGCCAAACATCGTGGCACCCTTTCGTTTCGACCCTCGCCGTTTTTGCTTCCACAGCCGGAGCCCATGTGATGCTTCTTTCCTCTTCTACCAAGCCCCTCGATGCTCTCTTGGCTTCGCGATAACGCGATGAAATAGGAGTACAATGCCGATTTTACACGTCGACAGACACAAAATGGTGCGACGGGACTTTCGGTTCTCGTTTACAATACCAACGATCCACCGTACACAATTCTTCGAGGGTTGAAACCCAGTTAGGTGCCGCCGATCGAACGAAAGCGGCCAATGATCGGGCCATTGTTGGAGCGATGATTGTCGAATCCCCGATATTCGACCAATTTCCCGTCGTGCATCGCTCATCAATGGATTGCCAGTCTCGGGTAAATTTGGGCGAATATTAACTGACTAGTCATTAGTCTGCCGATTCGCGGCGAAAATTCTGCCGAGCATCGAACGAATCTCTTCATTTGTCAATTAGAGATCAATGGTCAATCGTATATTGGCTAGCCGGTATTGGCTTGCCGATTTCAGACCGATGTTCGGCCGATTATTCGTACGTCAATCTTTTGTTGTGCCAATGCGACTCCGACGTTGGGCCATCAACCAGTGGTTATAGCCGCTACATGGCGCAAGTCCGAGTTAGTTTTCTCGAATGGCAAAGGACCTGGGCGACGATATAACAACATAGAAATGTTGGTTTTTTTTTTTAAACACGCAAATTATCTTTTTTTTCAATAGAGTTCGTACTCAAGCAGTGAAAAGAAAAGTTCCTCTTTTCTCTATAAATTGCGCTATTCTCGTACAACGATCGTTCCGAAAATGTATGCTCGAAACGGCGGCATTAATGGTCGAATAGCCGAGGTAACGGGGGTCTAGAATTATCATCAATTCGTCGCGAAAACGGGCATCCGTTCTCGTCGGAGTCAATTCGGCAGGACAATGTGGCCGTCCCGAGTTTGCCGCTGGGACGTTGAAAGAAAGCAAAAGATACGACCCCCTTGCCATGCTCTTCTGGCGCACGAGTGCAGAGGGTTGAAGCGCGTCGGGCCATTGTGAACGAATACAAACGCTCTTGCATCGAGGAGGGTAGTTTCGCAGCAGGGAAGCCACAGGGGATCCTCGAGGGGGATCAACGACTAGTTGCCACTTAATTTGCTCGATCCGGTCACCGCTCATTCCGAGTCAGCACTCGGCATTCTCTACCCTCGTTGCTATCATAGCCCAATTCGCCAGGATTGGTCTCAATGGGGAAGAATGAAAAAAAAAAAGGAGGAAAAAGGGCGGATCGATTATCGCCTGCGAATTTGGACAAACCCCAAGAATGGTGGAATCCTTCCCTATGTAGAGCGATCGGATGCGAGCAATGGTAGAAAAATCGGCATGCCGGCGATCGACCAGTTATTCAGCAGATGAGCAATGATCGTAAAATCGGCAAGCGATCGACCAGTTGTTACGCAGCCGTGCAATGATCTAAAATTGGCGAGCCAACTATCGACTCCTGTTACGCAGTTGAACACTGACCTCGAATTGGCAAACCTATAACTAACGCGTCAATGCACGCCCGACTTATAGGCTAAAAATCGGCAAACCTACGATCGACCGGTCAATTCTCGACTAAACAATAGTCTGCGAGCCGTAAACCAGTGATCGATCACCGAATACTCGCCTGCACATTGCGGGTTCGTAAAATTGTCAACCCAACGCCGGTCCGATCACCGGTCGTTTCTGTTCGATCGGCGAAAATCCACATAGGTTCCCAAGTCTCCCCGCAAGTTGTATTCTTCATTGAATCCAATCGTCTCATTTGGTTCATCCGACTTTATTTTCCACCGTCACGATTGCCGACAACGACTGACGAAGCTGTGTTGACTTTGATTGTTTCAGGTGAAAGTTTGGTTCCAAAATCGTCGAACGAAGCACAAGAGGATGCAGCAAGAGGAGGAGGCTAAGGCCCAACAACAAACGGGCGGGAATGGCAACGGCAACGGCAACAACAACAAGAACACGCATCACGTGAGCAAGTGGCAACAGGAAACGGGCGACTATCATCACGAGGATGACGAGGACGACGACGGCGGCGAGCACATCGATCCCGAGGCCGACGGCTGCTCGAGCGGCTCCGAGGCGTAGCTGGTGGACGTAACGCGTCTCGATTGAGGCGCGACGATTCCCAATACTCGTCGGCAAAGTCAATACCGATCGTGAATAATGCCTCGATGCGCGACGCTTCTGGACCCCTCTGAAAATGGTACCCGCGATTCGGGACATCATCGAGGTCCGCGGGCACGGAAGAAGAATGGTTGCGTATAAAAAAATCGACAAAAATCGGATCGTTCGCAACCGATTTTCGTGCGACGCTCCGGAATATCGTACTCGCGATCCAAGACATCAACGAGGTCCACGGAAGAACGATGGATGCGTATGAGAGAAATACGTGAAAAAATCGGTCGCAACCGATGTTTGGACGTTGAGATTCTGTTTTCTGTTTCGATGGATCGTCGGGCTGCCGAGAAAAATGTCCGAGGGCAGTGCATCCCCTTCGAATGCCGCCGCTCCGAGAGCGACACGGAAAAATGCTCTCGATCGGAAGTCCGCGTAATGGAGCCATTGTCCGCGGGGGAGACAGCAGACGACTAAATGGCCAAGCGTACGTTCCGCCGGATTCGGATATGGACTCATCCCGGAGTAAAAACACGGTGAAGACGGAACCACTCTTCGAAACTCAATCTTTTTTTGTGATTGGGAGGAAAAATATATACATATATATTTTAAAAAAATATATATATATGTATATATATATATATAGAGAGAGAGAGAAAGACATCATTAGCGAGAAAAGTTCCGGACCGTTTGACTTCCGAAGAAAGTTACGAACGAAATCGTAAGAAATTCAAAAAAAGTTGGCGCCTCCACCGAAAAATAATAGTAATAATAATAATAATAATGATAAATGCGGAAACGCGTTAAAGAAAAAGATAAAAAACAAATGCACTGACGTGCGTTCGCGGTATTTTCCTCTTGCCATATATAATTCGCCATAATCGTCGGAGCATCCGAGAATATGAAAAAAAAAAACAAACATTTAAATAATAATAATAAAAAAACAATAAAATAGGCATGCATCTCGAGACAACCCTCCTTTATGTAAATACTGCGAGATAGAGACTAAATACCGTGAGTCAGCGGTTTCGTGGCCGCACGCGAGATATAGATAACGAACAGGACGAAAAAGAAAAAATTCGCAGAGACGAAAAAAAAGCGGAAGCCAACGAGAAACAATGAAGTCTCGTATAAATGTAAATAAAACGAGAATGTTGAATTAAAAGCGAAAAAAAAAACACTAACGTCGACGTTTCGGTATTTAAATTAAGTGAACGATGAACGAATGAGTCGAGAGAGCGTATGAGAGAATTGGAAAAGCGGCAAACGCGAGTGAAAGACGAGAGAAAAATTGTATGAACGTTGAAAACGCCGTACGAGCGAGCAACGAGTGCCAAACTTGATTTACCTTTAAAAAAATCCCAGTGTAACAAAGCGAAGTAATGAATAAGGAATGAAAGAAAAATTGAAAAAAATATATATATAAATGTAAGATGTACTTACCGGATTAAATCGTTGTTCATTCGGCGAGCAGTATTCCTTTTATCGATCGTTGTGCGCGATTTAACGACAATTTAAATTATTGTATGGATATAGAAGGGCGACGGACGTCGCGGCGCGGTTGAATTTGTTCCCTGACGGGTCATGGTAAATCCGCGAGTCGATCTCCACGTTCGCTTTGAATCTCGGCGATTCAAAAAAAAAAAAATTCCTAGTCGCCCGACGTCCGTCCCGTTATTTTACATCTGTAAATAAGCGTGTAAATAAAAAAAAATTGTGATTAAAAAATGAAAATGAAGAAGAAGAATCTCGCGAGTGCGAGACATAGAATTGTACCGCGAGAGACAAAATATCCGCAGAGATATATCCTAAGTTCGTGTTTCAAAACGATATAGCGAAATAAATTATATCATCCAATCCAACCATAATTCGTGTCTTTTCTTTTATTTTTCGCCCCCCTCGTTTTTATATGTTTTAAACATTTCCGTTGAATCTCGAGAAAATGAAATATACGTTCGGAAGTATGTAGAAGGTATAATAATTATTATTCCTGTAACAAAGAATTTATCAATTATTTATCATTATTATGTTGTTTATTGAGTGCATTTCTTCTTTACAAGTTTAACGTGGACAATTTAACTTTTATAAACTTTATAAAATCATAAATTTTATAGATTAAATTTTAGACGGAATTTTTTCTTTTTTTAGAATTTACCTTTCGTATACTATATTTTATATATAATGTAACGTAATTATATATAATTACATCATATATAGAATGTAGTATATAAAACTCTATCGAAAAAATGTACAATTTTAGAAAGTCCATGATGTTTATATTTCGAATGTCTAACTCGTAATGGAGAAATCGAATTGAAGAGGATAAGTGAAACCGAATGAAATACATTTCTCTATCCAATATCGTTGTTATCGTTGATAACGAATCGAGAGAGTCGGATTGTCTTTTGCGAGAGAACGCAACCGAATTTTTCTACGCCAATGCGAATTTCCGTCGGGCTTAGCTCGAGCCAGGGCGTTCCAGTGTTATGGAAAGAAGGGTATCGTTCGAAGGAAGAAACGTCGAGGCGAGCACGATCTTGGCTGGTAGAGCGGAAGGCCGAGTTCGTCGATGCAGGGCTAGGACGATTTAGGGCGGGGTGTGGGGGGAGGGACAGAAGAGAGACCGACGCAGCGGGGCCGCGGGTTCGGAACTGCTAATTATGTAAATTGCCGGTGTTGCAAATTACCCTCCCAGTTTGCGTTCATTCTGCACACAATCCACACTCCTCGGGTCCTCGCACACCTCGCGCGCCCCCCCCCCCCCCCCCCCCCCCCCCCCGGAATTCATTCGAGCCCGAGAGCACAAATATAGCCTCGAGGAACGGAGATAGACCGTTGCAGACGCGCGGTTGCGGATCTCGTTCCTTCGTCTCGTCGTCGAGCCGAAGAGGAGACCGCGCGCGGTCATTCGTCGTAACGCGAAGCAACGCAACGGACGTTAAATATATCCATCCAAAAAAATCCAAATCAGAGCTGGGCGGTATTTAAAGTATATGGTACTTGTTTAGTACTTGAAGTACGACACTTCAAGTACAAATGTACTGGAAGTACTTGGTACTTCAAAAAAAGATAAAAAACGGTCACAAAAGTGAGAGTTGAGGAAAGAATTAAAAAAAGACCCATCATTAAAAAAAAGACTAAGAACAATACTTTGATTTTTGAAAAACTTCGATAACTATAATTTTTCGTTAATTGTATCTGAAGGATTAAAGGAAATTAACTTCTGGAATTCAAAAAAGGTTTTACCATCGAAAAAAAGAAACAAAAGAAAAATACTTTAATGTTTTAAATAATTTAACTATAATTTTTTTTGTACATGAAAGGATTAAAGAAAATGAACTCATTAAAAAAAGGTGACAAATAAAAATTAAAGAAAAGTTTCACTACCGAAAAAACAAATACTGATTTTTTGACCAATTCGACGACTCGAATAATCCTTTTATTCAAAGAAACAAAGCAGAATAAAACAAACTGAAAAGATATCTATATCACAAAATAAATCTAGGCCATGTCATTCATTGATAGTTAAAACTCGGAAAAATTAAATAAGTTGTTACACCTCGAACCGTGATCGGATCCTAATAGGGTGTCTCATTGGGCCTTGGTCCGTATTGCAACGCATGCCTGATCAGATGCCGATCGTCTCTTTGTGAAGAATGCCATTTTTCGTCGTCCTCGCGCTTTTCGGATCCTCCGCAATAACCGATCTCAAGCTTGTGGGCGATCGCCGAACGATCCGCGATATCATCGACGATCTCCTCCGTTGCCTCCGCGAATGTACTACGACCGTTCGTCGTGATTCCATTCCGTGGTTTTCCCGTTTCAGGTCAATTCCCGGGTCGAGCCGGATTCCCGGACTCTACGCGGTGCAACAACGCTCTCGCGCGCGCGCGCGCGCGCGCGCACGTTAAGGTCTCCCTCGTCGGCGCTCGTCGATGCCGGTCGACGAGCCGAATGCGAAGCCGTTACGATTCGCGATTGTCGAAACCGCTCGGTGCAATTAAATCGGCAACGATCGGTCAGCGAAGAGAGTTCGGACCCGAACGAAGCCTCGATTATTCGTCTTTTTTTTTTTTTCTCTTTTCGCGGGGAAAGAGCATCGGCGAATCGTTCGAACGCCGATACAAACTTTACGACCGGGGGCTCCGAATGGAAACGAGCCGAACGCGCGAGATCTCGACCGGAGGAACGAACCGAATAGGTGGTCCGGTCGATCATTTTTTTTTTTTTTCTCTCACCCTCGACATTGCCGATTTATTTAGCCCGGCCAACAACATTCGCGTGGTAGGCCGTGTCGTTCTCGTGTTATTTAAATTCAAACAACGACGACTCGTTTTCACCGCTAACATTCTCCTCGCCTCGTTTTACCGCGAAAACCTGACTTATTAGCTCGAAGCCCGTAATTTCGCGGAGGTTCTCCATTTCTCACCATTTTTTTTTTTTTTTTTTTAGTACATCACGCCGATATCTCGCTCGTTTAATTTCCAGGTCGTATTTAGCACCTACGGAACATCGCTCGCGATGCGAATTTCAATAATCTCCAAAAATGAACGAATGAAAAGAGAAAGAAAAAAATCACAAATGATAATATCGTCTCATTAATTTCTCAAAGCACCGGTCCCGAATGACGACGTTATTATAATATCTCCCGGCAATCCCATCGTCGTAGATTCCAAGACGTGGCGTATGAAAAAAAAAAAAGGAAGGTTTTCGGGCCGAGAATAGAGGCCCGTGTAGGCTGCGCGGATCGCGAGATCGAAGGCACGAAACATTTGTCAGAAACTTTAGGGCCCCCCCCCCCCCCCCCTCCTCCGTGGGGCCCGCATTGTTTTCCTCTCTCCATTCCGACTAGAAAGCACGGTTTAACTGGTGTTTTACACGCTTGATTCCTGGAAGCGGGGTCTCTTTCTCGCTTCCCCACTCTCGCCCTCTCCATCGCTCATGGCGAGCGGCTGGCCCATTCTCGGGGCCTCACCACCGGGCATTCGAGCCTAGCCGTGGCCCAGGTAGAGGCGCGCAACACGTCCACGTGCGAGTTCATTATACGTGTATCATGAGGCGTCTACGCGCGGGCTGGGATACACGGTTTGTGTATACGTACACGGAGCTCCGGGCCTCATCGGGCCCAATCCTTCTTTCTTCTTCGCGCGCGCTTCGTGCGCCTTCCACCTTCCCCGGCCCCTCCGAGCCCAACGTTCGCCTCGCGCGTCCCTCTCGCTTCCCGCCCATTTCGCCTGTCAGGCCCAATTTGTTGGGCCCCGAACGTTGTGTGCTCTGTTACACTTTATGGCCGTCATTACCTCGATCGTTCGAGTAGGATTAAACGATTTGTTTTCGGGGCTTCTCCCCCCCTCCTCGATATTTCGAGGCTAAAACAAAATACAGTCGGAAAGATAAATAAAAATAAATGAAATGACGAGAAAAGAGGGGCTCCCATCTATTTCATTATCGGGTCCAAATAGTTGCGATTTGCCAAGCATTCGGTTGGTCCGAAGTTGAAGCATTGATCGATGTCTTTGGTAATATATTTTTTTTTTTCAGCACATATTGATATTTTGAATTGATCACTTGCCAATCTTCGTAGAGCAATAACGATCTATGAATTCCGAAACGATATTACCGATTTTTTTTTTTTGATATCCAAGCGATCAGAGCTGTACGAAATACTTGAAAAATGGTCACAGTACGAAATACCGTGTATATTTAAGGTCGTCCTTTCGTAGAGTCTGACGCGTCACTTGTCAAATTGCCCGATTAGGTAGGTATAAAGTATAATAAGATATCAGGATCTATTAAATACGTATAGTACATTACCAGGGATCTGCCAGGTTGCCCGATCGATATCTGATCAGCCAACTGCGTTACAATACTGACCAATGCCTGATCGGATATTCCATCAGGACCCGATTTGATATATTCAGTACATTGTCAGGGATCTGCCAGGTTGCCCGATCGATATCTGATCAGCCAACTGCGTTACAATACTGACCAATGCCTGATCGGATATTCCATCAGGACCCGATTTGATATATTCAGTACATTGTCAGGGATCTGTTGGGTTGCCCGATCGGTATCTGATCAGTCAACAGCGTTACAATACTGGCTAAGGCCTGATCAGATACTCCATTACGACCCGATTGGATATATTCAGTACATTGTCAGGGATCTGTTGGGTTGCCTGATCGGTATCTGATCAGTCAACTGCATTACAATACTGGCCAAGGTCTGATCAGATAATCCATCAGGACCCGATTGGATATATTCGGTACATTGTCAGGGATCTGTTGGGTTGCCTGATCGGTATCCGATCAGAAAGCGTTTCATTTGTTCTCGAGCGTGCTCACGGAGCGCGATGAGGCAAAAGGGGAAACGGTTAAACGAGAAGAAGAGAGAAGAAGAAAAAAGGAAAAAAGGAATTAGGAAAGGAAGAAACACACGACGCTACGGGGGAGTCGAGGGAATCCTGCGATTTTCACCCGCCGACGACGAGAAGAGTCCTCGCGCTGTGTGTGGGTTTGCAGGACTCGAGGGTGTCGGGTTACCAATGAAATAGTGATACCATTTTGTTTACAATATTGTCGCTCGAGTATTCGCGGGCCGGGCAAGAGAGAAGAGGCGCGGGCGTGTCGCGCGCTCGCAGTGAAAACGTCCCGAGGGGCTCCGGAGGGCGCAGTAAACAAGAAGCGAGAGAGGCGAAGAGGCGCCGAGGAACCCAAGAAAAACCGGAGAGAAAAGGGTTCGTCTCCGAAGGCGAGAGTCACGCGTACAAGGTCCCACCTCGTCGACGGGACTTATCTCTCCGGACCCGCTGCTCGCCCTCATCGCCGGTACTCGAGTCGATTAAAAATCCTTCGCTGGCCAAAAACAAACCGAAATTTGAGAATTTCGTTGACATTGAATTTGAAAATTGTCATTCTATAAGGGTATGAAAATAATTGATTTATTTGTTTAAGTGAATAAATAAAATAAGTACAGGTACGATATACCGGAAAAAATTATTTGAAAACTAAAATTTATAAATTCTATAATTAATTATATAATTCGCAAATTCGAATTATACAACGATAATCTACCAAAGGGATTGTTAAACGAAACGAACCGTTGCCGTCTTGGTTTTCCCGTTCGACCACCGCCGTCTCGCGATAGTTTTCTCGAGACCCGTCGATTTCGCCAAATTGCACCGAAAAATATCTCGAGATCGCGCACAGCGATACGGCAAGTTCGAGATTTTTTTTGTGTTTATTTTCTTTTTTTTTTATGTGAGGAAGCTCCTTCGGAAGGGCGGATCGTATATTATATGGTACGCTCGGAGTACCGAAGGATCGACCGTCGGATAAGATTTTATGGCACAGAAATGACCGCATCGTCTGGCTCGTATCCTGGTTTTATGCTTATCCCTGTATGTTAGTTTCATCTTTCCTTTTTTTAATTTTTTTTTACACTTCTTCTTACACTCGAATTTACATGAATTCGAATTTAGCATCGGTATATATGGAAAAAGGGGGGGGGAATTGTGCCCGAGCGGTCATTCGGCGTTAGTAGCGGGACAGTACACGACGGAGTTGAAGCAACCGAGTGGGAAAGGGTGTATTATACGGAACGGTAGAGCGCCCGAGTTCCACTGGTAGAAATGCAAATGGGTAGCGTAAGTAGGGAGTCGAAGAAGGAAATCGGATGCCGCGGAAGAGAAGGAGACACGGAGCGAGAGGGATAGAAAGAGAGAGGGAGAGTTACCTGGGCAAACATGTGATTAGAGCCCCGCGTTCGGCCGGGTTATGATAGGTTCGCGTGGCTGGCCCGCATTAGATCCCGCGAAGATCTCGCCGCGCGGGGTGCATCTCACAACGAGATCTCGAATCGTAGAAATACTTTTTCGCCTTGCTGCGCGCACGGCCCGTTACCAATGTACACGAATGCAGATACACGGGCGTGTAAAGCATGCAACTTTGACCCCGTCCAGCGCCTTCCTCGATCCCTCCCCTCGTCGTCTCTCCCTCTCGGTGACTGCTGGACGATACGGGGTTATTTGGGAGGGTGTATCGCAGCATTCCCGGCGAGATGTGAGGATTCGGAAAGAATTACGAAGACTTCCCGATGCGATGTATGAAAAGAATCTTGACCTTACGGACGGCCGAGCGAGCGCCGATTCTGCGTAATGATAGTGGCGAAAAGTTATAAACAAGTTCGCATAATAATCTTTCGATACTATGAAGAGATCACGGCGCCGCCGCCGTCGTGTTCATGAAAGTTTCATAGACACGCTAAAGTCACGGAGGAACTCAAGTCCCGGAGTGGCTAAAGTCACGGAGGAACTAAAGTCCCGAAATGGCTAAAGTCACGGAGGAATTAAAGTCCCGGAGTGGCTGAAGGCCCGGAGTGACTCGAGTCACGGAAAGGAAACGCTCCATCTTGCCCTGTGTTAGTTTTTTATCTTTTTTCTTTCATACGCTCGTCGAGGAAACTCGAGCGATCACGCCTTTTGCCTTGCGTCTTTTCGTTTAGCGACACGTCGACTCAGACGAGACGGAAGGGTACGAACGTGAGGGACTTGTGTGGGCGGTTAATTCGGGCCGGCAATCACACGGAGAATTTCGCGGGTCACTCGTCTCGATTCCTTCTCCCCTCGCCGCTGGGCGAGAGAGATCGAATTAAGGGTAGGGCTTCTCAATTTACTTCATTCGATTGCCCATGTACGGCGTCCGTGCACACGTTACTTCTCGGCTTGCAGCTGCGCGAGTCGTTGAGCGAAAAAATTAATCGCGAGCCCGGGCACACACCGCTCATTCGTGTGTTCATATTTCTCGACGCCACAGTGCCCGGCGTTCCGTTCGAAAATTATCGAGAAATTTTCGAATTTTCGGATTTTTTTTTCCAGAATAGTCCGAGCGTTTCAAATAATAATTCAAATAATAAACGGGCAATTTCACTGAATAACAATTAATGATTATGGTTATTAAAAAAATTATATGGTATAATAATCGATAACAATTATTGTTAACAAAGTCATAATAATTATTATTTCAATACATTTTTTTTCACATTACTCCGATTTTCAACTGATTTTAGATTTTTTTAAAAACAATTCCATTGAGTTTTTGTTTATTTTTCCTCCATTTGAATAGTTACGATAAATCATATCGATTTATTGTACACAAATGGATGAAAAATCGAAAAACGCGAATGCTTGAAGTAAATTTCCAATTACGATAAATTTGTGATTTCTTTTTTAACGTAAAATAGAGAAAAATGACTTTTCGGAATCGACTCGGAATTTTGTTTTCTCCATCGATATGTTTTACGCACGCGTGTGCGCGGAGGTTAATCTCGAATCTTGTCTCGGCAATGAAGAAACGTTCGAGTCCCTTTCCCGCTTCCTTTCGATGTGGCGAACGATCGCGATCGGTAAGCCCGCGTTCTACTGCTCGCGGTCTCACCGTAATTACGTAGAGCGACTATTCATTAAACTGATTACACCTTATTTTTTGCCCCCTTCCCCTTAGCTCTTTCGCTCTCTTCATTCCCGTTCTCCTTCTCCGAATCGCACGTCGATTTTATTGGACCGCTGCCGGGCGATAGCCAGAGTGCTCTACCCTCTTCCCTCATCGAGATCCGTTCCTTTTTTTTCAGCTAATTCCAATAATTTTTTTTCTTTAATTTTTTTATTTTTTTTAACCCGATGAACAGTTGGTCCATCGGTGATATAAAGGACATTATACAGGGAAGCTTCACAGTTTTTACCCTTCGCAGTTCACTTTTTCACACTCGGTGCAAGAAAAATACTGTTCATGCGTACGAAAGCATTTACGTCTTCTTTTTCGCATTGGCGTGAAAAGCAGAAATTGTCTCGCGGGTTTTTTGCGAAAAAAGTACCTTGTTGCGCACTAGTGCGAAAAAAAAGTCATTCTCGCGAATCGGACCTTCTCTTTCTACGCCCGTGCTGTGCACACACTTTTTTCCAAACTACTTCCCGAAAATCACGCTTTTCGGGTTTCGGAAGTGTGCGCAAAACGGCACGGTTTTCGCACCAAAAAAAGCAAAAAGTGCCATGTTGCAATGGTACTTTCTTCGCACTATTATTAAGAACCATAATTTTATCCGTTAATTCATTTATTTATTTATCCATCTATTTGTTCTTTTCTTTTTTTATCGATCGATCATTCAAATTTCACTCGTATCGAAGATTTCGCTCCTCCACGGCTCTCGCGATGATAACGCGATAAGGAGACGTGACATTATGCGCAACGGTGATATTCCTCAATAACCGACGCAAGTCGGCGCCTAATGACTGTGCTGTCGCAGTACCAGTGACGGTCACTCCGTTGGATTTGCCACGAGAAACGATGGTTAATAAGGTGTACTCGCGTATACATTCTATCTTAATGGCTTGTGCATCACATTCGACTCGGCGACTTCGATTGCGGTAATCACTGCGATGGACAAGCCATATCTGCAATGCCATGACCGATTATCCATCCGCTGTAAGTAGGTGTATTAAAAAAATAAATGAAAAAAAAAACAAAAAGGCTAACATAAAGAATCTTGTTACGAAGGGATGCAACAACGTCGCGCGGAAAAGTGTAACTAGTTAAGAGCGATCGGGAACCGCCGGAGCAAAAGGAGTTCGGATGGGGCTTCGCGTTTCACAGCTCGTCTACAAAGCTGAGAGTTCTAGAATACATACATACGGAGACGGGTGGGTTATCGCTCGGGTGAGGTTGAACACAACGTGGCAATTATCAGCCATTCCTCGCAAATAGCTGATGGTTAGTGATAATTATCTACCGGGAACGTCGAGGGCATCGTTGCGCTCGGGAATAGTGCGGCAGAAATGCAGCAGCGGCAGTCGCTCCTCCGAAGCTTTGCACCGTAGGCGATTCATATACCGGGTGCAACGAAACGTTCCAGGACGAACGGACCGACGACTGTTACGAATGTGCGAGCCGGAGACGCGAGTTTTACATCTATATCGCGGATGTGTCCGGGGTCGTACGCTCGCCCGGGACACGGACACGGTGAACGCAATCACTCGGGTATGTAAACCCCCGTTCCCACGAATCGTTAAAAGTTAATCATTCCCCTCTCCGCTACCTCGCGGACCGGTATATCTTCTCAAAGTTAAATTATTACGTACGGTATCGGGGAAAAAAAGAAATTGTATACATGCAGGAAAGTCTAATTGCTAGATCTATGATTTCCTTCTCGAATCGGAGAATCATTTGTTCCACTTAGTATTCTCATTTGGCGCAAGGTAGATCCGCGAATCGGAAGAGTCTTCTGTATCCTGCAGTTCGTTCGAAACATCAAATGGGTTCCAAAATAACATGGTTGCAAGGAAAATCAACGAATAACAGTTCTAAGATTCGAAAAAGAAGGTTGAAAAATCTAATCGCTCGAAGATCTATCATTTCCATTGCCATGAATCGGACAATCGTTCGCTCGACTCCTCGCAGCAACGAATCCATTTTAATTAGTTCACCGTGGAATCATCCAGTCCGTTAGAAAGGTCGAGTCGAGATCCGAGAAAAAAAGGACAAGCTCGTCGTCTCGGTCGTTGCTTATACTTGGCTCGCTGATAGCTCTGTCGTGACGAATAGAACGAACGGCTCGTCGTCGAGGACGGTGAGTAGTGGGCTAACAGGGCCCTCGCGGACAAATAAAAGAGCACTCGAAGGAATACGTACGCGTTGCCAACGGAGTGTTAAGTACTGGCATTAGGGTAATAAGCGTGCAAAGAGTCGAACGTGGGCCCTATCGGGGTGTTTTGCCTGGTTATGCGATAAAGCGTTAAAACCGACCGCCGAGAGAGTTCGCCACGGCGATGCATCGGAGAAAAGTGGTTTTGCGCACGGATTCGCGATGCAAACAAGGCTTGCCGGGGCAAAACTGCGAAAGGAGCTTAGTTGTACGAGTGGGAGGGGCCCACGGTAGCGCTTTTCCACGGCGTGTATGCTTATTTTCGCAAGGTTGAAACGCGCGCGAATAACAGGATGCGGGAGAAGCGCGTTTGCGTTTGCGTTTGCGTTTGCGTTTGTGTTTGTGTGCATCCATTCGTTGTACGCGGGTTTCGTCCGAGCCGACCACATTCGCCATAGCAATTTTCGTCAGAATGTGAGAACTCTTTTTAGGCGATGCTGCCTTGTTTCGCCTATCGGAAACTTCGATGCATCCTCGGGCTACCGGCGTTCGCAACAATTATAAGGACGTGGCGCAACGACGCGCGATTGGTCCGTCGTCGTTGAAAGTACGCCGTACACCTATGCGGAAATCGTGAAAGTCTGTATCAACGGATTATTCGATTATGACACGAGAAGAAGAAGGAAATGCTTCGAGTAATCGGATTGTTGCGATAGAAAGGAATTCAATCGATTTGATCTTTCGGTTGAAGTGATCCTTCGGCAAGTGGAGAAAACACTGAGCAACGCGGACAAAATCGAATGACATCTGGATCATCCGATTTTGGCGTATATGACATTGGTAGCATATGATTTTGGGCCATATGACATTCGGAGCACATGATTTTGGGCCATATGACATTCGGAGCATATGATTTTGGGCTATATGATATGTTTGGGACACACAGTGGTTGGCAGTTGTGACAGCGTGCCGTGTTTCATCTCATCGAGAAGCGTTCGCATTTCTCTTTCGTCCTTTCTCAATCTCGGATGGCGTCGGACCCAACGAAAGGACTACCTTAAATCGGCAGTTGGGCAAGGAAACGAGTCGGTATCCTGTGCGCCCGGGTAAGTTGAATGGCGGCAGAGAATGGAGAGAGCCAAGAGCGAAGACTTGCCGGGAGTCCCCGAGATCGGATCTCGCCCGACCAAATTGTTTCGGATTGTCGGTTAATTGGAAGCTCGCTCTGGGCAGAGGTGCGTGGAACTTCGGTGGGGCGTTCCCCCTCTCCGGAGTGAGAAGAAATTTCGCTCGAGCCATTGGTGCGAGAGGGTGCGTCGAGAGTGAATCGGCGCAGGTGAAACGTGTGCCGCTCTGGAAGAGGAGTCCGCACGAGAGAAGAGCGGAGAGGAGGGCGAGAGAGAAATAACGCACGTAAGGTTTGGTTGCGGACCTCGAGTGTGGGTCGCGCATGTATGCTCGTTGCACTCGAGGGCATAGCCCGCTCGTGTGTGACGGGAACTCGGTTCGCCTCGCCCACCACCCCGCGAAGGGCCAATAATCGCCGGACAAAAGTCTCGTGGCCGACGCTTCGGCATCCAATCGTCGTTCCCTCGGTCGTCCGCGCGTTGGCCACTTCTGCACCGATACCGATTCCGATGCTCGGTGCTCGAATCGACTCTTCGTTTTTTGTGCCTTTTCTTCTACATCGAGACCCTTGTTTGTTGCACGCATCCTTGTAACGGCATATCGCGTTAACGTAGCGAACTAACAGGATTCATCATAAACCGGTCTGATGATAATGACAATTATCATCGGTGGATTATTATTGATTGTTATCCAATGGAGGTGTAACCGAGTTAGAATTAGACCATGGCCTCTTCGGGCACGCGGGATCTACAAGTGGTTGTACCTGATCGGGGTAACATCCGGTTGGTCTTATCAAAAAATCGTGTTATCCCATCGGACACTCCTACTCAAATATTATCGGGACTTCCTCGGGGCTACATCGAGCTTTCCAGATCATACTTATCTTGACTTTTCATTACCGGGGTCAATTTTACCCACATCAAGCTTTTCAGATCAGACTCCTCTTGATAATTCTTTACCAGGGCCTGATGTCAATTTGAGCCGGGTTCGGCTTTTTTCGACGCTTCGGGTGAACCAGAACTTCGCGGTGTTTCGAGAAAGATGGCTCGATTTCGAAGCGCTCTGCACAACAGTCGTACGACCGCTTGGAAACCCGGCTAATTGTTTCATCGAGCGAGAATAATGGCTCGTCGTCACGCGCGCCGCCGCGGCGCATCTCCTCGAGCATTCGAGCGCCGCGAACTCGAATGGTTAGTTCGTTACGTGCGGCGCACGCATATATCTCGTTTCTCCGAGTGCAAACTATTTTCCTCCCGCGAATGATAGTGGAAATACTTTCTCGGGCAATTACGGAATCGTTAACCGACGCTGAGGGGGCCTCCACGCTCGTACGAATACGTACAATATGAATAATTTCGACGCACGAACAATCCATGTTTTCTCTCGTGTGATAAATGTCGGGGAACGAATCGATGCGTTTGACTAGCGCTGGTCGGGCGTGTTTCGCACATTTGAAAAATGCGTAACGCAGTAACGTGGCAAAATAATTCGAAAAAAAAAATCTCAATAAAGTACCCAACAAAACGGAGGACATTTTTTTTTTCAAAATCTTTTGCGCTCAAAAGGACAATATTCTAAATTGGATTGCGACAGATAAAGTAAGTAACTTGGCTCCAATTTGCTCGAGCAATTTTCATATAGTTAGAATTGTAAAGAATCTTTTCTCGATTCAAACTGAAAAAAAAAAATTTTCAAGCTCGTAACAAAATTGAAAAACACTATTTTCCAAATTTTTTCTTTTTTTTTTCAAAAAGTAACATTTTTAATTGGATTGCAATAAACGAATCGAGCAATGTAGCTGTAATTCGTAGGGGAGAGCGGGGCAGAATGGCATACCGGGGCAAAATGGTACGAAATGGTCAAATAAAGTCCCCCGTATGATAGAATTAGGGCAAAATGGGCCAAGAGAAGACCCCATCGAAGTAGATTTTTTCGCTGTCACATTTTGCCCCAATACCATTCTGCTCTGGTCCCATTGTGCGCCAATACCATTTTGCCCCGGTATGCCGTTCTGCCCCGCTCTCCCTTATGAAACAATTTCGCTATCGAAATTTGAAAATTTTGTTTATTTTTTGGAATTACCATTTTTTTTTTTCTTTCTCTTCAATCTTCGAATTGACAAAAGATTTTTTTTCGACCCAAACTATAAATAAAAAAATTTGAGTATATAAAAAAAATGCTCAAATTTCGTGCGTGAAAAAAAAAAAAAAAAAAATTCATCAGTGATTTTCTCATTGTGCCCCGGTGGCGATATTGTCCCGCTCGTCGTCCCGCACTTGTCGAAGAATATTTATTCTCACCGGTTGAAAAATTCAGCGAGATTTTTTTACGAGCCAATAACCGGAGCGTATCGGTACCGGCCGAGGAGAGAGTTCGTCGGGACTCTCGTCTCGGGCTTCGCCGAGGCGGTGCAAGAGTGGCCGTTTCGCCTTTCCGGATCGTCGGGTTTCGCGGTCGCGCGCGCGCCCCGCCGCGGATCGTCGGTTCCTCTCGCGTTGGATTGTTGATTTAACCGTCGGTGGGTTTTAGTCGACGGAACGGTTCGGAGCGACGTTTAAGTGTCCGGAGTTACGAGCGCTGCGAGGGCCGACTTTCTTGCGCCTCGGCCGCGCTCGTCTTCCCTCCGCGAGCCGAACCGCCTCTCTCGGCCCGGAGATACGAGCTTCTCCTCCTTCCGCGCTTTCCTCATTCTCGCGATTCCTCGCCTTTTTCCACTCGCGTCTCTCGACGCGCGTCCGCCCTTCGCTCATTATCTCCTTATTACCAGTTATCTCGTTACTTGTTACTCACTCTCGCCACTATTATCCGTTCTCCTTGCCGCTCGTGTATGCACAATGCAATTTCGCATAATAGATGGAAACGCACACGCGAGCGCGAAAGCATGTGCGGTGCAAAGGGCCATTTGCTAAAGATACAAACTGAGCGCTTCGTAAGAAATCGAGCACGAAATCTCAAAAAATCGCTCAAAATCGCTCGAAATCGACTGCAATTGCCAACTTTGGTATTCCGAAATCCGATAATAATTACATCGAGAGAGAGAGAGAGAGCGGTAGCGTCTCAACGCCGAGTAGTTTAAAGAGTGTAAAATTCGCGTGTCGAGCGCTACCGTGTCCTTACACGCTAATATCGGTTCCTCCAAATTTCGACAATTTTTTTTCTCGGAAACGAGCCATCGGAACGAAATGTCGAATAGAGTTTCACTATATAAATCAAATATGAGCTTCAAAATGTGCCCGGAACAAAGCCGGTCGGTGTACACGATACAGAGATATTGCGATATTGCACGTAAAATCCTCGCTTTCGCGTTAAAAATCAAACTTCCAATATGTCCCGTTTGTCCGATGTCGTCAGTGTGTCGCGTCCGTGCGTCCATGCGTGAGCCGTGGATGCGGAATAATGTATTTTTTTTCTATCGCAGACTCATAGTAATTATAATTTAGAAAATCTCGGGTGGTAAAAAAAAAGTGAAAAAAATCTCGGACTCTATCGCTGGGACTGCCTCGAATCGCGTACCTGTCTACGAATGGAACCGTCGAATTTTTATTTCCCACTATATCCAACGGCAGCTAGACACCTTATGACGATAAACGCAGATCCGTTCACGAGTGTGTGGAAGAAAATTCAACGAAGCCGAAGAGATCGGATCGGTCTCGGAGGATTTGTGGCGCGCGTTCGAGGTCGGAAGGAGTTTTCGAGTCGAGCCCAGCGCGAACAAGAAGACCGGGACCGGTGAGCGGGACAAGCGAGCCAAGAGGAGGCCCGGACTGAATCGCCAGCGGTGGAAGCCTCCACCGTGCCGGCTAACTATGTCCGTCAGTGATAATGGTGATGAATCGGCTTACTTACAACACTGCGGTGCGAGGGCGAGCCTAGCAGTTCGCCAAGTACGAAGTGGATATCGAGGCGCGTAGAGTAGCTCGAGGCACACTTGAGATGTCGTATATATATATATATATATATGGATATATGTACATGGACACTGGTTACATATACCCTTCCAATGTAGACGGAGTCGTATATGCTGTAAGCGAGAATTTGTACGCGAGTGCGCACTTGCTCACGAACGAGCACGCATTCACGAGATCCGTGTATATTTTATATGGCGAAGGCACTACAGTAAAACGTCTCAGCTATCAACGGCGGCGAATCGAGTAAAAATTGAATAAGATAAAGTTTTCGGGATATTTTTTTTTTTTTTCAACACATGGACGAAAAGTGGTCCTTTTCGTGCCTGTAACGCGTGGCGAATGTGGCGTTTTTCAACAAGGCGTACTATTGCGTATTTTTGCGCACGCTTTTAGCGCACTCGTGCGAAAAAGTAATTTTTTCGCACGCCTTTCGCGCGCTCGCGCGAGAAGGTAAGTTTTACGCACGCTTCTGCAACGCTACAGATACAAAAAAGGGGTTTTGCGTACTCGTCGTTATTTCACAAGTTGTGAAAGAAAATATAAAAGTTACCGGAGAAGTTTGCTAAACATTTAATTCTTTAATCAATTTTTTTGTTTGTCGTCAGGCACCCCTACTAGTCCTTATCGGGACCTCTTCGGTGCTACATCAGGTTTTCCAGATCAGACATCTTCTGGCTATACCTTAGCGGAGCCGGATAGGCTATCAGCCGGCCCGAAGTCAATTTCTTCGCGGAAAAGTTTAGAATCGAAGATCGCACGGTGAAGGAACTGTTGAGACATTACACTGTAGGTACTCGGTGGCTACAGTAAATTCTGTGGAAGAGAAGCGAGCTCAAACGAACGTGAGAGTAGCGTGAGCTCAGAAAATTGAGGGTATGCGAGAGAGCTTACGCGAGTCAGCGAGCGTTAGTAAAATACTCGGAGCAAACTGCGAGAGTTCCGATTCTCGTTGTGCACATGGCAAGAGAGTGCTTAGTGTGTATGTATGTGTGTGTGTGTGTGTGTGTGTGTGTGTGTGTGTGAGGAACAGCCTGTAGAAAATGATCGTGTACGTATGAGAGACGAGAGTTTGGCTCCTTTGCTCCCTACCTGCTCGCCTCCGGTTCGCTTTACACATATATATGCTCACCCGGTGAGCGATCACTTTTGCTCTCCACCCACTCCGCCTGACAACATAATCATCGGCTTTAACTTGCGCTAAACTATAGTTAACCGCGCATTGCGGTTACACTACCTAAAATGTGTGTTTAAACGCACATGCATACTTTTATATATATATCTATATATGTATATTTTTCTCTACATATCTTTTGTCTCGTTCGCCACCCCTTCTTTGTCCCGATAACTTTTACCCACACACTCAACCGCTTTTGCTTATCGCGAACGAGAAGTATACAAGAGCAGCCTAAAGATTTCCGTTTCGCATTATACGTACGAAATGAATTCGTTATAATGTGATTCAGTTTGTTCGCATAATCAATATATTATGATTTATATACAGCAGAAAAATACTTTTTTGACCATAATAAAAAATGTATTTGATCATTTTTCGGGTTCAGAAGCGGACCAAAAGAGGAACAATGTGAAATGAACTTCTTTTTTTTATGGGAACTTGGCAGACTCGGTCGGTAACAAAGTCGCCTCCCGATTTTTTTCGAAAATCGTTGCTCGAAGGACCGAAGTGAAATGATGTTTTCGAAGTCGTTACACAGAAGTATGGAAGTCCAATTTGCTTTCCGGCGTCGACGCAACCGTTTCGGAGAAAATGGGGAAAGCGAATTGTTACCATCGGGGCGAGCCACATCGGCCGCGTCGCCTTAAAAGAGTCGGTTGAACGATTTCTCGGTGTCTCCGAGCAGCATCGACACAAACAAAGAGACAAAGAGCGAGGAAGACAGAAAATGATAATAAATGAAGAGACGGAAGTGTAACGGAGGCTAATGAAACGTCTCGCGATCTCCTCGATTCGCTCTCCTTCGCCCGTGGGTGAAATCACTCTCTGTTCCCGGAGCGCGCCCGGCGAGGCACCTTAAACTCTAAAGGGGCTAGTTAGCGTATTGGCCGAGTCACGGCGTCATTAACGAGTCCGGCAAGCGCCGATAATCATTAATCATCGCGGCGCTCGAATGAGGCCCAATATAAGCCTGACGGCGGGAAGGCGGAGGGGGCATTGTGGTGCAAACGTGGCGCATCCGTGCGTGCTTCACGATCTTCTCTTCATCTCTCGTCGCGTACCCGGCAAACGTCGACTCTTCGGGTACGAGCCTCCGCGAGGCTTCCGATTCGCCCGCGCCGCTCGCGGACTTTCCAATAATGCCCGCGAGACCCAACGGGTTTGCGAACGAGTGGTCGGTTGTCGAAGGAACAACACACCGAGGCGAAACCATAATTATATCGCGGCGAGGCAGATTCTGCGTCAAATGAATTTTAATGGTGGAGATGAAATTGAAGACTTCGCTCTGACACCATCGGCTCCCCCCCTTGAGGCCTCCTTCCCCGATCTTCGGGCGATTATTCTCTCGGACATTCCGCCACGGGTATATAATATTATACAACATAATCTATCCGCGCGTATATCGCGTCGTTGATCTCTAAATTAGCCTCTCAACATGCGCGTGAATATATGCATGCTTAAATATAAATATATTAGTAGAGAAAAAGAAAAAACGTGAAATCGTTAAAGTCTCGATTCATCGTGATGGAAACGCGAAGGCGTGAGAAAACACGCGGGATTCAACTGTTTCGAGATGAGAGAACATTTTATCGCTTGGGGATTGAATGACCGGTTCACAAATTGGTTAAAACACATTATCATATGTCGTCGTCGTCGTCGTCGTCGTCGTCGTCGTCGTCGTCGTCGTAGTGGCTCGGTTTTTTTTTCTTGGTGAAGAATCATCGTGTTACCGAGTTCAGACTAATCTATTACAGTTTTCTAATCTTGTCAGTCGAAATTGATGAGAGATTCGTGAATTGTTGAAAGGAATTCAGGTATAACGAGATGCCTGGCGTGCGGATGAACGGCGGAAGGAAGAGAGCCCAAGATAGAGTTGAATAAGCGGGGCCGAAGTCACTAACCAGGTGCAAAAGTGTCGTATAGACTGTTATAGTATATGTATGTATTTCTCTATACACGCGAGTTTTGACGCTGTCACCGCCAACATGAACAGGATCGAAAATTGGCTGATTTCACGTCACTAGTTTTTCACGTTGTTGCTAACTCGACGCAGTTGCCAACTTCGCATCATCGCCACGTATACACGCTTGCGAACTTCATGACATTGCCGTCTTTCAACTTTTCTCAACTTCACATCGGCGCAAACTTCACACCGTCGCTAATTTAACATCATTGCCACCTCTACACCGTTCTCAACTTCTCGTAGTTGCTATCTCTGAACGCTTCCAGCTTCAATCCTTGGCCAACTTCACGTCGTTAATTTAAAGCCGTTGTTGAACCCCCGGACTTTGGACGTCTTAGATACCTTGCATACATCTAATGTATATCGTAAGATTATGCGGCGTCTATCCGACGCCAAACATGCCGACGTCGCAGCAACGCTTGTTATAGAAATGGACGCTACAGCAACGGTTTCCATAAAAAACGGTCAACACAGAAACTTTCCTCACGGAAATGATTTTGACAAAAACGGTGCCCACAGAAACGGTCGCCTTAAAAACGGTTGCTGTGGTAACAGAAATGTTCTCCCCAGAAACAGTCACCGTAACGATTGCTGCAGTAACGGCTTCGATATAAAAACGAGCCCCACATAAACGTTCTTCATAGAGATGATCCCCACAGAAACGGTTCTGTAGAAATAGTCCTCACATAAACGGTCTTCATAGAAGTGGTCCCAACACAAACGGTCTCCATAGAAATGGTCCCTACTAAAGAGGTCCCCGTAGAAATGGTTTCTCCAGAAGTGGTTTCCGCAGAAACGGCCTCCATAGAAATAGTCCCCACGGAAACGGTCCCTACAAAAATGGTCTACATACCAACTGTTTTCGTAGCACCGGATTCCATAGCAACCATGGTCATAGCAATGCTTTCCATAGCAACCATTGTCATAGCAATAATTTACGTAGCAATGGTTTCCTTTTCATGGTTCCTTAAACCATGATCTATGGCGTCGACTGCGAAAGTATTGGTACACGGCGGTAACATTTTGCAGTTTCGACGGCCACGAACGCGTGATCTTCCTAAGTCATCGATCGTAATCATGAATCTAACCGCGTGAACCAACATAATCGACTACTTGGATAAAACATCGAGACACAAAGAAACCATAAGGTTTTTGAAGACCCCAACGTGATTTACAAATGGATTACACTCGACTTTCTCGTCTTGTTATACGATTCTGGCCACATTCCCGTGTCTTTCGAAGTTATCAAGACGTCGACGGCGCTTGATACAGCCAATCCCCGTCGGCTGGACGTTGAATTCAACATCTGCATACAATGAATGAGACACACCGGTAGCGTGCACGCGATGCTTGCGGACTATTCGCCCCATTCTTCTCCTCTCTCCGTTTCTCCACTTCCCATCCCCGGATCTTTCATCTTCTTATTTCTTCATCTGCCGTACAACGTATCTACCTTTTGCCCAACCAGGTGACTCGACTCTTTCTCTTTTCTCTCTCTCTCTCTCTCTCTCGAGTGGGGAATGGAGGGGCTTTGCGTGGATAAGAATGCGCCCGCAGCGCAACGCAAGCCCGTGGGGCCCGCGGAGCACGACTTGTACCCGGCCTATCCCTCGGGCTCCCCGCGGGGGGTAAATTAAGTTGTGATTATCTGTCGATGTGATTTAGACCGGGTCTCGCGCGACGAGATATCCCGCGGACTTTTTCTCGCTCTGTACGAGCCTCGGGTTTCACGGCCTCCGCAAGGAAGACATATCCGAGTGAGGCGTTCAGCGCTGTACGAGAGGGCATACACAAGAGGAGAAGGAAACAGTGAAACGAGACGCGAGAGTCGCGGGAGTACGGTCCAGGAGAGGAGGAAACAGAGAGAAAGGATGAGGGAACGAAGGGGCGGGGGGTAGAAACAAATAGCCATTGTCCGTGGCAGGGGCCCGACAGTGGGGGCCCCAAAGGGCATCTATCACCTGCTTATCACGATTATACCACTTGTGCTCCTTTCCTCCCTCCACGATCCTTGGACCCCGAGACGGAGAGGGTCCAGTTGAAGACTGCTTGTACTTCACACACATATATAGATAGATACATGTATAATATACCTACAGCTCGAGTCTCCTCCAGAGCAACGCGATTCCTTTCATCCACTTCCTTCCTCTCTTTCTCCGATGCACTTCTGCGGCTCGGATGCGTCTCTGTTACCGCGCAGCATCGTCCCCTGCCTCCGTCCGTACGTGTATCTCTACGTATCCCAACCATTCGGGCTCGGGGCTCGCACTCGGCCGAGTGAGACGTCTTACCGACGCGTTTTTTACTCGTCCCTTCCCGGCGCTCTCTCGCTCGGGTATCCATTCAATTAGTACCGCTGAAGAGCATCTCTCTACACTCTCTTACTCCCGCTCGCTTTGGTGTTGTTTTATTTTTTACTGTACATACTTTTGTTTCTTGGAATTGAGGTCAGGGATACAAATCCATTGTATCGCTAAATAAGAAGATCCATTTTTGCATCTCGCGAGCAATTTCTTAAGTCTAATGCCATTGGAAGAGCGTGATTTTGACCGAGTGTAAAAAATCACACGAGGTGAAAATCCATTCCTTCCGAGTGGCTTGCGATATTTTTTTTTCCGACTACGTTGAAAAGTCCATATTTTTATGCCTGCAACGGACAGGACACTTCGTAGCCGCAGTTACAGGAGCTATTGGGGTCCAGGGGCGAAGCCCCGCGGGGGGGCTGGGGGGAGCGAAGCGCCCTCACTGACAACATAAATATTATCATTAATAGTATTCATAACTCGATGTTATTCTCATTTTTTTGCTTTTAATAATAACACGGAATTAAGGGAAAATAATTGATTAATTGATTAATTATTGTTGAAAATTTGATTTGATATTTTTTTTTTCTCAACAAATTATCAAACAATTATTATTTGTTCCGATCTTTTTTAATTATTTCGTATTTTTTAATTTTCAATTTACGAAAAAAACTGCAGCGGGCAGAAAAGTAGTACTTTTCTGTCACTGCTACTTCACTTTTTTTCCCGCTACTCAAAAATCGGCCACTTTCCACCCGCGTTGCAGGCATGGAGTATATGGACTTTCTAGTGTAGTCGGAAAAAAAAATTGTATCGTCCTCGTAGCATAGAATTTTCATGCACGTGTATCAAACTCAGTTTTTTTACTTTCTCACGCACCAGCGCGGAAAAGTACACTTTTCCGCACGAGTCCGTAGAAACCTGTCATGGAAACCGTTGCTTCATCCCCGTGGCCTAGGATTTTTACGCGCGCGTATTCGACTCAATTGCATGACTTTCCAACGTGCGTAAATGTATACTTTTCCGCACTAGACCGTAAAAAGTGTCATAAAAGCGTTGTATCGTTCGCGCAGCCAAGATTTCGTATACAAACGAGTCCTTCGACGAAACGGAGCCTCGTTGATGAGCCGCGAATTTCCTCGAACGCGAGGCACCGACAAAACTCGCGCATGTTGCTCATCGTGTTGTTGGCCCGTGTGCTCTCGGTAATCCGATCGCGGTAGATCGCACGAGCTGTGTGTCTCCCGGTGCGAGAACGTAGGCGCGCGCGACTCCACGAGCCGTGCGAGGGGGGGGTTTCGGACCGAAAGAATTGGATGTCCGTGCTCTCCTCCGCCTCTTTTCTTTCTCCTCTTGTTCCAGAGAGACAGAGAGAGAGAGAGAGAGAGAGAGAGAGAGAGAGAGAGAGAGTGAGCGTGTTCGAGGGGGCTTCGAGCCAGGTTTTCTCGGTAGGTAGATTACCTACGCGAGCTTCACATAAATATACCACTCCTAAGATAAGGATCTTGTACTGGCAAGACCATTTGTTGGCCGTGTCCGTCCGTCCGTCTCGCGAGCGACTCCACCGTTGCGCTGCCGAGCCGAGCTCCGAGCCGGGACTCGTCGCTTGCGTCCCCCGTGCCCGCAGCCCCATCGGACTATCTTCCCCCAGAAAAAAAAAAAAAAAAAATCAAATTTTCTCCTCGCGTGTGTTCGTGCGCTCATGCCACATGCGTCCTTCGGAATCGGCTACCCGCGAACGTCCCCGTAGCCGAGCGTGCCCAAGGAGAAAGAGACACATAGTAACCTGCACCTAACGGCAATCAATTAACCCACATCGGATATATCCCACGACCATCATCCGCCTCACCGTGCGTCCTCGCAGGACGTCGTTCAGTCACGAGATATTCAATAACTCACCGAACGACTGAATTCATTAAGGAAATCTTGATCTTTTCGCCCCCTCCCCGTACTCGTGTGTCTCAAGCAACTTTAACGCAGTGTACCTACATCAATTTTCGAATCATTCATTAATCAGGGAGTGTGCTTTTTTTTCGAATTTTTCTCGCTCAGAACGAAAATGCGAGTTATTCACTCGGAAACACAGATTCGTTGTATAATAAAATGTTCGTTCCAATCTAATTTATATATATACACATAGAAAAACAAAAAAATATTATTAATATTCATTCATTATTATTATTATAAATATACATTACAATATATATGATATATTTTATATGTATCAGACTCGAGAAGACTAGATCGTGTTGTACAATCGAAAAACACAAGAATATAATAATAACAACAAGTGCGCAATATTGCGGAATTATTATACCTTTTGGGATGGAATTCTCGCGAGCCGTAATTTCGTTTTCGTGGATGGTTTTGCTAGAGCAAAAAAAAAAATAAGAGATTAGGGAGGCAATGATGGTGAGAGATACGATCCCGGTTCTTGTGCCTTGGGAAAGACGAAACAGCCACGACGAGCTCCGAAAAATGAATACATACACGCGCGCACACACACGGACACGTACACAAATAATTTTTCACCGTTCCAGTGCAGCATCCACAGATGTCCCCGGCGAGATACGTTTCTAGGAATCCGTCGGATCGTCGGACAGAAAACCGGAGCGAGACCGTAGCGCGCGCGTCTTCCCCGCGAGCCGTGAAGAGACGAATCTCGATGTTCTTCAACGGGACGAGATTTTCTGGCCAAGGGCGAAAAAAAAGAGAGAAAGCTTTTCGAGAAAAAAAAGAAAATACTGCGTCAAGGAGACCGTTCGTATCCCGAGGGAGATCTCGCGGTACCGTTGGGCGATCCCGCGCGGGGATGCTGCGCTCCGTCCGTCTCTCTTTCACCGTTCTCTCTATTGCCATCATTTCGCTTCTCGTACCGATGCCACGTTTTGTCTCAAACATATTATGTATGTATATACATATTTGTCTGCCACGAGGAAGGTGGATACGTGTTCGGCGAACAAATTACCTTTTGTTTTCGGAACTTAACGGGGCATACCGGGAGAGGCGAGGTCAAGATGATTCGGTCGCTTGGTCATTCGTTCCGCGCGCACGGATCGTTGCCTCGTCGTTCCCTCGTCTTTTTCTTTACTTTTACGTCTTTCGGTGTGTATCAACATTTTGGTAGCTCGCCGGGACCCGAAACCCAAGATTTCCGATCTGGCGTTGCACCCCACGGAATGTTGATGAGAGTTCGGAACGTTTTTTTTCGTGATCTATGCAGAATGCGGTGGAAAAGAGGAGGGAGAAAGGCAAATTGAGCCATTGGAATCTACGAGGGATAATTGAGTCTCGCCTATTTTTTGAATTTTTTTCAGAAACGCGTTACAAGCCGATCGGAGCCTTCACCGATTGGAAATCGACATTGGGCTGCCCGATGCTGTATCCAACCCTGCTAAAGTCTAGCCAGTCGGTGCCTGATCTGGAAAGTCTGATTTAGGCCAGACGAAGGCCCGATAAGGTACGAGTATGGGTGCTTGACGTTTATCGCTGTTCCCGTGCCAGTTGTATAATACGTTTATTAAAAAATGACTGTATCGAGTAAATGTAGCGAGGATCAGTCGGGTTACCTGATCGATAAACGACCGAGCAGCTGCGTCACAATACCATATGTCATATGGATAACGTTTGTTAAACAATGTTTGTGTAATGCAATTAATACTTCAAGAGGGTTTTGTCAGGCTGCCTGATCGACATCCGATCAGGCAATTGCATTACGATACTGATCGATATCTGAGCAGGCAGTTGCGTTACAATACCATATACCATATGTATAATCCGTTTATGACACAATGTTTGTGTAATACGATTAATACGGCAGAAGGGATTTGTCCGGTTGCCTGATCGATATCTGATCGGGCAATTGCGTGATAATACCATATTCCATAGGTATAATGCGTTTATTAAATAATGTCTGTAGAAAGCATTCGGTACATTATCAGAGACCTGTCAGGTTGCCTGATCGAGATCCGATCAGGCAACTGTGTTACAATACCGATCGGGTCCTAACGAAGCACCCTTCCCGGACCCGACAGGACTTCGGGCGCGCCTCAGATGCCACAACGAAAATTTCTGCTCAGGCTCCAATCCCGACGCGTCCGGTCCCGAGGCCGGGTCGCCGCGGGGGATCGCGGCGAAATCGGTGAAATTGGAAGGAATCACGTCGGGAGAAAATCGCCCGTTTTCCGCACCGTGGCGAACGATCGGACTCGTCCGGCACCGATGACTCTGACCCGTATCCCTGTTTTCTTCACTCCGTCGCTCGACAGCGAAAGAGCATCGGAAATTACCGAGAATCGGCAATGAGAAGAATGGAGGAGAAGAGAAAAGAAAAAATCAGAGAAGAAAACGAAAAAATGTAACACCCGAGAGAATTTCACGAAGTCGAAGAGAGAGAGAGAGAGAGAGAGAGAGAGAGAGGGCGCGGAGTAAAAGCGAGAGGACGCAAAAGATGAAGATAAGAATGAGGTAGAAATGAGAGAGGCGAAGAGACGCATGTGTGCGAGCCAGAGGCGCGGGACGGGGAAGAGGCGCGCAACGCGGCAATGCACCGCGGCGAGAAGTCCTCGGGAGGGGAGGCACGAGGAGGCGCTCGAGTCATTATTTTTAATAAACACAGTGTCAGAGAGGCAAGATAAATGCGTTTCTGGTCGAAGCCCCGACGCGGCTCGGGGGCCACGGTGTGCGTTAACGGGTGTAAAAGGCGAATGGGAGTCGGCGAGCGACGAAGGGAAGCGCCTCGTCGAGCGGAGCGCAATGCACACACGCTCGCGCGGCTACACAATGAATCCGATTATTTATTTATCCCGTGGTGTGCTTATGGTGGCCCATTAAGTCCCGTCCACACGTGCTGGGGATACGCGCGGGTATTAGGTCGCAATTATAGGGCGTATACGAGGTATTATGTTAATATTACGGATCTTAAAATACGAGCCGTTTTATTAACCGGACCCGAGGATCCTCGCCCGTGTATATACATTATATGTCGTACGTACGCATCCTCGAGAGTCTTTATATCACAAGCGAGAAGAATCGTCCCCGGGGAGAGGGAGAATGTTCCCGCCTCGCTCTCGCGGGCGCGAAGGAGCATTTTGAAAATCTTCGGCCTCGACGAGGTATATTCATTTTTCCATCGTGAAGAAACGGTGTAAAATGGATTTTTTTAAATTGATCATTTCAGACATTTATTTATTTATTTATTTCACTGTATACCGTCCGTGCGTTTCGCCCGAGCTTCTTTGCCGCAGGTTCGAAAAGTTTCGCACTCGTAGCTCGGAATTGACCTCATAATCGGCCCTCGTCGAGCTTTTTCTTCCTCAGGCTCTCGTTTCTCCGGCCCTTCGGCCGATTCTTTCGCGTACGATTTTTTAAGTTCACAACCGACGGTTCACTGAAAAAATGAACCCGAGAGAGCGGAGATAATGGTTATTCGCGCGGATCGCGGCGAAGAGAGACGAAATCCCCGACAAGTCGGAGCACGGAGAGGAAGAGCTTTGCTCGCTCGCGAGCGATTCTTATTGGCTCGACGTTTACCGCGAAGAAATTGGAGAAGCTTCGCTCGTACGGCCGTGCGCGCTTCGTCCTCCCTCCCGCGGGTTCTACGGCCGCATGGAATTTATGCGGAACGTTAAAGCGACGCCTCGTACGACACCCACGCACAGCCCCGAGTGGGTCCATTCTCGGGCGCGAGAGGAGCCGCGCATAGAGCTTAACGGTTCGAAGCGCTATTACGTTGGTGCACACGCGAGGATGTAGACGAGTGTGCGCCGCGGAGCGAGTACCATCGGGATTGGTACCGTGTACGATACTGCCTACGTTCCGTTGCTATCGCGATATATTTTTGCCCCGTTGCGGCAACGACACCGACGAGTCAACAAGGCAATATCGATTATAGGGTATAATGTTCGCGAGTATAACGACCGCGCGAACGGCCGACCTCGGACTCTACGGCCTCTATGAGGATTCATTGCGCTGGAAATACGTCGGGTCTCGAGGTCCGTGGAACTTCGTCCGAGACTCGGGTACACGAACGAAATACCGTGAAGAACCAAAAAAATGCGATGATTTCGATTGTTCGGAAACGAAAAGAATAGTATATTATGCTACAAGGGAGGGGAGTGCGTGATTTTCACCGAGTGAGAAGTTTGCAGCAACCACACGAGCTGAAAATCCGCTCCTCCCGAGTGTCGTACGATTTTTTTTTTCGAATACGTTGAAAAGTCTATATTTTTTTGCCTGCAACGGTGCGACAGGACACTTCTCCCACCATGACGACATAAATATTATCATTAATAGTATTCGTAACCCGTCCTTATCCTCATTTTTTTTGCTTTTAATAACAAAACGAAATTGAGGTAAAATAATTGATTAATTAATTAATTATTATGTAATATTTGATTAACTATGTTCAAAAACTTTTTTTAACTAATTATGAATCAATTACTATTTGTTTAGATTTTTTCAATCAATTCGTATTTTTTTATTCTTATACTCTACGAAAAAAGTAATACCTACGCGCAATTTTTCAATCTTCCGAGATGGACGAGGCTCCTCGAGAAAGTTATGTCTCATTTCATCCCCGCTAATTCCCCCAATCAATATTACGCACCCAGATCAAGATTGCCTATGAAATGGCTCTTATTCGAGATGCATCGCACCCAGAGTGATTTCCTAATGAATTCGTCTCGCAAAGTTCCCGAACATTAAATTTTATTAACACACTTGCCCGTTCCTCTCATACTTATCCTACTTTATACATACACATGTGAATATATATATGCTATATATATATATATTTTTTTTATCTCCGTATTAAAGAGAACGCGCGCATCTCCTGTACATTTCACGCGGGAAGAGGTTTGATCCTCGATCACTGCTGCTGTTACCGCAGTTGCTGCCGCTATTGCCGCCGTGGCCGCTGCTGGGATCGCGACTCCTTTCTCGTTAATAAAAGCCAAGATGGCGAACAGCGGGGAGTCCGGCGAGGTAACCGTGGCCCTCCTGGGGCTCTGACGGCTCTATCCCCGCGAAGTCTTGTTAGGATCCGTGATAGAGCGAGACCGGAGAAACCAGCCAGTCGGAGGAACGAAGGGTGCGAAGGTACCCGACAAGCTATACCCACAACTACGCTCTTTCTCTCCGTCCATCTCTTTTCCAGTATCTCTTTCGCCTCTTCTATTTCGTTCCACGCTCACGGATCGTGAAAGCGAGAAAGCTCCGCGAGAATAAGAAAGATGAAGAAACGGGTCTGTCGCGTCTCTCGAAAAACGGCTCCCGTCGCGCTCGATTCTCGCCGCGTCGGGGATAGCGCGTCACTATCGCGCGCCTAAACACACCTCGTGCATCATCCACTCGGCGATTCTTTCGGCTTTGATTCTTCTTCGACTTTTTTTTTTTTTTTTTTTTTTTTTTTTTTTTAAAGTGCAATCCGTTGAGAAACGCTTCGAGCTATCGAGGAGTCTCGGTCGGTATTTCGTGGCGCGTGAAACTTTCGGGCGCGACACCTTTCCGACCGGGAACACCGCGAAGACGGAAGAAAGAGCTCACGCTCGCGCGCGTTATAAATATATTATGATATTGCGCGCGAAGGTACTTCGCAGCGACTTCATCCTGATAAATGTCATCGACGTGCCAACTCGCGCACGCCGAGGGGAAGACGAGAAAGAAATGATGTTTGAGGAGGAGAATTTCGCTTTTCGATCGCGCGAAGCTGAGAGAAATCCAAAGAAAAATACAGCGGTAATTTTTTTTTAATTTATTTAATTTTAGTCGAGCTCATCTTCTATTGCACGTTAATTGACCATCTTTTCGTTAACATAATTTTTCGACCAATACCGGTTTTTTAATTCGAACTCTTCATTTCAATACTTTTGCATTCGAATTTTCTTCAATTTATGTATAAATAATTGACTGACGAATTTCCCGGTGACGGACATTTTGTTTGTCACGAATATAATTCGTCGCTATTCCGAAATATGTGATTAATTTTTTTAGAATTTCTTCCGATTTTTACGTTTATTTCGATTTGTTATTTAAAAAAAAAGCAATTTTTCAACGTTACACAAAATTCTGAAGAAATTTATCGTCATACGGAAAAGTTAACGAATTATTTTCATTAAAAAAAAAAGTTTTCGGTCGCCGTTTAACGTGTACCTCAATTTTTCATAACAGTAATTTGTTAATAACATTTTGAAATTATCGTTGCCCAAAATTGATCGTTTCGGCACCCTTCGTACGCGCGATTTCTTTTTTTGCCGACTTTAAACTCATCGAAAGGTGTTCACCGTTTCCTCACATCCTTCGTCGTAATCCGCGAAAGTGCTGCACCTCGAACGACATCGTGTGCAACTCGCACGATCCGGCATGCCCATTATCATCCGGGGCTATCGCGCTGGCTCTCGGGCCCTTCGTTTTCGCGCCTCAACTTAGTTCCGAATAAACGCGCGCATTACGAAGAAGCTCGCGAAGAAAACTAGCGGGACGAGAAGGAAGCCGGCGGGTAGTAATTCTCGGGGATGTATTTTTTTCGTATTCGCGATCGCAACGGGCTGTTACGCGCTGTACTCACGTACTCATCAGTGTAAGTACCCCGTACGTGAATCTCTTCGGGGCCGCGAGAGCGAAATAAGAGAAGCGAAGAGAAGAGAAGAGGAGGCTATATAAAGTGGCGAAGAAGAAGCAAAGTGAAGAGAAGGCTACGCGAGAGGGCACAAAGGGGAATCGTCCTTCCCTTCCCCGTTCGTCCTATCGCGAATGAGATCTCTCTCCCGGATCGGTCTCGCTCGCGCCATCGCGAGAGTTCGAGCCGCGGAAGGCGAAGGAGCGAGAAGCAGGGCCTCGTGTTGGTATAGCAAAACACTGTCGGGTGATGAGCGTCATTACCCCCACTCGTTTGAGGCCCCGGGGGCCGCGCTGTCGGCCATCTTGGTTCCACCTGAGCGCGTCAAAAGCGCTGACCACTGGTGCTCCCTGCTGCAGCTTCTGCGTTCCTGCCGTTGATGCTGTTGCACACGTCCACGGCAGCCCCTCTCGCTGGATTCTATGGGCCTGTTCCCCCTCCCCCCTTCCTCCCTTCCCTTGCACGCATCGCGTGCCGATGAGCTCTAACGGTTAATTAATTAACGGATCATCAGCGTCTCTCGAGGACCTTCTCTTTCTCACGAGAGGAAGAGAAGACGTCGCGTTGACCGGCGAATGCGAACCATTAACTGTCGGTCGTGAACCCTGCCTCATCACATCCATAGGGAGATGAAAGCAAGTGAATGATTGTGATTGTTTGCATGGATCGTGTATTCAATTTTTTGTCGAAGCGCTTCGGCAATGAACGATGCATGTATTTACAGAAATAAAGTTCCGAAGAGGACCCAGATTAGGACCGAAACGCAAAAAGACACGGAAACGTAGGCGTTGGTACCGACGATTCTCGGCAAGAATTTGGGTCTGTAGCGGGAAGCAAGCTCGGCAATGGCCGTGCAGAACAACCCTGGACAATATAGTCCAAAATGGACCAAAAATTGTCCGATAGTCCAATATTCTAGATAGATGGAATCCCACTGATATAGGAATGTAGGAATACAGGATTCGGTATCTGGCTATCATGGAACACGGTTACCATATTTTCTATGATTATTTCTGGACCTACACGTCGCATTACCGACCATCGTCTCTCCTGCGAAAGTTTGACCATTCTTTACAAAAGATTCGTGTCGTTATTGACGAAGGTGTTCAGCACTGTCCTCTATGGTACTTATTGGTATTCCTGCCAATGTCTTGCAGCATCGTTCAACTCGAAAGAATTGCACTTCGAAGATAACTCGACGTCTCGGGTGAGGTTTCCGGACGCGAGCGAGCCAAATGCCCATTGGTTAGCCTGGCAACGGGGCAAGTAAAGTCGTAACCCGCTTTCAACACGTGGTAGCGGCCGCGTTAAGTTTGTTTTACCCCGGTTCAATGCTTCCGCCATTATCGTTCCTCTTCACTACGCGATCCTTTCTCATCATCATCTTCTTCTTCTTCCTCCGCTTTTTTTGATCTTTTTCTGAACTTCGGCTTCGCCAAGGTTATGCGTCTTCGCTTCCTCCGGGGCAAGCCAAACGTACCCGAAGCCGATGACGGTTAACATACTCCTCGCGCCTCTTCCTTGCCCCCTCCTCCCCTTCCTCCCCCCGGTTGCCCCGTAAGACCGCGGGGCCCTCTCTCGCGCGCTCCTTCATTTGTTTATCGGCCCACTTTATTACCTGCAATTTGGCGCTCGCTCGCGCGAGGGTAATTTCATATTGGTTTTCTGCCTCCTCTCTCTCGACTCTCTTCTTGGGTTCTACCACTCCACTCCCCCCCCCCCCTTCTTCGTGCACTGACGCATCTCTCTTTTCTCTCACCACAGCCTAGGCATCATCGCCAACGAGGTTCGAGGAAAAGCACGTTTGGCTTCGAGTGCACCGTCATCAACTTCGCTCTCTCGCGTGTGTCGCTTCGCTCGGCATATGAATATATTCGCGACTGGCGCAATCATCCTCCGATGCGGAGAGACGCGAGAGGGCGGAGAAGATGGACGGGACATTTATTAATGATTCATCGCGTATCATCTTTTATCGACGGTCTTGCACTATTTTTTTTTTTTTTATTGAAGCAGCCTTTCGACCCAAATTTCGCCGTTTCGTCGAGATCCAAAAATGCATCCGAAACGCAATTACCAGCTCGCGCGTAGCAAACAATTCAGCCGAAAGGGCAACAGTTCGATACTCAAATTAAATTAACGACGAAAGTTAACCCGCAGGATTGCGGGTTATCGCCTTGATTTGTATTTTCGGCATGAATGACGAACGAAAGACGGCGAGTGGAGGCGATAAATTTGTTGCGATTCGTTTCGCTTCCAGAATACCATCCGTCTATAGGCAGTCGGAGTCGACGTGGGTGCGATGAGAGAATGGTAGAAGTTGAAAAGAAAAAAAAGAAAATGAAAAAAGAACGAAGGAAAGATCCGAGTCAGAGGGAATCGGTAGATATATGTATGGGCATATGGGAACGAGAAAGGTGGCTCGCTGAGCACATACGCTCGGGGTGAAGGTGATTTAAAACACTGACCGGTACCACGCCCCCGCTGCGGCCTCGCGAATCCTCGCGGCCTAACGTGCTTCCCACCCCGCTTATAGAAATGTACACCAAAAGAGCCTGGTAAGCCGGAGTTTGCACGAACAATCGTACCGAGAGAGAGAAAGAGAGGGAGGGAGAGCCCGAGGCGGCCGAAAAGGCGGACGCGCGCTCGTCTCGAGTCGAAAAATCGCCCGGTGTTTGGCTTGCACGTTGAAAAAAACAACCCGGCCCGAGAGAAGCGAAGCCAGCGTATAGCCCATACAGAGTCGGGCGGAGTAAATGAAGACGCGAGTAATCGGGGCCCCGTCCGCGAAAATAATTATCCGCTCTGGGGCCTTACTCGCGAGAGGAGAGTCTCGGGAGAGACAGAAAACCAACAACTGCAGCCACAAGCGGCAGGCCCGGATTCTCGCGCCGGTTGTTGTCTCTCGAAACGTCGGGATGACTCAAACATCGCATATCCGCGCACGTTCCCGTTCCTTCTCGACGAATTATCATTCTCTTGTTGTTGCCGTTCTTCATTTTTCCTCCTCATACAAATGCCGATCTGTTTCTCTGAAATATACTGAGTTTCATTCTAAAAAGGTGGTAAGCAATTCAAATATGGTTTCAACTTGCCGATGCCGAATTTATGCATTGTATTGGTGAAAATTATAATCAATAGGCAGGCTCCTGGGATGAGTTTTTCAAATATCAACTTCAGACAAAAGCCGTACAGTTTAATCAACCTATAGTTCAATGACGCTGTTGCGGAACAAATATTTACGGTTGATCGCAAAATATTGGGCTTCATCTCAATAGAACGCAAGGTCTCGGTGCTTTCACCGAGGAAAATGATTGCTTACTAATATTATCCGTTGCTGTGATGCTCATTTTAACATTAATCATCATAACCAATAGCATTTCTTACAGTTGTAACACAGTTTCGCCACATGAATCGCTCATCTGTCGTGTTTAACGAGAAACAAAAAATACTACCGCGGCCAATTCTAGTTTCCGTCTCAGTCTTGTCCAGCGGTCACATCTGAAAACAGTGTGATCGGCGTCGTGTCGTTCGTGTCCACGGTATGTACAGTCCGGTGTTTGTACTCTGTTCGTTTTGTATAGGTACCGTCCAGAGTGACCGTGTCTCGTCAGAAATTGCGTTACATAGAAATTTACGTCCCCAAAATCCCCGACCGAGCCACGGTCTCTGGTCTTTATCAGTCGTCTCGTCCAGTTTCCTGGCGTTTCTTCTGTCCATCGTTGCTGCCACGTCTGCAGCGTCCTGTCTGTTTCTGTCGATACCACGTCCCGTCGTGGCTGCGCTCTTACCGTAGATCCTTCTGCGCTCGACGACAAGGAGATATTTTTTCAGATTTTTGCCACTATCGAGAAGAATTTGCACTTTTCTCTCATTTTTCTCAAACTCGTGCGAAACGAACACCGAGCGACTACCTTGAGGATCGAGGAGCTTCGCGGACAATGCCTTCCCGACGCGTCGAGAAGGGAGAGGAGGCCGCAATGGGGAGAGGACGATCGGTTCGGTTTTAACGAGGATACGGACCGGGAGTCGCGAGATGGGCGGGCAAGTGATAATCTGCAGGTGACCGCCGACAATCGCGTTGCGGAGTCGAAGCGCGAGCCGCAACGAGTCGCACGAGCGAACGGCTTAGCGCGCAAAGCCGCAAGTTTGTAAACGCCCGTATCGGCCGAGGGCGGCGAAGAGAGCGTAGGCCGGTACCGTGGTTTCCGAAATCCCCAAAAATTATCCAGTTAACTTTGTCCGAGGAATAATTCGCGCGGCTCGTAGGATCTCGTCTCTGTCGCTCGCGCGCGGCCGAATACGGGCGCTCATCGGGGAATTGGGCGTACGAAAGGTCCTAACGAGGGTTGCACGGGAGCCGCTTAAGCGCTCGCAAGGCCGGAGAAGGCAATTCCCGACGACTGTCGAACGGTTGACCAAACACCGGAGTCAGTTTAGACCCGGCACCGGTTAATTCTAATGCCTTCTTAATACCCTCGACGAGCAAACGAGAAATGTTATTTTACAGTTAAATCTCTCTAATCCGTTTGGAGGGCGACGGGGAGTGTGGTCGAACGAAGGACGGAACGAGAGACGCGGTCGCTCGCAGGTGAAGGTGGGGCACAATGAGCCACCTTTTTTTTAACGAGTTATTGATTTTTTCCGACTATAATAACCGAATGTTAATTGTTTTCACATTGAAAAATGTACGATAGAGCATTACGACGATAATAGTTGAAAAATGAATTTAAAAAAATCGCAATGAGTTTTTTTTAGATCTTTGAGCATCCAATACAGTTGCGGTAACGATTAAAAAGAAATAGAAAAAATTTAAATTATTTGGATAACAATAATCGATTCTCCTCAAATTTTTTCTTCCGCTTTCATGGGAAAAAAGTGTGAAAAGACGACGGAGCTCTTGTTGCTCGAAAAGCCGAGACAACGACGGCAGAAATAAGGGAGGCGGAGATACGAGGCGCTTACGTAGGTAATATTAATGTCTCGCGGGGATCCTTTACAGCCTCATACCCATCAGTCGCACGCACCGTCGCTCCCTAACCAAGTTAAATGATACCCCTTCGCGCGGTCCAGTGTTTCTCATGCGACCCCAATCGACCCCCCTCGAGAAATCGAAGATCGAAGAGCCTTCTATACAGCCTCATGTTTTTTAGCAATAGATCGATGTAAAAAAATTGTCCCAGAAGGTGTAAAAAAAATTGTTTCATGAGGTAAAAAAAAAAAAAGGAAAAATAAATATAACGGCGTCCGGGTCGAAATTGATACGGAGAATTTTCGAGGCCAAGGGTGCAAGCTTCTCGTCTTCTACGGCCACGGGGAGCGTTATGATTTTCGGGGATATGAGCACCGTCAAAACTCGGGAGGGAATCTCGCCGCCAGGGCCTCATGAATCACACCCTCGTTAACCCATACACGCTCTCCCGTGCGTTCGCCTCTGCACCTTCGCGCACCAACCGCGGCCGAGCCGATTTCCAATCGCTCTTCTGTCCCCCTTCTTCGCACTCGTTCCTCCGGCCTTCTTGCTTCTTACCTCCCCCCCCCCCCTCCCTCCGTCCTCCCGGCTATTCTTACCGAGTCTCTCTCGCAACTGACTCGAGCGAGAGCTGCTTCTCTCGCGCTATTTCATCGAGCGAAGTGCAACTTCGGTTCTTGATCTCGATGCATTTTCAACACCTCGGGTTTGTCGGGAGAGTTTGAGAGACTTTCATCTTTTTTATACATTTTTCGGACGACAAGGGGACGAAATAATCTACCCCGTAAAAAATATAAATAAAAAAAGAATTTTTTAAAAATAAAAAAATTAAAAACGTTATTTAAAAAAAAAAAAAACATGGTAATAAAAAATCTGAAAAATGAACAAACCATTTACATAAAAAAAAAATTAAGTATCCGGGAAATTCGTTAAAATAGTATTGATATACTATTTTAACAAATTTCCCAGATACTCCACGAGGGAGGAAAAACTGTTTCCTCACGAGTGCTGCATTCACACGAGCTAAGAAAACGTTTTTCCGCCGAGTAGCGTATACAATTTTCCTTCACAAGGTGCGGAAAACCTCACTTTCCACGCTGCCGTGAAGGAAAATTAATTTTTCGTTTAATCTGCTATCAACATTTTGGATTCAATTATAATGCAAAATCAATATTTTCAGTAGCTTCGATACTTTTTTCAGATTTTCATATCATCGAAAAGTATTTTCAATTTACTCTCATTCCGCTCAAAGTTCCGCGAAACGAGCGCGAAGTGATTCGATTGCCCGAGAGAAATTCCCCGATTAGTAGAATCGAATTTTTCCTTCGGCAAAATGGCTCGAGGATCGACGGATTGGAATTGGATAATTTCGTGACGGTTATCGTGTAATTGATGCGCCTCAATGCGGACCAAACGGAGATGATAATTTCGTGAGAGGCGCGGTCGAGTTTACGGAAGAGAAAGTCGTGCCCACGGTCCCGCGGAGAGAATAATTTAGTACTCCGCGCTGAGTCGGACACGGCTAATATCCCGCTATGACGTGAGTTAGTGCGTTACCGACGGGACGCGGTTCGGACGAATTAGTTTTGGTGGTCGAATTGAAAAGCGTCGGGCAACCCCCGGAGAAAGAGGAAAGGCGAAAGGGGAGAGAGGAGGAGGGAGGAGAAAAGGGAGATTGGGGGAGGGTGAAGGGAGGGGGGCGCGCTTTGACTAATGGAGCCAAGCTAATTGCCAACAAAGCCAAATCAATCTCACGGAGCCATAGTTAAGTTGTTAGTATGAGAATTCTGGCGCGCTCCTGAACGCCTAGCTCCGTCCTGCTCGTTCTTTCACGCGTTACGAAGACTGCGTATGCGCGGATCGTTGAGTGCCGACAGGTATACGAAAGCTAAAAGGGAAGGCCGACGAGGTGGAAGGTCGAGAGGTATCATACCCAGGATTGGATGTCTTCAAAGAAGAGTAAACTTTTCGACACATATTTCTCAAGCTGACGAAACAAATGAGAGCTATGAAGAATGAAGAAGAAAAAAAGACGTGTAACCTTTACGGCTGTAACGAAGCTTGTTTGCTTTCTTTTTTTCCATCTTCATCGATGCTGATGGAAAAAATGAAAGGCGATTAGACGCTAATGCGCCAGTGTGTAATGCTCTATGAGCGAGTGACGAGAAATTAGCGACTCGTGGCTAAATGTGTAACGCTCAACTTACAACGCACAACTCGCAATGTGCAACTCACAACTTGTAACTTGTAATGCGTATAATGGAAATTGTAACTCTTGGTATGTAATTCGTAATGTGTAATGTGTAATGTGTAACTCGTAACGTTACGTGTGAAGCTCATAACGTAACTCGCAACGTTACATGTGTAACTCGCGACGTTACATGTGCAACGCAACTATTGCATGTCATTGTGAGATCCGCGTTATTTGAAAAAAATTGCGTAACCACAATGCAACATACTTATAAAACTGTTATTGTAATATATGATTTAACATGTAATATTCCATTGTCATTTACGTGTAATATAACTGGTTGAATACATTTTTGGTAAAATAGTTAACAGTGCCGTAACACGCTACAGGTAACGCTCCGACTCGCTGTAGCTTACGAATGCAAGACAGGGCTGAAAAACAAAAGAAAAAAAATGGAGAATGAAATGTGCGGGAGAGTAATGAAAATTTACCAATGCGAGGCGTGTTCTCGAAATAAATGGGGAGGAGTGTGGACAAGGTATTGGAGAAGACACTCGAGTATAACGAGACAGCGGAACGGCGGAGACCGCAGAGACGGTCGAAACTCGGCTCGCTCGAAGTCCGAGGAGCGATGCTGGAAGGCGGAGAAGAAGGAGAAGACGCTTCACTTCGAGACCGATGAGTTTACTTTTTTGCCGGGCTCTAATTAGAGACCAATTATATCGAGCAGGCGTTCGGCCTCCAACACACAATGAAACTAACCGCGCGCGAACGCTTTTAGTATCGATGCGGAGAGTCGATTAAACTCCTTATTTTGTTGCACGTTTTTGCGCTCGATCTCTCTCCGCAACCAGCGCCCGGAGAACTCCGCGCTATCCGCCTCTCCCTCGTGGATCGTTGAATAAATATCGGTTAAGGTGATTTCACAATGAAAACGGATTATAAATTGTGTTCGAAGAGTGCCAATGAACCGACAGGGAAAAGCAGTGCGAGACCGAGCACGGAAAAAATAGACTATTCGTAAAATTGTGGGTGAAAGATAATTGCGATAAAATAAATGAAAAAGTCTGTTTCATGAAAAAGAGATAGTGCGAATTTGGGTTGGCCAGATATTAATCCTGATCACAATCCTGAAGGTGGGAACTAGAAGGTAGTCCAGAGGTCTTTCGTTACGCGAAACTGCCGACGTTCGGCCATCTAGCGGTCGAATTGGAGAAACTACCAGAGGGTACGGCCGTTCCGATACAGAAGTAACCGTTTAGAGATTAGCGCTTTAGGGCGAGATACTCGTGAGAGTCTGCTTGTGTGTGTGGTTTTGGAATGTTGTAGAGAATCCCGATCAATAGGAAGGTGGCAACTAGTAGGTAGTCCTGAGCGCTTTCGTTGCGCGAAACCGCCGGCGTTTTGCCATCTAGCGGTTAAACGGGAGAACCTAGCCGGGGTTAGGGCCGTTCCGTTACAATATATATTAATTGATTCAATATTTTTAATCTAGTATGAATCAATTTGTTTCGCTGACGACCATTCAACCCTGAATTAATTGAAACATTTGTCGAGCCGTTTGTTGGGGTCGCGTTAGATTGTATAATTCGATGGGGACTGCGTTCGATCAGGGCCTCTATGGGCGTCCCATCGGATGGTTACAATACAATCGTGCGGTTACGACGCCTATGCCGGCCAATTATACCGAGTCAGACAAATTCGTGCTACTAATCAGCTTACGCCCGGCTATAATGACGAAGCTTCGCTTAGCCGCGGGGGTCCGCGTGGGATCTGATAAACCATCGGTATCCTCTCTTATTTATCATTTACAACTTCTGGGCATTATAGCGACGTATCAAACGTTCTCGCGTCTCGGCATACGCAACGGGTTACGCGGTGTTGGCTCTTCGAGCTCCGATGGTGCGCGCTTATGGTATACTACCGGGCGAACGGATACGAGTATTAATACACGCGGGACAGGGCTATACGCCGAGCATCGTCGAGACTCACGGTCGCGAGTATTGTGACGTGGGCATGCCTCGATGCGCATTCGTATAATACAGATTTCATATGCTAATTCTTTGATTAACAATACCGAAGATAGAGAGGAGGCTCGCGTGTGGAGTTACGACGGAGGCCAAACGAGACGCGGAGAAGCGAGAACGAAACGAGAGATTTGACTGCGGCGTTGAGCGTCGTCGAGGGCAACAAAACATCATCGGACGAAGACGTCTCAATGATACGCCTCCGCGACTGCCGGTTCTGGTCTCGCGGGATTTCGACGAAGATACGGGGAAGCTACTAATAATATCGTTGTCGCGTGAGGTCCAGTCGGGAGTAAACTCGAGGCAGAAAGCTATTAGAACACAATTATGCACAATAGAACCGATAATGACAATTGCTTGGCAAAGTTCTTCGCTTCGGGATTAAAAGGACTTACCTTAAAAATATCGACGACAAAAAATCAACCAACAGAGGTGGACATCGGTAGAGTTATTGGGGTACGAGAGGCGAATAACAGACAAAAATGTGGAACTCGTTGCGATAAGTTTCGAGCGAAGGAGACGAAGGCGACAGAGGAAAGGCGAGCTTCCGCAAGCTCGGCGAGGAACGTAGCGCGGGCCCAATCAAATTCCCATGATTCCGAATTAGCAGATGCTTTCGCCAGATCGAATGGACGCCCCGCGGAGGGGCCCCTCGAGGCACCTAACGCGCGGGGCGGACGGGGCGCAACGCGCGCGAGACAGCCACAGGAATGCAACGCTATGGGGGCCTTAAGATATTCACGACAACTATATTAGCCGCTTCAGATAGGATCGGCATCATACTGCGCCAACGACACGTCTAGGCCCCCTCGCGATCGTCTCGCTCCTGCGCGCGGGCGCGCGGGCGCGCGCACACTCGCGTTCCGGCGCTTGTGTGTCACTCGCACCTTTCTTTATTCGCTCTTTCGTTACTTTATACGAAATTGTGCCTCGCGCATTAAATTCGACTCTCGCTTTCACACTCGGGCGAAATCTCTGCTCCCTCGTCGCGCGGAGATGTCTCGAAGTGAATTGATTTTTTTATAACACAGGCAAAAAAGGTCTTCTCGTGCCTTCTTGGCGAGGCGTACAATTACATACTTTTGCGCACTCGTGCGAAAAAGTATTATAATAGGTTTTTTTTTGTCATTTAAAAATTTGTTTATTACTAATCCGACCAAAGATATGATTTCTAACGTTTTGGAATATTTTGAACAGGTTTACATGAAAATTTCAAGAAAAAAAAAAAGCTTCTTGAGAAAGCGGGGGAATAGTAGTGGGGGGAAAAAAACGAGGTGGGTAAGAAGAAAGACTAAGTCATTGGGCGAGTGGAGATCGACCCGAACAGATCCCGGACTGGTTTGTGAACCGCGATGCCATATAATTGAATCAAGGCTCCGATATCCCGTCGCGAGGTGAGGTGTGATCGAACCTGCTCAGCGTGAAACTCGCCTTATTTCTTCATCTACCATTGTATATCGGATACTTATCGGGAGTAGTTGTACCTACACTGTATCTAGAGAAATAGAGCCTCGACGTGGTTGCACTTGTTTCGCGACTTCTCGTCTCCAATACAAGAAAAACTGAAAAAAATCCCCCGTCCGTTCAGATCGTAGATTCATAACATAATAATCATAATAATAATAATAATGACAAACAGTGATAATAATAATAAAATTATTTATTTGTTTTTCATTCTAAGCCCCCCCCCATAACCAGAAACATAATTTTCCGTGGGCCAATTTTTCGAATGCCAATTTTCCAGGGGCCAATTTTTCGGATGCCAATTTTCCGGTGGCCAACTTTCTAATGACTGATTTTCCGGGGGCCAACTGTCTGAAGACTGATTTCCCAATCCTTAATTTTCCGGGTGCCAATTTTCCAGGGGCCAATTTTTCGGATGCCAATTTTCCGGTGGCCAACTTTCTAATGACTGATTTTCCGGGGGCCAACTTTCTGAAGACTGATTTCCCAATCCTTAATTTTCCGGGTGCCAATTTTCCAGGGGCCAATTTTTCGGATGCCAATTTTCCGGTGGCCAACTTTCTAATGACCGATTTTCCGGGGGCCAACTTTCTGAAGACTGATTTCCCAATCCTTAATTTTCCGGGTGCCAATTTTCCAGGGGCCAATTTTCCGGATGCCCATTTTCGGGATGCCAACTTTCTGAAGACTGAATTTCCGGGTGCCAATTTTCCAGGGGCCAATTGTTCGGATGCCAATTTCCCGGGGGCCAATATTCCTAGATTCGCCACATTGACCATGTTCGATGCCCGCAACGCGGGAAAATGCCGATTCCTGACCACCGAGAGGAAACATACTGCAGCGGGGGACGAAAAGTAGTACTTTTCGCACGCGCGCGCGAACACGCAAGGATTGCGCGGCTCGATTGACGATCTCAATTAATTCTCGGGTTTCTCATTAGGGACCGAAATCCCCGAGTAATTAAGAGTCGTGCCCTGTATCGAGCCTCGATCGCGCCGGAGTGACCGAGGGGCTGCTGGTAATGGGTTCGTCCGACACCGTTGTACATTCGGCACCCGTACGAGCGAGCGTTCTCTCGACTCGTCCGCCGTGTTTCTCGGCTTGTACGGGTCTCGCTGCGATGGCGTTGGCGAAAGATAAGAACCGGTCAACGACGCGCACCAATTAGTCACGATAGAAATGTATTGCGAATAAATTTAACGAAGATTCAATCCACAGCGGGCGAGACTCGCGTTTTCTTTGATCGAAAGTCGTTTGCAAAACGATTTTGCGCCTCTTTATGGTGATGTGTCGAAAAAAAAACGAAACCAGAAAATAATCAAACGCAAATGTTTTGTATAATATCGACGAAGCGATAAGTCAAGTGGATTTATATTATTCTTCATTCGATTTTTTTCCTCGCGGTCAGCGAGCGAACCGATGAATCATTTGGAGCGATCGATCATCCTTGCGCGCCTCTCGCTCGTTCTCGCGGGGCTCTCGAGTGCGGCCGAGCATGCCTATACGCGCTACATTGTGGACGGATATATTTCGCTGTTGCTTCGTAAGAAAATGGGACGCGGAGGGATCCGGCAGGGACGTGGCAACGCGCGGCGCGTTGCTCGTTCCGTTGGCGGCGCGAACGAGATCGGCCCTCGGAGATATTCGTAGGATCCAGCGGCCGCGCATTTTTCGCATTTCGCCAAAAAAAAAAAACCCTCACCCCCTCGTGGACACGTGTTGCTGACGCCCCGGGTAACCCGTTCCTTTTTCTTTGAAATTCGTAGGATTTCTCCGGTTTCAACGGGCGCCCCGCGACACGCTAGAGTCCTAAATATTCGCGTGACCGCGGTGTGCCCCGTAGTCGCGCGATCCACGGGGAAGATGCGATCGTCGGAAAAAATGCGAATAAGCGCGTACCAAGCTAGGGCGAAATCGAGCCGACTCCGTCAGTCTGATTTGGACCACGTCGGGCTAATCTTGTCGGTCCAGTCTGGCCCATATGAGGTTCCACCGGTCCGATCTGACCATAATCGGCGACCGATTTGTTCCGGATGCGCCACTTAGTCACCCACAAATTCGGTCAACGTCCCGGGGGACTTCGGTAATGTAATGCGCTTCGATATAAGCGCGAGACATTGAGAATCACTGCTCCCATATTGGAGGGAGCGGAGAAACAGAGAGGGACAGCGAGTACGGAAAGCGGCGGCGTTAACGAGATTCAAATGCCAGCTCGAGTCCCTATAACTGATCCCATTCGTTAACGTAGTTAGGCGAAAGTAAGACCCCCTGCCAATTACCGGTTCTCAACGCTCCGTCGAAGATAATCGCGGCTCTCTCGCGGGAGCCTGTCGCCGTATCCTTGCCAGCGCCGCGGCCGCTTTCCCGACTCGCTGGCCCAATTTTATCGTACGCGCATACCTCGTCGCGCTTCTCATCCCTTTCACGGTTTTCATTGTACGTCCTCGCTCTATTTATCGCCGGTCTTGTATCGAACCGCGAACATGCGCGAATACCCAACGACGCCGAAAAAAATAATTAAAAAAAATGTCATACTTCGAAAAATAAATCAATTGAATCAATTTCTAAAATACTTCAACCATCGCGAAATGGTTTGAAATTATTTTCTTTCTTTCGCGGAGCTTCCGCTGTGAAAAAGTCAAAACGAGGGCGCGACTCGGAACGAAATTTGTAAAAAATCATTCTCTTTCCGTATCGTAAATTTTTTTTCCCCATTGACGCTATTTGCCTAATTGATTGTATGCCCACGGCGTCGCGACGACGTGCAGACAGCGGGACGATCGCGACGATGATTGCAGAACCAAGGCGGTTTATACTTCCAGCGATACTTCCGCCTTCGGGCCGCGTCCCTCCTTCTCCTCGTTCGTTCTTCTTCTTCTCGTACTTTCGCCTCGTCGCGTCTCTCGATGTGCCCTCGCGTTTTCTGCCGCCGCTCGCAAGCTCGACGTACGTCGTCGCCGGTCGAAACTCTCGCGCACGTTGGGTGCGCGAATGGATTTTAATATTCCACGCTCGCGTTGCGCGCGTTACAAACGATTCGGACGGTGTCAACCGGTAAACGGTTATGAGTTGTGGGACGCGTTGCATCTTTGATTTCCTCGTTCCGCGACCCGCAACGTCGCGCAGGGAGAATTCATAAAGTCACACTTTACGCACGCAGTGGCATAAAATAATCGTTCAACCTGTCTTTCGACATGTTCCGAATTGCTATCGCATTGCATTGCATCGAGTCGTTTCGTTGCATCTTTTTTCTACGAACGAGCGCGGAAAAGTGTACTTTTTCGCACTAGTGCGTAAAAAACTGTCACGAAATAATTTTTTGCCGGTAACTCTTCAATTATACTGGAATTACACGTCCTATAATGGAAGAATGAACAACGCGGGTTATATTCGCGTCGTTTTGATCCCGAGTGATTATCCCGAAGTGCGCGACTATGACTTCGACTATAATCATGACGATGGGAGAGAAAGAGAAGTAAAGAGATAGAGCGGAAGAGAGGGAGAAAGCGCGTTAGGCGAACGATACGTGACGCGTCGCTAATAGACTATTAATTACGAGATAATAGGATCGAGATAGCGAGTTGTTCGTTCGACGATTTCGCACGCGAGCCGATTACACCCGAGAGCCGAGGTTTGCTCGATCTCCAGGATTTAGTTCTCTCTCTCGCTCTCGTGCGCGCGCGTGGGCGGTTAAGCGAGTTCCACGAGTTGGCCGAGCACCCGCCTCGAATAAACCGCGAACTTCGCGACCGGGTGAGGGATAAAAGAAATTGAGATAGTCGGGAGAACGAGAGAGAATCCGGGCGCGGTACGGGAAGAGACCGACGAATCGAAACAACGCGGGAGAAGAAGGGATGCGAGACGAGTGAAAACAAAACGTTCCGCGAATCGCAGAGATTGGATTGTCGAAGGCTCGCCGGGCGTGTTTCATCCGGAGCGTCAAATATTTCCTCGGAAATATGATATTTAATCCGTTGAACGAAAATTATAAATGAAACGAGAAAAGCTCGGAGGCGCTCTCGTAGGCGAAAGCCGTGGGGGTTATCTCGCTCCGTGGTCGATCGGCGCAACGCGAGCCAAGTCGGGGCTCGTTGCACGCGCGAGAATTAACGTCCCGCAGCCGTAACGACGCACGCTCGCGCGTGACCGTCGTAACGTAACTGTTGGACGCGCCGTAGCCGGCACAGATACACGTCGACATTGCGGAGGGAAAAGCCAACCGTGACATTAGTTGGATAGTTAGTTCGGGCATTTAATGGTATCGGCCACAATGCCGGGTAATATGCGACTAACCGAGATACGATCTAGCGTCCCGACGGACGATGATTATTAGTCTCCGACGCTTCTGTTCTTTTCATTTTTCTTCCTTTTCCATCCCAAGGCAACTGGATTTCCGAGACTCACGAATGTGCGAGACGTTGCTCGGCGAACGAGTTTTTCGTATGAAACACACACGATTCGGGCCGTTAATTGAAAGGTTCGTCAAGAGTATTGAGGTAGTCCCGGATTTAATATTGACAAATGTCTAACGAAAAATCCATTAATTGAATTATAGTTTTTATTATTATTACAATAAGAATGATAATATATTTCAAGATTATTATTCAATTAACCGATTATTCTTCCACCGCAGCTAAAGGCACGGAAAGACTAAAGTCACGGTGTGCCTCGAATACCGGAGAGAATTAATATAGAAAGATATTTAGAACTATAGTTTTACTATGAAGAAGTTGTAGCATGACGACCGCGAGCGCGCGAGCCCTACGGGCGTCTAGTATAATAATAATGATTACAGTTATTGTCGATGTTGTTGTTGAATTTGTCATACGAAAGAAAGAGGTTCTTTTGTCAGGTACCGTTGGATGTACCTGATTGGGATAGCATCGGGTTCACCTTACTGGAAAACGGAGTTCTCTCGTCGAGCACTCCCATTTGTATCTTACCAGGCGCTCATTAGGGCTTCATCAGGCTTTCCAGATCGGGCTGTTTGTCAGCCAACCCGACATCAATCGCTGCTCGATTGAAGACTCAGTCTATTCGAAAGCAGGATTTGTTATTCGAAAAGGCATTCCTCCGGGGTGCTTGATAAAGAACGATAAACATATTTTTTTTGTCCATCGAACGGTTCCAAGTTCGTATTCCTCCGAAAAATCACGAAGCGCAGTAATTTACGCTCGTCCCGACCGGTCTCGCGCGTGTGACACTCGCGCGTGGTGCCGGACGCGCAATAAACTTCGGTTCCATCCTACATTCGCGCCAAGTAAACCGATCACGCGCTGAAAATTCGTCGCGGTTTAATAGCCGCGACAAGGATTCTTCGCACGGGTCTATACACGAAGGGGGAACATTCGGTATGTATCCCGTACATAATAATACTCGCGGTCAGTACCAAACGATCGTAGCCGATTACCGGGAAAAGATCACGATGTTCATACATGTAGAAGCACACTCTCGAGTGCATACGACGATGGAATTCGAGAACAGGGGAATCGCTCGACCGAGATGGTGGTCGATGACTCCCGTGTATTAAACTGCAAGGAATGTCTATTTGAAAATTAATGAAAATCGTAAGGAGCTTTATGGATGCGCGAATACATCCATAGAACTACTTATACTTTCGATCAATTTAAAACATAATTTTTTTTTATTTTATTTATTGATATTCTTTAATATGTATATTCAATTTGTCATTCACATAAAACTCATACAGGTGTACCTCCGGGTGTGACCCTTCAACGAACCTACTTATGCGTATTTTATGTACTTGTCATTATATTTGGCACAATAAAATCGTACATATATTGAAGTGTGTCTGCCGAGTGAAAATGTCACCGTTGTTAAAAGACTCGGAATCTCAATTTTTTTGAAAATTTCACACTAATTACATTTTATCGAAAAATATGCGATAAAAATAAACTTGCGCGTGCACTCAATCCCGGAAATTGTGTTTCCGATATTCGCGGTATTATGCGAAATTTACAAAGTGACGAGTCGCTCTTCGAGAAATAAATTTTTCATCCAATCGACTCAAGTAAATTGAACGTCAGAGCCGAGTTGAATAACAAAAAATGAACGATTTTTTCTTCGACACTAATTTGTTTAACAATTTACGCACATTCGGAATAATTGAAAAAAAATGTATTAAAAACAAGTTTTTAATCAACTTAAAAAAAATTCTTTAATCAAAAACGAGTTTTTAATAAACATTTTTTTTTTTATTTTCGTTTCTGATTATTTTTCATTTGGCTCTCTCTTCATAATATTTTTTTTACATTCGTTTCACAGACGGTAGTTCTTCGTTTTGGATCATATGACGTATATTAAATATATTGCAAATATCATAATTTTCCTTGCATTGTGAAAATTGGATTTTTATTTTCTAAAAGTTGCATAGACATAGCAGAAGCGCATCTGCTAGTAGGAACGTCGTTGCTGCTAAAAAAAAAAATTGCCATTTTCCTTTTTCATTCTTCCACCGAAGTGGACAATGCGCACGAGGGTAAAACTCGGGAATACGCCGGTGCTCCTTGAATACGGGTCGTTGAATATTCATAGACGCCGGGCGAGCGGTCGCCCCGCGAGCAAAATTGACAGAAAAACTCGTTAAGTTCTATGCTAAATTTAATAGTCAAAACTATTATGCGGAACATCGAGTAATATGCAAGTCGCCATTCGTGCGTTACAATGACTCGAGTGTAATCAGCATATTCAAAACAGCCGTAATTGCGCTGTTGAGAAACATTGGCATAATGTCAAAAAAAAAAAGAAAAAATTAAACTGTGCATAAGTGCATGTGCAGCGTACATCCGAACAGCGATGTCCTATTAGTGCTTATCAAATTTATCGAGATAGCGGCCGAGCGTTTAATTTCTTCCCCGGCGCGACTGGAGACAATGTCTTCCGTTTGGCGAACGAAGAACCGGGTGGCTACCGGGAAAAGCCGTCGGCCGTTCGGGACGATGATCGAATCCAAGAACAGGTGCTGGCGCTTCGTTGCGCGAAGACAACGTGCGCGCGAACGCGGCGACAAAAAAAAAAAAAAAAAAAAAAAAAAAAAAAAACAAACAAGAAATAAAGTAAAATGAAGAAGAAGGCAACAAACGGCAGTTGTCTTCGGCGCGGACGGTCGAGCAGCGCGCATAGCCGCGGGAGAGAGTTTTACGCTCGAGGTAGTCTCGCTTTTACGAATGGCTTATTAATCACGAGGACAATGGACGCGAGTTATTGCGCGGAATGGACGCGCCACCGGGTTCGGAGCGACCGAACGCTGCGAGGTGGACAAGAACCGTCTACCGGGAAGTTGGTCGATTGATCATCGAACGTGAGCGCTCGCGCGTCGACCAGGCGTGAACTTTTCCAATGTGGATCCGCGACGTCTGGCCGGGAGTCCGTGTGGTCGTCTTGCGATGCGCCGAACGAGCGTGCATCGTAAACAACGAGGGACGCGGACGCGGACGCCGGGCGTTCGTGAAATACGTTCGCGGTGTGACGAACGTCGATAATGGACTAATGGCGGAACGGCGCGACGATGAGGACACCGAAGACAGGAAGGAACCGTCGGAGCGCATCTCGGACTCAGACTCGTCGGTCTCTCGGGAGTCACCAGGTGCGCGAGTGCTAAATACCGCGCGACTGATGGAAAGACTTCGGGGAAGCTCCGCTGAACAAAAGAAAAGCAGCGGATACGTCTGCGTGTGGACGCCAATTTTTTTTTTTTTTTTTTTGTAAAAACTTCAATCGTTTCGCTTTGGGATCGAAACGGCGGGTTTGTTCCATTGTCATTCACGGACGATTCTAATTTTTTATTCCTCAAATTCACTTCAAATTCTTCCCGATTCTCCTGGCGCTAGTTTTTGTAGACTCGTTTTTACAAAAAATCCATTTGTTGACCAATCGACGAGTGATAGAATCTTAAAATCTGCTCTTGGTCGTTAGATTGGAACTCGCACGAGAAATATGACGAGGAAGGAACCGCGTTGCGCGTCGAACGATCGTGCGATGGAACGACCTGCGAGAACCGGCGGGTTCGGAGCTTGAAAATTCATTGGTATCTCGAGAGCGTTTGATATTCAACGTGAAAGGTACACGTGTCGGGCGAACGATCGAGAAGCGAAGAAGGCGCTCGAGTCGGACTGTAGTAAACGGCAGCTCGATTGCAAACCAGTAGTAGTCACCACTGTACGATATGAAGTCCCCCCCCCCTGGACAGACTTATTGGAAGGCAACGCTCGTGCCCATGAGCAAGTTGTATTACCATTCCAGGTAGCCAACTTCGAGCCTGTCAAATCATCCCGAGTTCGTGACTCTTTACCCGCGCTACAATATAAATTCTAATACCCGCGGTTCGTGGCCTTCGACGTTGTTACATCCGGAAGGATGCCTCTGACATTGGAAATCAAAAGGATTAATCATTCTAATTGAACCTGCGCATAATTTTCCATTTTTTTCCTTGATCAATGATTTTCGGAATGTTGCACAATAAATTTGGAGCTCCGATAAAGGAAAGACTTGTAAAACGGCTGAAAGTTACAGGACATTATCGATTCGCACGAATCCACATAAATCCTGTAATTTTTTCTTACATTTCTTTTATTTTAGAAATTGTTTCTGTACACGTTTCTATAGAAATCGAAAAAAAAACGAAAATCCAAAAACGAAGTTTCCCGAAGTAATGAAAGAACGAAACCTTCGCGCGACTATCTCAACAAATGGCTTGTCACGTCTGAACGAAATTAGGCCAATATCCGTTCACGCTCCAAACGAAACGAGCTTCTGGCATTAAAAAAAAAAAAAAAAAAAAAACTTAATTTATTCCGACAACCACAATTAAATGAACAAGCGATAGAATTGAGGAGGTGATAATTACAACTCGTCCGGTATCGATGCCCGTCCACGTGGGACACTATAAAATCGTCGAGGCTAAGAAAGTTTCGGAGAAGAAGACGCGAGTGGGACTTGTCGATCGGGCGGGGAATCGACTCGCTATCCCCGAGATCGCGGTTGCAAATGAATAATCCCGGTAGATCGTATCGTTAATTATATAGGTAAGCGAGGGGTGGCGGCGGGGGGGGAGTTCTCGCGGCAACAATGGTGCGATTGTCCGGGACGATAGCCTTTCCGTTTTCTTCTCCTCCTTCTATTCCACGGCGAAGGAGCAATTCGCCCGCGACCGATGCTCGGTGAGACCGACAAAATGTTTGCGAGTTCTCGCGCGCGAGAGATCGATCTATCGTCCGTGTCCGTGCAACGCTTGAACTTCTCGCGTCGGGCATCTTTTCGTCCGATTATTAGAGGAGTTTGAACACGGATGTGTGCAGATGCTATCGAAGGCGCGCAATGGTCTTCGTGTAGGTGCCATTTACGATGGCCTCGTCGCGCGCGAGTCGGTTAAACGACGACGGGGAGTCAAGAGGCAACGCCGAACTTTTTAACCGACGCCTCCGCAATCAAATTACAGCGCGAGACACGCGAGAGGCGCATGAATTATTTATGAATGAAGAAAAAAAAAGAAAAAGGACACGGAGAAAAATGCCCCGTGCTTCGGGATTCGTACCTACGCGACGCCTCGCGACAATGTCAGCATCGAAGGCATCGCGATTGCGATTCGCTTCGGAGCTTCAAAGTGTCCATTTACCAACGTCTTTGCGAAACATTGTCGTCGACTGTGTCGATCGACGATTCATTCCGAAAGATTCGTCCGCACTAGAGAAAGGAGATAAAAAATTTTACGAAAAAAAGTTTGCTCAACTGGTGATTTGTTGGACAGCTTTTTTTTTTCATCAATTTGTTATTATCAATTTTGATAAAATATAAAATATAAAATATAAAATATAAAATATAAAATATAAAATATAAAATATAAAATATAAAATATAAAATATAAAATATAAAATATAAAATATAAAATATAAAATATAAAATATAAAATATAAAATATAAAATATAAAATATAAAATATAAAATATAAAATATAAAATATAAAATATAAAATATAAAATATAAAATATAAAATATAAAATATAAAATATAAAATATAAAATATAAAATATAAAATATAAAATATAAAATATAAAATATAAAATAGCACCTTCTACATGCTTGTTTTTTTTTTTTTTTGAATTTCATCCCATCCAGAAGTCTTCGAAATTGTAGCAGTTAATATCGGTAACGGGACGATTTTCGGTATTATAATGCTCGTTTGTTAATTGTGTCGTCGACAAATTGAATTGCCTGTGCGCGGTATTCACCGGAAGTCCTTGCTGCTGGTCGGTAAAGAAACGCGTCTGAGCCCTAGTATATGTGTGTGTGCGTTCGTGGGTTTGGAACACCCTGCAGTTAATAACAGCGAAGAGTGCGGGACGCGGGGCTCGATGTCGAGGAGTCTCCACGTCGATGGGCCTCGAAGTAACGAGGTAGACGTCACGTACCGATGGTTAGGCATGTTTAACTTTTATTACCAAGACTCGCATGACGGGAATAATTGTCGAGTACCACCCATAGCGGTGGAAATGTACGTTTTTTTTTTGTTTTTCTTTACATCCTCGTAGACGAAGCTTCGCTTGCGCCAACAAATTTGTTTTTGAGATTTTCGCTTCGGGACACTCGAATAATCGTGTTGAGGGAGCACTAGCGAACAATCTGACTTAAGTCACGTTCGCGTGATATTCAAAGAGAATTTACGAACACGTCTCAATGGGATAAAAATCTTAACAAAATTTTTAATTTTTATTTATAAATTTTGTTATAATTTTTTTTTTTTTGAAACGACAAGCAACTAATAAAAATAATTATTTTTATCATTTTTATTATTATTTTGTCGTAATTATATGGCAAATTTGTCTTTAAAATTGTACATAACTGAATATGCATAAACCTTCATCCACTCTTGTGTTAATCTTTCAAAAACATTTTTTTTTTTTACCAGCTATCGCAATACATTCGATAAGATTTGCCTGTGACGAACTTCGTTCTTCGAGGTTTGATGCTCGAATAATTGGATTATTATACATTGTCGCGAGTCAGTGTCATCAGCGCGACAGGGGGAAAAATTAGTAATGCCAGAAGCCGGCGATGTTGCACATAAACCGGTAGCCTTCCGTGAATCGGTTATGATGCCAGCGAAGCGTGCAGGCATCCGAGATAATGTGCGCGGTGTCGTACAGCGACGAGGGCCGGACTGCGACAGCGGCAACGGTGAGCGAGACAGAAGCGCAGTCGGCGAGGACCGACCGCGGCGTGCATTACGAGCGTTTCATCGCTTTTGATGCTCTCGCGTGCGCGTATCTCGGATATTTCCCTCGACGGTCTCGAACCCCGCGCACATTAGTCGCAAGAGCGGCCTCTCACTGTTCATTTTCCATAAGTTCGAGGAAAATGCGAGAGAATCGCCAACACTTCTTCGCGGTATAAAAATCTGACAAAATTCGCACGTATTTAAAAAAATGAACGAATCATTTTCATAAAAAAAACAAACATTGGGTCTCCGGGAAATTATAATTATAAATAAAAAAATTATCGATACTTTTGTTAATAACTATTTAGAATTGTTATTATGCGGAATTAATCCCTGCGGTACCTTTAATGTGCATGCGCTTTTTCGGATCTTCGTACGATCAAGAAATTTTTGCAATTTGTTCTTATTTTTTTTCTCGACCTCATGCGAAATGGCGCGAAGCGACATAGCGACTTTAAATGCAATGTCGGTGCCGCGTTTGAACGAAACTGCGGCCATTCGGCAGCTGACGAGAAGCGAAGAGGCGTCGACTCGCGTCCCCGAGGCTCAGAAGAAATCATAGCTATTATCGCTTCCATTTTTTCTGTTGTTTTTTTACTAATAACAGCTCACAGGGTCTCGAAGTGAACTCTTCGAGACGGACGATCGGTCGATGACGCACGAATTAGGGACTCGTCGGAAATCAACTTTGTTCGTATTCTACAACGGAATTCCGTGTTTCAACAGCTGCGCGTCTGCTAACGCGCGGCCGACTAATTTCCAAACGCGAAACGATACTCCTCGATGCGTCGGGGGGAAATAAGAGAAAAATTATGGAGTCACGGATCGCGCGTATAATTTACACGTCGCTTCCTCATTTTGGCTTTCTCGCGGTGGATGCTTTGTAAACGACGCTAAAAACGCAAATAAAAAAGCCAGACTAGAAGATTCAAAACGCCATACATTTTTTTTTACATCTCAACGGACTTGCTTGAAATTCCATCCCATACCATAAAAACTATAACAACCAATCATGATATATTAATCTGAAAAATATTAACAAATGATAATTATAATAATTATAATACTTGAATTATATCATAATTATAATATAGCTTTGCTTCGGTGAGAATTAGCTTTCAAAATTTTCGCGAAAAGGCGTAGAAAGAAATTTAGAAGCTCGACATCAACTCGACATCCCGACGACCACATGTCCGGGCAATCGAGACCCTTTCGTCGATTCAATTTTCAGCAAATCTAGGTAATTGTCCAGTTTTCACGCCATTTAACTTTTTTTTTCCATTTTGCGTATTATGCGTAATTTTTTTGCTTTTTTGTAAAACAAAACATTTTCGATTTTCATGCCAGTTCGACGCTGTGTTAAGAAAAAAAAAAATGAATGAATTCATCCGCCCTGCTATTGTCCGTCTGTTGTCGGGTTCGAGGCGAGAAAAGGTCACAAAGTCTTCATAAAATCAACGTTAGGCGACGCATTTCGAATGGGCGGGCATCCGTTTGACATTTCAATCGCGCTTCTCTGACCATAGAGAAAAGCGGGAATTTTGAGTTGTTCCGACTTCCAGAAAAAAAAAACAAAAAAACAACTTCATAATCCGTCGGCTTTGGGTCATCCCTGAATCTTGCATTATTCGCAAAGTTTCGTTTCGTGAAAACAAGTCTGACTTCGGCCTGAATGGCGAAAATGGTCCCGTCGGCCCGTTTCCACGTCTCGGTGAGAGTCGAACGCCGAGGTGCAACATCGCGTTTGTGTATCGCTCGGCGGATTTGTGGGTCGTGAAACGATGAACGGTGGATGGTAGAAGCGCATCTGCAGTTTTGACTTGTGGGGGAGAAAAATTGGGGAATTTCGAGCGGCGACAATGCGCTCTCATAATATTTATCCTCCGGGTTGTGATCGCGGCATCCGGGCGGATGGTCAGCTTGAATGGGCTCGCGGTAATCTCGTTAGCCGCGACAATGGCTCCACGAAATGCGGTTTGACTCCGGAGTTAAGAAGCCGCCGGTTTTTCACGGACGAGAGGGTGAGTTCCCGGATCTCTTCTGCCTCCGCTCGTGCACTTCGGTGACTCCTTCCTGTCCTTTGGGCCTCGACGATTGTCCCTTTGCCTCGATTCGGCTTTATTTCTCGTTGACGCGCGACGATCTTTCCCTTCGCTTCGATCCCTTCTTTGCCTTCCTTTCGTCGACGCGGAAAAAAAAAAATCTCTTACGCTCCTCCCTGTGCTCGCATCTTGGTAGATTTAATTTTCTGATTTGTCGACGGGGACGACGCAGCTTGCGCCTTTCACGATTGACCTGCGACCGAGCGGTCGAATGAGTCTCGAAGCTACGAGAGGAGGACGCCCCGTCGCGTATTTTCCGGCCGATCGAGCCCCGACGAGAACCGATCTCGTCCCGAATTTTCGCCGCGATTAGCCGCGTCGCGAGTCACGAGAGTCACGAGAGCCACGAAAAATTGGTTTATTTGGAAACATCTTTAGCGACGCTCCAAAATGCTGAGTGTTCTCGGAATGCGTTATGGCCCTTCTGGGGGATCAAAAATAATTAAATTATTATTTCATTTTATTTTGTAAATAATGATAATTATTATGAGAATTATTACAATGGGCAAAGCTTCTTGTGAAAGCGAAAGAAGTGAATAACGATGAATCTCGTGTGAAAAACCCCCAAAATCCGTTGATCGCTCTAAAACCATTTTTAGACCAGCCATAAAAGCGTCCACTTGAATCGCACTCTTGACGCTAGGAACCAAAAGCGCGAATCAAGACCCGCAATATCGCTGTTGGATTCTTCGAAATCAAAACCTATGCGACTCAAGCGACCGACCGAAACGCGTCCACTGTCCCTTTTTTCGTTACTTCGGACGGAGGTAATCGGTTCAAGTGAGAGAAAGTCAGCAGCGAAAAGTCGAAAGCGGCAGCTGCGGTCATCGACAAATCCACTACCAGCAGAGTCAACCGTTCCCCGTATTGGTTGAGGCATGTACTTGGCAATTAGTGGATAAGATAGAGCGAACACGGGTGCCGTGACTTGTCGGGTAAAAATATTGTTGGCGGAGATAAGACGTTTCCCGAACAAGCGAGTCGAAGAGAAGCGAGAGCAGATAGAGGGATGAAACCGAAACGACTCGAAACAAGGATCGGTTACCTAAGGCGGGTCTTTACCGATACCTGGTGGTCCCGGTCCCGGCGCGGAGGCTAATCCAATCCGACAGGTCACTGATATCCCGGCCAACTTCGGATTAACCGCCGTTTTGTTAACTCGCCGTGGCCTACCGATGAGTCTTCAATGATCCCTTCGCATTCCGCGTCCCAGCCACCCACCGATCCGCCTCCGTTTTCCCCGTCTTCCACTATTACAGTACACGCTCCGTATTCTCAACCTCCGCTAACTCGACCGCTCCTTTAACTTGACTCGTTACCGTAGCAACCAATTCCCCTAACTTGACTTCTCCTGCGCCAGTTGTCGTCGCCCTGTCTAGAACGCTGCGCCGCGTATACCCCTCGTTACCCCTACTCGTAAAAACGGACCGGGAGTGGGGACGATAGGGGAAGTCGAGATAAGGGAGCGTGCCCGGTTCCGTCGGGTCAAGAATACGGAGCGTGTACCTTATTTGAATTGCTAATACAATCATATTAATTTGAAATCCAGTCGTCCGGTAATGGCCCCTAATGGACTAACAAGTGTACATGCGGGCAATTATAAACATGTATGTTGCGCGTTCGACGTCTATAACCGACCCTCATAAAACTCGAAAGGCGATGTACTTAAACGACGGAGAGCTGTTTGAAGGCGGGTAAGGAAGAAAAAGACGAAAAAGTCGGGAGAATGCCCGATAGAATTCAGATTCCAAGCCGGTCTCTCTAACCGATGAGGTATGTAAACAAGAGCCGACCAACGTGATCGCCATGAGAGATCAATCGGGGTCCCGGGATAGGATGATGCTTCAACCGAAGCCGTAGGTACATCACGCCGTATGATAAACACCAACGGCGATTGGTTTCGTAGAACGATCGTCTCAAGCAATGACCCGATATAGCGCATGGCTAGAGTCGCTCTACCGATATCTCTTTGTTGAATGAATCCGCAATGTTTCTTTGGTCTTATTTTTCAGAGCAAAAAAGATTCCTCGATAATGTCATGGTTCCGGATTTCATAATGTTTGTATATTACATTTGTTACATTGTCAGGGATTTGTCAGACTGCCCGATCGGTATATGATTGGGCAACCGCGTGACAACGCTAACGAGGCCTCGATAAGCACCCTATCGGGATCTGGTAAGCATGTTTTTTGTGGGGTATACATTTATTCCATATTGCTCGTGTATCTTCGGTACATTATCGGGTCTTCGCCAAATTGCCCGGTCGGTATCGGAAATTTCTGCTCGGCGTTCCGTTATCGGCAAATCCAGCGAAATGAGCTCGTTCCGTCCGTGAATGTGCCTCCGCGCGGTCGCGGAATCCTCGTCGTTGCATTGACGTCGCGGCGCGTGGACAAACAAGCCGAGAAGAGCGGACTTACAGTCGAGTCACGGAACCAAATGATCCGGGTCTCGATCCGGCTAATGAACGAAACGCTCCGAGGCTGATCCCCGATAGAAGCGAGGGCCTCTCGTATACCTCGTTAGAATGAATACGCTCGTGTTAACGTCTCGTTTGGATCGTTACGCAACGGGAACATTCCGTCGAATGGCCGATAGAGAGATTGGAGTACACGCGAAGCCACGATCACGGGAGGTGTAAAGTAAACAATTATTTAAGCCCGATTATGCGGGCACGTCCGGAACGCGTCTTAATTGCCGCGTCGAAGGCATCGAATGGCTCGCGCGCGCGCGCGCGCTCCGGCGTCCAAGCCCGAAGAATCGTATTATAAATACCGAGACTTCGGAATCGAGGCCCGTGAAGCGTCCCGATGATTATCGTCGAACCTCGAACCGATACTTTATTTCAAACGCGAATTTGTCCGGCTCAAGTCGATCTTTGCGTTCTTTCCGCAGCCTCTCTCGTTCTTGCCGCGTTTCTTTCGCTTCGCACCCGCTAAACGCTCCTTCGCGCTATTCGTAAACGAGTCTCGTTGTCGCACTGTGCGAGACCGCTGCTCGGTCGGTTGTTCGCGCCTTGCTCGTCGGCCCGGCACCGGAGTCGCCACGGTGGGCCCGTAAGCGCAACGAGTCTGAAAGGGAGCCTTCGAAAATTCTCGGCGGTAAGCGCGCGAGCGCCCACCCGCTGTTTGTGAGTGCCGAACGGCCGTAAAGAGTCGTTGCCGAGCCAATCGACCGAGTCGGTTAGCGGACGAGAGAATACAAGATCGTGAAGAAAAAAAGCCCCTTCGGCCTAAACGGCGACGAACGACACCGAGCCACTCGAGAAAAGGGCGCGGATCGAAAGACGCTCTTTTTCTTTTTTTAAAGCGACGGAAAGTCGTTTCTTCGACGAATGAAAAACCCATTAAGGAATTATACAGGGAAGTTATATGCGAGTGGGCGAGAAAGCGCCTGGACTATTGCGGTCGTCCGGAAAATCTTGTGACTCTCCGCGCTCATCCTTTTCTCCGGGATCGTCTATAGAAGACCGTCCTTCGGCCGGAGAATCATCCTTTCGCATCCTTTCAACTTCGAAATATAAGTCTTTGTCGAAGCTCAGAGAATATTTGTTGTATAAATTAAACAAAAATAAAGAAACGAATAAATATAAATAAGTATCTCTATATTATAAAAATATCTCGCCGCGTCGCGAAATCTGTGCGAAAAATCGATCGAATTTTGTTTTTTTTTCTGATAAGAGAATACAAAATCAGCTTTTCGACCGGAATAGCCGAATTGAATTTTGGAACAAAATTTGTCTTATCACGGTCCGTGAGAGGTAACTTCACGACTCTAATAATGGAATGAATTATTGACTATTAAAATGAAAAAAAAACTAAAGTCGGTGCTCCCGCTGCTGTCCGCCCTTAAATTGACCGCTGGCTCGCGTTCACGGTTACGGTAGGTAATATTACCGCAGTAATAAAGGGCCATTTATGGTACAGTACCACAGTGTGCAGTGTGGCCCGAGGCCAGAAAACAGGTCACATGGCAAAAGGCGGTCTCGGGATAATAAAGCCAAACAGTCCCGCTCCGGCCGGTTATGCCGCGTCTCTCTCTGTCGTCTCTCGTTTCCACGAATTTCCAACTACAAACTTTTTACGACTCCGCTTCCTTCTTCTTTTCCGCCATCGTGAGCGGTGCAAAAATCGTCCGATCGACCGATCGTTTAGACGCGCGATCTTCGAGTAAATTCGATATCGCAATAATCCGAAAGGATTTGAAAAACAAAAAAAAGTGAGATTTTTTGGCAGGGCGACGGAGGGCGTAAAAGCCCCGGATAAAAGAAGCGACAAGTCCGAGAATCGCTTGTCTCTCGGAACTATCGCGTTGCTCTGGTGCGCTCCTCGTTCGGCAGTAAATCAGCCCGTCGAACGTTTACGGGGGCTTTTTCGGGAATGTTGAACAAACGATTGACGACTAATAAACCCGGCGTGGCGGCGCGACGCTGCGGGACGCCCGCGTGGGAAGGAAAAGTCAACGGGGATGGGCGAAAGGAAGATCGGCCCTGTTCCTTGGGGATCGTACGGAACGAAATAGTAATCGCGATAAGCTGAGAATTTTTTTTTTTTATTACTAATCAAGAGCGTGGTTCAGTAATTCTGGATAAAAACGTACGAGAGCAGTTCTCAAAACCATTTTTTTACGTTCGTTTATTCGGAAATTTTGATTTAATTGAAAAATTGATTAAGATGAAAAATTGATCAAATTGATTAATTGATTGAATTGATCGAAACCCTTAACGAACTCATGTCGAATTTAATCCCGAGCGCTGTTCAATGACAATTTTCGGTTGATCCAAATTCGAGCGAGACACACGCGCACAAACGGACATATTGTAAAAATCACTTTTGTCAACGTTTTGGAGCATTTTAAACAGCCTGGCATAAAAAACGGTCATTTTTTTTTGCCTGATCGGTGACTGATCAGGCAGCCTGACTTCAATTTTTGCTCGGAATAGCATCGAGCTTCGCCCGACTATTGGCCGCTTCCTTGGGTTATGACCGAGATGCTCGTTTTGCCCCTCATCTCTCCGTATCTCGTCGTAAAGTCATTCGGAATGATCATTACGAGCGTTCCCGAGATACGGTCGCAACGGATCGGAAAACAACTCAACGAAGAGTCACGAATGAGCATCGGTGTGCTGTAAAAAAAAGCCAATATATATATATATACTCACTCACTATTCCCGAGGTCGTTCGCGCGCGCGCGAGTCGTAAGATATTCTCCGAGGTGATAAAGAGTCTATCGACGCTATATTGCACGGCAGCAAACTTCGGGACAGTATAATATAAGCGCGTACAAGAAACTGATGGCCGGGCGCGGGGCCCTCGCCGATCGTTTGCCTCTGTCATTCTCGTTCGCGCTCGCCCGACGCGGCCGTCGCGGGTTCGCGCCGACCGGCCGACGAACCAGTTTTGCTCGCCGAATCTGTCCGATTCTCTCATCCCCGGGTAAACGCGCCACGGAGAATATCGTCGGGGCCTTCGGGGCCTCTAGGTGTCGGCTATGGGATATTGACGGCGGGCATAAAACGTCAGGTTCATTAAATGCCCGGACAAGATTGTCATAATTTATAATTTAATAACGGTGTAAGAGGCCCATTAAAAGGCGGACTCTTTCCGAAAATATGCCTCTATATTTATTGCGACCAGTTTTTTTTTTCTTTTCTTTTTTTTTTTCAAGTTTAGATCGCGATTGCGCGAGACGTCCCGATCGTCTCTCTACTTCCGTAGAAAGATAAAGCTAGCAAAAAAAAATAGATTAACCAAACGATTGCAACTTTTCGCCTTTTCGGTAGTCTTGGTTTGGAATGAGTTTTTATCGTTTTTTTTGAACTTTGAATATTTTCGCCAATGGGGGACTTGGAATATTCTGGGCCATAGGAGGACGTCGAATATTCCAAGCCGATGGGGACTTGGAATATGTGCGACCACGGGGTGTTTTAGAATATTCCGGGCCATGGGGTTTTACAGCCCCCCTAAAGCTTTCCGAGCTCTCCAGTGCACCCAAGCGTTCCAAGACTCAGGGAGTCCCACAGACCCCAAAGATCCTCCAAGCTTTTCGGTGCACCCAAGCACTCCAGGGTAAGGGGGTCCCACAGACCCCCAAAGGCCCTACGAGCTCTCAGCGCACCCAAACACTTCAGGGCTAAGGAGGTATCACACACCCCAAAAGGCCCTCCGACCTCTTCAATGCTTCCATGACCCCCATACAGAGATATATATTTTTTCATTTCGTCCCAATCGCGGCAATGTCTATATATCAGTTGCGGTATTCCCGCATCCGCGATACAGTCGAAAGCGCCAATGCCCATTAGTTGGATTATTAAATTTCTCGGTCGTGGAGAGCGTTGCGGGCCCCGTAGACCCAGCAGGTTTCGCGTTTAGGCAGCCATTAGCCCGAGATTTACGACGAGCCGTAACTCATCGAACTCATTTGTTCCTCCTCTACCTCCTCGCTCTCTTTCTCTCTCATTCTCTCTCTTTCTCGCCTCGAACTTCTTTCTCCGTGTGTTATTACACGAATACAAGGCAAGAGAGGTAACATTGGTTAGAGTCAAAAGTTTGCAGCCTCGCGCTCGGCCGTTCGAGAGAACGCGGCGGTTCTGTTACAGCCACGAAATACACACTTCCAACACGGCCTCGTCGATGTATCGGTTGTGCGCGCCTTGTAACCCCTTTCGCGGCTCATTCGCCATTCTCGTTTACTCCGCTCATTCGGACACGGTGCGTTCCTCTCCCGACGGGTGCCTCGGTAAACTATCGATTCTAACAGTCGATACTCGTAACTCACTCGAACTTGTTGCCCGAAAAGTCTCGCTTCTCCTTATTTGCTTCTTCTTACCTTGCCTTTTGAGGAAAGAAAAGACGGAGAGAAAAGAAATAATCACGAAACCGGAAATAGAAATTCCGACTAGAAGCATTAAGTAATTAATCGACTAACTTTGGGTTAGAATTAGAAAATCCAAACCAAAAATCTCGCGATAAACGGTTTCACAAAATTATTATTGTCGATTAATTATATAATTATTGATTAATCAATAATTTGATGATTAATAAATTATTAATAATATATTTATTAATAAATTATTAATAATATATTTATTAATAAATTATTAATAATATATTTATTGATAAATTATTAATAATATATTTATTAATAAATTATTAATAATATATTTATTAATATATTATTAATAATTTATAATTTTTATTCATTAATATCGATCATTTGAATGTTTTTATTATCTTTTATTCATAAACAAATTATCATAATTTTTTATATTACTATTATTATTTTTATTTTTTAGTATTTTTTTTGGTTGAAAAATGTGTACATGAAAAAATCGAGATAAACATTTTGAGTATTTAAATAATAACATTTGAGTTGCGTAAAATCGTCACGCGCGTCGGAGTCGTCAAAAACGCTCTCAACCTCGTTCCACCAGGCGACATTAAATTTGCATTCATACAATGTAGGCAATGCATAAAAAAACAGACATATATCAAGGTAGTCTTGCGTACAGTCCGACCAAGAGCGAGTTTCGCGTGAAATGCAGCGCGAATTTCGAACACTTCTCGATGGAACGAAAATCTGAAAAAAAAAATCATGCGTACGAACGGTGCTGAAAAGATTGTTTTCGCATAACGATAATCGATCAAATGTTATTTTCAAAAATTTTCAATTTTCAAAAATTTTCAATTTTCAAAAATTTTCAATTTTCAAAAATTTTCAATTTTCAAAAATTTTCAATTTTCAAAAAATTTCAATTTTCAAAAATTTTCAATTTTCAAAAATTTTCAATTTTCAAAAATTTTCAATTTTCAAAAATTTTCAATTTTCAAAAATCTCAATTTTCAAAAATCTCAATTTTCAAAAATTTTCAATTTTCAAAAATTTTCAATTTTCAAAAATTTCAAAAATTTTCAATTTTCAAAAATTTTCAGTTTTCAAAAATTTTCAATTTTCAAAAATTTTCAGTATTCAAAAATTTTCAATTTTCAAAAATTTTCAATTTTCAAAAATTTTCAGTTTTCAAAAATTTTCATTTTTCAAAAATTTTCAAAAATTCTTTTCAACCATATTTTTTCAAGAAGAAAAAAATTGGTTGACGGCTGATTTGTCGAAAAATCTGTATTTTCACCAATTTGTTGATAAAATGTTGAAATTGTTATTTTGCAAAATTGATTTTTTAACCGAATTTCTCACGGTTTTTAAAACCAAAGAGAGGCGTCGGTAAATTTCGTCGCAGCTCGCGCGGAGCTCGCTTTTGGCCGGACTGTAGCGCAGGGACGGCATTAAGGAGACGATAGGCTAATTTCCAATTAGTCGGTCGTGCGACTCTCGCCGGTCGAAATGGAGCCTTTCGCGTCTCGTTTAGTGTCGCGGATCTCGAGGATCTCGATATCGGCCGATAAGAACACCGGGTTTTATGCTCGAGCTGGTTGAAATAAAAAGAAAAAAAACGGTGTCGAAACGCGCCCTCGCTCGGGTCGCGCGACGGACGTGGAGCGCACCGAGAGCCGCGATCCTTAGCAGGTGTAGCGGACAATAAAAGTTTCGTATATGAGCCCGGTGAGGATACCGGGGAAAAGTTTACCTCGCCTTTGCGCCGAAGGAGAGAGTAATTCACGATTATTTCCTCCCCCACCCCTTCAACTGGGGAGACTAACGAGCTGACCGTTTCGACGTTCGCAAAACGAGCAAACTCCGTCGCGCGTTATTTCTGTTATTCGAGAGCACTCACTCGCGCCGGCAAATGAACATTTCGACTTCGGGCTCTTTCACGTCCGACGTAGAGTTCTCAAGGGGAGTAGGCAGTGAAAACGCGCCAAAAATGGGATTTGTGAAGAAACGAAACAACGTGCATTACATACATTTTCTTTTTCGCTAAGTTTTTATTGAAATCTTGGCTATTAAATAAAAAAATATAAACATTCAAGAGGGTTGATAAATATTTTTAAAAAAATCGATTAAAAAAAAATCGAATCCTCATACTGTTTCTTATCTAACCACCAAATTTTAACTCGCGTTTTTCAAAACCAAAAAAGTTATGAGTATTTTAGTACGGAACGATTTTCAAAGAAACATTTAATATTCGCAACCGTACACGAATGCTCAGAACTTTTTCATTTTCGAAAATGGCAGCTTGACGATTGGAAAAAAAAAACTCAATTTTTTTTTTTTTATAAAAATGACTCGTTGGGAATTTTTCCGAATACGTATAAATTTTTTCCAAAATTTAACTTTTAGGAATTTCGTTATCATCCTTCGTTTTGTCCAAAGAAGACTGCGGTACGGACTGCATGCGCACATGGGCAATGGGCATTGGAATACGTGTACGAGGTACACCGGCGTTTTATTATTCGCGGATAGTTGTTGCATGAACGCTTGACGGATGGCACGTAATATCGTGGCCCGCGGTGAGTCCGTGGGCGCCAAACAAGAGTGCGGATCGTCCACGAGCGAGAAAATATCACTGAGGGCATCGACTTAATGGCACTGGCCATTATGTACCATATAACCATGCGCACACATACAGTGTCGTTCATATTTAAAATCGAATCTATTTTTTTTTTCTTCAATTCACATTAAAAAAAAATTTATGAAAATGAACGTTGATTTTTTTATTGTAATAATAATTATAATAATAATGAATAAATAAATAAAATTTTAATTATAATTAAAAAATTATAATACTAGTGATATTTTTTTTTATTATCGTATTTTGACAAAAGAGCACTTAATTTAAACCCTATTATCAAAATGTCGAAAAGCTTGCATCGAAATGCATGAATTACTTTTATTTAAAATAAATAATTCTCGCGTATCTCAAAGTAACACAACTAAAAAGTCCTTTTTTGAAACAAAATAAATCTACAAATAACTATAAATAAATAAATTATATACTATTATTATGATTATTTATTATTAATTGTCAATTAATTATATGATTACAATTTACTTGTTTTACGATCTCTGTTTACATCCTGAAACTTCGTTATTTTCTTTATTATGCGAATTGAAAAAAAAAAAACAGATTCGACATTCATTGTGAATCGTCCTGTATGTACATTTGTGTTTAAAATACACAGTGTATATACTCGTGCCCATGGCCGTACGTGAGGGAAGATACAAACGCGAGAGACGTTCGAACATCGAGCATAAATAATCGCGATAATTGACGTGAGGAAACCCTCTCGTTCTCTCGCCGTCGAGCATCTCTCCGCGCGACTCTCGTACGCGTTGAGGATGTGCACTATCAAATTTCGGCAACTTTTATCCCCCGCGCAATCACATATCGTTCGGTTGTTATTTCTGAATTTTTTTTGTTTTGTTTTCATGTCCATCGCAGCCGATACGTGCCATTAGCTCTGTAGCCGCGGTGCCCATCGAGACCGATTTCCTTTTTATGCATCGCGCGACTCGCGGAGAGCCCTCTCGTAGGCGGAGCCGGAGGCCGAACTTCACCAGACTAATCGATTAATTTTTCGACGCGAAAGGTCGAGACGAGTAGGCCACGATCGACATACCGTATTAAAATCCGCCATACGTTCGATGCAAAAAAAAAAGGAAAAAAGAGAAATTCACCGATTTTGCAACTATAAGCGATAGCGTGTGCGGGTTCCTCTTGAGAAACAATCGTTCGTATCGATTTATTGTTCTTCGACATTTGGAAGATCAAAGTACGGGCTTCTTTGAAGAGGGGTGGAAAAAATGGAGTCGATCGTGTTGCTTCCTGTCTCTCGTTTGCAACATTTTATGTAAGGGGGCTGAGTCACCTGAAATTTGAAAAAAATCGATTTAAAAAAAAAAAAAATTCCGAATCCTCAAACTGTTTTCTACATACCTTCCGAATTTCAAGTCCTTTTTTTAAGAAATGAGAAAGTTATGAGCGTTTTACTGCGGAACGATTTTTGAGTCAGTATTAAAAAATTTGCTGACGTATTCAAATCATCATAACTTTTTTATTTTTTACAGCAGCATCTTGAAAGTTGGTAATCAGTTTGTAAATGGAATAAAGTTTCGAAAAACAAATAGCGATGTTTTTTTTATTTTGATTTTTTTGAAAAAAAAATTCGATTTTTTTAATCGATTTCTTTTACGATGCACCGTTTATCGATCGATGAAACGCGTTTGAGTCTTGATACTAAAATCAATTAACATATATTTACATATTATGTTATTATTATTATTATTATTATTTTTTCTTAATAATAACAATAATAATAATGAATAATGAATAATGAATAATTAATAATAATAATAATGATATTAATAAATTTAAGCGGAAATCGTTGAAAATCGTGGTATTAATTTTGAACGGCAAAGTTTTCAACCGATAGAAGGCTTTCTAACGATTCTTCCGCGAAACGCGCGACAGCGGCGCGCGGCACCGAGATAAAGGTGCGCCGTAATAACAAACGCCGAGACAAGCCGTTCAATTTTCTTCATCGTAGAAGAAAGTTATATACACATAATGGGGAATGAGCGAGGGGGGAGGCTTTGAGACAGCGACTTTCCGGCCGTTCTGGCAGTCAATCGGGTTTTAATTGATTGTTCGCGACTGGCGTGGATCTCGTTATAATTGACGAGCGGGCGAAACGAGATAGATAGCGGTATAATTATTCCGGATGGACATGGGTGGGTGGCGATTATTGGCGACGAGGAGAAAATCCATCGCGGCGGAGACACGAATAAGCGGACAAGGAGTTGTCGCATTTAATTGGGCGGCACTGCCGCAGAAGTACTTTGATGATTTTTTTGTTAATTACTTTTTTTTTCTTTTCGTTTTTCTTCATTAAGTCCGATCACGCGTTCACAAAGACGCTTTCGAGCGTGCCTCGACACCAGGGATTTGGAATGTTTTTTTTTTTCTTTTTTGGCGCGCGATCATTGGTCAATTTGTATGATTTTTTATTTTCAGAATATTGTCGATTTTTTTTTTTTCAATCTTGAGTCGCATCTTTCATTTTTTTCAAATAAACGGGGAACGTCACATACTTAGACAAAATTAAAAGAGAAAGTAAAGTTGGCGGGTAATTTGTTGATCGAGCAAGTTTTTTTTAATAAAAAAAGTTTTTGGTAATTTTTTGGTACTATTAATTCGCAAAATCAATCTTTTCGGCATCTTCGATGTGCCCGATTAAATTTTTTTTTTTTTCATTTATTTTTTTTTTATGTATTTTTTTTTTTAGGATTGATCGAAATTCTCTGTCGATCTCACGTTTGGCCGAACTGTAACGGTAGTACTGCCTTAACGAGACTTGTGCCTTAATTGGGCAACCGTGCGAGTTTATGGCTATCAGTAAACTTCGTTCAGCGCATTGTAATGTGTATCCTCCTGCTTTAGACGAATCCAATAGAAATTATCGTCCAATGTTGAGGAGAACACGGGAATTAACGTTTTTCGAATCCTCAATTATTTTCACTCATTGCGACGGTGGGATTCGTCTTTGGATCGCGAAACAAAAAAAAAAAAAAAAAAATCATCGCGGTTGAATTCACTGTGAAATTTCGGAGGCAAAAAAAAAAAGGACATCGCTTTGTCATACGCTGGCCATTCGTCCTGACTGGTTGGGCCGATGCGCCACGTCATAAAGTCCATAGAAAAGCTCGTTTTCGTGTATGGGCCACGAGTTCGTCCTTCAACTGCGGCGACCCGTCGCTCGGGGTGGGAAATCCACACATCGGGGCGCGCCTCCACGAATCCTCCTGGCGCGTTGGTTTTCGATCTCGCTGCGTGTCGGCTCGCAGCCTCGCGTCTCGCGTTATTCGTCCGAGTCATACTTTATTGAGCAGAAAATTCTCCTATAAAAGCGAACTTTGTTCGCTCGGTCCCACGAATTGCCTTTGTTGTCGACGGATGGAAGCGGGCCAAGCGGGAGTTTCACAAACGGCGACGATGGACCGAAAACCAGAAGCTCGCAGTGATTTGTGCCTTTTCACTCTGCGCGTATGTCCGCATACGCGAAAAAAAGGCAAAAAAACGAGACGAGTTGGAAAACAAAAAAAAAACATAAGAAAAATAAAACGTTTAATTAATATTTTTGCGATGCTTTTTCAACCCCGTCTCATCCACCCTTCGACGGGTCGAAAAAACGATTTTAAAGAATCCGCGAAGAATCCCGAACGCGAATAATTTCGCCATTACGAGATTCCGAGTTCGAAGCACCGATTGAATCGCGATAAAAGTGATTCCCAAGAAAAGCCCGAGTATTCGCTGAATCGAGCGAATGTGTCGGTTCGCTGGATAATCCATTGCGCGGCTGCATTCGCGCAGCGAATAAAAATCCTAATGGTCGGTATTACCAATAACGCGTACATCGGAAGGGCGTGCCGTGGCTCACGGGCTCTAAAAGTCCCGGACGGGTAATAACTCTATTGCCGTCGGTGCGGAGGGCTTCGCCGGGCTTGTTACACCGGTTGCTCGCCGTCGCTGCGGCCCGATCTGTTGTATGGGAAAGTTAAATCTCGTTGGGTTACGCCGAACGCGAAGGTACGCTCGCTCGACGCCCGTGCAACAGCGTGCAATTAAGTTAAACAATTGCCCGGAGCGCGGCGAACAACGCGTCGATGTGGTAGATAATACGGACAACAATTATACAAATAAGTAGTAGTAAAATCTTACATCCGGTCGGCTCGACCGGTACCCGGCAGCGTGTAGGAGATTAACCGTGGAGCTCGAAACGAAATTCGAAAGTTACCACCTACGGCAAAAAAAAATGGAGAAAGATATTTCCACAGACGTCTCAACTCGGTCTTTGCCACGATTTTTTTGATAGGGCGTACTTTGTGCTAACTCGATCTGGTAGAAATAGAGGCGCCTGACGAAATAACGAAAACCTCTTTTTTTTCATCAAATTGAAGACATGCAATCTTGCCCAAAAAAAATTCTCCCAAGTCCATTGGGAATGTCGCCACGCGTATAATTCGCATTGGTGTCGCGGAGAGAAAAATCTCTTTCGCGCTGCAGCAACGCTTACGGCTTCTCAGCGAGGTGCGACGCGCCCAAAGACCATTGACTCGACTTCGAAGCCATTCTCGAAGAAAGAACTCAGAAGTCGCGCGTGGGTAAGCGTCGATCGAGTCATTCCCGAGAGTCTTTTGTGGAGCGTTTCGTCCACCTTCGACCCTACGATAATAGTCGAGATGTAGAAGCAGCTCGACACAACGGAGCAATAGCGAGCGGCCGGTCGTGGGTCGCTCCTGCGGGACGCCGGCGACACAACAAGTGCGAAAATAAGCTCTTAACGAGGCATAGATTGACTGCGGGGAGGGGTGACAATAGCGACGAGCCGACGACTCGAGTGGCTTCGGGGGACGCGGAGGAGCGCACAAAGTTCTTCCGCAGCTTCCCGCCGGGGCGGTTCCTCTCGGACGTCCCGCTCAAAAGACGTCCTCAGCCCCGACAATGGTCCTGAAATCCACACTCGGGATCTACGGATGCCCGAGACTCGAGGGCAACGCGCGCGACGCGAATGGGCCCGCTCGACGGGCCCGTCGCCGAGGACTCGAAGGACTCCTTTACCTTTTCCATCCCCCCTGCGACCGGGCGGATAGGAAGCCCCCGTCGTTTTCACGTGCCGTCGACAATACCGAGGAAGATCGAGAGTCAACGATGCACAAACGAAAGGACAATGGGCCTGGCCACGCGGAAATTCGCAGGTTGACTCCGTGCTCTTCGACCTTTCGAATACGACGAAACGAAGAAAATGAAAAAAAAAAACGAAGAAAAAAACGGGCACTTTGGAGGAAAAAGTGTGAGACGAAGGGCGGATAAAGCCCAACGTGGGGACACTGCCCGAGGATCTCTTTCCGTTTCTCATAGTCGGCCACTTGGCTCTCACCTGGCGCCCCTTTTACTTGAATGCAAACAAATTTTCTATGGACCACTCTCGGCTCGACTCCAATGAGAATCTAATTTTCTTCATAGTGGCGAGAGGCGAGGATGAAAAAAAAAAAAAAGAAAAATATGGATGTTCAAGCGCCGCCTTTTCGCAGGCGTTACATTGACGCGTTGTAATGTAGACGTTATTTAGTTTGTATGGAGACTGGCGTGGTAAGCGATTGAGACGTCAAGCGGGGCGAGCAATTCATTTGGAAAGTGTGTTCGACACGCTCGGCAATGGGTCGTCTCGGCACTTATACTTTTTCGTCGCGCGGCCTACGAGCGGAACGATAAATCTATTATACTTGCCACCACCGTTGAAGAAGTAGGCATGGAAAATTCTTAAAATTTTTCATTTTTTTTTGTCATACTCTCTTACTAGAATTATTTACGAAGTGAATTTGAAACTAAAAAAATGTTAATATTGTCATTACAACAAATGGTATTCGTTTTTCGAATTTTCGATGCCATTTTGGTGTGTTCATCGTTTTTGTGGCCATCTTCATCCATTCGTATCTCCCTTAAATATTCATACTTTTCGAGCCACAACCTCCGAATTTAATAGCCAAAACTTCAATAAAAACTTTACAAAACAGAAAATGTATGCATGTTGTTGCATTTCTTCGCAAATGTCATTTGAATTTTATCCCATTTTTGGCCCGTTTTCGCAGCAAACTCGCCTTCAACGGCGCTAAAGACTAAAACAACATTAACAGATGAGTCCGCTGGAGCCCGGGATCCCGGTGGGATCATTGTTCACCGTGAAACGCGGGCCAAATTTCGCCATCGGTCATGCCGATTTCCAGGAAAGCATTTCGGGGAATGAGCCTTGAAGGGACAATTATGGGTACGCAAAATCGGTGTCGGGACCAGCCATCGGGCCGGAGAGAGAGTTGGGTTTGTCGTTGCGCGTCTTGACCTCGTCTCTTCGGGCCCTGGCGAGGTCGGGGCCGAATCTCATCAGGGGTAAGTACCCGCTTCGGCGTTTGGAACAATGGATGAGTCGGTCTTTCGTCTGGCCGTTGAGCCACCCCGCTGGAGCTGGTGGCGCACGTTGATGACATGGTCTCCGATCCCGGTCTTTCGAGAGATTCCCGCTGCTCGGATTGCACGCGCCTTCCATTCCTTCCTTCCCGAGCGAGAAGGAGCGCTCTCGGTTCCACGAGGTCGTGTTTCCCTCTTCGAGGGGTTCCCTGCGACGGGAGGGTTTTCAAAACCGACCGAGACCATCTCCGGGTTCTCCGTCGCATGCCCGACTCGCTTCGGTAGGTGCGAAGATCGACACCAGCCGAAAACTGTAGAGCCCGGGGTGGAGACAAGACAAGTACAAGTTACGGGTCTAGTTCTACAACAGCTCCCGTTTCCGGACTTCGAAAACCTCAAGATAAGGAAGAAAAAAAGCTGACGATGACATCGTCATAGTGGTTCCTCTCTTTTACTTATCACGGTCTATCCAGCTCTGCTTGTGCGGAATCACGTTTATCATATTCGGCTGATTCGAGAAGCTTTTGTTTTGTGATTTGTTACTCTTTACCTAAACATGGCCATATCGCATTTACATGAAAATCTGGAAAAAAAATGTCCCCAAAACAAAGCTTCTTGAGGAAGCAAAAAACGGGAACCACGTTTCTTTATAGTTTCCGATCAGCGACGAGAATTTCGGTTGACGGTCCGACGGCCGTGAGATTCATCGCCTCGAATGTTTATTATTAAATTAATTGAATTTATTTTTATCACAGTCCCCGGTTAGCGAGTCGCGAAGCAAGTCGTATACGACAAACTGGTTGCCCGACCAATTTGTGTCTCGAGGCGCGACGGGATCGCGCGCGCCAGCGCGACGAAGTTACCCAAAGACCAGCGGCGCGCGCGCGCTCGTCCAGGCTTGCTCCTTAATTTACATCCTACTCGCGAGCGCGTCAACGCGGGTCGCTTTCACGAGCGGATCGTTCTCTTCATTTGTTTATTCGCGTAATTATTTATCGGTAGCGAACAACAGCCGTCGACTCGGCTTATCTCGCGGCAAGGTGGTCGTTTTACGATCGCGAAGCAACCGGCGGCCCGCTCGGGGTGAGAAAAAAATACAGTCGCGAAAGTGCCAGAACCGCCGTTCCTCATCAGGCTGCACGGCGATCCGCCGAAATTCACGTATTTCTTCCCTCCCCCTCCCCACCGCCTCTTTCTCGTCAGGGTTGCAGCAATTTCTCTCGAGTATCCCCTTTTATTCGGCACTTTCGGCGCCGTTTTCATTAACGATTGTCGTTTTCGATGGCGAAAGTTTAGTATGCATATTCTTATCCGTCGCGGAGTCGGGTCATAGTTTCATTGCGACCGTAACGTTCGCGAAACCAAGTAGAGGAATGAGCCGCAAGTTTGCCGAAGCGAAAAGGCTCGCGGGTATACGTACAGTGAAAGCCCAATTGAGGAGGTTGGAGCGCATCCGGTTGATTTCGGATGAGTCCCAGAAAAATGAGAGACAATTGCAGACACTTCTCGATGGTATCTGAAGAAAATTCATGCATGTTCATAAATACTTTGCGATGCGAGTACGAGAAAGCGGACTTTACAGCGAAGGTTGTGAAATGGCCACACTCGGAAAACGGTTCAGTAAGTCCTAATATAGACATTTGGTCGAGAAAAGTTTCAGGTTTCAGACAACCCGTTGATTTCGTTGATTCGAATGATCCGGCCTCGTTGAAACGGGGTTTTACTGTACACACACATGCGCCCCGCAGTTGGGAGAAGCGGACGGGAAGCGAGAATGAAGAAAGCGAGAGTAGCTAGTGAATTCTCGCGCGCGAGCTTAAGGGAGCAGAAACGAAGCGCCCGCGGGAAGTTCTCACTAATATACGTACGGTCCATAAACAATCATCATAAATATTTCGGTCGACACATTAGCCGACCGGTCTGCCAACACGGGCAGTCTCGCCCACCCTCCCCCCTTTTTTTACATCATGCCTCTCATCCGTGAGTTTCGTAGCCAACCGAATAACCGGACATGCGAAAGAATAATTTCGCGCTGCAACTCTCCCTCTATGAGCGCGAGCAATACTTTCATTCCGACAACGTGAATCGTCCATTTAACGGAACCTAGGAAAATACGTCACGTTTTCGGACTTTAAAAAATAGATCACATAAATCAAATAATTAGTTTTTAAAAATGACTTAATGAATTAATGAATGGCTAATTACTAATTATTAATTAAACTGAATGAATAATAATATTGATGATGATAATAATAATAATGATAAATGATTAATTACTGATTAAATATTGAACACGATTTTTTTTTTTAATACTTTTGCGAATAAGACAAGATCCTTGAACGTTCATATGCTGCCAGTTTAGGGGAGAGCGGGGCAAAATGGGACAGCAAAAAAATCTACTTCGATGGGACTTTCTCTTGTCCCATTTTGCCCCAATTCTATCATACGGGGGACTTTATTTGACCATTTCGTACCATTTTGCCCCGGTGTGCCATTTTGCCCCAATTCTATCATACGGGGAACTTTATTTGACCATTTCGTACCATTCGCCCCGGTATGCCATTTTGCCCCGCTCTCCCCTACCCCGTCTCGACATTCTGTCCGCAACTTTTACGAAGCTTTTACTGTGGAACCGACTTTTTCACGAAGGAGCTCTGCAAGCGACGTTTTTATACCAATATTTAAAGGAAGAAGGAAAAAAAAAATTCCTCACGAACTTCTCGCGGCTCGTCTATTAGCACCGCCCGAGGCAATTTAACGAAGCGTGACTATAGTAGAGTGTCGAATGGTTATTTACAATAGTCGGAGATTAACGAGTCGGAGATTCGGTGTGTTTCTTCGTCCCCCCGTCGCCTTCCTCGAGCCCGAATAGAACGAAGCGTAGGGTAATATAACGCTGGGCCTTGTCGTCGTTCCCCGGCTCCGGCAATATGCCACGGGGCATTCTTCGAGCATGCAACGGACCCGGCCAAGGCGCAGCGAGAACTAACAAGGTAACTTGACCCCGGAGGATCCAGGAGCGCGCGCGCGCGGCCGATGCTCGGACGACGTCGTCGTCCTCCCCTGTGCCGAACGGAGCTCCCCCCGGTCCAGGGCAAACTCTCCGCGGGAGAGCCGAAACGAGAGCCGGTGCATAACTCGCATCCATTTCAATATCATTAGCTTCCTCTTTTCTACGTCGAAAATTTTCGGCCCCTCGCGCTCGTACGATCGCGGGCCCCGGTTGGCCGCTGCGGGCGAAGGACCGTCGAGGTGAAAGCCCCGACGCTCTCGTCGCGATACCCTCCGAAAATCAATATTTTACCGGCATGCGCGTCGAAAATAAATCATTTTTACAAACTAAAAATGAGGTTGACGGATAATTTGTTGAACAAGGATTTTTTCAGGGATTTGTTGATAACATTTGGAAGTTATTAATATGCAAAACTAATTTTTTCATCATCGTTGACACGCATAATTTTTTAATAAAATAAAACAACAAGTAAATTCGAAGTAAAGCAATGGATTCATTTCGCCGAATCATTCGCTGTTTTTTCGCCGAGTATCCGGTAGTTTCGTATGTTCCTTAAAAAAAAAAAATCCACTTAGGATCATGTTCGAAAACTAATAAAACGGGTGTCGGGCGTGCGAGCATAGCAGCGTCGGTGACGCGAGAAAAATAAACGAGCCGAAGGTAGAAGAACGGGGAAAGCGAAGAAGAGGAACGGCGAGGATTGGGTCGAGAAAGAGAAGAAAAAAAGGGAAACGAATTGGGGAAGGAAGGAAGAAGGTGCATAATTCAAACTTCGTACCTCATTAAAGTAGGCTGCATGCCTCGGTGTATATATCCTTCCTCGCCTCCTCCCCTCCGCAGCCTCTCTCGTTCTCCCTCTCTCGTTGTGTTCGTCGCAACTGAGCGCAAGAGAAGCGAGAGTTTCCGCACCGGAGGGATTAAATGGCGAACGGATACCTACGACCACCGGTCAAATTTGTAGCCACTAAACCAGCCGATTTTATGACCCAAAATTTACAGCGTTTTCACGCTAAAGTAACAAAGTTAAGTCCGAGATCCGCAGGGTTTCTCGCGCGTTTACGTCGTCTTCCGTTCTACGTTGTTTTTCCCCTTCACTCTCTCTTCTGTCTCTAACGAGATATCCGTTTTGTCTTGGTTCATCCGAGACAGTCGATCAGTCCATTATTCCGTTGTCTTTTCGTCCAGGCGTTTGAGACACCCTGAAGCGAGTCCGATTTTACGCTGGACCTTCGATCACTTTCGCTTTTTCGGCTGTGAACTCGAGAAACGAAAAATCTTGTTGAGCCAAGCTATTTTGGATACTTCCGATCATTGCTTTCTTTTGGGACAGTCAAACCAGCTCGATGTATCGAAAAGTACTTTTATCACTGTTGGCTTCTTCGAAAAGCTCTGTCCCGTGATGAGTTATTTGATTTGTCAGTTTTCTCGTAGATATTTATCTATGCGAAAATACATTCAAAATCAATTTGCAACTTATTTCTTAATACTTTGGTATCATTGAGAATCGTTTGTTTATTGCCTCTGATTGCCTCTGAATGAGAATTGCCTCTGAACAACACCTGGTAACAAGAGCTTGCCCAGTAATGGCAATCAAGGCTAACTTATTTCTGGTAAAGTTTTTGATCTGTACTCGGACGAGGCTGTAAAATAAGACTTGGCAGCCATAGCTGTTCCAATCCTGCATCATATAAGCAGCTCTGAAGTTTGCCCAGTACCAGCAATCCGTACAGGCCCATTTGTGGTCAGGTTGTTTCCTAGTACTGTTCCAGATCCGGTAAATGAGTCTTGGTAATCAACACTTGACTAAATCTGTGTCGTTTTGGCACCTCCTGCACTCTACTGATATTCGGACATGGGATTCTTGGTGGAATTCTGCAACATCAGGCCGGGGCTTCGAACAAGACCTGGCAACAAAAGCTATTCTACCTAAAAGCCATAAGTACCCCAGTCCTGTACCATATAAACCGTTCTGGACTTTACCCGGTACTGGCAATCTGTACAGGCCCATTCGTTGTCAGGTTGTGTCCTAGTACTGTTCCAGATCCGGTAAATGAGTCTTAGTAATCATGACCTGCCCAGATCTGTGCCGTTTTGTCACCTTCTGCACTCTAACGATATTCGGACATGGGTAGCAGTGTGCTCCGAAAGATTTCCTTCGAACTCGGATCACTCGTCGTTCTCGACTCAATCAAACTCCTCGAACCACGTTGACCCGAGACCGAAAAAAAAAAAAAATGCTCGATGAACCAAAAGGTTTTTCGAAGGCGCTGAGAGAGGAAGCATCCGAGAGGTGTTCGGAGCCAACTGGCCCGATCCAAGTGTGGCTTTCGAATTCACGCGGCCTACCGAAATCCCCGTGGCGCGATCATTCGTCATGCTTAAGTGTACTAATGCAAGCATAACGTATTAATAAACCGTGGTTCCTTGGCCCTGTATCCCATCGTCCCGGCATCATAAATATCCGCGACGGAGGAGCACAGGATCGAGCCCGGTTAACGTAGCGAGAAGAACCGAGCGGGTCGGGGCGTATCCACATACTTATGCTAATGCCCACGCCCGAATGTCCGCGACTCTGGTACCGGCATCGAAAGGTGCGTAAGCCTTTTTCCACCTGCCCAACGTTAACCCAACTCTCGAGCGACCCCTTACCGCGAGCATCGAAAACATTCGTCCTCGTCCCGTTCCATACCGGACAATCTTTACGTCTCCATCACTCCCACGGGAAAAAAAGCGACTCGGTTGGAATAACAAAAAATGTAGCAGCGTTGAGCAGTACTTGATGTACCGAATACTTGGAAAGTACTTTAAATGCAAAAAATACTACGGACTCCGATTACTTGCAGCACTTCGTACTTTCTACTTGTAATACGTTTGGAGACTTTGCCTAACATTGCAAAAATAACTAACTTGGAAAGTACATCAAATGCAAGAAAATACTTCCTACTTCAAATGCAAAAAGTACTTTCTAGTTCAAGTACTTGCAGCACATTCTACTTTATACTTGGAGTTCTTCAAATGTAAAAAAATACTTCGTGGTTCAAATGCAAGAAGTACTTTGTACTTTATGTACTTGCATCACTTTGTACTCTATACTTGGAGTACTTCGAGTGCAAAAAATACTTCGTACTTCAATTACTTGCCGCACTTTGTACTCTTTACTTGAAGTACTTTTGGGTACTTTGTTTAACTTTTGAATGTAGTTGAGTCAACGAATCGGCATCGTGCTCTCAGCCGATAAAATTGTTCATTTATCTATTTCGAGACCGTGGAAAATAATACATTTTTTCAAAGCAACCGATCGAAAAATGATACGATGCTGCAGGGAAAACTTGCGTGATTTTTGTCCCATTTTGATTATTCGTCGCGTTCTTTATTTATTTGTTGCCTTCCACCTTGGACTCGTACGTGAGAATATCTCGCTCGAAAGCGTCCCGCAATCTTCGCGACAATAATCGCGCGAGAATATATTATATAATAACCAACATAAAAAAATAAAAAAGGGGAAAGGAGCGTAATGCAGAAATATGAGCATCGAAAAGAGCCCGAGAAGCCGAGAGATAAAAATAATTGAAATAATAAACGAGAAGGAAAATTGGTGTTGGCTTACTTAAAAAATGAAAAAAAAATTGCACGTACGCCACTGGTCCAGCTTCTCTTGTCCCGGTATATATGCGCATGTACATATATACTCGTGCCTGTATTCAGACATCGTCCCCGCTCCGGTGTACCGTGGCTAACACGTACAGAAGTGATAATTTCGTGATTGAATATATCGAAGTGGGCCCCATGCTGGGACGAACTCGTCCGGCGCGTTCAGCGCGAGGACGCTTCTCTCGCTCTTTCCTACTTTTCTTTTTTTTTTTTTTCCACTCGATCTCGCTCTCTCGGTTTGGCCAGAAGGAAGAAGACCACTCCGAGGCGTTCCCGTCCGTTCGGTGGTGGTAAAACATACATACATTATAACACCATTAAAAAAAAAAAAAAAATGAAAAAAAAAAATGAAAAAAAAAATTCCGTGCGAAATATCAGCGCGCAGAGTCTCGGACCACTATTTAACATAGTCACACACGCATTAGCCGAAAGCACAAGAGCCCGAGCTCGCTCCCATACCACAGAGAAATAATGAAGCACACAGGCATAGGTGGAGAGCCATAATATCGGGCGGCACGTCGTTAAACGTTGTAATTTTATTTAATGCGAGGTCGAAACGGCCAAAACGAGGGTTTTGCCGACGCTCACCTTATTTTTCCTCACTCTCGGACACACCGGCCTCGCGGTCGTGGCTTTGCGAAATTCCGCGTTTCCACAACGCGGCGTAATTGTCGCGTGTACATTTTTTTTTGTTCAATTTTTTTCTTTTCTTTTTTTTTTTATGAGTCTTTAATACAAAAATTCGTCTATCCGTCGACGAGGCTGATGCAGGCGACCGCAGAATATCTTTAACGAGTCTACTGGATAAAAATAATTTTTGCAACGATTACACTTTCGGATAAAAGGAAAAAGTTTGATAAAGAAATTGTGCACAATGAATGTGATTAATTAAATTAAATTAAATTCTATGTTAATGAACTCAATTTAATAATTCAATCAATGAATTCAATTATTGAAATTATTTAATGAAATTAAATTCCTAAATTCTAAATATGATTTTGCGGATGCTCCAAAACATTCCGAACGCGCTCTCATCGAAATCTCAATTTCTTCCTCCTCCCCCGCAAAAACAGAGCTTCCTCCGCCGGGAAGCGAATGAAATTGCGAGAAAAGCCCGAGATCGTCGACTGCGGCGGTGCGGGATGACGGGGATTTAGTTCGGAGCTTCGGAGCTCGATAATTCAGTCGAGCCAGCGTATGTCCGAGCCAAGCGAGACGGAGAAATAGAAGGCGAGATTCGAACACGCATACTCGGCGTGAGCGTCATTAGATTCCTTTTAGGATACGATATCTCACTCGTAATGCCCCATCGAGGGTTCCTCATATCGTATACGAGGTGATAAGTATCTGCGCGATATATCAACTAAACAAACAGTTTGTAGGAGCGCCGGCGTGAAGACTCGCGCGCGCGCGCACGGGCGCGCTCTCGAAGCGCATGTAAACGCGAGAGCGGGAAGGGCCGAGGGTCGAGGTCTCTCTCGCTGTCCCGCGAGGCTCGGCTACGAATACCGAACGCGCATCTCCGACGAACGAGCCGGAGAGAAACGGAACGGGGGTGCGCGATGGTAGGAACGCGGGTCCTGGGAGTGAGATTCGGAGCGGTAGTGGTAGTTGTAGTTGCGGTAGTTGTAGTGGTAAGTCGGCTATGCCGAGAACCGACAGGGAGAAGAGCCAAGAGAGACATCCATCCGTGCCGCGGGGGGTCCCTCGAGTAATTGTCTGCCAAACACCGGCCGATCCAGTCGAGATCTCTTTCTCCCTCTCGCTCGCTCCCGCCGCTCTCTCGCTCGTGCCTTCGGCTCAACGCCAGACTAAATTCGGCACGATGGTTCTCATTCGCTCTCGTTCTAACGCGAGCCAGTCCGAACTGTGAGATTCGGACGGAATCACGAACACTCACCAATGGAACACTCACCAATCCTACAAAGGATCAACGAAAAGTCTTCCAAAGATTGACTTTTCGCGCAACAATCATCACAAAAAGTTATCGACCGATCGATTAATTTTGTTTTTTCTGGAAGTTATTACTAACGATTGTTGTAAGTTATACACAATTTATTTATTTATTTATATAATATCTAATGTATTATATTATATTATTAATAATAATTGATTTGATTATTTATATAAATGATATAGATAAAAAATTATATAAATTAATATATATATATATATAATAATGATTAATTATTATGTTACTGTTATTATTATTATTATTACTAAAATTGTTGTCAATTGATTTTTTCTTCTTATTTCCACAATTTTTTTTTTATCCTCAACCACGCAATTCGTGGTTTTTGCTCTTGGAACAAAAGTATAAAGTTTTATTTGATCGATCGAGAGTTTGTTTAGAGTCGATAATTGAGCACCGCGAGACGATCGAAGCGATCGATAACGCGATTTAAAAAGCGGACAAATAATATCGCGAGGCTCCGCGCTAACCACCGAGTAGCATTACCATAAGACACGCGTTCGAAAAACGATTGGCCCTCCGCGCGCATGTATAAGAAATATAATGTACGGGTAACAAGCATACGAGTGCGTCTCTTCTCGCGCTCGGGTTTGCACGCATGCGCCTTCTTATGCAGGCCTCGTATGCCCCGGCGGGGCCCCGATACCGGCGTGGCACATCGCAGCACAGTAATGGAGAGGTGAGCGACGACGATATTTATGCGTTTATGTATTCACCCGTGTGCCGCTGCCGCTCGGTGTCCCGCCGAGTGTTGGTATTTATGTATTTACCTCTCCCGTTCTATGTACCAGTTTATGTTCTATATACGCGCGTGTATATTTATACACGATTGGGCGAGCGTTAGGAAACACGAGGCCCAAGTTGCGCGCCCATCGGCGCACAATTAAGCCACCATTATAAGCCGCGAGCAATGCGTAAGAACTTATTACTCAAGATTTATGAAATCCGACGGTATTAATGAGGGTGATTTTTATAGCGGCAACTCCGGCGTGGGCCGTTCCGCGCATAATGCCGCGGAACTACGAATACAGTTATGGGCCCATCGCGGAGAGCGCGGATTTTGTATTGCCGTGAATAAATACAAATGGCGGAGGTCGAGACTCGCGGCCGAATTATTCTTTCGATCTCTCATTTTACATTAGCATATATCACCGTAATTCCTCGATGAACGTCGCGCGATTCGGCGATACCCGGACGTTCTCGAGTGTCGGATGGATGGGCTTTTTTTTACAGAGATGTATTCCGAATGGATTATACACGAACGGGCAATGGGGCGCAGCCGAAGCGCCAAGTTCCACGCAGAAATTACTTTTGGTGTCACGTGTGGAGCCCTCTCGACTTCCTGAACTCTTCACGGGGCCGGAAAATCCTGAGGCAGTAACATTTCCAGACTCGTCGAACTTCGAAGAGCTTTTGTAAATTTCGTCATTGGGACCTAACAAAGACTTCCTCATTTAATGAGGCCCTAACTCCAGCTAATGTAGGAATACTTTTTGTTACTTTCACATTCATGCGGATAATATCCGACCTATTTTCGCTGAGAAAAAACCAAGCGGAAATTGTCCGCCTTCTGTGGGTCTCGAACCCGCGACCCTGCGATTACTGTTCTGTGCCTTAACCCACTCGGCTATCAGCATCTTGTGAAGAAAGGCCTTCTCATAGTCGACTTGTACTATCGAAAAAAGTGGCAACTGGAGCGAAAAATTTGAATAAAATGTAACTTTTTTTTGTTTTTTTTTCGAATTTCGAACTTTGACATTTGAAATTTCGAAATAAAAAAGAATAAAAAATTTCAAAATTTTCTCACATAAACAAAAAATTAGTTAGAACGCATCGGCTCGGGTCTGGAAGAAGTCGGTTCGACCGTGGGCCTTTCTCGCAATGTCCCCCGGGCGAAACAGGCGACTTTTAGCTTTTGAAACGCACCGCAAGAGAATCTACGAAGCTCGCCGAACGAGACTGTTGTCCCAAAGGATTGGAACAATAGGGTGGAGATTTTTCGGTATTTCATCGACCCGTTACCTTTCGACAATTATCCCATCGATTTCGACAACTGCGAAGGGCATGATCTCGTCGTAACGCGGTGGAATCATCCGTCAAATTGGCTTAACGGAGATCCTCGCTGCGGGAGCTAATCCAATTCTTTAGCCAACAATTAGCGGCCTAAGCCGGCTGTTTCTTCGGCTGGAAAGTCTTCTTGACCGAAAAGGTTGTTCTCTCGTTCGAGAACTCGGCTCGTCCTTTCCGGGGTAAGCAATTATCGACTGGTAAACGGTTCGTATTGTTTTCGACGGGTCGACGAGAATAATCACAAAAAAAAAAGTTTCGGCTAATGAAAAAATTAGATTAACGGATGATATGTTAAACAATGATTTTTCTACACATTTCATAATAACACTTTGGAATTATCATTACGGTAATCTAGTCTTCGTAACGCCTTCCGTGCGATTGAATTTTTTCAGATTTTTATTCCATCGGAAAGATTTCATCGAGATTCTCTCTGAATTCCACGTGAATCACGCTCTTCGTTAATACGCAGCGAGACCACCTCCTTAAATAATGGACAACATGATTTGCATTGGTGTGAAAGTGCCTGCTAATCGTTGAACAAGCCAGGCTCTATGTCTATTTTTTTTGAATTTTTTTTTTCACGCAAAATATTTCAACGTTTCTGTTATTGTACGACTGAGAATACGGGGGCATGCCCGCATAGTTCTCTCCGGCCTCCCTCGGGATATCTCCGTTCCTTCTTTCCGCCCGTGTCTTACTCAGCTCGCAATTTGCTCTCGGCTCGCGCGACGCGGAGAGCCATCGTCTTATCTTTCTCTCGCCTCGCGATTGCTCGCGAAATTTGCGAGTTTCAACGATCGTGGATAACCGTGGCAAAAGGCCATTCCCGTTCCGGGCGAAATAAGTAACGTCGCTCCCCGTGGGCACCCGTCGGCCGTGTACCCGCGGGAACAGCGGCAGAAGCAGAAGCAGAAGCAGAAGCACGCGCGCGGCGATAGAGAGAGAGAGAGAGAGCGTTGAACGAATAGGCAACCGCTCGAAACGGCTCCATTCTCGGTTTTTGCCGGCCAGCTACCGATCCCGTTATCGCCCCGACGCGTCGTTGTAATACATTCGCCACTCGCTTCGCGACGTTATAATTTTAATCCTCGTTGCAACGAGGCAGCGAGCGAGCCCGCCTCCCGACCGCAGACGGAAATTACCGGCTCGCGGATAAACAATTTTATGGACCACAATAAAATCACGCGCTTGCCCGGATGCGAATCGCCTTACTTATCGATGAGCACTCGGAAAAAAGGTTCAGCGAGCCCAACCGTGGATAGATCGAGACAATTTGGTTTCGGTCAACCTGGTTTTAGTTCCGCGATTCCTGAGGGGGCCCCGATGATAGGGCATAAGGCAAACCTGACTAAATTTCTGCTCGAATAAGCCATTGTGTTTCACAGCGAATTCCGCAACAAAAGCGAACAAGGCACCAGTCGACGACCGTGAATAAACCTTTCCAACGATTCGCGCAGGGCTAGGATAACTGCTTAAGGGCGGGGTAAGGTATTACATTTTTTAAAACTTTTCTTTCAATGAACGTATAATATCTTAAGAATATTGTGTAAAAATTTCAAGTCGATCGGAGCAAAATTAACGAAGTTATGAATATTTGAGCGTCTCAAAAGATTGGGTTGCGGCGAAATTTGTTAATCAATTTTTTTTTTGCTTTTTTTAAATGAATTTATAATATCTCAAGAATATTGTGTTAAAATTTCAAGTCGATCGGAGCAAAATTAACAAAGTTATGAATATTCGAGCGTCTCAAAAAAATGAGTTGCGGCGAAATTTGTTGACCAATTTTTTTTTTTTCATCAATTTGTTAATAACATTTTGGAGTTATTATTATGCAAAATTAATTTTTCGAGTACCTTTAATATGCATGAATTTTTTCAGATTTTTATACAAACGAGAAGTGTTCTCAAACTTGTGTGAAATGAGCGCTAAGCGACCAAACTCTTCGCTTTTTTCTGACATGTATCGTATTTAAAGTCCGTGTTCACGATAACTCAAAATCTACTGGACCAATCGTTCTGAAATTTTTCACAGTACTTCTTCACATAATTCACCAGGTATTGTCGAGAGCTTTTTTGTTTTTCTTTAATAATTACTAATTTTTCAACAACAAATAAGCCGATTTTTTTTAGCGAAAATCGGTTTTTTGGCTCCCAAGTGCTACGAAGAACTGAAAAATCGAAAAAAAAATCCTCTCGTCATTACCTCGAGAAACATCTCCTTCAACAAATGCATTTTGATTTTTTTGTTTCAGATGATTCTGTTGTGAGTTACGATGAACACCGCGAATCAACTTTTTTCCGAGGCGCCTCCGGAGATTCATTGTCACTCGCTCGATTTTGAATATTTTGCGATGAAAATTTAGGAAAATGTTGTTCAAATGTTATATTATTATATGGACATTTACTGAATAAACGAACACTATCTGTATCGCCAAAAAAAAATCTTAAAAGATGCCTTTTTTTCACCGAATTAACCTTAGCCCGCCCTTAACCGCGATGAATTCCGCATCGATATCGGTTGCATCGGCCGAGAAAGATGAGAAACCGGAGTTTACACACAATCTTTCCCAGCTGACTTTGCCCGTGAGCCTCTCTCTCTTTCTCTACCCGGCGTGCCCGGTTATCCCGAACCGGTTTTAATCTATCGGCCCAGCTGGGTCAGTTGGCCATCGTCTACTAATTGAACCGGTCCTCGGGAATTAGCCGCGCGCGTAAACTCGGCCTCCAAATATTTTGGCATTAAGAACGAATAAATCAACGTTGTCAAGTCGGCCTATGTACGGCCATTCCGACACCTAGAATCGCGCGGAATGCTCGCGACGTAACGTAGCTCCAAGTTGAATGCACTCGAAATACCGACGATGACGACAACGTCCGACATCACACTTGCGTATTGTGCAAGTCGACGCTCTAAAAAAAACGCGTATTTTCGCCGCAATCCGTGATTACTTTATTTTATGAGGGATTTTTATACGTTTTTTTCAGAATTTCTAGATCGCGTTTTTGTGATCTAGAGAGCGTGGATCTTCGTTGGAAATCCCTGGATGGCTTAAACTGTTAATCATACGAGAAAACGTTTGAGACAAAAAAGTTGCGGAAATGAAACATCTTTCGGAAAAAAAATTTTGCGCATTTTTGGGAATCCAAAATTCCATGAAAAATCGACTAAATTTCGCTTTTTCCAGTCAATATGTCTTACATTTTTCGAATATTTCACGATGAGATTAAAAATCTGAAAAAAATCAAGCACACGGTAGATGCTCAGAATATTGATTTTGCATAATAATAGTTTCGAAATCTTATTAAAAAATGTATGAAAAAAACATTGTTCAACAAATCATCCTCCAACCTAACATTTTTTCGAATAAAAAACCATTTGTTTATTTTTCCGAAGACTTGTGAATTTTTTAAACAATTTCGTCCAATTGTTTAAAATTGCGTTTTCCAGATGAAACGATCGAGCGAAAGCGCGCTTCACGAAATCCGTCGAATTAGGCGGACTCGTAGAACGAGGATGGATCTACAAGGATCTAGAAATACGATATAGGATATAATTACGCGGTCGTAACGTGTTCACGATAATTGGAAACGATTTATAATTTTATGCATACCTGGATGACCCGGCGCGAGTCTCTCGAGCACCGAAACTCGTATCCTATTCGTCAATCTGACATGCGGAGTGATTTGAGAGAAAAAAAAATACATCTATGTATATACATATATATATATATACAGTATAATATTTTAAAACTATATATCCTCCAAGTCGACAACATAATCAGGTAATGTAGGTGAAAAAAAAAGTTCATAAAAAAAATGTGAAAAAAAAAAAAAAAAAAAAAAACTTTGGCCACTCCCATGGTTGTAGAGTGTCCGTTTAAATACGAATTATACATTGGTCGAGAGATATCATTACTTGTTTGACGTGAGTGAGGCCTGTACGAAGGCTTTCATCACTCGAAACCGGCTAAACGGGCTAATCACCGCGATGAAGAGACGCTACGACCAATTTTCGTGCGGGACCAATTATATCATGTGTTTAAAATTAATTACCAGATCGGTCGCAGATAGGAGGGACCCTGGCGAGAGTCGCTCCGGGAGAGAGATCGAGAGTTGGACGCGCGAGTGACGAGGGACGTCCTGCGCTCGGAAATTCTCGCTCTCGTCTCGGATCCTCTCCTGTCGCCGTCTCTCTCCGTCTCTCCATCGCGCGGCTCTCAGACTCGCTCGAGTTCGGGCTCACGTTCCGTTATCTCATCCGAGTATCGACGAAGCGTCGATCGCCAATCATTATTATTCTCACAAATTAATCCTCCACCGTGGGGACGCTTCGTCGCCGACGGCACCGAAGCCTTCCGCGCTTATTGCGCCACGTGAGTCATTTGGGCTTCGTTCTGGGAAATCGTCGTTGCTCGTACGACACATAGTGATACACTGCGCGGCAATCGGATTAATCGAACCGGCATCGCTAATTCGTTATGACGATATCAATGTGCATAACTCGTCGAGATAATGACTATGCGATTCGACCATTATGCACGTTTTTTGCCGTTTTTCTTTAAATTATTGACATTAGGATGACTGCAGTGACGGATAGTCGAGATTGATTTGAACGTAGGTGTGTCTGCTGGGTGATAATCAAGTCCGTGTTGGTCGCTCTCACAATGGCTAACTAACATTCATACCGATGCGCAGAACCACGCAAGTACTCCCAGACAGTCCTATATGCAGAAGTGGACGGTCAGTCAAATCGGCCCCAATAGCTCCCGATCACTCGCAGACCTTTCCATCGATTCTTGCGAACACTCAATTCCGATGGACTCTCTCAGACACTTATGGAAACTCGCAGACACTCCCAGATATGTCGATAATACTCACAGTCCCTCGTGAAAACTGGAAAATACTCATAGCCGATGTTGAACACTCTGGGAACTCGCAATACTCAAATCCGTTTTTAAAGACACTCGCAGAACCAATCGATTACTCTCAGATATTCCTGTAGACGCTCACAGTCACTCAACTCGACACTGATAGGAAATTCCTGAGCACTTCCAGACGTTTCCAACGTTACGAACGCTCAAGGAACCTCTCAGACTCTCATAGATACTCTCAAACACACGCAGACGTTTCCACTGACACGAATACGCAAGGATATTTCTGTAGACTTTCTCAGACTCTCATAGAAGCTCTCAAGCAATCGCAGACGTTTTCAGTGACACGAACACTCGAGGATATTTTTATGGGCTCTCTCAGACACTCTCAGAAACTCAAAATCGCTCCTAGCTGCTCGTAAGGGCGCCGTAATTTTTTTGGCACTTCATAAAAATATTCTTCGTCTGACCGACAAAGTTTTGTAGGATCAAATAAATATTTCGTCGCGTCTGAGATGCAACAAATTATAATTTTTCACGTGTCTCTCAGAGGGGTTACGTCACAACGGGCTCACTTGGCACCGATTACTTTTGTCTTTCGAGGATCCGAGAGCATGAGCGCTGTGCTCGCATAGCTGAATACGGAATGCGGAGCGCTCGAATGTTGCGCACCATTACGCGTAATCGACGACACGTGAGCGAACACGTGAGGCGTTCGGCATTACACGTTCGAGTCTCTCCCCTCCCGCCTGTCTCTGAATTACAATGTACCAACGGTTTGAACTCCCTTCGTCGAGTCCGACACCTCGCGAGTTCGCGAAAGGAATGACTGTGAATTGCGAACATTTTTCGATGGGACAAAAATCTGCTATAAATATCAAGCATGCGAAACGCGCCGAAGACACTCATTTTGCCACAACAATAATTCCTAATTGTTACTAACAAATTACTGGAATAAAAAAATTTACCAACAAATTACTCCGCGAACTAACTTTTCTTTCTGTATGAAAATAATTTCTCAATTTTCCCGAATAAGTACGCATTTCTTTTGTGAATTCATTCTAATTTTTACTTTTCTCCCCATTTTTTCATTAAAAAAACCGCAATTTTCGAACGTGGGAAACATTGTTGAAATTTTTTTTTAATTTTTTTTGAAGAAATTCTGAAAAGTCAACGAGCTATTTTTGCGATAAAAAAAACTTAGTTTTGTGATATAGAGAAATATATACTGTACGTATGAAACACGATTAAATTACAAAGCAATGGGAAACGTGAGAGAAAGAAACGCGAATGTATTCATGAATTACATTGTCCGTTTGCGGAACAAGCGTTTGCTTCGCATCTCTTTTCGCCATCTCGCTCGCTTTGGGAAGGAAAAAAGAAAAAGGGAAGAAAAAAAATCACGGGCCCAAGAATTCCAAGTGATTCCGGAGTATTTCTCTTCTCCTCGATCCCGCGTGAGATCTCGACGAAACGCGCGGCTTCTTTTCGATCTTCGCGTATGCTCTGCCGCGATCCCGAGTTTAGTTTGTTCAACATTTTTTTTTACTCGCTTTCCCATTGATTTCTTCTTCTCTCGCTGCTCGCAGACTGCGGGTCGCCAATCGGCGAGGAATCCACGGTTGTTTAGCTCAACTCTCTCTGTCGTGTTCTCCTCGAATCACCGACGATCGGAGAACCGGAGAGTGCATTAAAAATGTATTAAAAACATTTATACATATACACTTAAATGTGTATGTATGTATGCTTAAATTAGCTTACTTTTATAATATTAATATGTAAAATATATTTTTTTTTAATAAAAAAATATTATTGATATTCTTTTTTTTAAATAAAATAAAAATACTATACACATGTATATATTTTTTAAATTAATAAATAAAATATATTAATATTATTACTCACTATTATCATATTATTCATTCATATATGTAAAAAAAATCATTCATACATAGAACATTTTTGAAAAAATTATGAATCTATACATTGTTTATATTATAAAAAAATTCATAAATTTATTTAATATTTTACGTATCAATCCGCGACAGTCAGGATGGGCATTTGAACATTTTTTTTTTTCAATCATCCTCGAGACATGCGGGAAGGTGGGGTCGCGGAATGTTCCTCGGGCGTCGAGAGAAACGATTTTTGACGCGAAACGTCAGCGGCATAGAAACGTTTTCCGCGGGACGAGAGTCGCGATCGCGTGGGCCAAGGATCCGCAGAATCCGTGTCCTCCTACGTTTTTACATGGGCCGGAGGGACTATGAGCGCGATCGTCGTTGATTTACCGTTCGAACGGAAGACAGAAGGAAAAAATGAAAACAAAACTACTTCGAGCTCTCCGGAGAGATACTCGACCGGAGCGTCTCGATGTGCTCTCGAGATAGCTCCCGAAACCGATGCGAACGACGGACCGGTCGTTCGTCTCAATAACGAATACTTTGAGCCACCTCGCTCCGCGATTTATGAAAATTCAATAGTTCTCCGGCATTCCTGAACGCAGCTGCGCTATCGCGAATCGACGGAATCGTCGCGGTTTCGCGAAGAAACTCACCGAGATGAGAAACGTCCGATACAGAAATTCGGTCCAGCCGCGACGAATTTATAATGGGCAATGCAAAATCGCAAAAAAAAAAGGTCCCAATTACTTTGGCATATCGATTTATCTCTTTTTTTTACTTCCTCAAGAAGCTTTTTCCTCGTAATTGGTTACTTCGATTGGTAATTTTTACTTGAATATTTTTTTTTTTATGTTTTCCTTCTTCCATCATTGAATATGCGATAAACATCGAATTTATTTACCAATAGTAGTTTATCGGCGAACAATTTTTCTTCATACATTTCGAAATGAAATAAATTTTTCTGAAATTTAATACCCATCGTTGGCTTATAATAGTTCGACTATGTACCAAATTCGAGCCCGATATCTCAAAAACTGTGGAATTTGAAGCGTCTTTTTTTTTGCATACAGGCTGACGTTGAGATAACTTAGAGTAGAACTTTGCGCCCTAGTGCCGGAAGAGTGTCTTTTGCGCCCTAGTGCCTAAGTTGCGTATCCTCCGCGCTGTGTTTCACCAAACTGTTTAGAACTCTTTCCGCGAAATTCGAAGCGACGTCTTCGATGGCCTTTCGTACGAGAGACGGAGACTCGAGGTGCGCGAGGAGGCCTCACTGTCCCTCGAAGCGGTGGATAAAGGCCGAATATGGGTCCGATGCCGGGTCCCCGACGCGGTACGGGCCGCGATGTGTCCCGCATCGCCGAAATCGTGCGTTCCTCTCGTCAGCCGCGGCAAAACGATCGCCCCGAGAGGGCTGTCTCGCTGAGGGAACATCACTAAAGTGTCAGGCGAAATCAGAATTCAGAGGGGGCCCCGTGCGCTTGTTAGCGGGCCGCGCCCCGGCCGAAGAGGAGTAAGAAGAAAAAAGAAAAATAAACGCGCCGCCCGAGTGCGAGAATACGAATGGACAAAAAAGGACGGGAATCGGGAGACGAGGAGAGAGACGGTCGAAGGAAGTTGGGCAACGACCAGAGGCATTGGATCACCGGTAAGTGCGCGCTCGTCGCAGCCGGACGGAGCGAGGAGACACCCGATTTGAGAGAGGAGCCGAAGAGATCGCGGGAGAGCCGCGAGGAGAATCGCCGCGCTCGATTCTCGTCCTCTCGTAGCCGAGACAAAAGCTACGAGACTCATTTCTCTCTCGCCCTCGCCCCCCGGCCGGATCATTCCGTTTCTTCGACCATCTTCTTTCGCCGCGCAGTCACTCCGGCCAGAGGTTTTCTCTTCAACCGGATGGATGCCCTCATGCTCGACGTTGGACGCGCACCCCGACGCTTGGGGGAGAGCGGGGCAGAACGACATACCAGGGCAGGATGGTATTGGGGCAAAATGGGACAGGAAGAAAATCGGCTTCGATGAGACCTTGTCCCATTTTGCTCCAATCCTATCGTTACGCAAAAAAATTTTTTTGAAAAGAAAGAACCATATACGTGAAAATTCTGTTTACGAAAATCATTGAAAAAAATGAGTCAAATGACGTGTGCCAAGTGGCAAAAAAACATATTTTTTTCACTAGGCGTCCGGTCTCTAGTTTTTACCATTTTACACCATTTTGCCCCGGTGCGCCGTTCTGCCCCGCACTCCCCCGTATCTTCGGGATGTTTCGCATCTTTCCTTCATTTTTTTTAAATTCGCTCTTTCTCCATCGTTTCTCCCGAGCTCGTCTCTCCTTCATTCCCGAGTTTCTCATTGTTTCGCCCCGCGAATTGCGATAGCTTCTTTCGTCTCGCCCGCGTTAGAGAGCGTTCAACGGGGCAGAGCCGTCTCCGGGAGCGGATCCGCAACAGTTTCTCCCGTATTCTTCTCGTCCTTCTCCCCTTCCTCCTCCTCTTCGTCGTCATTCGCCGCGATGTTTTCGATACAAATTACACGAGGAGGACACGGCGCGGGCTCCTCGCCGGGGCACGAGAGAAAGGGCAACGAAGAGACGAGCGAGGCACCGTCGGACGTCTCTTTGGCGTTTCCGTTCGGCATGCACGCGCCCGCGAGTCAGCGCGTCGGACGGAGACGGCGAAAGACTGATGTTATCATCAACGTTGCTGCCCGCGCTTTTTGCCGGTAATACGCTCATTTTTTTCTCTTCTTTTTTCTTTTTTCTCTTTTCTCTTTTCTTCCGCTCAAACCTTGTCCACTCGCGATCTCGCCCTCTTCTCGCGCAACCATTTTCGTACACCGACGAGGGAGAAACCCCTCTATGCGTGGCCCAGAATGCGAATAAGCCTCGCGGAGGAATATAACGCTCGGACGATCGAGCAGCGTCGGGCTGCTCGCGCAAGTTCTCCTTTTTCTTCTCCGCTCTTTCGCCCCTTTTTTCCTTCTTTTGCTTCTCGTTTCAGTGTCCGGTTCAACGACTATTCCGTTCCGTTCGCTCTGCGGAACACTCGTTAGGAGTCTCGGGGCTTTTTTTTGCACCGGACACACGCGGAAACATATTTTATTCGATCCAACGCGGCAGCGATCCGTCCGAGGAGATTCGAAAAAAATCTCGATTTTTTCCGAATCTCTCCTCCTGCTGGTCGAAAATCGCTGCTTGCTAATCGCTAACGCGCTCGCATTGTGAAATACGAAAAATAGTTATTTTCGATACAGTAGCAAAAAAAAGGGCACTGTCGACTGTGTTTTGCAAAATTGCACTTTTCCATTCTAGTGCGTAGAAACGTCGCAAAAATCGAGTGTGGAAAAGTTAACTTTTTCGCCTTTCGGCGAAAGAAAAGATCGGTCTCTCTCGCACTCGTGCGCTAAGTGGATCCGCGTGCAAAAAAAAACCAAAAATGCACTTTTCCGCACTAGTGCGTAAAAATGCCCGTAAAATATATTATCTAAAAAAATGCATGAAAAAAATTCCGCTCGCTGTGGAGTGGGTATTATCGCGCCTCGCCCGATAAATTCTTCGCGGAACAACCTCGCCGGTACTCGATCGCTCTCTCTTCCCCTCGCGAATGACCGATCGATCGCAAATTTGTTCCGCTAATCGATGAAAACCAACGTTGCACGATACGCGCGTGGAAAGCGTAGATTACCGCAACCTACAAAGTTGAGAAAAGCGCTGGGCTTTTACGAGGTTTTCCGCATCGCGCCCCGCCCTTCGGCGATTCCGTTAACGAGCCGCTAACGGAGCGAACGGCAAACTCCGGCTCGGCTCGCTCTAGCTCGCGACTATGCGCGAGAGCGCGTAATCGCCGTCCAGATTCCCGGCTGTCTCCTTATGGTAATTCAGTGATCGCTTCATCGTCGACTTTCCCTCACACTCGCGTCGCGCAACGATTCGCCGTCGGTTAGCGAGCATTACGAAGAAAATCACCGCGGCTCAACCCGGCATCGGGCATGAACACGGTGGTTTCGAACGCCGGGCTCGAATCGGCGTTCGCGCTCGGAAGAGGGGCTTAAAACTCCGCGAGAGAAGACCTTCCATTGGGAAGTCACGACGCTTCAGCGACGAGGGAACACGCGAGCCTAATCCAGCAAATTGGACGGGGTTGGGAGGACTTTCGCACCGGTAATAATGAACGCTGTCGGCATGAAGGTGCGTCGAATTCCTTCGTGCGGAGTTGCACTCCCGGTACGAGCGAGTCACCCGAACCGGGTCCGTTGGCGAACGAGCGGCGAAAAGACTCGACAATTTAAATCCCGTATGTAATAAAGCGAGTCGCCATCCCCGTCGTGGCGATCCTCACCTCGGCGTCGAGTATATAAAATGTATGACTATAATCTCTCGCGGAATAGCCAATTAATGCCGACTTCGAGAGAATCCGGAATACCTCCGAATCGCGGGATTAAAAATTCACATTGATCGCACATTCGATGACTTGAGTGGGGGTTTTTTTTTTTTTTTTTTTTTTCATTTGTAGGCACATTCTTACTTTCATACGGAATCGTATTGTCTCGATAAGGAAATTATTCTTTCGCGAGGAGAACGAGCCACGGGTTATCGAGGCTCGGTACGGTGGCGAATGGTTGCGCGTGATCCCGGGAGAGGTAATAGCCGCTAAACGGTGGCGGTGCCTTGATATGCAAAGGCTGGAATTTCCGTGCAACGGTCAGCGCCGCGAACCGGTGCGGCGCTGGCTCTCGTTCCGTCTCGCTCCACCTCGGAGCAGCTGAGAGCGCGCGGGTATTTTGCTCGCGAGCTATTCCGGTAATAGCGTACGTTTACATTGGCTCTTAAAGTTCGCGATCCGAACGGCATTCGTCTTCGGACCTCTCGATCCTCGCTCCTCGCCGGTGGGAAAACCGGATGGGAATGCTGAAACTCGCGGATTCGCACTCGGCGGCAATCGGACGTATCTCTTATCGGCCCAACAGTATCCTCGTAGAGCTACTAACGGATCGCTGTAATGATCGTTCGTACGAATCCGTTCTGTTTGAACGTACGGAAAATCGTTGGCTCTCGCGCCCAATTGGGAAAATGATCGATCGCCGGTAAATAAAAAGATAAGCGCGCGAAACTCGACGCATTATCCAATTACAACATTACGATTTTGTTACCTTCACCAGATGGCGAGGAACAAAAATTATTTGTAGGTATATTTGGCGGAAAAAAAAGCCACGAATAGGTCTGTGCAGATTGCCCAGCATTGTGCAAAATTTCGAGCTGCCAATATGACCCAAAATTGAAATAGTCATAGCTGGCAAGTCCTATTCGTTGACCTTGTTCGAGTACGGATGAAAAACTTTATCAGGAATGAACCAGCTTCGATTGCCAGGATTTGGTCCCAAGACCTCGGTAAGGCCCAGAACTAGTCCAAATGACCTAGAATTGGCCTAGTCTGTATTTTATTCAAATTGGACCTCGATTATCCTCCAGTCGCGGCAGCTTTGGCACCGGTGCGAGGCCGGTGCCATTCTGATATTCGTGCACGGATAGTGATACAGAAAAAAAATCACTATGAAGAGCAAACTCGAGCGATCGAGAAACGCGTGAGAGTCGCGCCGCAGTCGCGCGACACATCCCGTAAATCGGCACGAACTAATTGTCTCCTCCTCGCGCCCCGCGAGAGTCCCCCCGATAAAAAGGCCCCAGCAACGAACCGAGTACACGAGAGTGCCGATGTTCTCTTTTCATCGGCGAAGCTCGAGACCCACGGAAAAAGAAGCCCGAGTGGAACTTCCGCGCGGTGGGACGAGCGGAAAGCGCTTCGGAGTGTTCGTTTCGCTCTTGGGAAGTAACCAGCGGAATGCCGGCGGACGAGAGGGCCTCCGCGACGTCGTAACGCATTCAAATCGACGCTGGGACCGCTTCGTTTTGGCGTTGCTCGCCGGCTCCGAGCCGAAGGACAGTGGCTCGCGGTCGCCGGATTGACGTTGAGGGATGACGCGCGTATCGCGGGAGCTCTCGTCGCTCTCCGGCGAATCGGGAGAAGCCGCGAGCTGTCGCATCGTGAGATCCTCACCGGGTCTTCAACGTTGAAACAACAACGCCAACGGCAGAAGCCTCGCGGAGTTTGAAAGGGGGAAAGGGAAGGAAGGGTTGGGGTTGAGGGAGATCGGGACAGAGCGAGACGGACGATAGTTCGAGAATCGGCGAGGAGGAAAGAGGCGAGAGGACGAAGACAGAGGGAACGGTGGAGAGCGAAGATAAAGAGCGAAAGCCGGAGAGAAATGAGGCTCGACGGATCCGGAGAATTTTTGCGGCTAGCGAGCGTTTTTCGGTCGGTTTTACGAATCATTCCGGCAAACGTGCCGGGAATGACGTTCACCGGAAGATGCGGGACTTGTCGTTTTACGGGACAGCGAACGAAAGGGGGACTTTCGAGTGGAATTCGCTCGTTCTCGCGAGAATCGCCCTCGCGACGGTGAACACCGAGATCGCTGTCGTTCTCTCCGCGTTGAGTCAATTATGGAGAGAAAAAATGAAAAAAAAAATAAAGTTATTAACATTTGCTCGAGGCTTCCCGCTTTTGTTTTTCACTTCTTTCGCAGAGAAAAAAAGAAAATTCTAAAGGAATTTTCACATATTCAAAAAAATGAACGAATATTTTTTCGATTAAAAAAATAAGTTCGTTTGCCGGGTAATTTGTTGAACAATTTGTTTTTTCATTTATTTGTCGATAAAGTTTCGGTATCATTTTCATGCAAAATCGATCGTTTCGGCACCTCGTGCATGTATGATTTTTTTTCTGATTTTCATTCCATTGAGAAGTGTTCGAGATTCTCCTTAAATCTTGTACGCGTAGTGATGAAAGAGCCCAACTTATGCAAACTGTGTAAGTGAGGCGCATGAATAATTCACTATAATAAAATAATGCAGCGAACGAGCGCGGAGGCTCCGGTTGCGGTTTTGCGCTTCGAGCAAAAAAAGCCATTGACTTCGTCGGAACCAATGAGAACTGTCCAGTGTTGACTCTTACATATAAATATATGTATTTTTTTTACGTCGTGAATGTGTTGTTCTACAAATCGTTCCGCACAATATATCGGTGGTTTGTAAACAAAATGCAAAATGTAAATAAATGTAATAACTTAGCGCGCGTGTTCAGTCAATTTCTTTCTTTTCCTGTCTGATTTGCGAAAACCGTCGATTTTCGGATCCTTCAAACGACGATATCTCGACTTTCCGATGAGATATCGACAAATCTCACGCGACCATTGCGTTCAGCGGGAAAAAATACACAAGATGAGATTTTTTGTCAATTTTTGAAGCCCTTTTTCCGACCGGTTAGACAGCGACGAAGCTGCGAAAATTCGTCCAAAATTAGCCGGAAATCGATAAACCGATTGAAAACACAATACTCGACCGGAAATTGAGCGAATATCGGGGATTCGACAATCCCTCCCCCCCAACACTGGTCCCTTTCATTGGCCGTTTCCCTTCGATCGTCCTAACCGATATGGGCCAGGATCGAATGAATTTCGAAAATTTTACATCCGACATCCGGCGAGAGTGCGAACGACGAAGAAACTCCCCCTCGAGCAAAAAGAGCGCGGAGAACGAACCAGCTTTCCGGAGGGAAGAAAAAAACCCATTCACATCGGAATATAAAAATCCCTTCGAATCCCCGAGAGTGAGAGATATCGAGAAAAAGCTCGGAACCTTCGTCGATCAATTTCGCGACGTAATCGGGCGCGCAAATGCCCACGAGGGAACTCTTCAATTTGCATTCAACATTACGTCGGTGCGAAGACACGCCCGTGGCATTTTACGATTATTGATCTTTTCATCATCGACTTTATTGCCGATGTCGATGCGATCGTTTTTTTTTTTTTTCATAATTTTCTCCGAAGTTTCCCCACTGTCGAGATATCGGGGCGACGCGTGAACAATTGCGCGAAATTGATCGTCGCGAAGCGCTCTCTTCGGTGCACAAAAGGTCGTCGACGAGTGCGAGCCGAAAAAGACTCTTCGGACGAAACGAAGTAGAAAGGCCATCGCGGAGTCGGGAAAGAGAGGCTCGATATATTTCCACAGAACGGAATTTTACGATCACTCGACGACGATGAAAACGTCGAGGGTTTTAACGAAATATGATATTTAGCCGATAAAATTTTATGCCCCCGCGCGTCGTCTCGCGGGCGCGTATTTCTTTCGAAGTCCCGAAGCGGAACGCTTATTCGTGCACGGTTTGACGACAGTGCGTGGCTTGTGCGGAGTATAGAGGAACCCCGATCGGCCCGGGTGTTTCCTCGACGGGGTCGTTTTGAGTCTGTTGGAATTGCCGATCCCGCTTGACTGGTGCCCATCGACGTCGTCGCGGAATCACTGTATCGCGCCGGCTGTAATACCTTTTTCCACTGTCGTTTACATTCACAGTTGCGAATCGCGAATCCAGTCGAATCGCCGACTTCGATGTGACGGCGTCTCGATTCGAGAGACCATTACAAACAGCCACATTTTTATCGTCCGCGTTCATCGTTTTTTTTTCTCATGGCGAATTTTACTCCATTGTTGCTTATTTACTCCTATACGCTGGAAACCGCGGAAAAAAATGTTCCGCTTGGAATGGGATTCGAACCTACGAACCTGCGATTACTAGTCCTCGATCTTGCCCACTTGACCATGCGGAGCTTCGAAAAAAATCATCTCGATACTTGTATATCAGTTGCACATACGTTCGCATATTGCCGAACGATCTCAATTTTTGTCCGAATATTGATTATTTTCTTTCATTGTGTACGAGAGAGTGAAGTTCTTCAACAGCTTTTCTACTCGCGTCTACCGATTTTATCCGTGCATCGACCAGCACTTTCCGCCGGCTCACTGGCAAAGATGCAACGACGTATCCGGCTCGTCTTACATCCCAATATCACCGAACAGTACAAACGATATACCCCTCGTAAGGGATAAAAACCCATTTTCCCGAGACCCGACGTTGTCGCGTACCGTTCGGCCATTTCGTTTCGAAGGACCATAAACGGTTTTATTTATCCGTTGACCCGCGGGGGAGAGCGAGCGAGTGCAGAAACGATCTCGCTGGTCTCGTCGTGCAACGGTGGTCCACACCGAGTGCGCCACACCACGAGGAGCAAATAGAATCGCGTGGCGTTTTCGATTGACCCGATCGTGATCGCTTTCGAGAGAACGTAGAGGAGAGCCTTTCAATTCCCGAACGTTCGACAATCGAAAGGAATGGAAAAAAAGAAGAAAAAAAAAGACAGAAAGAGCGGAAAAAAAAAATGAGAGAGGTTAAGTCGAAAGTGAGGAAGCCGAGCGGTGCGAGAAGGAGGGTGAGCGTGTCGCGGGTTTTGTGTCGCTACTGCTCGGCAGCGAAACGATGCCCGTCGAGGGAGACATTCAATCGGGTTCGACCGCCCCGACTCTCGCTCCGGTCCGCTTCGACTCTTATATCGCTACCCCTCACGCCCCTTCGCGAAGATGGCGAAAACCATTCGTTCTTCCCGCAAGCTGAGTTTCTCCTAATCGCGAAACCGTGAACCTTGGCCAAACAAGATTTATCGATTCCACGGGAATACGTGTCGCGAAATTGTCTTGTTTATCGTTTGGCGTCAAGGTTTCCTTTTTTTTTTCAGGTTTTACGATTTCCCCAAGCTCTCGCGGCGCGAATATCGCGTTGGCGATGCCTCCTATACCCCGAGTTTTATATATTATGAGAGGGTATCCCCTCGGCACCGCGACGACGAGTCCGTTGCTTCCTGTCTTTTGTCGTCGTTCGATTGATCGGAGAATCTGGCAATTTTTCACCGACTTCTGCCATCCTTCGATACCGAAAAGATTCGCAAATTTTGGCTTCTTTCGGCGTATTGAGAATCCTTTGATGCCCTATCCCGTGCAGAAGTGTAGACGAGCGGCTGCGATGAAGTACAGGCCCATTATAGGCTAACTGATTCATGAGAGGGAATCCAATCTTGGGCTTTACTGAACCCAACAAAGGTACCCACAACAGTATTAATAGGTGTTCTGAGGGAATCAGACGCTCAGACGCAGACTTAGCAGGACCTGATAGCTTATCGGGCAGACGGGCATTTGTCAGGTTTGCAGTTCAGGCCCCGCAAAAAATCAGGGAAGACTGGAAGAGCTCACACAAGACCTCTGACTTAATTTCTGCACGGGATCAGAGTTTTCTGGAACAGGCAAATCCCAGCCATATCTTAGCAGGGCCCGATAAGGTATCGGGCAGCCAAGTATTTCTTAGATTTCCCTTCCAGGCCCCGAAAAAAATCAGGCAAGACTAGAAGAGCCACACACAAAATCTCTGACTAAATTTTTCCAAATCACCTCCCTGCCAAACGTTAGCCGGGCCCGATAGGGTATCAGGTGGTCCGACGTAAATATCTGCTCGGATTGCCCCGTGCTTCGATAAGGCCCAATTTCTCCTATGCTAACGACTGCAAACTGCCGATAAGCCTGGAATCGAAGCCTCCACACAAGAATACATCGCTCGCCGTTCGATGCATAACAACCGAATACGGAAAACACATCCGCGACCAGAAAAGCGCGACACGCAGATCCGGGCATGCAACGAGACAAAGTCACCGATAAATCAGAACGAAAGCGCCGGCACGGAGAGAAAAATAAGTGAGGGCAAAGCATACGCCGCGACGATAGATCGGTGCAGTAGCGGCGAATGTAAAATCGCCGGAACCGATCTGGTTCGCCGTCTACGCCGTCTGCAACGCGCCGTGGATCTATAACCGTAATAACAGCGTATATCCCTCCGCTGGGCAACGTCGAACGATGCCGAACGAGGGTGTGCAGGAAGAGGGGGATGAAAAGTAGATAAATATATAACAACAATGCGGTGATTCGAACGTTCGCTGTTCCGGCAGTGGAGGAGGACGTCGCACAACGGCGCCGAAGACGGGAGCGAGAAAAAAAATGAAAAAAAAAAAAAAAAAAAAAAGGGGTAGACAGGCCATTGTGAGAGTTATTTGTCATGCTGCCTTCGAGTCTACGGGGTTCCGGCGATGAACATAAGCGAGACCGGGAACAAGAAAATATCTCTCTCTTCCCCCTCCCGCTCGTGACTCGTGTACGCGACTCTGTTCGGTTAACAATGTTCGGCTCGCTCGACGAGAACGACCTATCGTTCCGTTATCGATTGTCATAGGCCGCTGCGCTGTCTCGAACTAAGCGCCACTGTAGCGCCCCGCTCGTAGGTTCGCGAGAGCCAACTATTGGATTGCGTAAAAGTGTGGCGTACGGGAAATTCAACACCGATCGCGACGACCCTTATCACGCGTCGGAATCCTCGCTCGGTATATTTCATTACGGCGATGAGCCTTAACATCGACTACCGAAATTGCTCCTATCCGTTCTGCAGGAAGAGCCGATCCGCGGGAAAATTATTGTACGATGGCACTTTTTTTTTTGAAATTCTTTAAATCATTTTTTTTTTGCAAATGAGAAACGTGGTCTCGTCGCAATAAGCTCTGTATCTCGAAGAACTTTCGGATCTGCGTAAAAACTTTTGACACGAAAAAGTTGCGACTCCGTGCGAATCTTTGAAAAGCACATTTTGCCCATTTTTTGGAACCCAACATTCCCGTGAAGAAACTACTAAGATTTTTTTTTTTACTACTTGTCATCGATGATTTTTCGAGGAAAAAGTTCAAAATAAATAAGATTTCCACATTTCTTTTACAATTTTGCAACTTACGATTATTCTCTTGTTCTGATTTTAAAACGGTTTTTCAAATACTCAGAGTTTTTTTTTTTGAAAAATTTTGTGCCGTGTGTATCAAGCTCATCCCGTGTTCCGACCAGCGCCGGTCCCCCGCCCTCGCGAATAACCGCGAGCCGTCGCCCAATTCGATTTCATCGTTCGCGGATTCGATTCCGCGGGAAGAGACGCAAGCGCCGCAACCCTGTCCCATGACATGGAAAAAAAAAAAAATCCTCGACAAATATCCAATTCACATGTTTGTTTTAAGTTTTGTACGCTTCTCTCTTGTTTGTCATTTCCCGCATACCCAATTAAAACACTCGACCGTCACGGTTCGATCTTTTCACGCGTTCCGTTCGCTGAGCACCGCGCCCGCCTCCTTTTTTTAATTATTTGACATCAAATATCTGCGAGTTTCGCTTGCGTTGTTGAGATAAAAAAAAAAATTGTCGCGCGAACTCGAATGTTTTGCGCTGGAAAGTGATATTCATGCGTCGTGGTCGTAGTGCCGGGATTCGATGAAAAAATTTGACAAAAAGTATAAAATTGATAAATGCAAAAAGTATATATGAAACTCTAATCGATTATTCGCCTATTTTAATATATTATGTATTAATAATTAACACATATTTATATAAATCAATATCTCTCTCTATAGTATAAAAATATCTCGCCACCGCCACCGTCGCTGCGTGGAAGACGGTAGTTTAGACAATATACTAAAGTGGCGGAGTAGCTAAATGCATGGAATAGCTAAAGTCACGGAATGGCTAAACTCACGGAGTAGCTGAAGTCACAAAGTGGCTAAACCCACGGCGGAGCTAAAGTCACGGAATGGCTAAACTCACGGAGTAGCTCAAGTCACAGAGTGGCTAAACCCACGGCGGAGCTAAAGTCACGGAATGGCTAAACTCAAGGAGTAGTTGAAGTCACGGAGTGGCTAAACCCACGGCGTAGCTGAAGTCACAGAGTGGCTAAACCCACGGCGTAGCTAAAGTCACAGAGTGGCTAAACCCACGGCGTAGCTGAAGTCACAGAGTGGCTAAACTCACGGAGTAGCTGAAGTCACGGAGTGGCTAAACCCACGGCGTAGCTAAAGTCACAGAGTGGCTAAACCCACGGCGTAGCGGAAGTCACAGAGTGGCTAAACCCACAGCGTAGCTAAAGTCACGGAATGGCTAAACCCACGGCGTAGCTAAAGTCACGGAATGGCGAAACACACGGAGTAGCTAAAGTCACGGAGCGGCTAAAGCCACGGCGTAAATATATAAAAATCAAAATGAACAAATATATATAATAATCGAATATCTTAAAATAGGCGAAGAGTCAATGGTTGTATCACTTTAAAATAAAAAAGAAGCCTGCGCGCGAGTATGATCGAACGAAGGCGTGATTTTGCTCGACGGGGGTGGGTGCGGGGAGAAGAAGAAGACCGGGAGAATGTCTCGTCGCTGTACGATTACCGACGATATTTCACTGCCGTAACTATAGCGTTTATACAGAAATGCTTTCGGATCGTCTGCCGAGGTGATTGGCGCGTCTCAGCCTCTTCAATCATCCGTCGTTGGGCCGCAGCGAGGCCCGAGAGCCGACACCGATTAACATGAAATCTCAATAAACACCTTGCATTCTCCGGTGATTCAATTTGCCTGGTGGGTCTTGGAGGCTTCGCGGCCTCAGCCTCCCGCAAGACAGAATGAGCGTAAGGGAGAGAGAGAGAGAGAGAGAGACAGCGAAAGCTGATATCCATATAGATGCGATGCAATATGCCCGGGTCTTTTCGGATGAACGTGTGCTCGCGCGATGCGCTTAACTCCCGCAGCTTCTCTCGCGCGAGCCCAGAAAAGCTCCGAGCCGAGAGCTTTCATCGGAATGTGAATCGGGAAATGGAAAAAAATCGATTGTTCAATGAAAAACTATCCCTCATGTAAAAATTTCGGAAAATCGGATGCTTCGTCATCCAGCTGATGGTCCGTTCGCGTCGCTTGGCAACTCTTGCGTCCAAAAGTGACGAAGAAAACGATGCGTTGGCTCTATTGCGCGCGAGATGGCGAATCCCGATTCCCAAAAACCGGCGAAGGGTTCGGGAACGCAAACGACACGATGGAGAATGAGAAAGAAAAATAGGGGATGCCCTTCGAGGCTTTTGTAATCGATCAATTATAAATGCGCGAGAGCTCGCGCCGACGCGTATCGGCCCGGAAGGCCAGCGGCGCACGTCGCCCCGGAATCATCCCCTAATCGTCGGGCCAATCGGAGAGTTGAACAGTCGGTCTGGGTTTCCCGCGGGTAATACATCCCCCTACTTGGCTCCATCCGCGGAGAGGGTAAAATAAGGGAGGGGGCTGGTTGAACGAGTTACCGTACAGGGGTGGGGAGAAACGGGGTGTCGGAAGCTCCCGGTACCGGAGGGTTGGGAACGACGGGGGTACATTTTGTGTTCGCGGAAAGGTGGGGAAAACGAGTCGACTACCGGCGCAAATTGGTCTCCCCTACAGGAAGGTCGACCAGCTCTTCACTCCAGCATCCCGTCTCGCTCTTCTGATCTTCGGTTACGCGCTCGTTCGCTCGCTCCATCGTTCCACCAGCCCGCCATAGGATTATATCGAGCGGAAGAACCCCCCCTTCCCCATTGTGATACGCTTTCGACGAATTGCCTCTCTTCCGCGCGCGCAAGATAGAACGTAGAGCAACGGATCTAACACAACGGCAACATGGTACAAAGATATCCCATCGACAATTCGGCAGTCGGCCGCGATGTCATCATTTGTCAGGCCAAAAAGAGGAAGATTCCTCGATCCTCGAAACGGCGAGTTTGAATCTTCGCCATGTGGGGATACGATCCAGGGGATCCACAAAGCCCACTTCGACACCTCTGCATCAAGATGAATTCCAATAATTTTCGTCTCTCGTTGTTCGTACGAATGGTAGTTGGATGGAGATGAAGAAAAACCGGATGCGTGACATTCGAGCCTCGACTGTCTAGGATTCGCAGTCTGTATCAGCGTTGGTTGGTTTGCCTGGCTCCAGAACCTCGAAAGCGAAGACCGCCAAACTAGCGCCATGACGGTTTTTCCTCGCGCGCATTGCACACTCGCTACGGTGAGCATCCGCGAACGAGGCGGCGAGAAGAACGGGGAAATTTCCCGCTGGGATGATGGCTTCATAAGTTATTGATTGGCGGAATTCGAGAGTGGGAGGTTTGGCAGCCCCGAGTCGCCATGGTAACGGAACCTGCGCGGTTCCCAGGGACGTTTACCTTAATGCTTGGGAATTACGGCCGTGATTTCGCCCCCTCCGGCATGGAGGACGCTTTAGCGCGATAATGTAATTTCGTCTAGCGATTTACGAGTCTCTCGTCCTCCATCCGTTGGACCATTCGCCTGTAAAACCATCCGCGCAACCTACCGCATCCTCGACACAACTACGACTGTTTCCATCTCCGAAAGGAGCAATCCCAGCAGTGGCCGACATCCCTGACTATCCTTCGGGAACCTTAACGTCGCTTCTGCGCCATTCACAATCCTCTTATTGCTTATTCTTGAATGTGGGAAGGAAGCATTTTTAAAGCATTGTGGAACAAACGCCCTTTATCTGCTTGTCTCGAGCTGGACATAGGCTAGAAGTATCAGAACTGGGTAAAAGCTGACTACCTACCAGATGACCACCTACGAGATGAGTACTTACCAGATGACCACCTACCAGATGACTACCTACCGGAAGACTACCTATCAGATGACCACCTACTGGAAGACTACCTACCTGATGTACAAGTACTCAAGTATCTGGGCTGCAGGATGTCTACAGTGTTCGTAGGCAGGAAGGTAGAAAGGAAGTACAAAGCAATTCGTGGCGCTTTGTGTGGCGTTGATGTACTTGGATACACCGAGCAGGTATTTGTATCTTTTGCTCAGCTCTAATTTATGCCATAGGGCTGCATGTTGTGGAGATGGATGCTCTGCCCCCCAGTTGCAGGTACCCCATTGTAATGCGTTTACCTGCAAATCAATGCAATAATCCCAAAATCGCTTCAGCCGCGCGCCATTGCCATACTTTCGCCTCCAAAGGACCTGCTACCGCATCTTTGATTATCCGGGATGACCATCGCAAGCCCGATTATTTCCGTCGATTGGGAGTGTAATGGCGCCGACGGAAGTTGGCACAGAGTAACGATGATGCGGGGATAGCGTTATGAGGCGCGCATACGTAAATACGTTTTGGGATTATATTCCAACGGCGCCCGGGCGAGTGTCGAGGGTTGAGAGGCCGACGGGGATGGAGGAAGGGAACTGGTTCTGGCAAATTATCGTGGTCCCCGGCACGTTTCACGCGCATCCCCGTTCGAGGTAACAGCGCCGATGGGGTTGACGATGAGAGAGAGAGAGCGGCAGGGAAAGGGCGAGCGAGAGAGACGCGCGAAGCAAAGCGTGAGCCAACCCCATGGGGGCCGTACCTTCGCGTACCGCATTAGCTAACTGCACCCTGATTCGCCGCCGCATCGATCCGGAAAACGAGGAAACTTTCCGGGCTTTAGGCCGGCAAACAGTTCATCCCCTAGCATCGGATACGCTACACCACTATATTATCCACCCTTCCCGCTGAGCCACGAAGACGAGTATCAAGATTACACCTTGGAAAGTCCCATTCTGAAATCACTGGCGAACCTTCGCGGCTTGTAAATTGTTAAAATAATATGGTCAATGTGGAGAGAAAAAAAAAATGAGGTTTGGCCAATTTGCCGCTCTCGCTCCGAACGAGCTTCGTATCCATTTTGTCATCCGCCTCCGCACGGCCAAACGAGGTAGCTTTCCACGAGATGATATGTAAATCTCCGCAGGATTACGTGACGCTGTGAATTGGGTAGTTCGGAGGAAAAAAAAATGAGAGCAACGCCGTTGCGCGTGTCATCCCCGCACGTCTTTATCCACGATGGAGCTGGATTATACGCGCGAATACGGCAACCCCACGATGGCATGGCGCGCGTGTAAGCGAGTTCGGGTAGCGGCGGGGCGGAATGCTTTCGCCCCGTCGAGTGGCGAAAGTGTCGCTGAAAGAAAATAGAGCGTAACCCGGGAATGAGGGGTAAGGTCGATGAAGTCCCAATCCCATAACGACAAATTCAACGCTCCAGGGACTTCGACCAGAGGGGAGCAGAGGCACAAGCGTTTATGTAGCGTTGCGACGACCCTCCTCGAATCGTCCCCGGGGACACGTTACACGCATTAGCTAAACGACGTTGCTGATTGGCTGAATCCTGTACGACGACACGGAAAGCATAAACCAGTGGTGGCACATTGTTCGTCGGATTGGATTCGCTGCGGCGGATCGGATGACATTCCGGCGCAAACATCATCAGCTCATTATCATCGGATGCGACCAAAGTACTCTTCGAGCACCCCAAAGCACTCGATGTATGAAGTGATCGGTACGCAATCATGCAACTTTTGTCTTCGAGTGCCCCTTTTAATGAAGCCCGTAGCGTCACTACGAGGTCCTGTTAAGTTTTACTGCGATTGGACATGCATTATAGGGAAGAAACATGGAAGCAAATCAGATATCGGACATCACACATCAGACATCAGGCTAAACATTTTTTCAAAGGATTCATACGTATGTAAAAAATCATAACAATTCATTATCATCAGCGAAAAGTACAGTCGCCGGTTAATTTGTTAAACAAGTTTTTTTTTTTCATCAATTTTTTAATCATTCCGTGGAATGATTGAAAGAAAAATTGCACTTGGGACTGCAGAATAAGGAAAAAGTACTTCAAATACAGAAAACTGTCCTTAGAATGCCTACTCGAATTATCGAATGGGTCGGCACTGTATATATTTTCCGGCTCGACTTATCATTTTCGTAGAAAAAAAAAAAAACGAAGGCATCGATTGCTCGTTCGTCACCTTAGTGGACACAGGTTAGTTAATGTCATCGACGCGTTCGACGTGAGCGTAAAAAGGGCTATTAATCGAAGCGATAATTGACCAATAGTCGTCAATCGAATTATGAAGTCAATGTCGATGATTCTTTCCCCGGAGGAAGCGGGAAGGGATGTCGTGACTCTCGACGACGTTCTTCTCTATCTCGGTAAACAGTTTTAATGCTAGCTTTTAATGGAAAGAACGTACCTCGATTAGCCTCAAACCGATTTGTCTTTTTCCTCAGGGGAGTTCGGACTTTATCAGAAAGGGCTCTTCATGATGCTGATGCCTTTCTGCTTTTTTTTGTCATTCGTGTATTTCACGCAAATATTCATAACCATCGTGCCCGAGGAGCATTGGTGCAGATTACCGTCGGTCGGTAACTTATCCGTCGAGCAATTGAGACGACTCGCCATTCCGAGAGCCGATCTCGTCGCGGACAAGGAATCGGCTCACAACCTGCCGTACTCGCGTTGCTGGATGTACGACGTACCGTTGGAAAAAATCGTCGCGGCTGGCGGGCCCGACGAGGATTGGCCGATCAAACGTTGCGACGATTGGAATTACAATTTCACCAATAACGACGTTCCCTACTCGACGATCGCCACCGAATTGGAGTGGGTCGGTATGGACCAGCTCATCGACATTCACGATAAAGAGTCTCGTCGCGATCTTTGTTTCCTCTCGCGCAGGTCTGCGAAGACGCCTATCTGATGAATCTCGCCCAAAGCATATTCTTCGTTGGGGCGATATGTGGCGGTCTACTGTTCGGCTGGCTTGCCGACAAATACGGACGCATTCCGGTTCTGATGGGCACCAATCTGATGGCGTTCGTCGGCGGTTTGGGCACTGTGTTCGCCAAGAGCTTCTGGGCATTCGCTGTCTGTCGTTTCATCGTCGGCTTCGCGTTCGACAATACGTTCGTCATAATGTACATTCTTTGTCTCGAGTACGTCGGCCCGAAGTGGCGAACATTCGTCGCCAACGTCGGCTACGGAGTTTTCTACACGATGGGATGTATGATCATGCCGTGGATGGCTTACTTCATATCCGATTGGAAATTATTCGCCGTCGCCACCTCGGTTCCCCTCGCCTCGGTCATACTCACGCCTTGGATACTTCCGGAAAGCGTGCGGTAACTGAGATATCCAAATGTCGTAGCCATTCCATGCGTAATGCAGTTTTTATTCATGTGGAAGCTTCCGAAATAACGCTATTAATAAGTGTCCTCCTAATCAGCGTTATGCACCTTTTGGACAGAGACGGAAAAGGTCTAAATGTCCTCAAAAAGCTTTCAGCACTTCTATCGATTTCGATTCGATCCTGAAGACAAACGACCAAATATGTTCTTGCCTGAAATTTCCACCAGCGCAAACAGATCTAATCACGACTTGTCTCTTTCAACAATCTCATCAGATGGCTGATAAGCGAGGGAAAGATCGAAAAAGCCGTGAAGATCATGACGAGAATCGAGAAGGTGAACGGCAGCGAAGTGCCGCAACAGGTCTTCGAGGACTTCATCGACGATTGCATGGACAACGCCGAGAACAGTCCGGCCGAAGACACCAGCGTTGCCGATCTCTTCAAGACCCCGCGACTGCGAACGATCAGCGTGATCCTGATCGTCGCTTGGAGCATAATGGCGATGGCGTACGACGGTCACATCCGTTGTCTGGACCAATTGGGTCTCGATATATTCACGACTTTCACGATCGGCGCGTCGACCGAATTGCCGGCGGTGCTGCTGATAATGTACACGCTCGACGAGTGGGGAAGAAAATGGACCCTCTTCGGATCGGTGATGATATCCGGTATCGCGAGCTACTGCGCCTGCTGCGTTCCGGTTGGCGTTTATTTCGCGTCTTTCGCAATGATCGGTAGACTCTTCATCAACTCGGCGACCAACATAGCTCTGCAGTACGCCGCCGAACTGCTACCGACGGTCGTTCGCGGCAAGGGCGTTGCTTTCATTCACATAATGGGATACGTGTCGTCGATACTGAGCCCGTTCGTCGCTTACAGCGCGAACGTTCACCGACTGTTGCCGATGATCATTCTCGGAACGTCGTCGATTGTCTGCGGCTTTCTCGGGCTCTTCGTGCCGGAGACCCTCAAGGAACAATTGCCTCAGACTCTGATGGTAGGTTCTTCTTGGTGTCGCAATTGATTGACCCTTTACCGAATACAGAACTGGAATCCTGAAGTCTGATTATCTTTAGAGCGCTAGGCTAGTCTTTTTCCACTAAGGGTTAACCCTGCGTTGCGCTAATGCGAAGGCTGTAGTGACGTTAAGGTTAATCTTAGCATGACTTTTCGACCATTTCGATAAAAAATATCATCCAGAGCTGGGGATCCAGGACTTCTAGATCCCACCTCATCAGGATAGTAGCTCTTCGATGTGCACCTCGTCGAAATTTTCGCAAAGGCAGGCTCAAATTGATCTTAACATTAAAAACCAACGACAAAAATCCCCGATCGGTAATTTCAGGATGGCGAGTTGTTCGGGATCGATCAGAACTTCTGGGACTTTCCGTGCATCAAGAAGAAGGGGCCGCTGGGCGAGCTTGCCTCGCGAAGCGCCATGGATCTCGGCTCGAACAAGCACTATCTTCACGCGAAAGTTCCCTCCCAGAAGGCGGCGGTGTTGCGCAGCAGCATGGTTTCCGGTCTGACCGGCAATCAGAGGCGCGTCAACGCGGTCAGACGACACATCGGTCGCGAGGCCATCAGACCCCGGAAGAGCACCATGGCCGTATCGGCATCACCGATGGAGTACGTCGAACGCCTGAGGAAGAGCTATCGCGAGCGAAGGGAAGAGATGGCGACACTGGAGGAGGAAATTCCGGAAGATCAGTCGGCACCGTCGAGGGACTCGAAGAAAAAAAAAGTCAGAGTCAAATTGAACGAGGAACCGGAAACGCCTTGAGTCGCCGATGTACAAATACAACTGCGCCGGGGAGACTCGCCGATGATTCGATGTTGCGACGAATCCGGGATTTACTGTGTACAATAAATATTTCCTGTCTTTTTTTTTTTCCCCAAGCACATCATTGTTGATGACAGTCGACGAGAGAAATGCGCAACGCGACAAGCGATACTCGTGGAGCGTGGACATTTATTTTGATGTCGAGTAGTCCAAACACCCTCGTCTCGCGCTCGTGTTCGGTGCGCGTACGAGCGACGAAATAATCACGCGGCACGTCGAGGGCGTTCCCGAAATATCTGTTCAATTACCGGAATTAGTGACAACAGACCGAACGAGAGCGTGAGCGCGCGGGAGGGAGCAATTTTCACGCTGCGACATGTGGCCGACTTCGGTGGTTTGAAGAAGTCTCGGGGACTGTTGCGTCCCGAGAGCGTTCCGGGAAAAAGCGTGAAACTCGAGGCGCGGCACGATTTTCGATCCGCTGACACCGGGGCGTGGCACTCTGTGGACTCAACGCGATACCGCGTTGGGTGGCTTCGGCGTGAGACTCTCGCCCCCCCCTGAAATCTCACGCGGGATATTTTCTTTCGTCGGTATTTCGCCGATGGACAAATTAATTTTCGCGACCTCGGCAAACTTTGTTCTCGCGAAATACACTTTTTTTCTCGAGATTTTCATGTCAGCGTATTCAATTGATTGATAATTGATTCCATTATTAATTTATTATTTCAACTAATTATTATTGATTCAATTATTGATTCGATTTGTATGATTCATAATAATAATAATTACTATCATCAGTTTTGCTGTTGTCAGATTATTATTGATTTTTGTTCAACACGTTGGACGCCAATGTTAGTTCGCAACATTGTCCCATTTCGTCGATCCGAAACAAGCATCGACTCGGTCACACTAAACGGCCAATATCTGCACTACAGCGCCCGATTGTTTCGACCGGGCCAATAAAAGTCGAGGTTTTACATTTCCGTGACAAACGACAAAACCGGCGAGATCCTTTTTCTTTCAAAGGTCCCCGATCGTTTCACGCTCTAAGATGTAAGGCGATACCGAAGCTCCCATATCGTGACGACCGAGTGAAGTGGATGAAAAAAAAGTAGTAAAAAAAATAGAAAAAGTCCGCTCCGTCACTCGACACGACTAATGGGCTCGTAATGACCGGCGGACCTTCTCATACTTACCACGCCCCCCCGCAAGTGTCCAGCCAGAAAATCTGCCTCAATACCCGAACGGAGAGAAACCCAGTCGCGTCGCAAGCGCCTCGAAACACTCGAGGACACCCACGCGCTGCCTATCGGCTCCTCCCTCGCCTGCACAGTTAAACCACCACACTCGCCCCATAGAAACGCGCGACGCCAAAGCCTTCGAGCCAATGCATCCACGAAAAAAGGCGCGCAACCGGATCAATGTGGAAAAAGCCTTTCTCTCGACGAACCGCATAGAGAATTCGTGAGCGCGCGCTCGTAAAAGCCGATATCCCACTCGACATTTACGACTTTTTTCTCGCAATCGCGGCTTTCGGGATATATTATTTTTTTTCTTTTTACGTTTTTATTTTTTTTTTATTTTTTTTTTTCGGGAAATATTGGAATCTTTCGTGTGCACGCGTCGGTGAGAGGGCGTACGGCTAAGCATGGTTGAGTGCCCCGCGGGGAAGAGAAAAGGCACCGAGCGTCGAGAGAGGCAACCCCTCGGGGAGCGGCGGGGTGGCGAACTATCGCGTCGAAAGCTCCGAAACGCAAACCAGCTGTAGTATCGTAAAAGCGAAAATTGTTACAAATTTAATACGCCACGCTCGTTCCACGCCTTCTTCGCGAGATACGACGATCGAAGTGGGCGGAACCGAGGAAAAAGCTGCACCGCAATGGGTAAAAAAAAAACGGAAAAACGAGAAATTCTCAGCGATGATATATATAGCCTCGCGAGACGAAGGGTGACGAAGATAACGTCACCCGGCGAACGGGAGGGATGCATTGTATTCCATTCCGGGACTCCCATCGGCGAAGCGACCGCCGACGAGTAGTGAGAAATAATCTCGAGAGCGCTTCACGAGTGGAAAGACCCGACGGGTGAAAATAAGCTATGAACAACGCATTGTGCACCTTGACGTTGAAACGGCGCGTTCCTTGATTTTCCCAGAATCCCAAAATTCCTAAAATTTCCGTAATTCCTAAAATTTTCGAGATTCCTGAAATTTTCGAAATTCCTGAATTTTTCGAACTTCCGGAAATTTTTGAAATTCCTGAAATTTTCCGAAATTCCTAAAATTTTCAAAATTCCTAAAATTTTCCGAAATTCCTAAAATTTTCAAAATTTCTAAAATTTTCAAAATTGCCAAAATTTTCAAAATTTCAAAAATTTTCAAAATTTTCAAAATTTCTAAAATTTTCAAAATTTCTAAAATTTTCAAAATTTCTAAAATTTTCAAAATTTCTAAAATTTTCAAAATTTCTAAAATTTTCAAAATTTCTAAAATTTTCAAAATTCCTAAAATTTTCGAAATTCCTGAAATTTTCCGAAATTCCTGAAAATTTTCAAAATTCCTGAAATTTTCCGAAATTCCTAAAATTTTCAAAATTTCTAAAATTTTCAAAATTTCTAAAATTTTCAAAATTTCTAAAATTTTCAAAATTTCTAAAATCTTCAAAATTTTCAAAATTTCTAAAATTTTCAAACTTCCTAAAATTGTCGAAATTCCGGAAATTTTTGAAATTCCTAAAATTTTCGAAATTCCTGAAATTTTTAAAACTCTTGAAATTCCTTAAATTTTTGAAATTCCTGAAATTTCCAAAATTCCTGAAATTATCAACATTTCCGAAATTCCTGAAATTATCAACATTTCCGAAATTCCTGAAATTATTAACATTTCCGAAATTCCTGAATTTCCAAAATTCCTGAAATTCCCAGAATTCTTGGAAATTACGGGATTTATGAAAAATATTCCATGTCCCTCGATTCTTGCACACGGTGGCAGCGACATATTTATACAATACAAAAAGATATACAGAACTGAAAATTAAATCGTGCCCGGTGAAGAAATTTCTGGCGGCATTCGAGATAAAAGGACGCAATACCTCGGGTTTTTCGTAGCGCGTTACGGAATAGGACGCGAACTAATCATAAACCATTCTCGCGGTTGTTCATTGAGGCCCGTGTTGGTAAACGGTAACGAGGCGCGTTACTCGGGTGATTTAGGATTGATTGCATTTGAGAGAGAGAGAGAGAGAGAGAGAGAGAGAGAGAGAGAGAGTGAGTGAGAGTACAGAGAGTACCGGACGCGGGCGAGAGGTGGCCGGCAGAGATTGAAACCGTGGCCGGACGCGATCCGGGCGAATCGGAGCAAACGTCGTAAATTCATTAATAAATTACGCCGAGCCAATTATAATTCTGTCCAATTCCGCGAGCGGGCGTGCAGCCAATAAATCTCGGGCGAAACAACTCAAGAGCGGCCCACCGTTGTGTGTCTCGGACGATTGTGTACCCCAAGCGCCTCTGTAGCGAAGTCACGCACGCAACAAACCGACCGCGCCCGCCCGTTCATCGCTACTTTTATTTTCCTTCTCGCTTCCATCCTCCCTCCCGCCGTCCTGCGTACGCGAGAAGGAACAAAAAATTGGTCAAATCGGCTAAATAGGGCAGTACTTTCAGTACCGAGGCACTTTTTTGGTACTCAAAGTACGTGCTTTACATACCTAAGTACAAACGTTAATTTTACAAGTATCTCGCATAAGGATCAATCGCGAGAAGCAATTCAAGTGTTCTCCAATTTTTCCGCACATTAAAGGTACTTAAAAAAGTAAAGACCTGAAAAAATTCGCGCGTATTCGGAAAAACGAATGAATTTTCTCCATCAAACAACAAGTTGGTTTTCCAGGAGACTTTTTCGAAAACCTCATTTTTTCATCAATTTGTTGATAACAATTTCGAATTATTGTCGTGCAAAATTAATCCTTTCAATGCCTCGAATGTGCATGCATTTTTCGAGATTTTTGTCTCATCGACGCTCTTTGACCTTCTCCGCGCTCGCGATAGGTTTAACGAATTCGTTACCTCGGGCGCCGATTAGAACGCAATGAATAATCGAACGGTCGAACTATCGAATTTATCCGGTGAGTCGCCCTCCCGCCCGAATTTTCGATCGTGAATAATTGGCCGCGGTCGCGGCGGCGAGGCGAGACTGAACGAGGAGAACCTTGAAATTCGTCCGGTCGCAAAAAGCTCGAAGGCCCGAGATGACGAAAAAAAGGTCCTCCGGACTAGTGCGGAGTTATCGGCGAACGCGCGCCATCCGACTCGAACCGGAGAACCTCGTTCGGTGGCGCGGCTATATCGACCTTTTTGCTCGAAATCAATTTGTATATAGCACAGTCGATTAATTTCGAGACTAGCCCAGGTGGTTGGTTTTACCTTTGCCGGGTTTCTGAGCTCGGACTTGATATTGAAAAAAAAAAAAAATCAAAGCCAAGCGGCCGAAACGCTCGGAGATTGCGGGTTACGCGAGCCATCAGGTAATAGGGTTCATCGGAAGTCGGACGACCGTCTCTATCCGCTCGGTGTGATCCCCCCGATACAATGCCGAGACTCGCGGATTAAAGTAGTTCCTTCGTTGTGTCTGCCGTTGCCGTTCGATAGAGGAACGAGATAGAATCACCAACGCTTCTCGGTTGGATAAGAATCTAAAAAAAAAAAAATCACGCATTTGCGAGGTGCTGAAAAGATTTTTCGTGGCTAGCAATAATTCTAAAATGTTATCAACAAATTGATGAGATAAAAAATTCGTGCAACGAATTACCAGGCATTTTTTTTTTCTTTTTTCCGTAATGAATATTATATTTTACTTTTTCCGAATACGTATGCATTTTTTCGAAATTTTTCTCCAGGAACTTGTAATATTTCGCGCTAACGCCGGCTTACGGGACTTTAACCCCACCGTGACATTATCCACTGTCTTATTTCAACGTCTCCGTCGCGTTAGCTTCACTGTGATTTTGACCGCTGCTTCACGTAAGTCACCGTCTTTTCAGCCTCACCGTGACATTAGCCACACCGTTATGTTAATGTCGCCGTGACTCTACTCAATACGTGATTTTAGCTTCCCCCCCGAGTCTGTTGCCACGTCGTGATTTCAATATCTCCGTTGCATTAGCTACTCTGCGATTTTGACCTCGCCATTACATTCGCTACGCCGTGATTTTAACCTCTCCGTGACATTAGCCACCCGGGGATCTCAACCTCTCTGTCGCATTAGATACTCTGTAATTTTGAAACCTCTCCATCACATCAGTCACTCTACTGTTTTTACTCCTCCGTTACATTAGCCACTCCGGTACCTTAGCCTCTCCGTGATTTTAGCCTCTCCGTGACATTAGCCATACTGGGATTTCAACCTCTCGGTCGCATTAGATGCTCGGTAATTTTCAAACCTCTCCATCAGATCGGTCACTCTACTGTTTCAACTCCTCCGTTACTTTAGCCACTCCGGTACCTCAACCGCTCCGTGATTTTATCCTCTCCGTAACTTTAGCGTATATTTCAGAAAAATTCATCAGCCTTATTGAAACAATTTTCTTACAATCCGTCGCCGCTGCGTTTCTCTAACGACGATAGGAAAGAGAAACGCAGCACGGCAAAGCAAACAATAAAACAAATAGCCTATCCTTTGAAGCCCCTCGCGAGCCAAAAGCGTGGGTAAATCGCTCGGAATGTAATGCACCGGTGTTCGTAAGATCGCAAAGCGGAAGTCGCGAGCGTCCGTGGCAGCGGTGAATATTCCTCGCAAATTGATGCAATTGGTACGGGCGCGCGGCGTTTACCGATCGTTACCGAGATTCGTGATGGCGAGGACGAGAGAGGAAGAAGCCGAGCGATGCGGTTCACGCTCTTTTCTCACCTATATTTCGCGCCGCGAATGCCGAAGAAGTGGCCGGGCACGATTCTCCCTCGAACCGCGCGAGTGCGATTCCCCGCAGTGAAGCCACTCGACACTCGAATGCGCGGCGAGATAACCGACGAGGCCCCACGGTCGAATCGCCGTAATTCCAGCCTCGTTGCGCGCCTCATGCGCAAACGATCATAGCCGAGCCGCGCTCATTCTCATCGCTCCGGACTTCTGGACTTTGGAAACCGATCGCGTTCGCGCCGTCGGTCGAGGGTGGGGGCCGCGAGAGAAAATGCCGCGAACGCGGAAAGCCGTCGAGGATGCGGTCTTGCCGAGGTGAAACCGAGAAACGGCGGCGCGACGAGGAGGACGATCGGGGCTGAGGGCGATGCGAGGAAGAGAGCGCATCGCCGGCGCGGACGAAGGGAACAACGAAGGCGAAGAGCAAAACGCTTTGTTGGGCGGAGTCGACGGGCGCACTCAGCGTCTGCCCTAAGCAAACAGTAGTTGCGAGCCGTAATTTCACGTACGTATAGGGAAGCGATCGTTTCACGGTGGCTGACGGGGAGCTCGAGGATCGTTCGCCTCCGGGTCCTCGGCCGAGCGGCCTGGCCGAGGTCGCCCCTGACCATCATCGGACGAGGAGTGCGCATCTATGACGAATAGACGACGAGAGACTCCGCTCTTCGCGGGCTCTGTGTCGTTTATGTATACATATATGTGTAGCTACGGTGTATACATAGAAGCGGTGAGGGTCAGGTGAAAATTACCCGGTTGTTTCGCGCCGAGAGGGCTGCCGATGCTCACGCCGAGGCAGCGCGAGAATCCGAGAGAGGCGGAAAATGCTCGACCGGCCAAAGGCGGAACGGAGCTTCGGCTACTACGCTATTCCAGCGGCTGGTTTTATCGGCTCAAATTGCTCGGAAAGTATCGAGGCCCGATGAGGTCTCGCCTCTCGAAGGAGAGGAATCATCACCCGCGGCCTCGATCCCGCAGCGCGATCCTACCGGATCAACGACGAACGATTCCATCCGCACTTTTCGTTGACCGAACGAGGGCATCAACTTCGGCAGGGCGGCTCGGAAGGGGGGCTTTTTGGTGCACTCGAAAAAGGGTTTAGTAAGTCCTACCGTAGATATTTTTTTTCAGATTTTTTAATTGACTTATTTTTTTTACTTGAAAATAAAAAAGGGGCAGTTTTAATGCAATCAGTGAGAACCAAAAATGATGTCGTCGGGATCGCAGGCGATGACAAATCGAGGAAAGAGGCAAAAGCGGAATTCGCGAGGGCGCATAGAGAGAAGATGTTTCGCGAATGCTACGCGAGACGCGAACGGCAAAACGGATAACGGGCATCGGCGGCGTGAGAAAGCGACGCCGTGAGAAACGCTCGTTCGCGCGATATCGACGAGATAGAGACGCCCGCGCGCTCTTTGTCGAAGGGAAGAGACGAGAAGACGACTGCAATACATACGATTGTACGAGTCGATCTGACTTTATTTTTTTTATAGATTTATCGGAGTTAAAAAAAAAATGCATTGTCACTGATTTCCTTCACCAGTGGTATGTGTTTTATTTATTTTATTTATTTTATTTATTTTATTTATTTTATTTATTTTATTTATTTTATTTATTTTATTTATTTTATTTATTTTATTTATTTTATTTATTTTATTTATTTTATTTATTTTATTTATTTTATTTATTTTATTTATTTTATTTATTTTATTTATTTTATTTATTTTATTTATTTTATTTATTGTATTTATTTTATTTATTTTATTTATTTTATTTATTTTATTTACTTCATTTACTTCATTTACTTCATTTACTTGTTGTATTTTTTAATTAACAAATATCGAATAAGGGTTTTTTTTGCGACGAAAAGGGTCAACGAACCCGCGTTTTGTCATTATTGTTCGTCAATTGGATGGTGGTGGTTTTATGAAAAATCTTTATATGTACGGCGTGTGTTCGATGCGCACCCGATGTGAGTTACCGTCAAGGTAATGAGCGCGTCTATTCGCCCGCATATCTTATTACTAGGGTGGTTACGCGCTGCGGGTACTCGTTTCTGTATCGAGAGCGATTCGTTTCGACGAAGGAAGCTCGTCGGGCGAGAGTCGAGGTTATAGGTGTTATTATTGCCGTGCGGCGTGGTGCGCGACACGATAATCTTGTCGTGAATGAGACGAGTCGAGCGACACCCGAGTTCTCGCATCTTATCGCTGTCCGAGCGGGGAACAACGTTAACGAGACCGCGGCTCGTAAATTTGTTTAATTCAATATTATTCGCGAAATAACAGGCCGAGCGAATACTTTGGGACGCGATACGCGCGCGAGCGACGCGACGTTTCGGCCTGCGACGAGAACATTAAATTCGATATTTATCGTATTCATATTTGTCTCGTAAATTTCCGTAATCGATTCGCGTAGGCGCGATCGGAACTGGATAGGATCAATGGGGATATTCGCGACGGAATATTGGCGTCGAATTTTTTACAACGTTGGAGTTATTTTCTATTTTTTCTTCGTTTTCGTCGGATGCGGATAGCAGGATGAGTGGAAATGCCGATGTGTGTCTGAGTGTTGGCGTGCGGCAAAGTACACTTTCCGCCCTAGTGCGTAATAGTCCAATCTTCCTTAGCGCGTAAAAGTAAATTTTGCACCCCAGTGCGTAAAAGTAAATTTTGCACCCTAGTGCGTAAAAATTAGTACCTGAACAACCTGGATTCGAATGCCGAGTTCATCATATTTCCTATAAACATTTCTGAACCCCCCCGTCGCATCACCGACCATCGTCTCTCCTGCGAAGTTTTCGGGTCTCCTCTCCCAATGGTAAGACAAGCCCATGATACATTCACATCGGACGCATAACGGTCCATATAATGAAAGAAAAAAAACCATCGAATAGGCCGGATCGAACTCGCCACGATCGTCATCACAAGCGAGGGACAAACATTCCAGAAAACTACACCATCGGCACACATCCCCATCGCTCACCGAGTACAAGCCCCGGACCCGATCGCCCCGGTAACCCGACTGAATGGTCGTGTATCTTGCGGCTAGAATAACAAGGCGAGACGAAGTGACGCGAAACCTCGCGACCCCAAGCCCGAACCCCCATAGAAACCGTACCGGGGGGGTCGTGCGTTACATCGCGCGTTATATCGCATTGTCCTCTCAACGAGCTTATATCGGCCTCGTCCCCCGCTACTGTGTATACACCCGACAGCGGCGCATACAACGTATAAACTATCATCCCCGGCAGTTAACTCAAATTGCATTAGGAAGGCTGGATAGGGCAAGCAGGCCGAAGAGCTCGTTCACCGATCCGCACCGGGATGGGCGTATTGTGTCGTCGAGGGTGCGCCGAGCGCGAAGGATCCCTCTCGGCTTCCACACACTTCATTGTTAACCGGTATAGGGGAGAGCGGGGCAAAACGGCATACCGGGGCAAAATGGTATTCGCGCACAATGAGACCAGGGCAGAATGGTATTGGGGCAAAATGGGACAGCAAAAAAATCTACTTCGATGGGACTTTCTCTTGTTCCATTTTGCCCTAATTCTATCATACGGGGGACTTTATTCGACCATTTCGTACCATTTTGCCCCGGTATGCCATTTTGCCCCGCTCTCCCCTACGCGCTTGTGTAAGCGTTCCGTGCGCGTGTGTCGAGGACACGATAAACTGCATCGGAGACCACGGGACACACGTCGACATTAGTATACACGAGTTTCACCCACACAATAATAGACCTCCGAGCTTGGCAGGGAAGTGCGTAATTCGGGGTAGATGCTCAAACGATCGTTCGACTATTTGTTTAATAGAGGGGGAAGAGGAAGGGGGGAGGAAGGGGGTTTATTGTGTTAGCCAATGGCGGATGAAAGCTTCTTCGAATTGAAATCAAATGACGCGTGACGCCCTTTGCCCACAGCGGGATAGAGAACGTGATATACTCCTTTTTTTTTTTTTTTTTTGTTTGACCAACTCTCTTCTCATTTTTGGATCTCAATCTCGCGCGGCCGAGTGGGCAGCACATATCGTGAAATTGCCCAGGTCAAATCGAAATTCGGACCCGCATTCGAACCCTCGGAACGACTAATCTTCGTACCTCCGTCCCGCCGGGTCGAAATCAATGCGTAGCTGTCGATCGGGCGTTTCAAGCGCGCTGTTTTTTTATTTCGTTCGCTGCGACGAATTTTGTGATTAAACGATCATTTTTTTGAGGAGTTTCCTTTTTATGTATCTTTAACGAGATAATATATTTTTTGTGGATAATTCACGCCCGCAACCCATTGGGTAGTAAGAAAATCGAGATGGCGATTCTTATAATGAAACGAAAAAAAAAAAATTTCTCTGCATTTTTTGAATTTGATTCTGCTAAAGTTTTGCATTTTTTTTTGTATGGAATTATTTTGAAAAAAAAATTGTCGGTAGAAAAAAAACGCATCGGAAAGATGAGTTTTTATTATTGAATTATCAGATTGGATAAATTGAAATGACGACTCTTATAATGGAACGTCAACGGTCTTTTTTCTTTAAATTTTTTGAGTTCGATACTGCAAAAGATTTTCAGTTTTTTTAAATATGAAATTATTAAAGAAAAAAATTGTTGTTGGTAGGAAAAAAAAACGCAAAGATAAATTTCAATAATTGAATTATTGGAACGGGTCTTTTATACCAAATTATAAAAAAAAAAGTAAAATTACACGAAAAAAAAAAAAATCTCTGCAATTTCTTTTATGTAAAGTTATTTTGAAAAAAAAAAAAAATTATCGGACCGTCATTATGTTACAATTCTGTTGGACAAATAACGATATCGATGAAATAACGTTGGATTACTTGATAAGTGCGTATAAATATATCGAATAACATGCCAAATTTTTGCAGTTTTTATGCTAAATTATAAAAAGAAAATGATATTGTTCGCACCGAATTATATTGCGGATGGATCGAGCGTATGTGAAAAATCGATAAAAAAATCGCGACAACGGAATTGATGACGAAACGACGGGAATTGTTTTGTCATCTTGTTTTTTTTCGCAACAGCAAATTATTCCGATAAATGTTGTACTATCAGCGCGAAAAATAACGTTGACGAACGGTTTGAGGTGATGCAAAAAAATTGCGCTCTTGCGACAATGTAAGTCGTGTAATGCGAGTTTAATGTCTGCTATAAATTAATTACGCGATAAGATTGCGCGACGAGACGCGAGCTCCGAAGTTCAAAGCTCGCGCTCGTCGACCCGCGAACGAGCGATAGCTTAATTAATCGAGAATCGAGCAACCTCCGCTCGTTATTACATCATTTCCATTCGGACCTTTTTTTCTAAATGTGATTTTCGACGTTTCGGCGCAATCCAAACGATTATACATAAAAATCTCGGATTTTTTTTTTTTCGCTATTACAAGTCTTTTTGAGGACAAAAAAAAATCGGTTTCTAAAGGTATCGTTTGCTCATTTCGATGTAAAAAAAGTCCACCGAAAAGTCTGAAAAAAGACATCGTCGCCGTTGCTATACGCGCGATCATCCCGCTTTTCTTCGCTCTCCGAGCGTTCTTCCCTTCGTCATTCGCGTCTCGCGACCGATCCACCGGCCTCCGGAAAAATGACAGTGCATAAATCGTAACCCCCCCCGGAGTAAGAACCGAGGTGGAGGAGAATCGGAGGACGAGAGGAGCCGAGAGAAAAGCGTCGTTCCTGCATTCTCCGTCGAATTTCCTTCCACCCCAGACCGCCCTCCCCTCCCCCACCCTATACGACGTATTTCCCTTTTTCTTGTTACCCCCGGAGACGCGACCTTACGGAAACGGAGGAATATAACGCGCGCGCAAACCCAAGAGGGACCGCCGGAGAGAAATCGTTCTGCATATTGTCTGAAATGGATCTTTTACTTTTTTTTTTTTCTTTTTTTTTTTTTTTACATATATATTTTCGAGCTACCCTCGGTTATTCAGCACCTATGAGAGAACACGCGCCCACTCTATTACCGCAACAACGCCGGTGACTCGAAGCGTTGATCTACGATCTGTGTGATTGTCTAAATTTCAGGAAAATTAGAGGTCCACGCGCGGGTGAAGAATCGTCGTCGAAAATAAACCTTCGGGAGTCACCTCGTGTATATTTGATTTTTCCGACCGCTTTTTTTTCGCCATGAGAACGCGCGATTGTCGCGCGAAGATTGATCGTCCCTTTTGCTTCCCGAAGAAGCTCTCTTTTTCGTTAAAAAACGAAGAAAGGGAATTCAAGATTTTCGGGCGAACTGGAAATGTTTCGAAACGTCGAAAAGTCACATTCGGACGTCTGCACGTTGAGGCGCGTGTGGTCATCACTCGAGCTCGTAACTCGGATACAGTTCGAGATACGAAAGCCGGTGCGCATAACAGATGTTGGAGGGCGAAGGCCTCTTCTTTGGCCCGATTCTCAACAAAATCTGTGGCGGTTCTTCGGTTTTTGCGGCATTTTGAAGGTTTCGAAAAAAAAAAAGAAAATAAGTTTTTTTTTTTTAAATAAAAAAAAAGAATAAAATTTCTTATGCCACATTTTTCGAGGAGATTCGATTAGTTGAACTGTAATTATATTATAATGATGAAAATAATTACAGTTTAACTGATTGGATTTCTTAGAAAATTGTGGTGCTAGAAATTTTATTCATTTTTTTTTTTTATAAAATTTTTTTTTTTTTTTCATTCATCATTATAATGTAATTACAGTTCAACTAATTGAATCTCTTCGAAAAATATGGCACTAGACATTTTATTCATGTTTTTTTATTTTTTGAATAACATTTTTTTTTTTCACATGTACCGCTAGAAATTTTATTTTTAAAAATTTTTTCTATTAATCGACAGTACTGCCGCAATTACGAACTATACACGTGTCGTCTGGAAAAGATTTTTGTCTAGTACATTTTATATTATAGAAATAACTATACTTCTTTTTACTATGCAATTTTTTCTCAGCGCTGTCGTTTGCTTTTTACCCCGTTTTGAATTTTTCGAAAAATACTCTCCAATTGCCACATTTTTTGCGATATCGAACTTAAATTCGGCACAAAGTTGAATTAGTAGAAACCAATGATCGGATTTGAGTTCGCGCAAAAACTATGCCGTTTTCGGTTGTCACATCATTACGAATTTTTCTGAAACTGCGCTCTAATTGCCGAATTTTTTTTTAAATAGCGGACTAAAAATTTTCTCAATAGTTGGACTACTGCGAACCAATGATCAACATTGAATTTGAGCAAGCGTATTCAGCTTACGCCCTATTTCGAATTAAAAAAAATGACCTACCAATAAACTATTATCAGCAGTAGTAAATAAATAAAATTATTATTATGCATTATACATATAACCAATAAAAATTTTCAAAAAAGTTATTAATAATAAATAAATACATATTCACGTGAAGAGTAACTATTGAACTAACTAGTCGCAGAACAAAGCTTCTCGAGGAAGTAAAAAAAGTTGTAAATAATTTCCTATAAACAGAGCTGGGGTGAACCAGTTTTAAGAAAAAAAAGGAAGGAAGCATGGAAATGTAATTGGGAAAAATGTTCGTTTTGTTTCCACGATATATCGTTTGTCGCGCGTATTTTGTCCGTTTGAGAGTTAAACGAATGTAGTAATAATTTTTTTTATTTATTTTTTTTTTTTTTTTTCGAGCAGAGATCGAATAAGGGCGTAGAATTGCGTTGCGCGACAGGAGGAACGAAAGTTCCGGATACTGCAATCGTGCCCGTTCGATCCGTGGAGCGGGAACGTCGCATTTCGCTCCCTAATCTCGCGGAGGCTCAACGTTTGCACTGTAAACACGAGATCGCGCGAGCTGTCGGGAGATATGTTATTTCAAGGGGTTCGAAGGGTGCACTCTCTTCGAAAGCGATATCCCCCACATATACATACATATATAGTGGCATAGCGCGCGTACAGAGCAACGCCGGTGGCGGATATACCAGTTATATGTCTCTCGATCGATCGCCGGGCTTCATTTATCCATCCAGGTGCGAACGTTTGAAAATAATATTAAAAAACGATAAAGCAAACACCGACACTCTCGATGCGAAGCGGCGGAATTGTATCTCAAAAAAAAAAAAAAAAAAAAAGGCTCAATTCAATTGCACTCGCGCAATTGAGAGAGGCGTTCGAACGAATCCGGTCGGGACCAAAATTCGGAACGACTAAAATTCGGCTCCGCCGAAAATTCGAATTGAAAAAAAGTTGGGAACTTTCTTTATTTTTTTTCATTCGAAATTTCAGCCAATCTGTACTTTGGTCGTTCTGAATTTCGACCCTTAACCAGAACTGGGCAGTACTTGAAGTACCTGGTACTTGATTGGTACTTCCAGTATAGTGCTTGAAGTACACAAGTACTTGCCGATACTTCGAGTACTATACCCGTTACTTCGAGCGCCAAGTACAAGTACTTTTTGTATGCTCCGACTCTGATCGCACAAAGTACTCGAAGTACTTGAAGTACTTGCGGTACTTTGTACTTGAAGTACTTGAAGTACTTGCGGTATTTTGTGCTTGAAGTACTTGAAGTACTTGCGGTACTTTGTACTTGAAGTACTTTAAGTACTTGCGGTACTTTGTACTTGAAGTACTTTGTACTTTGTACTTGAAATACTTGCGGTACTTTGTACCTGAAGTACTTGCGGTACTTTGTACTTTGTACTTGAAGTACTTTGTACTTGAAGTACTTTGTACTTTGTACTTTGTACTTGAAATACTTGCGGTACTTTGTACTTGAAGTACTTTGTGCTTTGTACTTTGTACTTTGCACTTTGTACTTAAAATACTTGTGGTACTTTGCAAAGCTCTGCCCCCAACCCGATAATAGGACTATGTGGATATAGGAAATACGTGAAGAAACGAAGAGATTTCAACAGATGTGCGTCAGGACCTTTCCAAGTAGTTCTCGCTCACTTTTTTTTGAACATACAACGAAAGCCGCACGCGCATCCCTCGCACGTTCTAATTCGAAGCAGATTTCGCGCCAGACTTTTCACTCCAGAAACGAATAAATTTTCTTCCACTTAGTCTCGAAACGTCGGCGCGGGCGGTTTCTTCGTCGTCAACGTTATCCGCGCCGTTAACATTCGTCACGGCGTTGCTCTTTCTCGCTTCGTCAATGAATGTATCGGAATATCGCATCTGCGCCGTTTTTTTACGATGATCTTCTGACTCGTGAATTCATTTATGGGCTCGACTCTCGACGCTTTGCCACGGCCACGCCTCGATGAAATACGACGGAAAGCACGTGACACCGTCCGAGATGCGTCGAGCTCAAGCAAGAAGTCGACCAAAAAAAGTGGCTTTCATTTGTCCGGCGATTCGCCCCGCAAAAGGGCCAATTTTGCTGCAACTTCACTTCGTGAACTTTCTTGCACTTTCTCGTGAACTTTCTGCAACTTGCAAGTCAGACCGGGAAGAGAAAAATCGTTTCAGGCGATTTTCTCGTGTTCCCTCTGACTCTAGACAAATTTGCCATCGGATTTGAACTCGGCACAAAAAAATACATCAGAATATGTAGTCAACATTTTTTTTTTTTTTTTCAATTATCAAAAAAAAATTGCAAGGAGACTTTGAGATGCTTTTTTGACATTTTTCATCACAGTCTAACGGGTTAAAAGAATGGTTGCAAAAATCCGCAAAAAATGTTATCTTGCGTATTTTTTCCCGCCGAACACAGCGGTCACCCGAAATTTGTCGATATCTCATCGGAAAACCAAGATATCGTCGTCCAAAGATCCCGAAAATCGACAATTTTTCGACAATTCGGACAGTTCGCAAGTCTATTTTTCGAGCTGTAAGAACACTTCGAAGTCGAGGATGCGAAATTGTTTTTTATCATTTTGTCAATTCAGTTTTACGCTTCTTTCTCGGTTCCCATTGAAGAAATTTCCAAAATAACATTAGATCCGCGATCAGCACGTTGAAGTACAACCAAGCGTATCTTCGATGGAGGGTCGGTCGGAGAAGCAACAAAAAAAAAGCTCCGCAATGGAGATTCTCTCGTGCTCCGTCCTTCGACCCCCTCGCGCTCGAAGAATCGCGACGAATGACCCAAAAAAAGAAGATTAAAGGAAAGAAAAATTCTCTCGCTGAGCAAACAAACGAGAAATTGCCGCGCAGTTCATTCTCGAAAAGTTAAACCCTCCGTGGGGCCTTTCGCGGGAACGCGAAGAAAAGCGCGCTTGTCTCGGCGAATTCGCGAAGCGCCTTGGTGGGTCCGCAAAGTGCCCACTTACTACGGGCTCGGGGCACGAGCGCAAAACGTCGAGGGAAACGATCGTATCCCGTGCGGAGCGTTACGGTCGACGCTCGAGTCGAGTCGGATGCTGCGGGTTGCGCGGATGGTGGAAGCGTCGAAGAAACGTCGATGGGCAATACATTCCGGAACGTTGGAAGCTTCGGGCTGGCGCGAACGAAACGGCATCACCTCGCGGTCGTTGGGACTCTTCCTCGGCCAGATTCCGTGGGGCAGAAGCCATCGTCGGGCGAGAGAACGAGTGGTGTTATTTTCGTTGGCCATTGTGGCCGTGCACGGCGTAAGTGGAAGTCTCGACACGTCGTAGCGGCTTCCAACATCGGGGCAACGGCTCGTGAAGGAAGACGCCTCCGATGACTGACGCCACATATTTTTTTTTTTTTTGCTTTTCATCACAACCATCCACCGCGCTGGCAACCCGTTACGGACGTTGGACGGCTCTGTTTTAGCTGGGAGCGAGCGGGGATTCATTGCCATGGGGGCATCACCGCCTAGAGCTCGTGGCCATAACAGCGTTTAACCGGCGCGAGGTACAGCTCACTGAGAGGCACAAACCACAAATCCGTAATGCTACTCTCAGCCGCACGGACGGATAGTTTGTTTACACGGCTACCGGTAAAAAGCCTCGTTATCTTTGAAAGCGCTCGGCCTCGATCCGCCGAGTAAATTACGCTCCGGCGCGGAGCCTCCCTCGGTCCCTCGCCTCCCGAGAATCGGCGTTAAAGACGGGCTCCGCGCGCCTTCGAAGCCATCGAGAGGGGCTCTTTCGGAACAGCGGATTCATAGACTGCGCGAGTCTTCCAGAACGGGAAGCCTTTTTTTTCGAATTTTTTTCGGAGCTCCTTGGATTTTAGTCTATTACAGCTGATCGATGATGGCGAGGGCCGTTTTTCATCATCTTCTTCACGATGGTTCGATTCCAACTCTAGACCGCTCGGTGTCTTTTCAATAACCAACTTCAGACCGCTTGATGTCTCATGCATAGTCAACTTCGGATCGTTCGGATTTTCTTCAATGGCCAAATGCTGACCGCTCAATGACCAACTTTCATCCGCTTGACGTCCCTTTAATGGCCAAATTCGGATCGCTCGAGGTGTCTTCAACAATCGTCAACTCCAGCCTACTTGATGTCTCTTCGATAGTCAACTTCAGGCCGCTCGATGTCCCTTCAATGAAATCTACGGTTTCGTCGTTTTTCTACGATTCGTTTCTTTCTCCAACGGACGCGTCCGTTTTTCGGTCCGTTCGCGGCTCAAACCTAAGTTTGAGCCCAATGCTCACAATAAAGGTTCAGCTCAAGTTTGAACTTAAGTTCGAACTGGACATTACTTCGAGCATCAAGTTCGAACTCAAGTTCGAACTTGGGACTACAAATTCGTCCCTTGGACGGCATCCAGACCGACTGGCGAGCGCCATCAAGGTATGGAAAAACCTCCCAGATTTAGCTTCTGTCACTCCATTACGACACTGGTCTGGTTGTCATTCCCATTTTGTTTCCTCTCCGTGCAGAATAGCGAATGCTCTCCCGTCGCGTTGAGAAAAGAGGGCTCGCGTCGTGCGTCCGCAATAACCCGGTACGAAATTCTTTACCCCTGTCTATCGCTGACGTTGGTGTTGGTTACCGACGCTCGTGGCTCTCGGGCATCGTTCACCGGCGTTCTCCGTACTCGACGGTGTTGGGGCATCGCTGCGCTCGTAGTGTCGGACTCACTTTATATTTCTCGCGTATACGAGGGCAAAGAGAACGATAGAGAAGGACCGATTAGGAGGGAGAGAGAGAGACAGAGAGGGGGAAGCCGAGGCTGGAAGGAAAGCGAGAACGGAGTCAGGACTCGGGGCAGGAAGAAGGCAGCGCGAGAGCGGAGCGAGAGCTTCTCTCTCACCGCGGCAACGGGGGGGAAGAGATGCTCCGACATAACCGATAAATAACAACGGCAACGAGGCTGTCAGACCCTTGTTAAATCTCGCGCGCTCATACACGCGCGTTAGACTCCTCTTCGTGGATAGCTACGATATTTATACATACGGACACGGGGGTACAAGTGTGGATGTTACATATGTACGCGATATGGCCGGAACGAGCGTATACCATCCGAGCGAATGCGCCCCGTATTAGAATATATCTGTCTGCGCTTTGACCAATACACTCTCGGCGCTGGGACTCTCCCTGCTCCGCTCTCGCTTATCGCGCATTTGCGCTTTTCTTCACGAGTTACAGATGCCGAGACGATTCGACCAATCTCGGAGCGAGAGAAGTCTCACGAGAGGATGGGCGCTGCACTTTAACCGAAATGGCCCTCTCTTCGTGGGCCGAGTGCGATGCTTTTAGTTTCTTGAATTTTTGGCACGTGCAATTGTGAGCAATTAACTGGATCATGATTATTTGGGGATTAGCTACGATTATTCAGAATTATTCGGGTTACTCTAGGATCATTTGGGATTCGGGCGAATCTTGAATATGCGTGAAATGTAACTTTTTCGCACGCGTGCGTAAAAAGTAACTTTCTCGCACGGGTGCGTAGAGACTAACTTTCCCGCACGGGTACGTAAAAAATGACTTTCTCGCACGCGTGCGTAAAAAGTAACTTTCTCGCACGCGTGCGTAAAAAGCGACTTTCGTTACACGAGAATTTACTTTCTCGTACGAACGAGTGGACGAGAAGAGTGCGTAAAAGTACGTAACAGTACGCCTCACTAAAAAAGTGCCCCTTTCGCCACGCGTTAAAGTAAGCGGACGGTCGAGTTGAGTGGAGTTAAGAAAAGAGGGCTTCCACTGTATCGCGGGCTTCGAGCAAGTGCGTCGGCGAATGGCGGGCAAAGTGAACGCCGTTCACTATCGCGACGACTCGGCAGGGTTGACCGAGTCATCGTCGTTATGGTGTTTATTGGATTTGTAGTGGTGACTCCGCGGCCCCGCAGCGGCACGGGAACGTTGGGCGTTGATGGTAATGGCTATAATGGTCACAGACGCGCATGGGTCGAGTAAATACAGCTCGTTGGTTATGTGCGCGAGCAAAAGAGAGGGGATCGTAGGCGATTACCGTGATGGTATGGTCGCTGACGACTGGTGTCTCGGACTCACCTATCATGTGGACATGTGTGCTTTGGGTTTACATACACGTATACGTGTCTCAATAATTGTGTACAGTATGATTCACAATAAATATCGATTTTTTTTTTTCATTTCGGTAAAAAAACAAATTTTTTGTGTTGATTAGTAATAAGTCATTTTTTGTGTTAATTATTTAATGGATTGATTTGTAATTGATAAAACTAGTTGCCATATTGGAGACAAATTTTTTTAGACAACATTCGGGTTAATTAACAGTTAAACTGATAATTTGTTCGACGTTATTATAATACCTTATTTTTATGATTAGTAAAACTTTTTTTTTTCTCACATAGCAAATGTGTTAGTGTTAAGAAAGTGTAGGGAAAATATGATTTCAACATTTATCACCGACTATGTAGATTCGGTCTTTTTTAGTCAATTTTCATTTTAGAAAAAAACTGAATTTTCGCATTTTTTTATCTCATGATAGTAATAGTTTTTTTTTCACATTAGGGTAAAAATAAAATCAATTGTTAATTTAACCTAAACAAATTATTAAGGCCCTATAATTATTATAATATTTTTTGAAAAATTAATTTCTGGTTTTGCAGCACATACTTTTTTATTCGACGAAATTGAAGAAAAAAAAAAACGAAATCTATATTTATGTATTATGAATCTCGCTGTATGTATACATATGGTTACTCTAGTCTCCACGGTTAACGCCGCTCGTGCACTCGACGGCCGCATGCTTACGAGCCAGGGTGTTCGCTCAGCGCTAGCACGTGTTAAAAACATAACCACTTACTCGAGTGGGCTAAGTCGAGAAAGGGGGATTTTATTTATCGCGAAGCTCCTCCCACACGAGCCGAGAGAGAATTCCAAGGGGGAAGGGGCAAACGGCGAAGAGAATCGGATGGATAATTCCTTCCGTGCGTGATATGCTCTGCTACTCGACTCCAAGGGAGACCGGGCTAGCTGAAACGCACAAAAAATCGGTAGAGAAATAAAAAAAAATTGAAAAATAGAATTGAGGAAAATTTATAATAATCCCACTAACTCCGAGCCCGGTCGGTAACACAAACTGTAATGATCTTTATTCGAAGGAGCCGAAATCTCGATATCAAATAAAAATAGGATTTCACTGTGTTTATGAGTGCCGCAGTGAAAGCTAACCTCAGAATTCCATCTCGTCGAAAAAAAGACCATTACAGTTTTTGTTACCGACCGCGGTAAGTCACTTCCCCTTAATGCGAGTGTACTCAAGTACGCAACACCACAGCTGCGGGCGTCAAGTCGTATTATCTCAGCACGAAATCACTATCTTTCTCTACTAAGTATTGGTATAGTAGGTTTTTGGGTACTTTAAGGTGGTATCCGACTCACCAGCTTCACAAGAAACCAGAGTGAACAGTCCATTCGTGTTTCATCAGAAACCGAATCTGGGTCCGCTGAGTACGAATCCGAGCCTCGTCCACTGAGCCTGCTGCTCATTCTATTTATGCACAACGTTGAGTTCCAACTTAAGACGATGCGGCACAGCAACGAGAATTGCTCCGATGGTAACAATGCGCCTTCTTAATTTTCGCCAAAACGGTTGCTCCGACGTCCAAAAGCAAATTGGGTTCCCCATACGTCGATGCAAAGACTACAACAAACTAATTCGATTCTGGTCATCCAAGAGACCATGTCGAAAAATGCAGAAGTCGATATTGTTACCGACCGAGTCTGTGGCTCGTACCTTTAAGGTCGAACTTGAGTTCGTCAGACATCGAGCGTTTACACGCGACCCCTGAACGCTCTTAAATATTCCAATGTTTGCCGGCCAGACTAAAATCGTAACATCCAACTATTCCAAACTCGGTCAGCCTCGCTCGACCGGTTGAGCGACTTTGTACGGTAACGCTCGTTTGCTTATCTCTCGGGGGGCATATCTGGCCAGCATCTGACTCGTCGCCCATACGTAACATCGTATCAGCGCGCTTCGTACCTCCGCGAGAGTGGTTCGCCAACTCGTACCGAACACGCCCTCTGCCCTTACCGTCCAGCGCCGGGGCTTAATCTCGGCGATGCTTCGAAAAGGCGAAATCGCTTTCGAGCCGAAAAGCCGGGACGGGAGTCACGAGATTCTTGACTTACGGCTAGCTAATGACTTTTTGATTTGCTTCGCAATTGCTCCGCGCGCTATCTCGGCCGATTCAGACGATGCACGACAACGTTAGGACGTCGAAGAGTTGCAATCAACTTTACCGCCTGCCGCGCGCCCGGGCTTTCGCGAGCTTTCACGATTCCAATAACAATCTTGGGAAATTCTCAATTCCGTAGAGCTTCAAATATTCCCAACCGTTCGGACTTATGGAATCGAAGATATAAAAAAAAAATGAAAGCGCTTACCGAGTTGCGGACAACGAGTCGAGAAGGGGACCAACATCGGTCCCGTTTCGCCGCGGCGCGACCCTCCAAATTGCAGTTAACGCCACCAGGACAGATTTACCGAGCGGGTGGAAGCAGTCCGCTGGGACCTGTCTCCGTGACTGAGCGATCCCCCGGGTGCGCGCACGGTCATACATGCGAATTGAGAAAATTTACCACTTCTGTCCCCGCTCGCCCCATCGACCATCCCCGACCGCGCGGCGCAGCGTCCGTAGGCACTTGCGAACCCGGGAGAGGCCGTAGCGGCGAATACTCTTTGGCCGGACCGGAGGGATGCTGCGCTGTGCCGCGCGCTGGAAGGGATGCTCGCTCGTTTCGTAGGTACAATAACGAGAGCCATCATCGGACCGCAACCGACACAGGGTCCTCGTTACGCTTTTAATCGGTTCCATCAACTTGTTGTCAGCCCTCTCATCGTTCAGCCGGATTTATCAGTTACATTCGCAGCCAAAAGCCAGAACCGAGGAGAATCTCGAAGACTTCCCCATGAGATAGTGTTCGGAAAACAAAAATTATTAAAATAAATAATAATAATAATAATAATAATAATAAATTACTTCATTACTTACTGTAATAATCAATTACTAAATTATGACATTGTAATTAGTAATTAATCATTTTTTAGATATCACACATTGTTATTGTTTTATTTTTTTAACTTACTTAAACTTAACTAAGCAACCGAAAAAAAGTATGTATTGTATTCATACATTGATCTCAGTTTTTTTTTTTTTTTTTTTTTTTTTTTCATGTACACAGATTTGTTTATTACCTTGTAAGTTCACTATAAACATATTTATTGATTACTCCTACATTAAGAAATAATAAAACACGAAGAGATTTATGAGGAAATGAATTGTACATTATGTAAAAGGGCTTGTCCGGTAAAAAAAAAATGTTAAATGTGTAAAATAAAAAATTCGTTCATTCGTGCAGTCTGACTTCGATCATGTTTGCGGTGAGATTCAAACAGAATTTACGAACACTTCTCAATGAGATAAAAATCTTTACGAAAATCACACATATGGAACGTGCTGCAAAGATTGATTTTGCATAATAATACTATCAACATTTTATTAACGAATTGATGAAAAAACTGAATTTATCAACAATTACCCGCCAATTCAACTTTTTTTGTTCAAACGAAAATGATTCGTTATTTTTTCCAAATACGTATGATTTTTTTCGGAATTCTGTCAATTTTTTTTTTTTTTTTTTTTTTCAAATTGCGTTTTCATCCTTCATTGCGCCGAAAATTCGCTGCGAACCTCACTCTTGGAGGGTACTGTAACGATAAATTCCGAATTCCCGGGTGAAAGCTCGGGTCGAAGCCAATCGCTCGCATTGAGAGCGCGCGAAAGCGTTGAGCCGATTGCGAAAAATCGCGGGAAACGATCGAATAATCGCGGGAAACGATCGAATACGAAAAAGAGGTTTGATTAATGAACGAAAATATGCTGCGTCAATTTTTTCGTACTGCGAATGATTTACCGCGGCGCGCGTACGAAAGCGCGGGATTGGAACCGGATTGTGATCGACGGAGAAATTTGTCAACGGTGTGTGTCGAAAGGAGAAAAAAGAAAAAAGCTGACAATTACATTGTCATGGAGTTTCCTCTCCTTCACTTATGGCCCAGCTCTGTTTGTCCGCAATTACGATTATCATATTTGGCTTCTTCGAGAAGCTTTGTTTCGTGATTTGTTAATCTTTAAGGTAGTCCAAGTCCAAAAAAGCTCGAAAAAGTCCAAAAAGCTTTTCGAGGAAGCAGAAAGAAGAAAAAAAACGTTTGAGACAATTCGAGTTGCCAGATTTCTGGGAAAGCTGCATTATCGGTTGCCTATTTAAAATTCAGAGGAGCCTCTCTCGAGCGCGACGAGGACTCCGGCTATTCGAATGTGGACGAGCGCGGACGCGAGTGCGCTTCCTCGCCTGTCCCGTGAAAACGGTCAACGAGAGAACGAGGAAGGTACGAGAGATCTTGTCTCGTTAGAATTATGTCTTTATTAGGTGGGATCTGCGGCCCGATGACGGTAACGGTTTCGCCTCTCGCGCGACGACGACGACGACGACGAGAGCCGCAGGTGTCGCTTTCCCCGAAGGGGAAGATCTTCCCCCGTTGTTACCAATGAAATGGACAAGGAAGAGGAGAAAGAAGATGTCCCCTCGAGGAAACGAAGGTCCAAAGGGTGCGTGGAAGGGCGGCCAATGCCGCGCGTTGGCCGGTCGAAGAACCGCAGCTTCGACGGATTCTCTCATTATTCACGGCTGGTCGTTGTTTGACCTTCTCTGTTTTTCTTTTTTTTTTTTTTTTTTTTTTTTCTCGGGGCGAGAGCTTTCTCGTTTCCTCGCTCGCAGCGAGAGCGAGATCCCCGGCGAAGATGACGATCGTGCGATTGGAGCGAACGAAAACGGTCCAGAATGCGCCAGAACCGGAGAAAGAGAAGAAAGGATCCCGTTGTCTCTCAAAGCTCCTCGTAACGATCCGTATTTGCCTCGCGTCCCACATCACCGATTCTTCGATCGTAAATCTTGTGGTGGATTTTTTTCCTTTTCTTTTTTTTATTTTTTTTTTTTTGCGCGTTACCGTTAAGTTTTTGTGCCTCCGGATGAGACTTCCAAATGGTTAGCTGCGACAAAATAGAACGAACGTCATTGGAGCTCCCTTCCCTTCCCGGAATGGTTTTCGACTCGTGACATCGGGTTGTGGAAAAACTCGAGATGAATCAATGATGATAATCGACGGAGCATCGCGCGGACGAGAGCCGATGAGATGTCGCCGAAGGGGACAGAGCCGAGGGACGCGAGACCGGACGTGAGAATTCATAAATTGACCGGAGATTACACTCTCAAATGGGACGAAAATCTGAAGAAAATCGGAGAGCGAATGGCGCTGCGAAGATTTATTTTGTCAACATATTTTCGCCAAATTGTCATTAACAAATTAATGAAATTCATTTATTTATCTATTCATCAATTTTTTATCGTTATTATTATTATTTGTCATTATTTATTAATTTATTATTGCTTTCTTGAATTGTTCATGAAATTAACCCGGGAACCCAACTTTTTTTCCAAATACCTATGAATTTTTCCAGAATTTTTTCCCTGTTCTTGTAAAATAGCGTTTTTTTTTCACAACATGAACGGCGAAAACGTAATTTCCAAAAAAAAATGACGAAACTCTAAAAAAACTCACACGTATTCGGAAAAATTAACGAATCATTTTCATGAAAAAAAAAAAAAAGTCAAGTTACCGAGTAATTTGTTGAAAAATCGATTTTTTCATTAATTTGTTAATAATTATAGCTAATTAACAATTAATTTGTTAATTGTTTGTTAGTTGCCGAGTAATTTGTTGAGCAATTAATTTTTTCATCGATTTGTTAATAAAATGTTGATATTGTTATTGTGCGAGATCGATCTTCGCAGCGCCTTTCGTATGCCCGATTTTTCTCAGATTTTTATCCGACGGAGAAGTCTTCGTAAGTCCTCTTCGAGACTCGCGAAAATGCAGTCAAAGTCATTGCTTCGACTACTACCCGACAGACTGCGTGGGGCCCTTTATTTTACTCCCGCTGTTCGCCATTGTGATTCTCGGGGGTGAAGAGATTTTCCAGGTATTACCGTGTCGTTCGTCGACTCTCGACCTGCCGAACACACCGAAGAGACGCGCATAATGCCGGCTAAGAGGTCTCGTTAGGGACGAGAATGCGCTCGAAGAATTCGGGTCAAACTCCCGTACCGAATTCCTCGACTTCGAGCTAGTCCTGCGGCTTTTGTAGCTTGTACTCGCGTCTCGCCTATATAAAAATATATTAAAAAGAAAAAAAAAAAGTACGCCGAGAGCCAAGTATTTGAAACGAATGATCCATATCGAATTGAAATAAAATCTACGCCGTGGTTGAATCTTCGTTCCATTTTGAAATTTTTGAAAAAAAAAAAAAATCACAAACTACTATCAGTCGTAATAAATGAAATTAATTGAACGAAACTTACTCGATAAATAAATAAAAAAACGAATTAATAATCGATTAATATTCAAATGTATTTTATTTGATAATACGGTAATATAAATGAGTTATTTATTGTTATTATTGTTATTATTATTATTATTATTATTATTATTAATACAAATTTGATTTTTATATCTAAATGTTTTTTGCGTAAGAACAAAAAATCGGAATAACTAATCACCAGACAAGCCCCGAAGAAAAGCTTCAGAAAGTCCAAAATGTATGATAGGCTTGAGAATAGGATTGAGGAAAGCGATAAACCAATGCGCCGACACAGATTCTCCGTGGAACGAAGCTCGAACAAAATCGGGCGTTTTGTATCGCGAATTTCCGAGGGGCAAACATTTTTCCTCATTGACCTCCGTTTAAGCACCGATTGTTCGCGGCAGTTAGGAAGGAAAGGGACCGTGACGACAAACCATATGCACCAGAGTCGGCCCGCCACATGTTACGGTCGTCGACTTGCGACCACCCCCGCTACGAAGGTCTCCGTGTCCCATTATATCCGTAATTTACCGCGACCGAACAATGCTCTATTATGCGGCAGCAGAAATTTCCCCCGGGACGGCATCGAAGTCATCGAAAACGATCATTGCGGTAAACAGTTAAAATCTCTTTGTATTATAAAAATATCTCGCCGCCACCGCGGCCGCCGCTGCGTAGGGGACGGTAGCTTAGACAACATTCTAAAGGCACGGAGTGGCTGAATTCACGGTGTAGCTAAAGTCACGGAGTGAGCAAAGTCTTCTTATTCCTGCTGGCTTTATGCTGCCGCCAAGTCCCAAGAGACTGAAGTCACGGAGTAGCTAAAGTCACGGAGTGACCAAAGTCTTCTTCTTATCCCTGCTGGCTTTATGCTTCCGCCAAGTGCCGAGAGACTGAAGTCACGCAGTGGCTAAAGTAACGGAATAGCTAAGGTCACGGAGTGGCTAAAGTAATGGAATAGCTAAGGTCACCGAGTGGCTAAAGTAACGGAATAGCTAAGGTCACGGAGTGGCTAAAGTAACCGAATATCTAAGGTCACGGAGTGGCTAAAGTAACGGAATAGTTAAAGTCACGGAGTGGCTAAAGTAACGGAATAGCTAAGGTCACGGAGTGGCTAAAGTAACGGAATAGCTAAAGTCACGGAGTGGCTCAAGTAACGGAATAGCTAAAGTCACGGAGTGGCTCAAGTAACGGAATAGCTAAGGTCACGGAGTAGCCTAGAGTCACGGAAATAGTAAGGTTACTGAGGGACTAATGTCACGGAAATGCAAAAATCACAAGGTATTAAAGTCACGGAGGTACCAACGTTTCGGCGTGGTGCAAATACCGGAAAGAGCCCGATATAGAGAGATATTCCGAACTGTACATTACTATGAAGGGGAAGTCAATAAATAGCTTTCCTCGACCAAGTAAATTGTTAATATTCTTATTAATGCCGTCGACAAGCGTTGGTGTTCATTTCACCGAGTTCACGTGTTTATCCCATTTCCGTATAACATGCCTGCCGAGTCACTATCGAATGAAGGAAAAAAAAAATGAGCTCGCTTTACGCGCAACGCTGGCGCGTCGCGATATCTAAATTAATATAAATCATCATTTGTCGGATGGATACGATCCCAACGAGGGGAGGGAGTATCATAACGTCGCGATGTTTCTTAATGGAAAACGAGATAAGATCACCCCCTATGAGCGAACGAGCGCTAACGCCTCTCCGTTGCAGTGCGCGCAAACCGTGCTTACACTTGCGTGACACTACGCGAGTACGTTTTGACCCTTTTTTTTTCAGAATGCACAGCAATAAATTTCGTTAGCAATAAATCACGCGATGGTCGCAAGTATAATTTTCAACGAACGCATTCGTCACCGCAATGTGCAGGTCGGGCCCTGTTATATGTTCCCGCCTTTATCCGAAAAATTAATAAAAATTTTGTCTAAAATTAATACAAATTTTGTTTAAATTTTGTCTAAATTTTGTCTGAAATAAATACAAATTTTGTCTAAATTTTGAACTAAAAACAAATTTTTGTTGTAATTCAAAAAATACCTCAATTTCCTCAAACCTTACAATTTCAAACAAAACGTAACATTTTTTTTTTTTTTCATTATCTTAACGAATTCTATAATTCCAATAAAACATAATGCGACTACGCGATACGGCGTTTCCGGCACGAGAAGCGAGCTTCCTTATATTTCCATCCCGTTTGAAGATGCTTATTGAAAAAAAAAAAAAAAGTGAAGAAAAAAGAAGTTTCGAAAGCCTCCACAAAGGAAAGGAAGTCAGGCGCGCTCGGCGAAAGAACGATTATTATTATTCATAAGTCCGGTCCATTCACACCCTAATCGAAATCATGGGCGCCATTAAATTCGAGCCGCGCCTTAATAGTCGGGAACAATGTTTCGGCCGCTATTTGTCATCCCGAAATTGAGTCGCATGGCGAATAGATCGCCCGTTCCCATCTGTATAACACTGCTACCCCGAGCTTCCATTACGTCCCTCCGCTATTCGTGGAAAGGGAGAAACGGGGGGGGGGGGGAGAGCCATTGTCAATGGGCATTACGGATACGAGACCCGAGTCAGCTCCGTGCGCAAGAGAAATCTCTCTGCGTATTCGGCGCATAATGGTAGTATATACATATAGCATATATAAAGCAAATGGAAACTGCGATCTGGTCCCGCAACGTTTCCTGCCGGTCATGCTCCTAATCATTAATATATGGCTGAAGGAGCCATTGTTGCGAATTAGGTACCATTGAACGGCCCCATTGTCGGGAACAACGGGAGGCCGGCGTGCTCTCGGTAGCTACGGGACCGTCGCATGTCGCTCGACTGTGCTCAACCGCGTTTTAATGAACTTGCGCCCAACCGGCTCCCCACTTTGACGACTTTACTTCGCGACCCGACCCCTTTTTTTTTTCTACACGTTCAATTATTCGTGACTGTTCGCTTCATTCTTTTCTGTTCGATATAGAAATCTATTTTACACCCGGAAAATAACAGGCCTGCCACGTCTCCTCGAAAAGTTTTGTTTAGGTGAATTTTTTTTGTTTGTGATTTTCATACAAACGTATTCAGGATTTTTTACAGTTTTTCCGGGGACTTTTCACAAAACTAAACTTCTTGAAGAAGCAGAAAATGGCAAATGCAAATCGCCGAGGTTGGTGAACCGGGATAAAAGAAAAATAGGAAGCGATATGTGAATGTAATAGGCACTATTTTTTTTTCATATTTTTATCGCATCGAAAAATGTTCGGGATTCTTTCTCATTGCTCTGTCGAACTTTCGGGAGCCGCGCCGGCCCCGACACATGCGCTAAATACGCGACACTACCGGCATCTAGCGAAGTTTCGCCGAGTGCTGCCGTCCCATCGAGTCAATTGGCCATCCAGAATTCTACCTTACCGACTGCCAGTCAAACGCGATAAAGTTTGTACATACAAAATACGAAAAATCACTTTTTCGGAGGACTCAAGGTTAGAATGGAAACAAAAGAATGGGAAACTTTGTAACACTGCACTCCAAAATGATTCGATATGCAAGTATGCCCGGGCGCACCCTGAAGAGGTGTCGAATTAGACGAACGAGGAATTGAAATATTTTATCGAGCGTCGAGATAATATATCGGGGCGTTTGAAGAAAATGATTGCTCCGACGATCGAAAACAAAGTAGGTTTCTGCAGTCGTCGGATATACGCATTAAAACCTCCGTCCTTCCGACCTTTTCGACGTCGGAGCAACTGTTACCATCGGAGCAACTCCCATCAATGCGCCACATCGTCTCAAATCCCACATCGCCTCGCTTCAATAAATTTTACGAGTCCAGTCGCTTTGATTTGTGCTCGTCGCGAAAAGAACGTCGGCAGACTAAAAAAAAATACGTTATAAATCGCATCATTCTTTTTCTACTAACAAAAATTCCCAACGAATTGTCTCAAAGACGAATGAAAAAAAGATTGCACATTGCAACGTTCGAACCTTGTCCTTCCGGCCCGAAAAAAAAAAATGCTTTAAATTTCTTCCGGTAGTAATTCGCGTCGAAATCGGGACATTTTCATCCTCGCATTCGGGGTGGCCACCCTGGATTGGCTTGCTTCTAAGATGGCGGTCTCTGAGATAATTGTTATAGCCAAACGGGACACTGAATTTTTTTTAGAACGGATCCTTGACTTTTGATTCGCCCATTGTACTGCCGAGATCGACGGATTGTCTGTTGATAAAAAATAAACCGCACGCTGTAACTTTTCTACTTAAGAGGAGGTGAAATACCACGCTCGGTAACAAAAACTGTAAACAACTTTTTTCAGCCATACTGGCATTTACAGCTTAAAAAAGAGTCTTACGGTCTTCTATCGTGATATCCGCATACCACAAGACTTTTTTTTTACCTATAAATGCCAGTATGCCTGAAAAAAGTTGTTTACAGTTTTTGTTATCCATTGAGCCCGGGATGGGTGGGGGGGAAAGGATTGCACCTCCTCTTAATACTAATTACGTAACGCGCCCGAGGTTTCGGATATCTTCATGCGTTTCTAATTTTTGCATACACGAAAGATCGATAATTAACAATTCGGTTTCGAATGATTTTACTCGAAAAGGACGAAAAAAAAAAATTAATGAACAATATCGAAGAATATATTTACTTACAGTTAATCTGTGGAATATCAGAACGATAAAACGAAGGAATAAGACATATTAAAAATAAAAAAGAAGAAAACAATTTTTCGAGGTGTTCGCGAAAAAATGATTAACACCGACGGATTCAGAGAGTGAAGCCGAATTTCTCGATCCATTTGAGTCCCTCCAAAGTCGTCGTTTTGGGCTTGTACTCCAAGCCGATGTAGTCGTTGTAGCCAGCCTTCCGGAGGACGGAGAACACGTAAGCGTAGTCGATTTCGCCCGGTGTGTCGGGCTCGTTTCTGTCCGGCACTTGGGCCACTTGGACGTGACCTTTTGAACGATAAACGAATGTCAACTCAACGAACTTAGCGAAGATTCATGACATTTTCGCATCTGTTGCGCTGTAAACTTGTTACCCTCATCATTTTGTTCCCACGATTTTTTATAAATAATTCCTGGCATTGAATTCTGAGAACACTTTCTCAGAAAGCTCAGAAATAACGGCTTCCTCAGAAAGCTCAGAAATAACGGCTTTCTCAGAAGTGAGACTCGAGGGGACTTGGAGTATTTTTGGTCCCCCTCAGTTGCCCGGAATTCCCGAAAAGAAGAGAATCTTTTCAGCTTTAACATGCACGAATTTTCTCAGATTTTTATACCCTCGAGAAGTATCGGCAAGCTTTCATTTTTCTGGAGCGCGAAGAGACCTCAAGTCCCTTCCACTCGGTCCCCTTAGAAGCGATTGTCCCGTCTCTACGTACCGATATACGGAAAATAATTGTCGATCGTCATCGTTAGATTTCCCCGCGAGTGTTGCAGGTGAAATAGATCGATCATCAGTTTCAGATGCGGACTATCGATCTTCTTTACCAGAGCCAGCCCTGCAACGGGAGTGCAAAAATGATTTCGAAAGCCTGCGAATTTGGACCGTTCCGAGCCGCGGTTGGCAAAACGAAACATGGAATTCAAAAATGTTTCGCGAGATAAGAAAATTGAAAAAAAAAAAAATTTTCAAGTGAAAATTTCCGTTCGATAGCGAACCTTTCTCGAAGCTGTGCATGTAGTAATTCGGCACGGTGATGCTGTTTATAGGCTCGATGAGACCGACGATTCCCTCCGTTTGAAATCTGCCGACCGCGTATCGGAGATTAGTCTCGTACGCTTTGTCGTTCGCCGCGCTCGGCGATTCCACTTTGCCCGACATGACGTGAATCCTGCTTGAACAACGAATACCTTTAAACGGAGTCCCAACAATCGCGCCGTTCTTACTGACTTTTTGCATCGCAGAGCTTTCGCATACTCGATGGTGAGCTCGATGCTCTTCTTGAACTCCTCCTCCTTGCCGGGAACCGCGGCGAAGCCCAATTCTCCTTTGCTCACGTCGCCTGTTTCAAAAATAGATATCAACATAATAATAATTAATATCAATTAATAATAATAAAATAACGTTGATTTCAAATATTATTAAAAATCTATTTCATCTATTAAAATAAATTGTGATAATAAAAATTTGTGAATTATTTATTAAAAAGTTTGGTTTAATTTATTTATTTCAATTGTTATAAACAAACATTTTTGAAGATGAAAAAACGACAATGGAAATTTCGAAGATAGATTTCTTTGAAAATGAGTTGCGAGTACAGAGGGCGTACCTGTGAAAACATTGATGAGAACATGCTCGACGTCGGCCGAGTTTTTCGCCTCGACGACATCCCGGACGCTGAAGCCGAAGGGAAAGCCGCTCTCGACGGCGCGGAATCCGGCCTCTCTCGCCAATTTGTATCGGCCGACGATGCTGGGACACTCGGTGAACATGAACGAAAGATTGCAAGTGAATTTGGGGCTCATTGTTTTCGCGTAGGTTGGACGCGACAGTCGTTAAAGCAAACTGGGTGTTCGGTGCAGCGGCCGGCGATTATTCTCATCGCTCGCTGCGCCCGTCGGGTGGCTTATCAGAGCGCTCCGACGACACTGATAAGGCTGATAAGACTATCGAGACGTGAGATTTTTCACTCGACTGTTGACTATCGGTTATGAAATACACGAGGAGTAGAGTTGTCGAGGAAGAGTCGAAGCGACGTTTCGGGTTCAATCGCTACTGTGCATTACGAGAATGAAAGAGCTCCGCAAGCTCGCGCGGAGGTTAGACCGGCCACGTGACATGGGTTTTACACATGGTGTAAGTATTGAGAGCCCCTTCTACCCACTCGGTGGTTTGTTCAGTGGGGTTTACTCTAGAGTGGCGCTTCAGCATCGCCGCTCCATTTGATCATCGGAATTGGACGTGGTGCCTTCCGTTCACGGAAGATGGCGCGCGCGACGATGAGGCGCTTTGGTCGGACGGTCAAACGTGGATAGGCGCAATTAATTGCGAGTAGATCGAGGAATTGAGGGGGCGATGATGACTTTGAAGTGCAAGGGACGGGTCGGAACGGAAAAAAACTTGAGAAGCCTTCAGCGGGGATCGAACTCGCGAAACCGGGGAGTACAGTCCGGCACGCTAGCCACTGGACCAATGTTCGTATCGACAACTGCAATGTGACTTATCCTCCACCTGACGATACTTACAAAGCTAGTGCAATCGCGAACAGATGGGAAAAACCACTTTGTCCTTTTGTCAAACCCGTCTATATCTATATTCACGACTTGATTTCTTTTCTCGGTTGACACAGGCCAATTAGCCTTGTTACCGAACAAGGTTGTCTTTTTGTTAAATCAATTATTTTTCGCTTAACCGTCACAAAGAACCGTGAATTAACGAACTCTATGCCTTATTTACGAGGCTTCCGTGCCTCGAACTGAGACATGTCTCGTTTGCAGAAAAAAAACTTAATTCTCCACGCTGCGACCACGTCCGACCGTTCGTATCCGAGAATCGCGGTCACAGACACAGATGCATTAATTCGTCAATTAAAATAATCCAAGCCCGAAGTAAAACAGCGGTGAATGAGCCGAGCACGAGATTGCGAAATGCTTTCTATTCGCTACACCGGGTTCCGGCTGGTACGATAATAATCGTCGAGACCTCGTGCAATGCAACGTGATGCAACCGATCTTGCAGCACGAAAAAAAAAAAAAAAAAAAAAAACCGAAGCACGTGACTCACCGCGGCTCATCCTGTAAGTTGCCATGCACCAATATAGACATCCTATTTTACGAACCAGTAAAAACGACAAATCGCCGAAGGATTCGAAAAAAATAATTATTTTTGATAATTCGACTTCGTATCAGATTCGAGCGCGACAATTAAAAAAATATGGTAGTTCGAGCGTTTTCGGAAATTTTTGGAAAAATTCAAAACGGTGCAAAAACCGAACGACTGCATAGATTTTGCCCAAAATGAATACCGATCATTGGTTTATAGTAGTTCAACTTCGTACCAAATTTCAGTCCGAAATTTTAGTATTAAAATTATTAAAAGACTACAAATCGAAGGTAAACATAAGTACCATTACGATGCAGATTTTGTCTTTATAGTGACTCGGTTGAGTTAAAAATAAATCCTAAGATTCCGAGTTGGGGACCCGATTTCAGTTTTTTTTTTTGGCTCGCGATTTCAGCCAAAAAATCCCCAGCTCGATTTCGCGCACGAATAGCAGTTGACGTTACCGACCGAGTCCTCCAGAAACTTTCCGAAAAATTCCCAAAAACCAAACGACTCCATAGATTTTTCGAAAAATTGGACCCCACAAGGTTACTCGTCCCCTCAATATGTACCATAAATTTCAGGTCTATACCTAAAAGCCTTCAGAATTTAGACTAGACAAAATGATGCGCGCGCACACACACACGCAAGGCCGGAACTTTCCCAAACGTGACTTTTCCGCCTTCTGAAATATACCGAACGCATTTCCATGACGATTCCTAAAAAAAAATTCTTTCACCAAAAATTGCCCGAGGAAGTGAACGGGCTCAGGAGCGAGTGCGCTGAAAATCGAGCCTGTAGTTGCAGGCCGATCGGTCAACCTGCATCCACGAGAATTCCTAAAAAAAAAATTCTTCCACCAAAAATTGCCCGAGGAAGTGAAAGGGCTCAGGAGCGAGTGCGCTGAAAATCGAGCCTGTCGTCACAGGCCGATCGGTCCGCATGCACGAGTCTCCACGCGGTGGTGGCTCCCGCGACATCCAGTGCGTCACACCGCGCCGCACACCTACCCTCCTATCGATCCCGTAAGTTTCCGCTCCTTCCGTCGGGGGTCGAAGCGCGGTTGCGCAAGCGCCCGTCGCCCTCCCTCCCGACTCCAATATGTACGTATAGAGAAAATACGCACGTAACTACATCGAAATAGGTTTCGTCGGGGGGCCGGAGGGGCGCAACGGTGGTGGATATCCACGGCACAGAGAACGATTTGGTTCCGACAGTGTGTAGAGAACTCGTCACATAGTCGGACGGACGGTCAGGACCAACCACCCGTAGGCCCAAACCGCGACAAAAGCCACTACATCGGAATATCTTTATTATCCTTGTTATTGTTACTACTATAAATAAATAAAAAACACACACCAGTCCACATTTCTTCACTCCGCGCAAGAGCCTTTTGATATCGAATTTTCGCGAGGTCTTTACCGTATTTCCATGCAGTGTAAGCGAGACGCCCGTTGATACGTAATTCTCGCCGTTTGGCTCGAAAAAAAAAAAAAAAAAAAAAAAAAAAAAACAAATATCCACATAACAAAAAGAAATACGAGAGTGGTTCCGTGTGTGAAAGCTCAGCGCGAGAAAGCCCACCACAGTCCAATGTATAACGGTCTCGACGGCGTCGTGAGAACCACCGTGAAATCATGTCGTTGCCCCGCGAGTGGAGTTTCCTCCAAGATTCGTGCAGGTCGCTCGACCGAGGCCCAGCCGCGGCCGCGTCTCAGGAGTTGGTCGTCGGCTACGGTGGCCCGTCCGTCATCGACGAGAACATGAACCAGTCGAATCAGCTGGGCTCGCTGTTCTCGATCCACTCGGCCCCGGTGTTCGACGTGAACAGCGGCGTCGGCGTGGGCAATCTGTCGTCGCCGACGGGCCCGGCGTCGCTGATCGTCCAGGCGACCGCGACCTCGACGCCCGTCGTGCCGCCGCACCTGCACAGCCCGCCGGACACGATCGAGGACGAGGACAACGACAATCTGTTGACGATATCGAGCCTGACCGCGCGCCCGCTGATCGCCAAGTCCCGCGAATTGCGCTCGACGAGGGCCACGACGAAGAAGTCCAAGCCCGGCAGGAACAGCGGCGTCAAGAGCGCTCGCCGCGACGAGAGACGGAAGAACGTCACGTACGTGCCGCTCGACGGCGGCTACGGATGGATCGTCGTCTGCGGCGCCTTCTTCGTCCAGTTCTGGGTCGCCGGCCTCGTCAAGTCCTACGGCGTACTGTACGTCGAGGTCATGGAAACTTTCAGGGACTCGACGGCGTCCGTCGCCTCGTGGATACCAGCGATACTGTCCTTCTTCTGCCTCGCTCTGGGTAAGTTACCGAACTCGAGCTTTTCAGCTTTTGCTCCGGCGAGAAACTCTGTTTTGATGAAAAATCTTCGTGTAACCGAGTTCGGAATATGTCGAAACGTCGAGAAATCACAGTTGGAGAAAAATTCTGAATGTGTGCGTGCGCACGTGCGTGTGAGTGTGAGTGAGTGTGAGTGCGAGTGCGAGTGTGAGTGTGAGCGTGTGCGCCTCGTTTGGTCTCATAACTTGAAAACGGTTTGAGATGTCACGCTGAAATTTATACCACATATTGAGGATCAAAGTCCCCTTCTTCTGTGCAATTTTCGGCCAAATCCATGCAGTTCAGTATTCACGCCATTTCAAATTTGTTACGAACTCGACAAAAATTCGATCACTCCTGGATGATATGAAAATCTGAAAAAATTCATGCACATCTAAGGTCCTGAAACGATTAATTTTGCATCAGATTAATTCCCAAATAGATAAAAAAACGTAATTAATTAATTTAACAAACAAACAACAAATTAATAACAACAACAAATAAATAAATTTAATAATAATTGAATAATAAATTAATAATTAATAATAATAATTATTATTATTATTAATTATAAATATCACTATCTATTATTAATAATTTTTCAACAAATTTTTCGGAAAACCAACTTTTTTTTTTCATAAGAGCGATACGCTCATTTTTCTGCACACATGAATTTTTTCTGATTTTTCTGGAGATTTTGAATTTTTTTTTTACATGGCTTAGCGATACGATCTGAAAGTTGCACACGGTCGAAGAATCGGCCCAAAAGGAATCAAGGTTTAGTTCATAATTTCCGTGAATCAACTTTTTGCGCCGGTGGGAGAGATCGTTGCTTGTCGGTCGGGAGAAACCAACGCAAAATCGACCCCCGGAAGGTCGAAACGATGGTTGTTCCACGGGTCGGTTTTAGGTTCGACGGAACGCGAGGGATTTATCACGTGTTCGAGCGCCGTCTCGTCGATAATGGAAATTCGTTGGTTCGAAGCGCGAACGGTGGAGGGGACAGCGCCAAAAGACGGGGAAGCGATGGCGCTTTGCGGCAATAAGTGATACTTGAATTTCAAGGTCAAGGACCTCCGCCGAGGGGAAGTCGCGCAATTATTCGGGGATTGGGCTAGTCGCCGTTTTCTTACCCCCTCCATTCTTTCGCGTACCTCCGTACTCGGCTTTCATAACGATTCGTTAAAGCGGTTTTTTGTTTTTTTATTCTTTTTTTTATTAGATCTTTTTATCAGTTTAAAAATTTAAAAAAAAAAAAATTTTATATGGTCCCGATCTTTTGTCGATTAACCCACTGAAAAATCGCGGTTATTCTTCGTCAATTCTCGGTACTCGGATAAATCGATGTTTCACGGTGACTACCCCTTTGTCCCGCTGGATGGAGAAAACGTGGCGACTTTCGATCGGTCGCGAAGTATCGAATGGGGGCGGGTTGCCTGGCGACAATGCGACTAAGCGAACTGGAAATTCTTTACGTAACACTCAGTTTTTTTTTTTTTTTTCTTTTGCGAAAAATCGTCAAAAAATTGTCTTACAGTCGAAAAATTCTGAAAAGTGTTGAACTGCACGAATTCGCACTCCACGCGCAGTTTAATTAAAAAAAAAATCGTAGGCCGCAATAATAAGAAAAATCTTGCCCTTGGAAAAGAAAGAGTGTATAATTATTCTCGGCGAAATGTCACATCCGTAGCGGCAATGAAGCTGATGCGAGCTCAGCTGCGTAGAATTTCCGATGACCACTTTCTCGTTCCTTTGAGTCATCCGTGTCCCTCGGCCCGATTACTCGGGTCTATTCTGCACTTTGCAGGGTGCATTCCAGCCTGTAACCCCTCGCTTGTCCTATATCTTGGCTCTAGTCATCCTTCTTATACGTGCTCTTTTTTCTTTTTTTTTTTCGCCCCGTTTTCGTGACGCTCGGCAGCAACAGACAGCGAAACTGCGGAGCCATTCAATCCCGACCTTTGCCTCGCATTCAAACCGGAGCAGGTCACATGCGGGCTCGCGATATTAAAATCCCCACTGCACGTCTCGACTTCGTCATCGGCGGGGTGCTTCTCTTCCCGCTTTGTCACTCTTGGCCCCCTTCTCGCTGAATACAATCTTTCTCATCTTCCTTTCCATTCCCTCGGACTTGTTATTGTCGGAATTCCTACCCGTACGGCACTTTTACGTAACCCAGCCCCTGCTGCGACCGCAGCTGACTCGATCCCACTGTTTTTTCATTCGCCAAGGACCCAAGGAAGCTTCGAAAAATCTGTGCCCGTGCAGATCCGAGTCTCCGGACCTTTTCCTAACGCGTTCATTCAACGAACGAATCACTACTTACCGAAAGGTTACGCGAGCGCATAATTATCAAAGGTCGGAACCTAAGTCCAGAATCGCAGAAAAAAAACACTGGAAAAAATTCCAGCCGCCCCGGCCGGGAATCGAACCCGGGACGTCCGCGTGCGAGTCCGAGCCTCATCCACGGAGCCATCGCTCATCTTTGTTCATCGTTAGTATTTACGCCTTATCCATCGCAACTTCGCTTCCCACCAAAATCTTTGATATGGTAAAAATTTCGGTATCGAGACATGTCGAAGCGTTAGCGGATGCTGTACAGAAATTATATAATATTCAAACGAATATCAAATATTTAAAAAAAGTTTTATCGATTAGTCGAACAATTTGTATTTTTACAGTTCTTTAATGATGCGATGCGTCCTCGAAAGAAAATATTTTTCATTTCTCTGACTCTTTTTTCTTTCAATGTTTCTCCGAACGCAGCGCCGGTGACCAGCATGTTATGCCAGAAATACAGCTGCCGCGCGGTCGTCTTCATCGGCGGCCTCTTTTGCGCCCTCGGTCTCACCATAAGCTACTTCGCGACGAGCCTCGTTCATCTCTTTTTCACATTCGGCGTTCTCACAGGTTGGCAAAACAGAATACAAATGCACGATGAAAGATGGAACAAATAGGAAAAAAAAGAAAAAAAAACCGATAAGAATACTCGATGCTCGAAATATGTTTAAAAAAAAAACGAAAAAAAACCGGAAGAATGTAAAAAAATCCGGAAAAAAACCTACCGGGTACACGTTTTTGTTTCTGCTTCTCTGTTGACGATTCGAAGCGCTGGAATAATCACTAGTTGTATCTTCTGCGATATCCGAAGCGGCCTCGCGATCGTGGAATAGCTAAAAATTGATCTTTCAAAAAAAAAAAAAAAAAAAAAAAAAAAAAAAAAAAAAGGGACAACTATTTACTTTTTTATGCGAACGATTTAAAAAAACAATGCGAGTATACGCGGTAATGGTGGATTTTTCAAAAAACGAAAAAAAGATGAAAATTAAAGTTGTTTTTTGGCGAAGGCGTTCCAAAGGAAATATAAAAATAAACAAAAAAATTAGATCCTGAGAGTAATCGATTTTTTATTTGATGGGATAGTATTTCAGATAACGGGCTATTCCGCGTTATCCTCTCAGGCCTAAAGCGCAAGACGCGCCTTGTCCCCCGTTCGAGACTCGTCGCAAAACGACCCGGAATCCGGAACGACTTATTAACAGGAGTTCCCGTCGTGTTCTCTAAGTCGAGAAAATAACAGAGAGATGCAGAACACGTGCGTGTACTTTTCATTCTAAAAAAACGAAAAAAAAAAAAAAAAAAAAAAAAAACAATAAGAAAATACACATATACATTACAAAAAGAAAATACAACCACTATAATGCGATTATCGATAATGAATCGCTCGGCGGCACTATTGTTTCTTTTGAATCGATAAAAATTGCCTTTTTTTTGTTATCCAAAAGAATGCAAGTAGATTTCGATACTCGTGAATCTCGTGTTAATAGTCCATACGCTAAGGGTCATCCTGTGTCCGAATGGGATTCATGAAAGATTCCTTTCGCAAACTCTTACGATTGGCGTTCTAAATCAAATGAAATTGGGGACTTCAAAAAAAGTTGGTCCAATTGTTTATTGCATTTGTTGAGACGCTGAAAAATCCGGCTTTTCGGTGATCATAACTCGAGGCAACCGTCGACTGCGATTAAATTCAGGGTTTACGGCAAAAAACCCTAAAAGGAAAAATCCCCGACACGCACCAACTCGACGTACTGCCCTCATGAATGATAGAATTGGGGCCTAATGAGACAAGGAAAAGTACCATCGAAGTCGATTTTTTGGCCCATTTTGCCCCTACCCAACTATGCCCTGGTCTCATTGTGTCCCAATAGCCTTTTGCCCCGGCACGCCATTCTGCCATTCTAAAAACGTTCCCGGTGCCCGAGTTCACTGGACCTTCAACGTCCCTCGAGAGAGTTTGGAGAACGATCATTTCACGCGCCTCATCCGCGACGCAGGACGATCCCCAGCCTATGGGCTGTGAGTCATCACCGACTGAACGATCTTTGTCCCCGTCGCAAAGGTATCGGCGGTGGATTGTCAACGACACCGGGAATAATAATCGTCTCGCAGTATTTCGACAAGCATCGGGCCCTGGCGAACGGCATATGCGTCTCGGGCACGGCGGCCGGAAGTTTCGTCTTTCCGCTGCTGATCGAGACGCTGGTGGCGAATTTCGGCTTCCACGGCACGATACTCTTGCTCGGCGGTTGTATGCTCCACGTCTGCGTGAGCGCGACCCTCTACCGTCCCCTGGAGGACAATCGCGCGGCGATACTGGAGTCCGCGGTGACGATCGCCGAGAGAACGAAGGCGGCGGAGATCGCGGCGGAGGAGAACCAGCAGATGCCGACCAAGCAGCAGAGGCTCGAGCTCCTGTTCGCCAACGACTCGACGGCGCGGCACAACCTGCTGAACGAGCTGTTCCATCAGAACAGCGTGGTGGCGGTCGAGCTGACGGACAGCGAGGAGGAGAAGGACATCCTGGGCGAGGGTCTGCAGATGAAGCCGATATCGAAGATACGGAGCTCGAGCATACTGCACAGCGTCGAGGACCTCAGCACGGACTCGACCTGCGTGTACAAGGCCCGAGCGTCGCTGCGCTCACTGAGGTCGTCCACGGCGACCGCCGTTTGTCCCGTCGTGCCGAGGGAGCCACCGATGCCCGAGCAGGAATCCGCGAGCGTCGCTCGTCGCACGTGGTCGCAGAAAATCGCCCGATACATCGACCTCAGCCTGTTGAAGAACCCACAGTTCATCATGATGTGCCTCTCGGTCAGTCTAATGTCAACCGGAAGTCCCTACATGCTCTACTATCTTCCCGCTTACGTGCACGCGGCCGGCTACACCAAATCGGAAGCCGGCTATCTCGTCGCCATATCGGCGGCGCTCGATCTCTGCGGGAGACTAGGCCTCGGGTGGTTGTCCGATCTGCAGCTTTTCGATCGACGAAAAGGATACATCGGAAGGTAAACAGGCTTGTCATTCATTTCCAATAGGTCTAGAGGCGTAGGGACGATGCACCGTTCCTTTTTCCACGGGAGGTAAAGCCGGGAAGCTGCTTTCGGGATCTCCGGCAGCACTGGCTACAGAAAATGCGAGGCGAGCCGTTCAAAAAGTTACTTTATCGCACGAGTGCGTAAAAAGCGTGTGAAAACGTAACTTTATCGCACGATTGCGTCAAAAGTTTGCGAAAAAGTTACTTTATCGTACGAGTGCATAAAAAGCGTGTGGAAAAGTTATTTTATCGCACGGCGGCCCGAAAAGCGTGCGAAAAAGTTACTTTATCGCATGAGTGCGTGAAAAGCGTGCGAAAAAGTTGCTTTATCGCACGAGTGTGTAAAAAGCGTCCGAAAAAGTTGCTTTATCGCACGAGTGCGCGGAAAGCGTGACTTTCGTTTACTTTATAATCCGTTTGAACCCGATGATTCCACAAATGTCGGTTAATAATGTTTGTGTCTGTGTTCTCTTTGAATTCAAAGTATCGTCGGTGCTGGAGTTGCTGTCCTGGCGATTCCAATGGCACACTCGTTCTACGTGCTCGCATGCTCTGTCGGCATGTACGGACTCTGCCTCGGATGTTGGTTCCTCCTTGTTCCCGTGCTTCTCGCCGATCAGTACGGTACCGACAAGATATCATCCAGCTACGGTCTCGTCCGAATGTTTCAGAGCGTCGGAGCCATCTCCATACCGCCTCTCGCAGGTGAGCAAAAATATTGAAATGTTTTTTTTTTTTTTTTTTTTTTTTCAAATAAGTTGAAATTGCACATTGATCAATCGTTGATCGATATTCGCTCGAAAATTCGTTAAGAAAAAAAAAATCATTAATTCAACAAAAAAAAATGATAAATTAATTTTTTTAATAAACTAATTCTCAACGGCGTTCGTTCGCGAGTAATTTTATCCGGTGTCGCGTCGTCGGCTAAAAAAATCGGTTGCAACAGGGTGATGTGAAATTTATAACCGCGGTAACGATTATCGACGACAGTGGCGAAGATAGCAGGAACGACCTCGGCGAGTGCGAACCTAATCGATACGCGATACCAGCCACGTGTCTCTCTTCCAGTCTAATACGCACTATGAAATACTCCGATAGCGAGCGCTCGCTCCATCCTCGGCCTATCGAACGAGCCGGCCCATTCGCAACTTATTTCGCGCCTCGAAACTGACTCTCTTCAATTCTTTATCTCTCATCGCTTTCCGACGAGATTCTCGCTCGTGCGATCCAACGTTTCCGGGTTCACAGACGATTCTATCTCGATTATTAGTCGCCGCAATCGATCGAACGAGACGATAGAGCGATTTTCGGTCTCGAATAAAAAACGGAGCCGTCGACGTCAAATCGAGCCATAACCAGAGTTGAACAAAGTGCCAAAAAGTTCTTCGAGTACGAATTTTTTTTCGGCTTCGGAGCGCCGTTTCGAGTACTCGATTGTTTCTGAAATGTTGAAATTTTTTTTTTTTTTCTTCAATTTGTTGATAACATTTTCGATCTATTATCGGGCAAAGTCAATCTTAGACTGATTTTCCGCGCGGTTCGAGGTCCGGAAAAACGCAAGACTCGTGGCTCTTCGTCGTTAGGCATCGTGACGTCGTTTCAGGGACAAGGTCGGCCCCGGAGAATGACAATTATCCACGTAACAAGGCCGCTTAATTTTCGCCAGGGCGGCTTCGAAGTTCTCGGAGATACGAGAACGCTGCTCTCGCCTCGAGCTAAGTACCACTTTCGCTCCATCCGAAGTTGACGAAAAAAAAATAAAAAAAAAAAATAAAAATGCTGGAGAATCACCTCTGTGCCGAAGGGAGAATAAAAAGTATGCCTCGCCTATCACGCTCGGACAATATTTGCCAAAAACAATTTACCGAAAAATAATTTACCGATCGAACATTCCGCCGGAATGACAATTCACCGACCGAACAATCCGCCGAAATGACAATTTACCGAAAACACAATTGACCGGAAATACAGTTGATCGAAATTACAATTGGCTGGAAATGCAGTTGATCGAAATGACAATTGGCCAAAAATACGATTGATCGAAATTACAATTGACCGAAATGACAATTGACTGAAAATGCAGTTGACCGAATTGACAATTGACTGAGAATCCAATTGGCCGAACTTACGATTTACCGAAAATACAATATACCGAAGACGGACAAAAAAAAGAAAAGGACGGACTATTGTTTTTTGGTCAATTGTATTTTCAGTAAATTACCTTCGAGCAATTGTTTCATCGGTCAGTTGGTTTCGGCAATTTGTCCCATCGGTCAGTTGGTTTCGGCAAATTGTCTCATCGGTCAGTTGGTTTCGGCAAATTGTCTCATCGGTCAGTTGGTTTCGGCAAATTGTCTCATCGGTCAGTTGGTTTCGGCAAATTGTTCTTCGACCAATTGTTTTCGGTATATTTTTCGGGAGCCCAATTTTCGCGGCGCCCTCGGCATGCCCTAATTTTCTTCGGACTTTCATCCGATTTGAAAGTGTTCGAAATTCTCTTTGAATCTCACGCTTGGCCGGACTGTAGCGGACCCGCTGCCACAGTCGACCGGGCGAAGTCGATAAATTTGCCCCCGAAGTGAGTCGCGCCGCGGCCCTGACAAGGTCATTGGTACGCCGGAAATGTGCGATATAGCGATCGATATAGCTTCCCGAGTGCGAGCGAAGATCCGAGAAGTAGAACGATGATGTTAAAAAAAAAAAAGAAAAAACGAGTTCCGAAGGGAAAGGGAAGAGGAGAGTGAAATATCGTTGAATTCAACGCGAGTGGATTGCTGCAGTAAAATCAGCAGGCCCGCCTTCAACTCTTCATACGCTCGTGGGATCGTAAAATCGAGTATTTTATTTTTTTCTTTTTTTTTCCTCGAGCACTGACCCAATTGATCATAATCGGCATCGTGACAACAATGTCTTTATCGATCTGCGGTAACGCTGAGCCATTGGCACCGAGTCGAGAGATGATAAGAGTCCTCTTCTCCAAACGTGCCCCCCACCCCCTCCCGACCCCTTCAAGGAGGGTGAAACAGTCCCTGCTGAAAGTGAGATTGCAAGCGAATTTCGAATACTTCGGAATGAGATAAAAAATCTTCGAAAAAAATCGAGGAACCGATTTGTGATAAAAAAAAAAGTTTCACCTACGACGATTCGAGGAACGTTTTTTTCCGACTTTGCGATGAATTTATGGCGAGAAATTATTTCTTTGCGGCGTCGCTCTGGCGAAACTCTCTTCGAATCTGACTTTTGGCTGGGACTGTAACGACACTCCTCGAGCGACGATCGAACAAATATGTTATTGACAACCGCGGAGCAATCGCTTCGGAATCGTGTTTGCGTAATTTCGATCGGCGGTCAGTAATCACAGCCTCGTTTTGCGTCGAAGAAATCAAGATCCGCCGTGACGTTATCGAGGAATCGCTACGTCGCGCAGTGTCACGCGCTCGGGGATGCCGCAGATTGTTTTAGGCATAAATCTCCTCGCCTAAACTCTCCCAGACGAAATCCATGATTCCACTGGACGAAATACCACTTCGAAGAAAAAAGAGTAATCGCAAATTAATGAAACTCGGACTGAATCACCCGCGGATGAAAATCCCCCCTAGCCGTCATTCCACCGGACGAAATTCCTCCTGGGCATGATTCCACTGCACGGAATTCCCCCTGGCCATGATTCCACCGAACGAAATTTCTCCTGACCATGATTCCACCGAACGAAATTCCTCTTCGAAAAAAAAGAAGCGAGCGCAACTGAATAACACCCGGACAAAATCACCCGGGGACAAAAATCCCCCCTGGCCATGATTCCCCCTGACGAAATACACCTTCGAAAAAAAAGGTGCGATCGCAACTGAATAAAACCTGGACGAAATTCCCCTGGTCAAAATCACCCTCTGACAAAATTCCCCCTGGCAATGATTCCACCGGACGTAATTCCTCCTGGGCTTGATTCCACTGCACGGAATTCCCCCTGGCCATGATTCCACAGGACGAAATTCCGTTTCGAAAAAAAGGCGCAATCGCAACTGAATAAAACCCGAATAAAATCCCCCCGGTCAAAATCGACCTCGGATCGAAATCCCCCCTGACAAGAATAACAATTGAAGCAACTTTTCGTAAAACAAAGCTTCTTGAGGATGCCGAAAATGACGAGCCTATCTTCTTGCAAACAAAGCTTGATAGACCGCACCAGAAGAAGGAGAGGAAGCAATACGACAATGCAATTGACATCATTTTGTTTTGTGATTCCAGGCTATCTGCGCGACGTGACCGGAAGTTACTCGGTCTGTTTCCTGTGCATGGGAACTTGCATGGTTCTCGGTGGACTGCCGCTTTTGCTTGTGTCGAGCGAGATAGTACAGAAATCGTCGAGCACGCTGCAGGTTAGCGTTACCGAGGAAGCCAGCAAGGACGTACCTTCGGCGACCACCAAGGAATAAAGGAAGAAGAAAAATTGAGAAAAAAAAGGATCATTCGCATGTACGCTGTATTTATTTTTCGACGAGTTGCAAAATGAAAAAAAAAAAAAAAAAAAAAACGAAAATTTTTGTCTCGTCTCCGCATGAGAAAAGCCGCGGTTTCTTCGGAGCGCGTTTTCTTCGATGCGGAAAGAAAAAAAAAAAAAAAAAATCGAAGTTCATCGAGGTGGAGAAAGAGAGAGCGCTGTCGAGCGGAGCGAAAATAAAAGTATAGTTTAGTAGAAAATTGTTATCGGCACGTTTGAACGCGTGACCGTGTAATATTTGCGGATACGAGGAGACGGATAACTCGAATGCGAGACGACGCGAGAATGTGCGGGAATGAAAGGGAATCCTATTTTACGGGAAGGGGGGAATTTCTAACGATGTTACGCCGAAGTGATGACCGATAAAAGAAATTACGAAAAACGTAATGAAATTAAATTTAAAAAAAAAAAAAAAAAAAAAAAAAAACGAAAGTGCTTCGGCGCCGATGCGGACCGAAATTTTTTTCGGGTTTCGCAATTCATATTGTAATTTACGAAATAAAAATAAACGCCTTCTCTGACGATGTTGGGAGACGAGGGATTGCGAGCTGCTGACAGAATGGAAGAGGGAGAGAGAGAGAGAGAGAGAGAAAAACTGGAAAAAAAAAAAAATGGGCGACTGCGACGTTCGCCCCTATTGACGTAATAAAAGAATTATTAATGAGCTCGTCATTGTTTGTTCTTTCGCAACGCTGTTTACCCCGTTATGATAATTAGTCGATTCAGCGAGAGCCGACCTCGCCAATCTGACTTTTCTGTTTACGAATAAAAATCATTTGATTGAAAATACAGGCGTGTTTAACTTCATAGATTGCAAAATCGAATTTTCGTACGTTCATTTTGTAAAAAAGGACAAAAATGCAATTTTAAATAATTGGACGAAATTCTGAAGAAGTCCAGCGTGTTTAGAAAAATTAACAAATTATTTTTATTCTTTATTGTTTATCTTTATTTTATTATTATTGTATTGTTTATTTATTTTTTATTAAAGAAAAAAGTTCGGTTGCCGGATGACTAGTGAAACAACTTTTGTTCTGTTTTTTCCATTAATTTGTTAACGATAATTTTCCAAAATGCAATTTTGAATGATTCGGCGAAGTTCCGAAGAAATTGATACTTTTTTTTTTCTATGAAACCACTTTATAGAATCCGATATTAAAAAAAAACACCAGTATACTTTCGGGAAAGAAAAAAAAAAAAAAATGGCATCGAAAAAATCATAAATAACAAAAGTCCATCGCTGTCAGACTTTCCAAGCGTCATTGGTCAATTCGAATCCGTCAGCTCCAATCGTCGATTATCGAGTAAGTTAAAGACTGCCATCGATCAGCTCGACGATAATCGTGAAACTCAGTGTTCGCAGATTCGGATATTTCGCCGGGTAAGAAGTCGGCCGAGGTGAAAAACAAGCGGAAGAGCGGAAGAAAAGAAACGAATCGGAAGATTTGTAATACGAAGAGACGAGCCGTTTGGAATCACGAATGGACCTCGCCGAAGTTGCTTCGCGGCTATGGAAAGTTGGCGGTTCATCAGATAGTCCGAGGTCCGTTTTCGTCGCCGAGACTGATTCGAGCGTCGGCCTGGATCGTCGATCGTTCGAAGATCGGTAAGGACGACGAGCGAAGAACGGACATTCGCCGCGGAATCCCGGATCCGTGGAGCGAGTATCTCGCGCTAAGAGGACTGTGCGGTGAGAACGATCGGCGAATGGTCCTCGGGCACTTGAAAATCGGTTGCGACAGCGTGCGATTGACCGAGGCGGTATGGACCGATCTCGGTCTGTCTTTGGCCCAGGGGATCCCCGATCCTTGGAAGGAATCACCGTGCGCGATCGGTAACGCGATTGTACCGAGAGAACCGCACCGACGAACGAGCAAGAAAAAAATCGGTACGAAGATCGTTGAGGACAAAAAAATCGGTATGAAGATCGTTGACAAGAAAAAAATCGGTACGAATATCGTTGAGGAGAAAAAAATCAGTACCGAAATCCTGAAAGATCGGAAAATCGGTACGAAGATCGCCAAAGACAGAAAAATCGGTACACTGATCGTCAAAGACAAGAAAATCGGCACGAAGAGTCTCGAAAATCAAAAAATCGGCGAAAAGATTCTCGAGGATAAGAAAATCGGCGCGAATATCCGCGAAGATAAGAAAATCGGCACGAAGATCTTCGAGGCGATTCCAAGGGAGAGCGAATCGAAGGCTCGGGATTGCTCGAACGATCGCTCGATATCGTTCGACTTGGCGATCAAAGATTCGTCGATCGTCGATCGCGAAAAGATCGCGGAGAAACGTCGAAGAAACGAGCGAAGCTATGCCTCGAGTCGTTCGAAGCGCGAGATCTCTTCCGATCGGGAGGAAAAATCGCTGGCACGGAGAGTCGTGCCGTTTCGCGAAAGATCGCGACTTCTCGAGAACACGGAAGAAGCGATTTATCCCTGCCGAATCTGTCAACCGGAAGTCACACCGACGAGATTGTCGAACGCGACGAAGGGCCGAGAGAATTTCTGGCGGTGCACGAGACACCAACCGGGAGCGTCTTATCGTCTCGAGGCTTTGCGACTGTTCGAGAACAAAAGCAACGATCGCGACGACGGCGAAACGATCGGTAGAAATATCGTCGAATCGGAGAATCTCGACGATCGCGCGAGAGAAAAAACCGTCACCGGTATGATGAAGCGTTTCTTGAGAAACCGGAAGCAAAAGAGTTTGGACGAAGATACGGAGAATGTTGTCGAGTACGAGAGAACCGGTAATATCGGTATCGTCTGTTGTCCGTGCAGTTGTCCGTATCTCCTAGCGGCGTCGCGTCTCGATCGGTACGATCGGCAACGCGAGACGAGATGGCGATCGCGCGAAAAATCGTACGATCGTCGAGAGAGGGATCGGCGAAAATGTCCCGTGCACGGGGAACGATCGAAAGATCGGTATGCCAAAGGCAAAAAGCGGAAGATCGGTAACGGGAAAATAATCAGTGGCTCCGACACGGCGAGAGTAACGAAGAACACTGACCGATCGGCAATGAACAAGCAAGAGAAGACCGGGGAATCGAAGAGATCGGTAGATCGGCACGCCGCGAATGAGGCTTGGCTTCGAGATTCGGACAACGGCGCCCAGGCCGACGTTTCCGATGCATCGAGACGAACGAATATGAGCACGGGAATGACGTCCGTCACGTCGACGACGTTCATCCGATCGATGAACGAGAGTCTTCGGCGACCGAGATCGGTGAAAAATCGAGACGATTGTCGGTGTCTCGACGATCGAGGACAATCCGAATTCAGGAGGCACGACGAATCGTTCGAGCTGAAGCGCGTCACTTACGACAGTACCGCGGAGGATGCCGGGAGATCGCCGATCGAGTCTGACGATCGGCAAAATATCGCGAGACACGACGAGAATATCGGGTCGAGCGCGGAAGGATCGAAAAGCGAGAACGAAGAAGTTACGAAAACGGACGGGCAACGATCGACGAGCCGAGGAAAAATCGTTAGAATCTCGAACATCGGTACGGAACTCGAGGAGGCGATGGGAAAGCCCCGAACGGAAACGCGATCGTCGAGCGACTTCGAGAGTTTGGAAAATAATTGGTTCGCGAGGGAACGAGCGCCGGGATCGGAGGACGATACGTCGTTCAAAATTATCGATCGATCGGCCGCGCGAAAGCGACGAGCGATGAAAAAGCGGAAAGAAATTTTGGCCGAGATCGGCAAGAACGAAGCCATTGTAGCCCAATTCGATCGCAACCGATCTCGGGGAACCGACATGAGCGGCGTTGAACTACATCCGGGCCCCTGCATCGACAAGCCAACAAGTTGGCTCTCCTCTCAGTCCGAAGACGCGAGAAAATTGTCCGCTCGCTCGAAGATCGTGCGACGATTCGTCGGATCGCCGTGCAAAGCGGTCGAATCTTTTTTCAATGATACCTCCAACGATACCTCGAATGATTCCAGACGATCGGGGCTTGTCGAGATTCAGGAAGACGACAAATCGGTACACAAGACTCCGACAATCGAGACGGAGATTCGGAATCTCGATCACGAAGAAGGGGTGGGTTCGTCGAGAAAAATCGAGAATCCGAATGATCTCACGGTGACGAGAGACGAACTATTCGCGAGTCGTGAGCATGATTATGAGCCGAAATGCTACGCGAAATATTGCGCCCAAAAGAAATTCCGTAGTCGCACATTGGGGGAAGAATTGCGTTTGGAATCATGCTCGGATATGGAGAACTGATGGTCATGTCGTATGCGTACGGAAGACGGGAGTTAACAACTGACGAGTCACGATTACGATGGACAAAAATTGTGTTTTTATTTTGTAGATGGATCGTACATGGAACCATGCAGGAAATGACTGAATTTTTCAACATGGAATCATGGAGGAATCAATCGAATTTTCAACATGGAACCGTGGTGGTATCACTCGAATTTTTAAACATGGAACCATGCAGAAAATAATCGTATTTTTTAACGTGGAACCATGCAGGAAATAATAGGATGTTTCAAAGTGGAACCATGTAGTAAATAATAGAATTTTGTAACATGGAATCATAGAGGAAATGGAGGAAACAAACGAATTTTGTAACATGGAACCATGCAGAAAATAATCGATTTTTTCAACATGCAACCATGCTGGAAAAAATTGAATTTTTCAACATGGAATCATGCTGGAAGGAATCGAATTTTTTAACATGGAATCATGAAGGAATCTATCGATTTTTCAACATGGAACCATGGAGGAAACCAACTAATTTTGTAACATCCAATCATGCAGGAATCATTCGGATTTTTTAACATGAAACCATGCAGAAAATATTCGAATTTTTCAACATGGAACCATGCTGGGAAAAATCATATTGTGCTATGTGTCTCGTCTCAATAAATCGTAACGACAACACGTCGTATTTGCGTCATGAATCATCAAATACAATTGTATGTCACGAGGGCGAGAAAAAAAAATCCAATATCTCGATAGATGATAACCCGGAGATGGGAATCATGAAATTGCCCGCGAATACTTGGACTGAGCCTAGCGACGCGATATCGAGAATTCTATTTCTTTTATCACGCTCAAGATTCGCGAGATGAGAACGTTGATATATCAATGTTTCTGTTTTCCTTATATCCCCGAGAACAACGTTCAATTATCGTTGCATAAGTCCATGTCATCGAAAGCCTAGTCGATCAACATTCCAGCAATAACATTATCGGCTGCTTCGAATAATCTGTTGCACAATTTTATTTTTATCATCATCTTCATTGTTACTACTATCGTTATTGTTATCAACATTGTTATTGTTGTTGTTGTTTATTGAAGCACATTTTTTTTTCAATTTTTCAAAAGAAATCAAAAATTCGAGATCAAAGAAAAATGTGGAAAAAAGAATTTGATACAAATTAAATTTTTCATGTAAAAAGAATATTGTTACATCGCGTCGTATTTCATTCTCGACTATCACGGACTCCGGTTTTCCCGGGTCACAACAATGCGATAAATCGTGTCGGATAAACAAGTCCAGAAGTTCCGCAACTCTTCGTCAATCGCGACCGATTCGCGTTTATTCGAGCGACATTTCCCGTGAATTTTTCGTCATCTCGCGCGCGCCCAACGCCGAAAGCCGAATGTTTTCGCCGTCGTCGCATCTCGGCGCTGATTCGTTCGCTAATATATATATTTATATGATTCGTAGAAAAACATCGTCGTTTGTGTTTGCGTCTCGTTGAGAAGACGTCAAATAGGCGTTCCGGACGATAATGAATAAGGTCGTCGTCGCTCGCGTGTGTTGTTCGTACGCACAGTCACGAGGACGAGCGCAAGAAACGAATTGGACTGCGCGCGACGAGCATCGTCGGATGCGACTGTCGGCCCGCTGGCGAAGTGACGCAATTTTCTGCGTTCGCTGCCCGCAGCGAGAGAGAGAGAGAGAGAGAAAGAGAGAAAGAGACGTGACAATGGGTAGATTTCCGTCCGTCGATTCCCATTCTCGTAACGCACGCCGGTGGCCTCGCGATTCATTAGTTACTGCCGATGAATCCTGGTCAGCCGGAATCGTCGTCGCGACGCACGACGAAACGTTTGGCATTTTTTTTTGCTTTCTCAAAAACCTTCGCATTGCTAAATTTTTTTTTTTTCCGAAATATTTGTGAAAAAATTATAAATGAATAATAACAATAACAATAATAATAGTAATTGACGATTATTATAATATTAATATAATTGATAATATCGATTAATATTATTATTATTATTAAAATTAATATCATTAATATTATTATTATTTACAATTATAAATATCTATGAAAATTGAACTATGGATCTATCGTATTTCTTTTGCTTTCTCGCAAAGCTTCGATTTGGTGATTATTTTTTTTTTCGAAATTTTCATGAAAAAAGGTATTTCAATGATCCTCCCCAATTTCCGGAGTGTAACGGACTCGCGACGATGCCAAAAGACGGTAAGAAAGTTTATCGAGGGGCGGAGGGGGCGTTGCGAGCAAGAGAGGAGCAGCGCCGATGTCTGCGACAGACGGAGCGGCGTCGGCGGCGATTAAAAGTTGAGAGGCTCTCGCGCGGCGGCGCTGCACGGAGCCGGCCGCGCTCTCTTCTGCTCGCCGCGAACCCGATTGACCTTTGTCTCGCCGCGCGACGATCCCTCGACCATCGACATTGCGGAATGATGGATTTTTGCATAACACTCCCGACGGGGTGGTGGGCAAATTATTTACGCGACGAGTCACGTTGCGTTACGCACCGTGATCGTTCTCGGGCGGCCGCGCCTCTCGCGCTCGGCTCCGTCGACCTCGGAGCGCGGCAACGCGCGGCCCACTCGCTCGTCTCCGCGTGGGGAAATTCTACTCGACCGCGAGCCGCGTCGGCTCTCGCGATACGCACAAAAAGAAAAAAAAAAGAAAGAAAACAACACATTCAGCTTGACCCGCAGGAACGTATCGGAGCTCCGACGCGATCGCGCTCTAATAAAGAAACATTCCTCGCTGGCAGCCCGAGCGATAGCGGAATCATGAAACGCGAATCGATACATACGATTTGACGCCCGAGTCAACGTCGCGAATCTAACATCGCGGACGGCGAACGGACGAAGGAATTCGAAGACAATTCGAAACAACCGAAAAAAACAATTGAATATAATTTCTTTTTGGAAAAAAAATATTAATAGTTTTTTTTGAAAAAATAATTTATTTTTTGAAAAAAAATGATTAGAAAAGATTTGTAAAAAATACAAAAACTTTTCCATGTTGCGTAAGAATTTCCGTTTGCTCGGCAATTTTTCGACTTTATCATCATTATTTTTCATCGTCGCGTCCTCGGTAACGCGGTACAGACTTTGTCCACAGATCCGCGTTTCGCGTCGTAATGAAAGAAAAAAGAACTGTTATTCGATTATTCCCAGCTGAGTCACGAATTTCCCCGCGCTCGGTTTTATCGCTGGCCTCGATAATCGTTTCGCTCATTCAATTGCCTATTATCGCTCGCGCTGCGCGCGTCGTTGCGATCTGCGCGATCTACGACGAAATTACTCAACCGAATTCAGGCTCGAAGCAGCGAGCTCGTCGCGATCGTTCGAGGGGTTTGATAAGCGCGCGTGCGATAGCGCGAGATAACGGTAACGAGAAACGCGAACGATACACGTCGAGTTCGATGGTTTGTGTCTTGTTAGCCGTGTTTCGGCCCGCGGCGAAAGTATTCGGCACAATGGAACGGAATGGAAGCGCCGCTTCGACGTATATCGAACGATGTACGCATCGCGAAGGTCCGCGTTGACTCCACTTTGGCCACTTTGCTGCGGTGACCAATTACGCCACAGCGGTAACTGAAAGGCGCAACGGCAACAGGCGGGCACATGGACGAGATATCCGCATGGGACTCCATTCAATTTCTCTCGATGAGGATAATGACGATGATGACGGTCGTTAAGCCTCGTTTCCCGTCTCGGATAACCCAGCATGATAGACTTTGGCGCGGGTATCATTCAAGGCCGAGCGTGGTCTAGTGGGCTAGGCGCTCGCTTCGCACGCGGTCGGCCCGGGTTCGATCCCCGGTTTGGGCGCTCATGGGATGGTTTGTCCGAAAGACCTTTTCTGGCAATGGTGAATCGAATTCCACCTCAGATCGTAGACAAGTTCTTTTCTCGCGTATGAAACCCATCGTTGCTCCGACGAGAAATCGGAAAAAAACGTTCACCGAGCGACGAACGCAGAAATCGGGAGAGCGAGCAGGGCAATATATTGTAAAAATGTCGAACGGAGAAACACGACGACGTTTCTCTGTCGCGTCTGGCTCTCGAGCCTTCCGAAAACTTTCCGCTCGGCGTCGTCCCGACTCCTATTACCGTGGCGTTCGTAAACGCCGACTCCCCGGCTGAAATTCTTTTGTTCTCGATCCCGTCTCGCACAATCGACGAGGCTCTCGGATACGTGCCGAGAAATAAACTTTACCGTTATAAGGCTCGTTGCCGTACAATGGATTTAACGATTTTTCCGAACTTTTCTCGACGATCGAACCCACCTACTTTGTTCTCTTATTTATCCATCCCGAGTCTCGATCTCGCATCGATCAACGAGACACGGCGAACGGTCGAGACGAGCTCAACGCATTTTTGTTGTTCCCGCAAGAATTCCCGCTGAGTTCCGAAAGATAAAAGGAACGCGCTCGACAAAGTTTATCCCATTTTCCTCCTGTTATAATATCAATAATAATAATAATAATCATTATTTTTTCGCCGTTTTGAAAGCTTCCGAGCGCGTTTTCATGAAAAACTCAAGACATATTTTTCTCCGCCAATCCGAAGCTTCGCGCGGAACGAAAACCTGGAAAAAATATGTTTCATCGCGCGAACAAAGCTCACTCGGCGAGTGATCAGTGGTATCGAATAGTCGCGCGATCGTTGAGAAGCGAGCCGATCGCGACGGGAGAGCGTTTTCCGCGCGCCCCTCTCCGGAGCGCTCGTACGCCGTGCGAGCCGCGCAAACAGCTGATCGGGCGCCCTCGTCGCCCCGGAGCCCCGATGGCGATCGCTCGAGTCGCGCGCTGTGGCATGTGACGCGTCAGTGCGCTGTTGCTCGTCACGGAACGTGCACGCTCGTCGGCCGCGCGCGCCTCTCCATGGTACACCGAACGCTCAGCCCGCGACAACGAACTCTCGACCGCCGTCGCGTTTCATCCTCGTCGCTCGGCTCGCCCGATTGAACTTTCGGACAAAAACGAGATTCCACGAAACGCGCGCGTTTTCCGCCTAATATTCGCTAAAAAAAAAAATATATATATATATATTCGTTTCGCGCGAGAAAGTGCGAGAAAAAGAGGGAATAAAAATCCGTGCGCGAAGTCGGCAAGTCGCGGGTTTCTTATGTGCGGTCAAAGGCGTTTGCGCTATCAGCGTCGAGCAGCGAGGCGGACCGACGACGGCGCGGTGTCGGTTTCCGCGGTGCATCGACAGCCGAGAGAGTCCATGAACTCGCCGGACGAAACGAACGAGGAGGACAGCAGCAGCGGCAGCGGGACCGGCAGCTTCGCCGACGAGATTCACGAAGGTCGATGATCAGCCGACGAACGGCGGATGCCCAACCGTACGAGTCACGGAAGCACAGAGCCGCGTCGACGCTCCTTTTTTTCACTACCACGAGTACCTACGTATCTTACGTACAAGTCATATACATATATATATATATACCAATAAATATACGTACAGAAAAAAAAAGCAAGAATTGAGAGGAAAAAAATAAAAGAGGAAAAAAGGAAGACTCGAGCGAGGCGCGCGAAGGCGCGTTGAACAAAAAAAACGCACAGCTGTGATAATATACCTTTAACTATATACAAGGGGAAAAAAGGAGAGAGACACGAAGAATTTTGGTTCTTCGCGATTGACGATATATTCTGATAATCGACTCTCGAAAAAACATATATATATACATATATGTATTGTATATTATATATTGTATATATATTACATATATTGGATTCACTATAATTGTATACGAGAAAAAAATTGCAAGATGATTCGCAACGACAAGGAGCCGGACAATGGAATCAACATTAAGTGCGGAACGGAGAAGGACAAGAGAGGAGAATACAAGCTCGTGTCCATAAAAACGGATAAGGATAGGCAGACGAACGGGAGCGTCGGGAGAAAAGGTAAATGATTTTTTTTTTTTATCGATCGGCTCGATCAGATTCGCGAACTTTTGAACAGTCAAGGCAGTCGCTTCGCGCTCATTCCGCACAGGTTCGAGTAAAATGCGAGAGAATCGCAAATTTTCGATGCTCCGAAAATCCGAAAAAATCCATGCGGATCAACGACGAGATCAATTTTTCAATGGTTCGGAAGTATAAACAAAAAAAATTGTTTATGCTAAAGATGCTAATGAATCAAAAAATAATTTTTTTAACGTATTTCCCGGAAAGCCAATTTTCCATTGAGAAAGAGAGAAAGGAATATGGCAACAATTTCTTTTTTTAATACTTTTATGATGTATATACTTATATATATATATATATATTATTTTTCAATTATTACTATAATTTTTCGCTGAATTTGTGCTCAGTCGGTAAAAAATCGATTTCAACTGTATTGCCGATATTATCGATAAATCATGTATTTTCATTATGAAAGAGCGAAAGCAACAATTTCATTTTTCAAAACTTCTTTTTCTACTTTTATCATCTATATGTTTATATATTTATTATTATTATAATTATAAATTATGACGATATTTTCGTTAAATCAAATAATTTCCACTAACGAGAGCCGGACTCGTACTCGTGTCCGAGTCGACGACTGCGCTCGTCATCGCGCTTTCGCGATAAATCGTCAAGTGCACGATCTCTTCACGTTCCGCGCACACGCATCGCTCTCTCGCGTGGCGAACGAGCCCCAGCTCGTTCACGTGGATTATTCGTGAGCGCGACAAAAAAATCGAGTCCCACGAGCGATCGCGCGCCCGTTCGTCGCGAGCCACGTTTCTCTCCCACCGATACTTGTGACGTACAGTAGAAAAAATACGAACGACATCCCCGGGGTTTGCGAAAAAGGAAATCAACGATACGGAGAATTTATCAGCGGCGAAACGCTACGAGCGTCGTGTGCTGTATCCTTTGTTCGCGCTCGAGAGTCCGGGCGCGCGCGGGAGGGGAGCGGAGATTGTGAACGTCCGCGCTCTCCTAGCGCGTGAAGCCCCGACGATCGGACTTCCACGCGCGTTTCGATATTCCAGCGCGTCCGGCCCGGCGCGAACGTTAGTTTTTCGCGAAATCATTCGTTGACTCATTTCATTTCGCACAAGTTCGAGGATTTTGAGAGGAACTGGGAATTGAACTGCAAACACTTCTCGATGGTATAGAAATCTGACAAAATTCATGGACATTAAAGGTACTGAAAAGATGAATTTTTCATAAGAACGATTCCAAATTGTTATTAACAAATTGATGAAACGAAAAATCGTTCAACACATTTCCAGGCAAGACAACTTTTTTTTTTTATGAAAAAAATTCTTTTATTTTTCCGAATACTTATGAATTTTTTCAGATTTTTCGGTTGACTCTGAATTTGATGATTTTCCACACATTTTTTTCATTGAAAAAAAAACTGAAGTCAATAAAAAAAGCGGAAAAAATTCATACGTAATCGGAAAAATAAAAGAATTATTTTCGTTAAAAAAAAAGTCGTGTTGTCGGCAAGTTTCTTGAACAATTTTTTAATAACAATTTGGAATTATTATTCTGCAAAATTAATCGTTTCGCTGCCTTTAATGTGCATGAATTTTTTCAGATTTTCCATCGAGACGTGTTTGCAATTCACTCTCAATTTCCTCGAACTTATGCGAAATGAACATCTTACGCATGGACTACCTTAATGAGGTAAACGGCCCAGTTTGCGAGCCCGATGGCGGATTTTTGACTGCCATAAATACAGGTTTTGTCAAATCATGATCCAACTACCGGCTAATTAAAGAATTTGAATTCATAGAAACTCTTTGAATTCCATTTAATTTGAATTTTCTATTCCTTTTTATTCAAAAATACGAACGTTTTTTGACTTTTTCTGAAATGTACAGTATAATCAGTTATAGACAAAGAATTACCGCCTTGTGCCCTTGGTCGGTTCAATACATGTTAAGAACTAACACTAACAATGTATAAATCAATATTTAAAAAAATAAATAAACAAATGAATAAATAAATAAACAAGTTAATCGATAAACAAATTAATGAGTAAATAAATATATTTTAAAGTAAAGAAAGTTACGCGGCGAGAGAAAAGCCACAGTGAGTGAGGTCAAGGATTCCCAAGCTGTGAGGAACCCTCGTTGCGCTCCCGAGCGGTTAGCACAATTATCGAATAGCGAGGGAGAAGGGAAGGCTTCGTGTATCGTCCGGGCAACACCCAGGGCGCATCGTCGACCGCGCCATATCTGCCCTTTTTCGCCTCTACCGCACCGTTTCCCAGTATTTACATTTTGGCTACGGCACACACACACACTTGAACATTGCTGCGATTCGTGGTCGCAACGAATATCGAGTCGTTCGTGCGGACGCGCAAGATCGCCCCAAGCGCTTCCAGCACCGCGAAGCGGCGGAGGGGCGAGCGCGCTGTGGCGCCTCCTCGCGGCGGAACAACGCATAGCTCGCCCCGCGCCGCGCCGCGACACTGCGCAGCCTCGACGAGCAATCGCGGGCGTTCTTTTTATTTTTCCTTTTTTTCTCGAACGCGCACACCGCAGGATTTCCTACTTTCGTTCATTTCTCGTTCGAGCAGCTCGTCGTTTAATCGTTTCGAGGTTTTCGGCGGCCTTTTCGCGCTTTTGGCGGAATCGTCGCTGACGGCGATTCGAGACTTTGTAGCGCCGTCTCGGTCCATCCTGTTGGCGCAGCGCCCCCCGCAGCGCCCCCCGCAGCGCCCCCGCGCGCGACTCCCTTTCGAGTCTATACGCTCCTAGCCCTGTCGCGGCTCCGACGCGTCACCGACCTCGGGCCGTTTCCCGAACGATAAAACCGCAACGACGAGCCTCGAGACGGGGAGAAGAATGCTTTTCGAGCCGTGAGTCTTCGCGCGAACGACGAACGACTTCCTTACCGCGAGGTGGCAAACACCGAATTTAGCTTTTCTTTTCGGTTTTAACTTTGTTTCGGGCTTTCCATCGAGAGTGAAATAATGCACATGTTGCGGGTCTACGGCAAGGTTAATAAATGGCACATTAACGATCCGTGACGAGAGCGGACGATGCGGGTGTCGCGTTCGAACCGCGGTCACCGATGCATCGATGCACTTGCGCCCGATTACAAATTATTTCTTTTTTTTTTTTTTTTTTCGGTCCGGATCTTCGATTTGGGGGAGAGATTATTTTTTTTTATTCTCGCATCGTTTTCTCGAAATTTTGGGAAACTTGAGAAAATGAGATAAATAAGAAATGTCGGTGTGTGTGTGTGTGCGCGCGCGCCAATGAAGGCTCTAAGGCAGTTCTGTCGCTCGGTGTTAATTTCGCATAAGTTCGAGAGAAATGAGAGAATACCTTCCGACGATCGGAGAATCCGGTGAAAATTCGTGCACATCGAAGATAGCGAAAAGATTGATTTTGCATAATTTCAAAATGTTCGTGAAGAGTAACGAATTTTTATTATGGGGGAAAAAAGCGAGGTTAATGAGTGATTTGTTAAATAAAAGATTTTTGGTCAATTTGTTGATAACATTTGGAATAATTTTTTATTCAGAATCGATATTTTTCGCACCTTCTACATGTTTGATTTTTTTTTTTCATTTTTTTGTCTCATCGGGAAGTATTCAAAATTCTCGCTAGAAGTCGCGTTGACTCACGTTTTACGAGACTGTACCTCACATACATCCATTAAGGTAGCCCAAGCGTAAGGTGTTCATTTCGCGTAAGTTCGAGAAAATTGAGAGGAATTGGGAATTCAATTGCAAACACTTCTCGATGGTATAAAAATCTGAAAAAAATTCATGCACATTAAAGGTACTGAAAAAATCAGTTTTGCATAATAATTCCAAATTGTTATTAACGAAGTGACGAAACAAAAAATTGTTCAAGAAATTTCCCGGCAATCCAACTTTTTTTTAAATGAAAATAATTTTTTTATTTTTCTGTGTACGTATGAATTTTTTCAGATTTTTTTATTGACATTGAATTTTATTATTTTCCACACATTTTTCTTTAAAAAAAAATTTCAGTCTATTAAAAAATCTGAAAAAATACGCGTGGACTACCTTAAAGTCTCACTAACTGGGCCATTTGCTTTATCGAGCTGAAATTCACAATGCACATTAGGGTCACAAGTTCCCATCTTTGGAACCAATTTTTTTCAAAATCACGCGATTTTTTCGTTCTCATGCCATTTTGGCTTTTCAAAAAAATATCCGTTGGGGCTTCGAACGCCATATTTTTCGAAATATCGGTAAAAAAATGGGAGGAAGCAATTTCTTTTGTCTCGATCGAGTGAGAAAAAACTAAAAAAAGAATGGAATATTTTTTGCGCATATGCCCGTCGTCGTCGATTCCGTCGTTCGCGTTTCGACTGTCAGCTATCGGATATCGAGAATCACGTGGGATTCGCAGCTGGCAGCAGCGACAGCGAGAAGCGTTCCGACGGGCGTGAAAACACCGGCGTCAACGCTCTAGTGGCCCGCAGCACGATCGTTGACCCGAAGATCTTGGCACGAGAAATGAAGGACGACTTCGGATAAAAAGAAATGACCAAGACCGCTCTTAGTAAGGAACCACAAAAGAAAACAAAGACTATTAAAAAAAACCCATTCACGACAATGCTTTTGAATTGAAACGTAAAAAAAAAATGAATTATTTATCGAGCACCGCTATCGTTGTCTTGTCGCACCCTTTCTTATTGTTCCGATCGAATTACGAAATAAAAAATGAGGAAAAAAAAAAAATTTAACAAGTGCGAAAAATGTCCCTTTTCGTACCTGTAACGCGTGGCGAAAGTGGCGTTTTTCAGCAAGGCATACAATTCTACTTCTGCGCACGCCTTTCGAAGCCTAGCGCGAGAAAGTCAACTTTTCACACGCTTTTCGCGCCCTAGTGCGGAAGAGTAACCTTTTCGCACGCTTTTCGCGCACTTTCGCACGCCAGGGGCACGAAAAGGGAGTTCCTTTGCACAAGTTGCAAAAAATATTATGTGATAGACATGAGAAGCATGCGCGCTTCGCAACCTTCGCCGAAAGTCCGTTTTTTCGCACTCGTATCACAAAGCACTGTTGTCGCACCTCTTTTGCGCACGTTTTCGCACTCTACCGTTCTCACGTATATGGCACGACGCGATGAATACTTTTAACGACCGTCATGAGAAAAAAAAAAGCGAAGTTTTTCTTGTATAACTAATAATATTTAAATAAAAAATGATTGACAATTGTATATTCATTATTTATATTATATTAAATATTATATAAACAATATCATAATATTATAATTATACATTATTAATATTAACAAAATTAATAATTAATAATGAATACAATATTATGAATAATGATTGGTTTGGCATAATAATAATTCGAAAATGTTGTCAACAAATTGGCGGAAAAAAATATTGTTCAACAGACCACCGGACTTTTCGTCAAACTAACTTTTTTTTGTTCTATGAAAATAATTCGTTTGTTTCTCGAAATACGTATGAATAGTCACAGAATTTTGTCCGAGCATTGGAAAAAATTGCGTTTTCATTACTTCTATCTGAAAAATTCTAAAATTGCAATTCCGAAGCGTTCGCGTTCTCATCGCTTATCGAAGCGGTCGCTTCGCGCGTGCAGCAACGCCGTTGCTTGACGATTTACCTCGCGAATTTTCATCCGTGCTTTTACAGCGTTGAGTCGTGTATTGCAAACGAAAGTGGCCGTAAAGCAATACCTCAGTAGAACTGATTTAAATAACCTGACCCGACCGGCAATGGCGACACGCATCTCGTTCGTTCGCTTGCCGAGCGCATCGGCCCGTATGCAATGCGAAACGCGACGCGCGCTATCTGCCCGACACCGAGCCCTCTGCTCCTGACCGTGTGCCGGATTGGCGGACGCTCGTTGGATGCCCTTTTTTTTAAAAATAATAATTAACAATTCATTTTATTTATATAATTAATAATTCATTTATTGTATCTAATATATATTTATATACAATAATAATAATAATAATTTATTATTAATTAATTTTTTTTTGCATTTTTTATTTATAAAAATTTTCAGACAATATGCTAAAGTCACGGAGGTACTAGACATGACTAGATACAAAATATATAAATTGCGCTCAGTAATAAGAAAAAATTTGCTGTCTCTCAAAAATACGTGACGTGAAATGCAAAAATCTTTCCTGTGTAGAAAAAGTAAAGAATGACGGCCGGTACTTAAAAAAAAGTATATTCGTAACGAAACGCAGTGATAACAGAAGTTTAATCAATGTAAGCCAAGTGATGGAATAACAAATAGTTTTTTTTTTTTTTAAATAAAAATCGTATAAAATAATTGAAACGAAGCGCGTAAAGCTGATGGGCACGAAGAATCTCATGACTAATGCATGCGTTCGAGAAAAATAGGTCCGTCTGCCCCTTTCGCGAATTGGTCGTCGAGTTTTTTCATCAGCCGCGTTTATACGCGTTTTTTAATACGCGAAGTACAAATCCGTAATAACGGTATAAAAAAAAAAAAAAAAAAAAAAAAAAAAAAGCTACGAAGAGACACAAATATCGCGTCGATAAGCAAAAGAAATTCTGCAATAGTCGAAGAACAAAGAATTCTTTTTCGTCGCCCTCGTTTCACGTAGCCTCGGGGGCCCCGTTGGAAATAGGCCAACGCGCGTGTTGTGCACAATTTTATTTTTTTTTTCTTTTTTCATATACGCGACTAACGGTTCTTCGTTTCCGGTGTTTGCGATGTGTCTCGCGCGGCGTTGGCTCAAGGTTTCGCGAAGCGGGAAGCCGGCCTAGCGACGAAAATATGCCGGACATTTTTTTCGATACGGACCAAATAAGTGGAAAATCACGAAATTCAAAGTGTATTCAGAAAAATGAACGATTCGTTGTCATTAAAAAAAAAAGTTGGTTCGCCGCGAATTTGCTGATCAATTTTTTTTTTTCATAAATTCGTTGATAAAATTTGGAAATTTAAAAAATGCAGAATTAATCTTATCAGTGCCTTCGGCTTGCACGATTTGAGATTTTTGTCCTGTCGGGAAAATCGCGAAACATTGAGAAAAAAAAAAAAAACGCGTATTAAAGACAACGATGGAGATAAGCTAGCCGGAAAGAGGTCGTTGAGTGATGATTTACCGCAACACGCCCATTAACCGATCGTTCTCTCCGCCCGCGAGTGGGTTACACAGCTACGCTTGCGCGTGACCGCAACAATGAGATAGTTGTGTTGTCCGCTGTCCGAGAACCCGGCGTGGACCGGTTCGAACCCAACTCGACAGAGCGATCGCGCGCTAGGCCAGGCGTCATCGGGCGATATCGCGAGCGCGAATGTCAGCTCTGCCTGGATTCGTGCGGTAAGAAAAACCGGTTTCCGGTACCTCGCGGTACAATGAACGCTCGCGTCCGTTGGGAAAAAATGTTCAACATTTAGAAAGATCGGTTTTTCACAGCAATCATTCCAGAATGTTATTAACAAAGTGATGGAAAAAATGAAAATTCACTTATAAAAAATATTTCAACATTTTTTAATTTATATAAGAAAAAAAAAAATATTATTATAATATTATGATATTGGAGATTCAGAATATTTAATATAATATAAATTATAAAATTTTGAAATATAAAAAAAAAAAAAAATTATTTATCATTATAATTATAATATTATATTAATTTATTATTATAATTTTATCGAGAAGTATTCCAAAATTCATGTGTGAGAAGTCGTTACACGAATAAAAACTTTAAAAAAAATAACTATGTTTTTATCGAGAGAATTGAGAGAGAATTTCCGGGCTCTCGTGAATTATGATACGCCAGTCGCTCAGTCAGCTGCCGCAGACGCCCCCGATGGCTCGTTGTGTGTCTGTATACATTCCGGCTTTATAACTCGAACACGAGGCGCTCGACTGACAATGCCGAACCAGAGATATTTTATCGCGAGCGATCGCGGGAGCCATGAAAATTCTTATGTAAATCGTCGAGCTTCTCGTCGCGCTCTTCGGAAATACTCGAATGTATTATTTACAGATTTTCTTCAAGGTCTCGCTTCACGAATTTGATCTGGAAATTTGTTTATTACGTTGTGCCGTTCTTCTTCGGCTCACTTTTGTTCGACTTTTCGAGATTTAAAAATTTTTTTTTTTTTTTTTTTTTTAGTAATGAACACGATGTGTCTTATACATTCTGGCGTATTTTTAACGATCCATTTTTCACTCGTCGCGTTTCGTAAATTTTCGTCAATAACCACCTAGCGAGATTGAGGCCGTTCGGCCGCTGTCGGAAAATTTTCGGGATCGGAATTTTTTGAAAAACAAAATTATTTTAAAAATTCCACAAAAATTGCGTAATTGAGAAAATTTTACTGGCAAATGAACATCGGGAGTGTTCCCATAATTTATTATGATTTATTTCTTACCATTATTATTCATGAGTCGATTTTTAGCAGTTGGAAGTTTTTTCTTTATTTTCAATTTTTGAAAAAAAAAAAAAATGTAACGATTAAAAAAATTTCATTTTTTTTTAATATATGGCGCAAGTGATTTTTCATATTACGATCCTCGAGGAGCGTATGAAGACGTCATTCGCGGTGACGATTTTCATTCGATTCGCGTTCGCTGCGATAAAAGCACGACGTTATCCAGCCCGTGATCGTCGCGTTCCGGCGCTCAGGCGAGGAAAATCCTTTCACGCCGTTATGCGCTCGATTACCTTTGCCGAAGAGAGAACGACTGGATGTGTACGCGATGAGAGACTGCTCTATCGGTATTGCCCAGAAGCCAGACGAATCCGCACAGTGGATCGCGTACGCAACGCTAAACGGTGGAAATATCGAAGCACCGCGGTAAAACCCGTACTGCCTCGCGTATAATCCCGTTTACGCGTACTGACATTCATAAATCGGCCACGCATTCGTCTGGAATTCTTTATCAAAATTTTTTCGAATTTTTTTTTTTTTTTTTTTTTTCCATAATTTCTAAACAAATGAAGTCATTTCGGCTTTCACAATGTTTGAGATACTGGACTAAAATTCAGCCCAAAGCTGGTCAAAGCTGGTCAATCGACCTCCATAATTTGTCATTTGTAAAAACTAACGATTGGAAATTAACTAATCACAAAATACATTTATTAAAAAAAAAATTTAATAAATAGATAAAAATTATTAATTTATTTATTTAATTCACGAGTTGAACAAATTCAGTATATACAACAAATAATCGTCAGCTTTTTTGCATTTACGAAAAGTGTCCGAAAAAAACGTATCCGATAAATTTGAGTATTCTTTCCGTGGTGGTCCATTTTGCCCCGATGGTCCGTATTGCCGTCTTGCGATGCCTCGACATCTGTTGCCGAAGTCGACGCTATGTCGAACAATGGCCCGCTTTAAGGCAGTCGCACAGACCATCGAAGCCAGTGGAAGCCTCGCGGGCGGGCAGCTTTAATGTGACCCGAGTCACGAATGGATTCGTTCTTTCGCCTCGGACGAATTCGCAGCACGATACGTGGCCCCATTTCCATAGCAACGATCTTGAAAGCCAATGCATTACAAGGATATCCAATCGGGACGGAGACTTTCCTGGAAACACTTCCTCGACTCGATTTGCCGCTTTGCACAGGGATAAATCAATTGTCGCGTGTGAAGTCTTGCGAGATTGCGACCCGAGTTTCCGTACCCATGACAAATCCTGAAGATACCTTTTCATCCTGCACACGCTAAAATGTGATTACCGTTTTTGGATATTAGCCACTATTTTTGATTGTTCGATTTTCGATCAATTCAAAAGAAGGTCTTCCATGCAAAAACAGGTTCCATTAGGTAGAAACGAAGTTTGACTCTGGCAAATCAAGCCTACGAATAACCATTTCGGTTGGTCCGTCTCGGGTGATTGCGCGGTGATTTCACAACAGCCCCGTATCTTTGACTCCGGAACATCGCTTCAGGCGTGTTCACCAGCAATTGGAGTTGAACTTACTTGAATTGAAGTTGCTTGAATTGAACTTGCTTCAAATGAACTTGCTTCAATTGCACTTACTACAACTCATGTTCCAGTTACCATTCTTCTTCCGCTTGCGAAGTCATCCAAATGCCTTCTTCAGCTAGTCCATTCTCTACCCAGTCTCTACACGACCACCCCAACGGTCGAGGCAGGTCTTCGCGTTCGCGTCGTGGAAATTTCCTCGACCCGGATGGAATATCCCCAAAGGCCTCAGCCTCATCTTTCTTCCCTTCTTTCGTTCTTCGTGTCTGTGAAGTCGTTCATTTCTCGACTCCCTCCTCTCTCCCGCTGGCTCCAGCTCTTTTCTTCTCTCCGTTCGAGGTCCTCATACCCGGCTGATGACTGCTTCTCGCTGGGCCGTGACGACCCTTCTACCGGAAATATGCGCGGTGCCTGGCGAATTTATTATTAGATGCCGGAGTCCGTGGAAGCGAGACTTCGAGAAAGGAATCCGTCGCCCGACATCGGTCTTCGAGTCCGTTGCGGATTATGTCCGGACCGACAAGGAAACTAAAGCTACCGAAATTGGACACACTCGTACAGTGGTCAATGATCATTTGAGACATTTAAACGGTACATATACTGTTTTAAGGAAGGCTTGAAAAAAAAAAAAAACATGGCCACTGGAGAATGTAAAAACGAAGAAAATGCACCTCGAAAAAAGTGCCTACGCTAAAATTTAGATGGGATGCGTAAAGACAGAGAGGCACGAGCGCGTAGGTGGAATCGAGTAAAAACGCTGATCGGCAGTTGTGTGGATTTTGGAATTGAAAAGCGAACGATCAGCGGCTTTCTCAGAATGGAATTGCTCATGCTCGGGACTGCTTTGCGGGCAAGTTGATAGGCATGAAATTCGAGCACGAATTTCCGGGGTTCCAACTCAATGTCAGGAACTATTTACGAAAAAATCGTGGGAACAAAACGATAACGGTAATAGGGTCAGGACGTAGCGAGCATGATAATTTATTCGCGGTCGACTGCGAGCATATCGACGAGACCCAGACCCCGTACACGACCGGAATGCGTCGAGGAAGTGGGTCTGGGTCAAGGTCTGGGTAGCACAATCCGATTATATCATCCCACAAGGATGCGCAACAGTTGTCGAGGCGTTCGCGATAGCGTAGATCGTCTTTTCGCGACATCACTGTCGGCACCGTCAACCGCATTTCGAGCGAAAGATCGACCGGTAGGTTTTTTGCCTTAAGGTCGTTATCGCGTGATATCGATTTTCTTACGACATTGTTCAATTTTTGTGTATTCAATATTTATGGCGTCTTACACGTTTGCGCGAACTACCTAAAATCGCTAGACGAACGATAGCGAAAAAAAAAAAGTTCCAAAATCGGGTCTCGAACTCGGAACCTCCGGACTTCTAGAGCGTAACTCTTAACCACTCGACTAACTCACTGTAATGTTAACAAGCCCATCGTAATTGTATTTCTGGTTACCTTTATTTCAATTTCAAAAATTAATGCACTTCATCTCACTTTTTTTCATCGAATACATTTTTGCATGCAAATTGAAATTCATTTGAAATTTTCGAGAAATTCACGATATTTGTGAAAAATTTTGAGTAACGTGTATTTCATCATTCGTGCAAAAAAAAAAACAAAAAGAGTCCATCGAGCACACGCAGCAATGGAACCTGACGGGGACTGTCATTTTCGGCTGCTCAAAATACAAATAACCAAATTCCCAGCAACTCGTATATTTAAAGAAAATTTCACGGCACGATAAATTCTTCGACGATTTTTCTTCAATTTCACTAAAAAAAATATGTTGTTCCCTTCTCGATTGTTGGATAAATAAAAAAAGAACCCCAAGGTCAGTTATTTACTTCGAGTTATTCAACGTTGAATGGCATAACCTCGTTTCACACTCGATAAATCCGCATGCCATATTTTATCATCTTTTTTGTGCTTCCTTAAGAATCTTTGTTATGGCGAAACATTTTTTTTTCTTATACCTTTGGAATGTTCGAAAACGTAAAAAAAAAACGTATTTGGAATTTTTTAAAGAAAATTTCGAAAAAAAAAATCACTCGACGTTTTAGTGCATTTTTTTAGTTTTAGTGCAGTTTTGTAGTGCAAACATTTGGAATTTTTTTTCTTTTCGTGCAAACGAAGCTCCTTCGTGAAAAACCAACAAAAACCAAAAAAATAAGTACAAATATAAAGAAAAAACTATCAATCGTAACTTATCGTAAGACAAAGCTATTCGAGGAAGCCAAAAAACGATCGACCTTCCTACAGACGAAGCAACGCGCCGACCCAAGCCCGATTTCGTCCCTTCTTTTTCTCCTCCGCCAGTTTTCCACTCGTCGCCTCCGATCGTCGCGCGAATCGACCGGTAATGGTGAAATATCTGTTCGTCGCGCTGACGATTGCTCTGTCGTTGTTTCTCATCGTTCGTTGCGGAATATTCGCCAACGATCGAGCGAAGCGCGAGGCTTCGCTTTGCAGCGGCGAATCCGCGACGCGCGACGACGGGCGCGCGACGAATTATCCCTGCGCTCCGGATCGGCGCTCGCCGATTTGCGATTCCGGCCTTGCCGATTTTTCCGACGCGCCGATAAGCGAGCCGCGCCCGATCGACGTCGCGACGTCGACGCCCCGTTGCCATCCGAGATCCGTCGAGCCCACCGAGATTACCGATCATCGATCGATCGTGCGTCTGCGATCGCAAAATCGACCCGAAAATCGTCCGAACACCGCGGACGACCGTCGCTGTTCCTCGAATCCTTGCGATCGCGCGACCGATTTTTCTCGCTACGACACCGCGCCACTGAGAGACCCGCGAGCCACGTCGACGCGTTTGGGGCTCAGTTTGGCCCCGCGGACAGAAACGCGCCCGTTCGATCCCCGAAACGCGGACGCGACGCGTCGAGGCCGCCGCATCGAGGAGATCGAGAAATGTTGCGATCTGCTCTTTGGCAATGAGAAAAGCTTGACAAACGACTTCTCGAAGAGGGGCGAGAGCGGGGCAAAGGCGAAGTGTCCCGGAGATCGGGAAACACCGAGATCACCTTGTCCAGGTTTGTTATATCGGTTTTCCAGACCGAATACGGCGCTTCTCATCGTCGTGCACTGCGACGAGAGAGATCGTTAAAATCGAGTTGATAATTAAATAAATAAATAAAAGTGATTTAATTAATTATTCACTATTAATATAATTTTTATTATTATTATCATTATTATTATTAATTGATTTATTTATTAAATAGATAGGCTTATCTATTGAATCATCGAATCAAACGAAAACCGAGCAACAAAACAATTGTATTAGTTAGTGAACAAATAAAATGTATTTGCTCGATTGTTTATTATCCTATTGATTAGATGATTCAATAGATAAGTATATTTATTTAGTAAATCAATTGATTAAACGGTTAATAATTTATAATAATAATAATATATTATATATTATTTATAATGATAATTATTATAATAATAAATAAAATTATCGTCCAGACCTACAAGAAGTATTCCCTCGAATTACAATTTCTCGAATTTCTCTTCGCCTCTTTCCTCTCTCTCGCGCAAGTGCACAACCATAAAGAGATGGCCCGCAAAAAAAACTCCAATGCAGAGGCACGCGATACGAAACGCGAGGCTCGAATGGCGCTCGCGTGTCACGGCGCGTGTCCGACCTCCCACGTCCTCGTGGTTATTCATAGCGAGAAATCCTAAAGTTCGACCGATCGACAGGTATCGCCGGTACCCGAGACGAGCTTCGCAATATACCGAGTTTCGTCCACGAGAATTGCAAACGTCGCGAAGTGTCGTCGCGATAAATAAAAAAAAAAAAGAAAATTGAAAAAAAATTGAAAACGCAAATCCGGGACAATATGCCGGCGCGGCGATGCAGGTCTTGCACGACGAACGAGCGCAAGCGTCTCCTCGAGTTATCGGAATGGCCGAGTTCGTTGCGAGCGGACGATGCCCGATGCGCATTGTGCGAGGCTGGAATCGATCAAAGAGCGGGCCAACCGGACGACATTATTAATAGAACGTTCCCGCGTCGAGGAGTCGCGAGCGCGCTTCGCGGAAGCGGCTCCCTCGTCGCGAATTCGGCGCTGGCCGCTCTGGGCGTGCTCGTCGCTCTGCTGCTGTACAACGAGTTCTTCGATTGCCTCGTCGATTACGCTTGGCGATTCGTCCGCCGAATAGCGGAGATAATCGTCTGCGCGATCGCGCTTCTGGGCCTCGTCTGTCGCGGCCAAACGGCCGAGCGAACGAGAAATCCAACGAGCAGCGTGCGCTTTGGATTTACCGCCGGCAACGATGCTTAAAAATGTTTTTTTTTCTATTTTTTTCTTTTTCTTTTCGTTTGTTCTCTGCACGATGTAACCGAGGCGGGCGAGCGCCGTTTTGTTGAGAAAAATAATAAAGATGAAAAAACGAACGAAATGATTGTTATCGGTTTCGTCGGGCCGGAGACGAAGAGACGAGGTGCGAGGTCAAGGTTGCGCGCAAAGACGGAATTCAAGGTCAGCGAGCCGCGAGCAAACCACGAGGCTGTCCGGAAACCGGAGGAATAAACGTTTTTCACTCGGCTTTCTATATTGATATGAAATAATAATTAAATAATAATAATTAAATAATACTAATAATAATAAACATTTTTTGGGAAATATGATCGTACAACATAATGCGGGCACAATACGGGCATACTGCGGGCATAATACTTGGCACGCCCACAATTTATAAAACCACAGGCACATACTTTTTAATATAAAAAAAAAAGCGTGCCAAGTATTATTATTTTTTTCAACAACAGTTAATAATGAGCTTGGCGACCTTTAACTAATTTCACATACTTTTTTTTAAAGATTCCGAAAGAAATGTACTTGACGCAACTTTTACATCGAAGATGTTTTTTATGATATACGATTCACGCTTGTCGGCCGACCGGACGACGCCGAAAGGCGAGCGAGAGAAGTTCAGCGTCGTTTTGTTTCTCGTCTACGGTTCGTGTTCTGTTGTCGCGACAATGGGCTTTCCGTTACGCGAAACGTTGGGAGCTATCGCGAAAACATGTTTTCGTTGCAACGAGACTCTCGGCAACACCCACTCGATCGGTCGCGTTCCAGTCCGAGCGTCCCGCGGGGATACTCTTCGACCCTATCTTAGCCGAGGACGCGCAATGACGACGAGGTGACTATCGCAATCGGGCATTCACATCGAGCGAGGCTGCGCCAGAGCGCGATAATGAGGGAACGCGAGAACCGGAAAATTAAAAAATGTCAGAGCGCGTTGCCAAGAATATTAACATGTTGTAAATATGCAAATACAATAATAATATAATAAATAATAGACTACATATTATATATTATTTGTATATATTATATATTATATATTTTATATTATATATATAATAATGTTTTAAAAAATCTCTAGAAAATCGAGCCAAAAAATTTTCGTCGCATCGACAAGTCGTTTTGAAATTCAGTCCCTCCCCCACGAACTGTATATACGCAATTTTTCAAAATAGCTTTAAAATATTTTCATTGGGCTTCTCGCACGATCCTAAAATAAGTGAATATCGTTGAAGTTGCGAAAGAGCTAAAAAAAAAAAAGACGTTACGTCAATTTTTCATATCGATTTCAAAAGGGTTATCTAAATTGCAATCAGCGTGAAAATGCGAAATCGTTATCGCGAGTCATTGACCAAGGTTTTTATTAGAATTCGTCGAACATTGAGCTAGTCTTTTCGTAGAGCCGACGATTGTTTTTATCAATTAAATTAATAATAAAAACGAAAAAATTAATTATATTGATGATTCATTTTTATCCCATCGAAAAATATTCGCAATTCTCTCGTTTTCCTCTCTCGAACTTACGTCGTGTCGGACACTGCAGAGAGACTGCCTCAACGTTTCTCGCTCGCTAGAGTATGGAAATTCATGATTTTTTATTTATTTATATAATTTTTTTTTTTTTTACGTTTTTCAGTAAAGGATGTCGCGGCGGAGGGTGAGCTCGTGCCGCCGGACGGAGGCTGGGGATGGCTCGTGCTCCTCGCATCCGTGATGGTCAACGTTCTCATACCCGGGGCTATTAAATCCTTCGGTGTGCTGTTCGTCGAGTTCCTCGAGGTATTCGATGCGTCGCCGGCCGCAGCGGCGTGGATACCCGCGCTTTGCTATTTCCTCTACAGCTCGCTGGGTATGCATTTGTTATTATTAATTATCATTCATTATTATTATCAATTATTATTAATAATAATAATTGTTAATTATTAGCAATAATTATTAATTATTATAATTGTTAATTATTAATAATAATAATTGTTAATTATTAGCAATAATTATTCATTATTATCAAGAATTATTGATTACTATTAATTTTTATTAACTGATCAATGATCGATTGTTTATTCGTTTTCATTTGTTCGTTTGTTGTTTGTTGTCAACTCGTAATTCATTATTTTCATCGATTTTGTTATTAATATTACGATTAATAATTTTTCAACTCAGTTTTTTTTATTAATCTGCAGGTCCGTTGTCGAGCATTCTCTCCGTAAGGTATTCGTACCGAACGGTAACTCTGATCGGGGGGACGTTCGCCGCTGCCGGAATGATGCTGAGCTATTTCGCGAGCTCCGTCGGCTTCCTGTGCGTCAGGTAAATACTCGTACGAACCTCGTTATCGAATTCCCAATGCGTTTCCTCCTTCGCCTTCATTCGCTTTTATTGAATCATGTAATTTTTTTTATTTATTATTATTTTTTTTTTATTTAAAATTTTTATTTTTTAATTTTTTTTCTGTTTCGCTGCATTTATTTTTTATTTTTTATGTTTATTATATTATATATTTTATTTTTTAAATTATTTCTCTTTTTCATTCAATCGAAAAAATGTTGTTCGTCTTCTCCGATTAATAAAAATTGATTCGACACTTTTTTTTCTTTTTTTTTTCTTCAGCTACGGAGTATTCGTGGGTATAGGAGCGGGACTGTCTTTTCCGCCGACCGTCTACATCGTGACGTCGTACTTCCTGAGACTGCGAGGTTTGGCGAACGGCCTCTGTATCTCCGGGAGCGCTCTGGGTTCGATATTCCTGCCGCCCATACTCGGTCTTCTCTTGCAAGAATACGGCTATCGGTAAGTTTCGAGTCTGGCAAAAAAACAAAAAAAAAAAAAACAAAAGAAAAAAAAAAACGATTTTTCAGAGGAGCAGTCCTGCTGATGGGTGCGGTGACGCTGAACGTCTGGGCGTCCGCTCTGCTGTACGAGCCGGTCGAGAAGCACATGAAGCGGGTCCCGCTGACGAGCGAGCCCGAGAACGAGGACGAGATGGAGGCGGGCTCGCTGGCGATAACGAGTCCGGACGAGGAGAAGCGTCTCAACAACCTCCTGATAATCCCGAGCGCGAACAGCAAGTCCGCGGCGCCGATCGTGCCGAAGAGCGCCTCGAGCGTGGCGCTCGAGAACTACAAGAACACGCCGGTGCAGGGCCGGACGCGAAAGATAAGCGTGCCGAGCGGTCGGGACTTCGCGAGCCAGATGCACAGCACGCCGGCGCTGCACGCGGTGCCGGAGCGCGGCGGCTTCGAGAGTGGCCGCTTGTCTCGGCGGCGAACGACCGCGCGCTCGCCGAGCTCGTCGTCGTTCAACTACGTGAGCACGCCGTACCACGGCAGCACGCTGTCGGCGCTGCACCCCGAGCACGCCTCGACGCTGACCTTGAACGCGATAACGAGCGCCTTCCGCAAGTCGCCCGAGAAGACGGTCAAGGCCGAGGACGAGCCGCGCTCGAAGTTCTTCGACATCAGCCTCCTGAAGGACCCGATGTACCTCGTCATTCTCATCTCGAACAGCACGAACGCGGTCAGTTACACGAATTTCGTGATTCTCCTGCCGACGTACGCGAAAGGGCTGAACTTCGACAAGAGCATGTCGTCGCTGCTGCTCTCGACCGTGTCGGTGCTCGATCTGATCGGGCGCATCGGCGGCTCGGCGCTCTCGGACATGAAGCTCATGCCGAAGCACTGGTACTTTGTTGGCGGGCTCTTCGTCTCCGGCGTGTCGCTGGCGCTCCTGCCGCTCGCGACCTCGTACGTTTGGCTGTCCGTCTACTGCGGAGTCTTCGGTCTCGCCTCCGGAATCTACGTCGGCGTTACCGCGGTCATAATGGCCGATATGCTCGGCACGGAGAAGCTCACGTCCTCGTACGGCATTTCGCTGTTCGTCAACGGCGTCATTCAACTCGTCGGGCCGCCGATCTGCGGTCTGATCTACGAGCACATCGGCAGCTACGGGCCGATATTCAGTATTCTCGGGATCATCCTCGTCGGCGGCTCGTCGCTCTGGGGCTTCATGCCGCTCATCAAGAAACGACAGAGACTCGCCGTCGCCGAGTCGCAGATCGACAAGTTATAACGAAACGCGCCGCAACGATGTTGACCGGCAAAACGGCTCGATCGCGCGCGAAAACTTCTCGGGGTCGCGGGCAAACGTGTCGGTCGAGAAATGCTGGCGGGAGAAATTGGCAGCGGAAAATCGGTCGACGGACAATCAACGTCTGAAAAAAAGTAGGGGGTAAAGTTGGCTTCCGGAAAATCGGCCGATGGAAAATTGGCCTGCGGATAAATCGGTCGACTGAAAATTCGTTTCCGAAAATTCGCGTCGATAGAAAATTGGCTTGCGGAAAATCGGCCGATGGGAAATTGGCCTGTGGAAAATCGGCCGACTGAAAATTGGTCTCCGAAAATTCGCGTCGACGGAAAATTGCCTTCCGGAAAATCGGTCGACGGAAAATTGGCTCGCGGAAAATCGGCCGATGGGAAATTGGCCTGCCGAAAATCGGTCGACTGAAAATTGGCTTCCGGAAAATCGGTCGACAGAAAAATCGCCTCTATGAAGTATATGAAAAACATAAATCCGCGCGGAAATTCAAGATACTGTAAACCAGCGCTTTTCGGGGCCAAATTTCGGAAGGCAATTTTCCGAGGGGCTAATTTTCGTGTTTCTGACAATTGCTTCGAATAAATTCCTATTTATCAGAATTTTCGCGCTCTTCGGACATGATAAAAGATTTGTTCGAATCTATATTCTCATCATTGCTCGGAAAATCTCTGATGTTGCCCATCGACCTCTCGGAATCAACATAATAAAAAATAAAAAAAATCATAGAACGTTCGAGATAAAAAATATTTCTTACAAAAATATCTACTCTCGTTACGAGTAACCAAATGAGTAGAATTTGGAGAAAACTTGCATTTTCTCATATTTTATGATAAATAGAGAGAAATTAATGTTCATTATTTAAATCGAAAACAAAAAAAAAATGTAATTTAATTTAATTTAATTTTAATTTTTTAAATAAAAATTTATTTCGTAATAAAAAAAATCCGCGTTTTCCAGAAGTTTTTCGGTCGATACGCGAAATTTCTCTGATAAATTTTCGATTCGACGAACATCGTAATTTACCGCAAAAAAATTTCGGAAAATCAGCGAAACGATTTCGCCCAGAATTTTTCGGACGAATTGTCAGAGAAATATTTTCGCCGGAGCAAAAGTTTTGTCGCCGATGTGAAAGCGCTTTTTCGCGAGACACAAAAAAACTCGATACGAAAAATCGCAAAAGATGCGAGTTCTCCGACGGCGAAGATGGAAAAAAGGAAAAGGAAAAGGATGAACCCGCCAATAGCGTTATTATTTTTTAAAAGTGACCGAGAAATATGACTAAATTAGTGCGAACGGAGAATCGTGATTGTCGATCGAGGAATGATAATTGGGGTGCGCGAGCGAATTTCTTTAAAATCTCTGCGGCATCGATTCGGTGGATGAAAATTCGATGGATCGGACCGAGTCGATATTGTCTCGTTTGAAAATAAACGGAGCAATACATAAATGAAAGTAATCGTTATCGTCAATATTGCTATGATAAGACACGATTCCTCGAAAAAAAAAAAAAAGTAAAAAATAATAATAATAATAATAGATTTTAAAAAATAGGAAAGAAAAATTCCATTGCCTTCGATCGAACGATTACTTGAGGGACCGTTGAATATCTCGGACGGCGCTCGCGATGACTAATTAGAAAGAGTGGGGGAAAAAAATGAAATTACATTAAAAAAAAAAGAAAATGTCTTGCCTTATTATTCTAATTGTAAATGATAAAAAAAAAAAAAAAAAACCCGATGATAAATGAAAGAAGCGTGCACGCAAGATATATTCTGACTGCGAGACGTTAGAAAGTATGTACTTATCGAATAACTAACTCTTAGCACAAACGAAAATTAACACAGTATAAGCGGGAACGAATAGAGCTATGTATTACTTTTGTAAATGTATATTTCCGACTTCGTAGTCATGAAGATTTTTACTCCGCATTTGAGAGACGATCGGCGTAACGAAGGCGCCGTGCTCTGCGTTATTTTACATTATAAATATAATCGATGAGAAAAAAAAAAAAAAATTACACGTTTTCTTGTTTTTCATTCTTTTCTCGTCGCGAATGAACGACTGGTCAGTCAACTCAATGGAAAAAAACCACCTCGCTGATTTCATTATGAAAAAAAAAATGGAAATGGTTTTTTTTTTTTTTGGAAAATGTTTTTTGTCACCATTACCCATTTTTCAAAAAACGGGAAGTCGTTTCATTGCCTTGTGAAAGGTGCTGAAAAGGTTAATTTTGCCTAACAATATTTCCAAAATGCTATCGACAAATTGATGAGAAAAAAAATCGTTCAACAAATGACTCGTCGAATTAACTTGGTTTTTTTTACGAAAATAATTAGCTTGATTTTCCGAATGCACAGTTTTGATTTTTCCACGTTTTTTTATTTTTAATCACCAAAAAATTATTGTAAATTATTTTCAAACTATTTTTTTTTTTTTTTTTTTGGTGTAGTTTTATGCATAAAAAAATGTTTTTTTTTATATTTTTTATTTACATACAGAAATATTGAAACCTAATGATGAACGAACACAGTGATAATATTTACAACACCGGTAAGTCTATTCTCCGTTGAGCGAAATATCTTCGCGCGCGTTTCCTTTCGCAAGCGATCACGCGGGCTTCCACGCGACGGTGCTCATCTTGTTGTTGAGCTCCTGTAGAATCAGGGAACAGGTGAGTTGTTTCTCGGGCGATAAGCTGCTGACCCCCTCCATCTCGTCGTCGTCCTCGCCCAATCCGCCGCTGCTTCCGGGTCTTCCTCTGCTCTTGCCTTTCCTTCGCTTTTTCTTGTTCAACTGTCTGCAGTCCGTGTCCGAGCCCGCCTCCGTCGCCCGTCGGATCTGACGCGGAAAAAAAGAAGACACTAATCTCGATACCAACTAAGGTAGCCCATGCTTAAGGTGTTCTTTTCGCACAAGTTCGAGGAAATTGAGAGTGAATTGCAAACACTTCTCGATGGTACAAAAATCTGGAAAAGTTCGTGCACATTGAAGGTGCCTAAAAGATTAATTCTGCGTAATAATAATTGCAGAATGTTATTAACAAATTGATGAAAAAAAAGAAAATTGATCAACGATTTTCTGGTGAGCCGACTTTGTTTCGTAATGAAATCTCGTCGTTCGTGATAAAAAATAAAATGATTTATTTCGTTGATGACTGAATAACATTTTGGAAATATTGTTATTTAAATGAATCTCTTCGGCGCCTTTCGAATGATCGATTTTTCTTTTCTCCAAAATGTATAAAAACAATACTATAATAGTAACAAAAAAACAAATAATTTATAATAATAACAATAATAATAATTGGATCGTGCATAAAATTTCTACAGGGTCCTATGTACCCGGCCAGCCTCCAAGACGAATGCAAAAACATTACCTTTGCGCTTTTCCTTGTTTGCTTATCGTACTCCAAAGCGTCGTAGTAGTTGGGCTTTTCCCTTTTGACACGATTCGTTCGTCTGGTCTTCATGACTCCTGGATCGGGGCTCGGCGGACTCTTTATGGAGTTTCTGCGTGCGTTGAAGAACGAATGACCGCAGGGACAGGCCTTGCACGCTACCGGAACCTGCGAAACAGAGCAAAATCTGTGAAAAAAAAATTCGAAGCAAAAAATTGAAAGAAAGAAAAATAGATAACCCATCGGCTTCCTCTACGGTCGGCAAAGGTTAAGATTCGATTGACCGAAAAATAAAAAATTATAAATTGACAAAAATATTAAGAATAAATAAATAAAACTTAACAATAAAATGAATAAACTAAATATGTAAAAAGGCTTGTCCTGTAAAAAAAAAAAAAAAAAAAAAAAAAAAAAAATAAATAAACATTTACCTGTTGTTCGCATTTTGGGCAGCCTTTGCTGATCGTCTTGGTTTTCGCCATTCCGCGAAATGGTCACGAATTCGGTGAAAATTCAGCGCATCTTCTCGAAATTTGGCCCGTTCTTATTTACGTCTTTTGTGTTTTTTTCTTTTTTCTCCGTCGAATCGGGCATTTGTCGCGATGGTAAATAATCCCGAGCGTTTTCACTCGAACGGGACGCCACCGTCGCCGTCCGCGCGCAGTCAGTGCTGCGCCTGTACTGTGATATGCATGCGAGATCGGCGATACTTTCTCTTTCGCGGTTCAGATGGCGCGACCGGTCATTTCTGAGGCACCTTCGCTCTTCGAGCGCTCCCGCGACTGGTCAAGCCAGTCAGCCAATAAAAACGCAGTGAAACTGAGCGCTCTTCGGTGCGATCGGTTCTTCGCGAGCCGCTGCTTTTCGTTCCGATTCAAAGTTGCGTTCGCGAATAGAAATGCGCGCCGGGAATCCCGCGAAGATTCAAATTAATACTAAGCCATCGAATGAACGATCAAAGACGCTCGTTTCGTCGACTACCCTAAGTTTTATCAATTGACAATATCGCACACGGTTTCTCGACGCATTTCTAAACATTAAACATTAAACATCAGACATCAGACATCAGACATCAGACATTAAACATTAAACATTAAACATTAAACATTAAACATTAAACATTAAACATTAAACATTAAACATTAAACATTAAACATTAAACATTAAACATTAAACATTAAACATTAAACATTAAACATTAAACATTAAACATTAAACATTAAACATTAAACATTAAACATTAAACATTAAACATTAAACATTAAACATTAAACATTAAACATTAAACATTAAACATTAAACATTAAACATTAAACATTAAACATTAAACATTAAACATTAAACATTAAACATTAAACATTAAACATTAAACATTAAACATTCAACATTAAACATTAAACATTAAACATTAAACATTAAACATTAAACATTAAACATTAAACATTAAACATTAAACATTAAAATTTGGTTAATGTATCACTCGATCGAGTTGCTTGAATAGAATGTACATCAATGTCTTTATAGCGTAAGCGTGGTTCAAAGTTAATTATCCTCCGGCCAGACGATATCTTCGATCCAATCCAGATAATGAGATATCCTGGTGTAAACGCCTGGCGAATCGACAAACGCGCAGCCGGAACCGAAGCTCGTTATGCCGATTATCTGACGAAGACAAGGCCACGGACGGTGAACGATCTGCATCGGTCCACCGGAGTCACCCTGGCAAGTGTCCTGTTCCCAGTTGTTGTACGGAGAGCCTGCGCAGATCATCGTCGACTGTATACCGTTCGGCGCCGGTACGGAACGATTGTGCCTTAATCCGCACACCTCGTTGTGCATGATTTTCAGTCTTGCCTCTTGCAACTCATTGCTCTCGGCTCCACCTTCGAAAGTGATCGACGTATGTATCGATCGATCAAGCATTGCGATTATTGAAAAATGTATCAACTCCGAATATTTCGGACTTACCGAATTCCTTGGCCCCCCATCCGGAGACCCACACGAAACCCGAAGTAACGTCCGAGGGCTGTTGCAGACAAGCGGGCTTGATCTTGTCGCTGAACGTAACCGGTTGGCTCAGCTCCACAAGAGCTATGTCCGCATACAATGCAGGTGGTTTGTACGACGGATGGCGAATCGTTCGATTAACCAAAATTCTCACACTTTTCGCGTCGTTCAAGCGACGCATTCCCAACAGAGCTGTCGTTATACCACCGCTGTGAAGCGTCGACGAATCATTGCGCGATGAGGGATTTGGTTTCTTGTGTTGGGCAAAAAAATATACTTACCTCACTCCGTGGGTGCAATGAGCCGCAGTTAATACCCAACTCGAAGAGATGAGGGTACCTCCGCAGTGAAGAACGAACTCTTCATCTTCGTTTTCCCTTCCCAGCGCAACGATGTGAGAGAACGTTCTGCGTTTGGGATTTCTACCGCCAGAAATGATCAAACGATATCCACCTGGCTGAAATCGGAGAGTTCTTGAACATCCCGGTTTGCGCGCTCCCTTCATGTCAATTTTGCGATACTCGATGCATTCTGTAAGGTATTTTATCATTTTGGGTTTCTTGAAGCCTGTCGGCACCGGCGAGCGCTCGTTCGACCGTCATTCGACCGCAAACTCAACCGGTAGGTTCTATGCCTGGAATCGACCACCAGCGACTAGTTGTTGAACCACCTTCTGTAATCTGTCGTACAATCGCAGTTCCTAGCGATTTGCTATCGATTTCTTGGTATTTCGATAGCGATTTGCTGTCGATCACCTATTTTATGATACTCATATACGCTTCTTCCACCCCAAATCGAAGGGAACCATAAATGGCACTTGATGGGCTCCATAACGTTATAGTGAGTTAGGCGAGTCATTGAAGTTACTTGCCAGAAGTCCGTTTCCACTTCGAGATATGGTTTCGATATAACTTTCATCTTCATTTTACTGTCGGTTCGCCATCGTTTTCCTAGCGAATTCAAGCAAAAAACTTGCCGGTCGATCTTGCGCTCGAAAGACGGTTGACGGCGCCGAAAGGGTATTCATATAATGACTAACTTAGCGCGGATCGGGTCATGTGTCCCTGGACCGAACGTTCCTGTATCGAGGGTGCAACGGATAGTGTGCTGTCTTCTGATTCATCATCCAAGTCCTCGATCTCGGGTATCGGAGTGCTCGCTGTTGATGAAGAAATCCTATTTTCGATTTGCCTCAGGAAATCCTCCAGAACGTGTGCCAGATCGTCTTCGGATTCGGGTCGTTGACTGGTTCCTTCCATCGCAGCCGTGGTGAGGCCTGCATTTTCTGCAAGAATGGGGTATCGATCAGCGTTAGGCTTCATTCAATGTTTATCGTACAATGTAACAGGCTATAATATGACTGCTAGCGGAAACGGCAATAGAGTGGAATTCCACGTTGATCTTCCTGATCTTGCGGTCGTTTCTTTTCGATCAACTTTGATCGATGACGTTCAAGCGATCCCCAGCAAACTCGGGTGATTTTGAATACTCAACTGGGCATCAACCTTCGATCGTTAACAACGGTTGGGTTTTGAGTTGGCTTTACAGAAATTTAAGTATAAACCGACCTTGAGGTTTTATCTTCAAGAGTTGGAATCTGGACGATTCTATTAAACCAATGGTCAGAACCTTCCGAAAAGAGATTGAGTAAAAAGTTGGTTTGGCGCATCAATTTACCGGTTCATTGATGGTCGATCGGTAGAACTGGTCGCTCTGGATACTGGGGTTCGCGCGAGATATTGTGAACATAGACAAGCGGAAAATTTCTTCAATTACCTGGAGTTCGATCGATGCTTGCGGACTGTACGGACGATAAATCGAGCAACAGGAGTAATCTTACAACGGACGGCAAAATCCTCCTCCTCCTTGTTGAAGCCATGCTGCGTGACCACCCGACCGGCATTCGATTCGACGAACCACAAAGTGGCACTTTTCAAACTAACGCTTTGGGATATTCGACGATTCGCGGGTCGCGCAGTTCAGGAAACGCGGAAACCGGTTACACGACTTTTCAGGGACTCGTCGTCAAACTTGTTTCATTGCTCGCGGCGGCAGGTCGAATAAACAAATATTAGATTGATCCATCAAGTGCTGAGTTTTTTTATCTGTTCTCATTCGAAAGTTCGTAACGAGTCGACACGATTAAACCGCAATCGTTACTAACAGTAGGAACATGAAACAGCGACAAGAGAGATAAGAGATTAAAAATCTGCCCATCTGGTTTTGTGACGCCCTAGCCTCGCAGTCTCGCTTCGCACCGTCCAGAATGTTTTTCAAACGATTTGTGGTCGTAAAAGAGCGAGCAATTTAACATGTTGTTGTTAACGGGTTGTGGTCACAACTAGCACCACCGACACACAGGCCCACGTCGGTATATACTTACTTTATTTAATATAATTGTATTTCGAGCCTTGGAAACGCTTGCTTTTCTCGGACTGCGAAGCGGGTTGAGTAAGAAAAAAAAATCACTTGTCGGTTGAGAATCTTCCGTGCGCCCCAGTTTTATTGCTAGTGCTTCGAGGTCCTTACAACGAGACTTTTATCCAAGAGGCGAACTATTTAGAGCCGGCGTTTCTCACAAATAAGTCTCATTAAGAAACCGAGTCTGTGCCACTTTTGATGGCCACTTCCAATCATCGAGACGACTGTATGTACTTCACAATTTACGCATTATTCGTTTCTTTATGGTAAATTTATCCCACATTTACATCGCCTTGTCATGCTTACTCTCAATTCTACCAAAACTCGTCACCGTGCTGATTTCTCAATGGCGTCTCGTGAAAACGCTTACGATTCTCTCGATCGACAGAATAGGATAAAGTATTCGGCAAAAAGAGCCTATTTCCACTCGAGCCACGAATTCGTTATCACAGACTTCGGGGGGAAAGAAAAGGTAATTTTTTTTGTTACCTCTCCAGACGCAGATCTCTTCGATCTAGTCGGGTCAATCACAGTAAAGCTAAACTTTCGCGCAATCGTCGCGACTTTAGGTGTCCGACGGCCAAACGATGTTCTCGATCCAATCGAGATAGTGCGAGACTCTCGTGTAGACCCCCGGCGAGTCGACGAACGCGCAGCCGGAGCCGAAGCTCGTTATGCCGATTATCTGATAAAGACGGACGTACGTTGGATGAAGGATGTGTAGAGGCCCGCCGGAGTCGCCCTGGCAAGCGTCCTGCTCCCAATGGTTGCTCGGCGCACCGGCGCAAACCATACTCGGCACGATGCCGTCCGGCACCGATATCGAACGATCGTGCTTTATCGCGCACTCGACGTTGCTCACCAACTCGAGCTTGGCCTCCTGCAACGTGTCGCTCTCGGTTCCACCTGCAAACGACAAAGTAATCCCTTTGTTTTTTTTTTTTTTTTTTTTTTCATGAAAAAAGCTTCCAGCACGAGGAAGGAAAATCGGGAATTTACCAAATTCCGTGGCTCCCCATCCGCAGACCCAGGCGAAAGTCGGAATGTTGTGGTAGTGCTGATGCAGACACGCGGGCTTTATCGATGGGCCGAATGTGACCGTTCTATCGAGCTGCAGCAGAGCTATATCGGCGTACTTCGCCGGCGGCGCGTACGACGGATGACGAATCGAACGCTTTATGACGATCGTCAGACCGCCGCTTTCGCTCAAGCGATGAATTCCCAGCCGCGCGATCGTCACACCGCCCCTGCGAAACACAAATCGATCCCTCGTAAAGCTCGGTGTTGCGGAAATTGTAATGCGCGAAGAACGCATTTCCCGTTTTTCCAAGAAATTTGTAAAAAAAATTTTCGACAATTTTTTGAAAATGTTTCAAAAAAAAAATTTCGACATTTTTTTGAAATTTTTTTTTTCGAAATTTTGTTGAAAAATATTCAAAATTTTTTTTTTCAAAATTTTCAATTTTTTTTTTTCACTTTTTCATTTTTTTAAAATTTTTCTATTTTTCTTTTTTTGAAAGCTAGAGCTCCGTTCGAGCGGGTTCTGAATATGTTTTTTTTAATCGTGAGAAATTAATCACCCGACTCCGTGAGTGCAATGAGCGGCGGTTAGCACCCAACACGGCGCGACGATGGAGCCTCCGCAGTGAAGAACGAACTTCTTATTTTCCGGATCTTCTCTTCCCAGAGCCACGACGTGCGGCAACGATTGGCGTTGCGCTTCTCGACCGCCCACCACGAGGTGTCGAAACGACATGGGTTCCGCGCTGGGCACACGGCGCGTTGGCAATGGTCCGCCGCTCGTTCCCGTCAACGACATGACCGGCGTGATACCCTCGAGCGCGTCGTGGTACTCCGAACACTCTGCAATGCGTACAAAGAGACTTACAACGCCAATTTTTCGAGGATGAATTTCAGACACTTCTCGATAGGATAAAAATCGGAAAAAATCAATCATACAAAATCCGAAATTTTTTTTTGAAAAATGTCGAAAATATTAACTTTGCATAATAATAATCCCAAAATATTATTAATCGGTAAAAAAGTCAATCGTTGAATCTGATCGTCGATGAAACTGATACGTCAATTTTTCCGAACACGTATGAATTTCTTCAGAATTTTTTCTAATCATCGATTTTTTTTTCTTTTTTTTTTTCAAACGAGAGCCGTTCGACATTCATTTCGAATATTCCGTTGGGCCGCATGCCGACGGAAGGACAGCTTGAAAAAAATTGTCATTAAAATCGTAATTACGATCACTTACTCCGAGCCGATCTCGACGTTTCTGTGTTTCCAGCGCGCCTCTCGGCCGTCGGGAATGATCGATCGCCGCTCATAGCCGTGGACGACGATACGTTTCTCGATGGGCGAGGGAAACGAATTGCGTCCCTCGGATATCGGACGTTCGCCGAATCGTCGCGATTTTTTTTGCCACTCCTCCCGGAGCGTGAGATGTCTGGAAAAGAAGGCAAATCGACACGATATTGATTCAGTCCTCAAACCAAAAAAGTAATTTACAAAAACTATTTTTTTATTTGTTTTTAATTGTTTATTAAACATTTTTTTTTATCGTTGTAAATAATATTTGTTGTCAATTATATTAATTATTGCTATTATTATTATTGAGGAAAAATATCATTTACAATGATTCTCAAAAAATGAATAATAATGAATAAATGAATAAATAATTATAAAAATTATTGTTATTATTGCAAAATTTATAACTTTTTTTTTGTTGCTTTTTTAATTTATGCAATTATTCGAGATCATCTATGCATTGATAAATTTTTTAAGAATATAATTGTGAATAATAATAATAATAATAATAATAGCAACTAAAACAATTGGCGTAAAATGTTATTTAGATGAAGTCAATTAATGACGATCTTGAATAAATAACTGGCTCTCGTAATTTTTTGAAATAAATATTATTATTTGTTATTATTATTATTATTGGTGTTGTTGTTATTCACCCAATGTGCGGTCAAAGCCGAAGGGCTGAGCGGCGAGATAATCCAGCGAGAGGAATACGAGCGCTGCGCTCAAGAAACTTCGTGCGAGGATCATCGTGTATTCGCGACGATTGAAGACGCTTCTGGGATTCACGGAGCGTGATGCGTTCGCGCTAATCGTCCGAGCGACGTATCTGCGCGATCGATCTATCGAACGTTTATTGATGCTTTTCCCTCTTTTTTCTTTTCCTAGTTCCGCGTTCGACCGGCGGCGTACGATTCGCAATTGAGCGCGATTACACCGCGCACTTGTTGCTTATATATGCCGGGACGCTCGCGCACGTGGGTATAAAATCTTTCCGGGCTCGCGTGCGTAGCTCGGAGGGGCGTCGCAGTGACGATAAGGGGACTTTCCTTCTGCGAGTAAGCCGAAACGTGCGCACGTCCGCGCATCGAGCCGATCAAGTTCGCGGGCTCGCGCGACGCGAAAAGTTTTCGTCCTGTATTCGTCGAGCTATTTTTGTTTTTATGATCGAGGAAGAAGAAGGTTGCGAGGCGGGCCGCGACGGAATTCGGGAGGGCCGAGAAAGGTGCGAATACCTTCGGCTCCGAACGCCGTTGCGCCGGACCGAACGAGCGAGTTTCCAGTTATGCTGATTCGGCATCGATAGAGAGCCGGTACTGCGAAGCCTATTATCGGCATGCTTTGAGGTTTTCTCGCGAGCGAGCATGGTCGTATGGACACAGATTAGTAGGGAGATGTCCGATGCTCGGGTTTCGGCGGTACCCAGCTGAGTGGCGCCGAATCGCGGCGGCCGACTCGGAAGCTCGCCGTGATCGTTGCCTCGCGCGGTAGCGCAGAGGCGCGTTCAGAAATGTAGACTCGACATGATAGAGACAACGGGATTGATGCGCCTGTGCGTACGCTCGAGAGAGAAAACAGATGCCCGAATGCGATTCTGATCGCGCCTCAGAGGTGATCACCGGTGCGGTGCGCGCGAAGACATTCGGCGCGCTCGATGGGAAGGATTTCTGTAATCTCGGGTTTGCCGGTCGGTAGGGACGGGATTGCATGTTTCAATCGAAATTTGAAAGAAATTGAATGAACTTGGCGTTCTTTTGATAGAGCAATCTTTTGGGTTAATCGTATTTTATTCGGCGGAGAAAGAATGAGCCGCAAGGATATCTCGCGATGCAGTAGCACAAGTTTCGAGCGCCAACGTATATCCCCCCTACGGCCGCTCCGACACGCGTGTGGAACTATAAATACAAAATGTGCAATCATCACTGACAAAGAAAAGCGTTTCGCACCCAAAATCCTTGCGGAAAAGCGCACAGAACAAAAGGGCTCTCGTTAAAATTCAAAATTCTAAAATCAAAAATTCGAAATCCGAACTTCGAAATTCAAAATTCGTAATTCAAAATCGAAAACTCAAAATTCAAGATTTAAAATTCAAACTTCAAAATTTTTAATTTTAAATTCAAGATTCAAAGTTCAAAATCCACAACTCAAAATTGAAAATTAAAAACTCAAAATTCAAAATACAAAAATCGAAAATCAAAATTCGACTTCGAAACTCAAATTTCGAAATGCAAAACACAAAATTCAAAATTCGAGGATGTAAATGAACAAACAGGAAGCACGTAGAACGTAGGACGGTGAAGCATCGTAATTGCGCTCTCGGAGGAACACGTCGTGGGACGAATAAATGAGCAATGATACCCGTCGACGAATCTACCATTCGCGTAAAAATCGCTTCTCTCTCTCTCTCTCTCTCTCTCTCTCTCTCTCTCTCGCTCCGCAGCAGGAAATTCATAATTGGCGGTATATCTCTCGGTGCGGCATGGTCCGCATTAGGCGCAACGCTCTTCGCACTGCCGATCCAAGTTTAGACACAAAGAAAAAGCCGAGTTTAAAAGGAGTTCGTTGGCTTTGCGCGATTCATTTGTCCGCAAGCGAGTTACTCGGGTTGTTCGCGGCACTTCGATCGTATCCACGGAGTGAAACCACGAAATTTGTGCGCCGAGCTCGACGATTTCAACTGCGATCCGGAATTTCGCCCGATAAACGTAGGTTCTTGAGACGCAAAAAAAAAAATAAATAGTTACAATAACAATCGAATACAAACGGAAATTCGTCAAGGCCAAATTTTCGACTATCCCCTCTCTCTCTCACTCTCTCTCTAAAAAAAATTAAAAAAAAAAATGATAATAATAAATAATAATAATAAATAATAATAAATCGATCGATCTGTCTATCTATTTCGATGTCCTTCGATCCGAGAGCCCCTCTCGCGATACGCTTCGGTACGGTTCCGAAAGTCTGACAAAGAGCGCGTCGTTAAACTCGCTGTGTTTACGTCCCGGTATAAACGTCCGATCGTCAGTGTAGCGTATCCGAGCCTCGTTACCCCAGTGATAGAGAGATCGAACGAAAATGCCAAATTAACAAAATCGCGGTTATTGAAATTAGTAACATACTAATTAATAATTTTTCATTATCAAATTATTATTATATCGTCCGTTCGGGTTGTTTTTAAAAATACTGTTTCATTAATTAAAAAATTATTAGTCAATAAATTAATAATTTAGCAGTGCATCATCAATAATAATAATTCATACAATAATTCGTATTTTCAAATGCGTACGAATTTTTTCAGATTTTCCAATTTCTTTTGAATTTCGTGTCTATTCGCGCCTTTTTTCGAAAAATGACGAATGAGTACGGTCTAGCGCGCTAGCCAGCGAATCACCATCGCCCCCCGAGCAGCGCGTCGAATCAGCCAGCACCGTCGCGGGCCTTGAAACGATATCGCGGCGCCGAGAGGGGGCGCGCCGCACCGGCGCGCCGCTTCCACTACCCTCAGTGGCGGCAGTGACGCGCCGCGCGACGCACGCAACGCAACGCTCCGAGGCGCCTGGAACGGCTGTTATGACGGACGGGGAGCGTCATACGAGAACTGCCCGTCTGTCGGGCCTGCCGAAGACCCGCGACGCCGAGGAGGACAATGAGAGGCCCGTCGTGTTTCAGCAGGACGATCTCTTCACGCAGGGCTTTCCGATATTCGAGGAGATACGAAAGCAGGGAAAGCTATGCGACGTCACGCTCAAGGTACGCGCTCGTTCTTAACCTAGCCTAGCCGTTCGTCACAACAAACTCTCGGGTCATTTCCGAATTCGAATTTTCTCCATTCATGTTTTTCTTTTTCGAATCTCTGTTTTTGATGGGTCGGAAAACAAAAAAAAAAAGACAAATAAAACTTCGGCCTCGAGGGCACGTAAATTTATGCGTGGTCGAATTAAGAACGACTGTTAAAAAAATACAAATAATAAATAATGAAAAAAAAAAAAAAACAATAATAATGCTAATAACAATAATCATAAACTATTGTTCGTTGTTTTTTTTTATCGTTCGATAAAAAAGTAAAAAGCGGAATGGTCATTATCGCAATTTAAGACAATACGACCCGGTCTCGGTCGGTAACAAAGTGGCCTTTCCGGGTTTCTCCCAAATGTTTGCTTCTGTGGTTACTTTAATTCGATATTATTATAGGCCGTATAATTATGCAAAAAGTCTAAAATAAATAAATAAACAAATAATAATTATTGAATAAATAAATAATGACGATTAAACAAAATAAATAATTATCATTGAATAAAGATAAATCGTTATTTATCAATCCATTATAATTATACATAGTATAATAATATCGAATCAAAATGTATTTATAAATATATAACAAAAAAATAATAAGTAAATTTTTTCTTTTTTTCCTTCTATGTATTCATTTATTTGTCGATTTATTTATTTGAAGGAACATCGACTTTTTTTCTTCCAGGCGGACGATCAAATTTTCAGCGCTCATCGGCTAGTCCTGGCCGCTACGAGTCCTTATTTTCACGCAATGTTTCTGAACAACATGATGGAGAGCAAGCAGAAGGACATTACTTTGCAGGGCTTCGATGCCGCGTGAGTAGAGATGCGAAATGAGGGTCATATTTGTCGATCCGGCAAATAAGTCAAACATTACCGTCTTTCGACGTCATTTTCTTTTCGCTGATTTTTCAAAGTGAAAATGACGGTCATTTTGCATTATAGGCAGTAAAAAACAAATTATGTTATTTCTGTATATACCATAACAAATGTTTCGTCACAATCCCATCTATTTTTATTGTTTATACAAGATTTCAATAAAGCCCGCCGTAAAAACTTAAATACATGAAAAATTCTAGCAAAATTAATCTTTCATTCCATCGAGAAACGTTCGAAATTTTCCTTAAATCCTAGATCGAGATTGCTCATTGGAAAAAAATTGAAATACGAAAAAAAATTCGAACAAAATTGACCTTTCAACTTTCGTTATTTTCAGAACACTGGAAGCTCTGATAAACTTCGCGTACAGCGGCAAGGTGATACTGAACAACGAGAACGTCCAGAGCATGATGATGGGAGCGTCGTTTCTCCAATTGAACAAGGTCAAGGACGCGTGCGCGGACTTTCTGAAGAAGCGTTTCAACCCTCACAACGCCCTCGGCATAAGTCAATTCGCGGACACGCTGAATTGCTCGACCCTCGTCAACGAGGCGACGAACTACATCCATCAGTACTTCTACGAGGTCGCGCAATCGGACGAATTTCTGAACCTCAGCTTCGCGGATCTCAAGGAGCTTGTGTCGCGCGACGACATCTACGTCGTCTCGGAGATCCAGGTTTTCGAGGTCGTCATCAGATGGACGAATCACGAGATCGAAACGCGAGCCGTTCATCTGCCCGCTCTGCTCGCTCACGTTAGATTGCCGCTTCTCAGTCCCGAATATCTCGTCGATCGCGTCGCCAAGGAGGAACTCGTCTGGAGTTCTCACGCCTGCAGGTGAAGTTTCTTTCGATTTCTTTTAGTTATTATTATCATTATTTGTTTCCACAACAGGTCGAAAAACTACCGAAACGAAGAAAGACCCACAACGAAATTTGAAGATTATGAGTTAAGAATTATAAATCGCCTGCGGACAATTGACCGAGTGTGACGGTCCCATATTTTGAGTTAGCACTTCAGCGCAGGAAACTCAAGTTTAAACATTGTATCTGGGCTCTCGCTAATCTTCGTAATCGAGCCTAAGTTGAGGTGTTCGAATATATTTTTTATTTTTTTCCCCAGAGATCTGCTGGACGAAGCTAAAGATTATTACCTCATTCCCGATCGAAGACACCTGCTGGAGCCGTTCAAGGTTCGTCCGCGCTGTTGCTACAAAATTATGGGCCATATTTTCGTCTTCGGCGGTCTATCGAAAACCGGGAGTTCCCGCAACACCGTCGAAGTTTACGATCCGTTTACCGGTGAGCGATCTCCGCGAATGAATCCCTTCAATTTTGTGTTCCTCTTTTTTTTGTCGAATGATAAAAAAATTTGTGTTTGATGTTGCAGAAAAGTGGCAAACGTCCGAAGTCACGACGATGGACAGAAGCCGCGTCGGCGTTGCCGTTCACGGAAACAAATTGTATGCCTTCGGCGGCTACAACGGTTTCGACAGACTGTCGACCGTCGAGGTTTACAATCCTTGCTCCAAAACTTGGAAAGTCATCGCCCCGATGCGTTGCAAGCGAAGGTAATTTTCTTCACACCGCGATCACCCGTTCTAAGAGAATCTTTCCTTTCACGAGAAATTTCGAAAGTCTTCCAATCGGACGAAAGTCGGAGTAAAAATTAATCATACGAAAGGCCTTCGAAGGATCGATTTTTTTACAATAGCGCAAAGTCATTGACAAATTGTCGAGAAAAACAAAAGTTCGTTCAACAAACTGCCCGGCAAGCTAACTTTTTTTCCCGCTCGAAATGATTCGTTGTTTTTTTCTGAAAAAAAAAAATTGGTCAGGGTAAAATTAAATAAGCTGGGGAAAAAACGGCCAGCATGGAAAAGCATCCGATTGATTTTTTCAAAAAGATTTCTCGCATCGTTTCAGCGCCGTGGGAACGACAGCTCTGAACGATTACATCTACGTGTGCGGCGGCTACGACGGCGAAACGTCCCTCAACACAGCGGAAAGATACTGTCCCGACACCGACGAATGGCAAATGATACAACCCATGAACAAGCATCGCTCCGCCGGCGGAGTGGTCGCATTCGAAGGATACGTGTACGCTCTCGGTGGTCACGACGGCCTATCGATATTCAACTCGGTCAGTGCAAATTCAAGATATGACGAAAAAAAAACCCCAAAAAAAAGGAAAAAAGAAACCCAAAAAAAAAAGGAAAACAACCTGCAAAATAAAAAACAAAAAATAAAGGAAAAAAACGCGAAACAAAAAAACCCAAAAAAAGGAAAACAACATGAAAAAAAAATAAAAACAAAAAAAAAGGAAAAAAAAAAACCCGAAAGAAAAGGGAACGACCCCGAAAGTCTTTTTGCAGTAACGAATTTCGTTTGTCGTTTTCAGGTGGAGCGATACGATCCGCGAACGGGCGTTTGGACTCACGCGAAGCCGATGCTGACGCGAAGGTGCAGACTCGGAGTGGCGACTCTCTTCGGCAAGCTCTACGTTTGCGGCGGCTACGACGGTTCGACGTTCTTGCAATCCGTCGAAGTCTACGATCCCAAGACCGACGCGTTAGTGTGGCTTTTCGTTAACCCCGTCTCGACGATCGCGCTCGTAACCGCGAAGAGTTTCGATAAATCGAACGACTCTTCGGAACGATCTTGAATATTCTCCGCTAATTTTTCTTCATTTTTTGGAAATTTTGGAATGGAATTTTTCACCGGAAAAAATTGATGAAAAAAGAAAAACAAAAATTCTCAAGCTCGTTCCAAAAACGAAACAATTTTTACGAATCCCAATCGTTGAATTCTCCGCGATTGGGCGCTTTTTAGAAAAATCTCGCCTTGTTTTGCTTCTTGACGTCTCGATCTCGATCGATTGTTCCGAGAAAAAAATGGAAAAAAAAAATCCGAAACTCGAAATAATTTCCGTAATGACTGATCGTTGCATTTTTTTTTTTTTCTCAGATGGAAGTACGTGGCGCCCATGAACATGATGCGAAGTCGGGCTGCTCTCGTGGCGAACATGGGAAAATTGTGGGTCATTGGCGGTTACGACGGCGATTCGAACTTGTCGACCGTCGAGGTCTACGATCCGAGCAGCGACTCGTGGTCGTTCGGCGCGCCGATGCACTCGCACGAGGGCGGCGTCGGAGTCGGCGTGATCCCGAATCCATTCGGCGAGCTCCACTTGCCCGCGTAGAAGCGCGATTATTCCGTCGCGACACTCGCCGTGGATCCGGTTCGAGAAAAATGAGAGAGAATTTCGAACACTTCTCGATGGTATAAAAATCCGAAAAAATTCATGCATGCCAAAGGTACTGAAAAGATTAATTTTGCACGATAATAATTGGAAAATGTTATTCAGAAATCGAAAAAAAAAATTGTTTAAAAAATTTCTGATGAGATTTTTTTTTATGATAATTTTTCGGTATGGATTTTTTCAAATTCTCAAATTCTAGAATCTAGAAAAATGCATATTCAGAAGAATGAATTTCATTATAAAAAAAAGTCGGATTACCAGAAAGTTGTTGAATTATTTTTTTTCGTCAATTTGTTGATAAGATTTTTCAGTTATTATCGTGCAGAATTGATCCTTTCGGTATCTTCAATGTGGTGAATTTTTTCAGATTTTTGTACTATTGAAAAGTGTTTGAAATTCGCTCGAATTTTTCTCGAAATCGCGCGAAACGAACTACACAGGCTGGATCCACCTTGAACTCCCGTTAACCGCATAGCAACCGTTGTGATCGACATTCGTGCATTTAGGAGACAACGAGAAATCGTCTGTTCCCTCGAAATCGAACAATTCCTTTGTAATTTATTGTTATTAAGCCTTTCTCTCTATTTCGGCAAACGACTATTTTAAGATTTTTTTTTTATTATCCACTCGTAACGGTTCCGAATTTCGTCGTTTTAAGAAAAAGAAAACAAAAAAACGGGGGAAGAAAATAATTCTAAGTACCAAACGACTGTAAATATTTCGTCGGCGTTCGCTCCGCGTTTCAGACTTGCCTTTGACTGTTTATACGTAATCGCGAAGCGCGAAAAAAAAGCCACATCAAACAATCAGCCATGAAGCGCTATCGAAGGCGTGCATTTTTTCCTTTGTTTTTAATATTGTAAAAAAATATTCGACGGCTTCGCCGACGCGCGAAGTTGTCCAGGATATGACATTGTATATTGATTGATAGTCGGACGGAAAGCCGCAATGATCTCATTTTTTTTTTTCATTTTTTTTTTTCGTACTTTATAAAAGCTTCTAGTTTTAACGAATGTACCTGTAAGCAACGAGAACAAAATAATAAGTAATTTATATATTTAATATAATTGTCGAACTTATTCGGAGAAAGAAAAATTCGATGGTAACCTTTTTTTTCCTCGCGCGGAACGACGTTGAATTTTTTGCATTGTTTTTTCTATCTCATACTATTTTTTTTTTCTGGAAACTGCGAAATATTTTATTAAATAATATTTTTTTCCGGAATATTTGTTTTTGTTTTGTGAATTAAATTTTTTTTTTTTATTACAAGCATGTTTTTTACAAAATATTTTATTCCAAGTTCAAGTTATTTGAGTTATTTCAGTTTTTTTTTCTGTCCACAGATGTTGCTTCCTCGGAACGGCGATTTTTTTCGAAAAATCTGGACCTCCTTTCTCGTTTACACGGAGCGACGATGAGTCTCGCGAAGCGCGTCGATGATTCTCGTCTGAGCCTCGATGGCCCCGGCGAGCCTGTTCAGAGCTTCGGTCTGTCGGCTCAGAACAATTCCCTGCTCGTTCAACGCCTCTCTGTGCGATTGCACGACGGAGAGCAGAAGTTCCGCCGTCGCGGGAGCGTTTTGATAGCCGGTCGATTCGGCCTGCGGAGTTTTCAGGGCTCGAGCGCACTCGCCGTCCGGACACTCGTCGAAGCTCCTCGGCCAGGGCTCTTCGATCGCTCGCTCGTCGAGCGAAACGTCGCACCGCGATTTCTCGGCCTCGAGCCAAAAGTTGGCCGCGGAATCCTCGGAGGGCCTCTCGCGAGGCCGAAACGTTTCGCAATTGCAATCCGACGCTTCTCTCAGATCGGCCGATCGATTGGTCGTTTCGGAAGAATCTTCTGCGACGAGAAACGACGGATTCTCCGCGCAATCGAGAAACGAGAGAGAGTTCAATTCTTCCTCGATCAATTTCTCCAACGACTCGTTCGTCAGCGTTTTTGTGGACGAATCGTCCGGCTCGCGGGAGCTCGGCTCGTTTTTGTCGGTCGCGAGAAAATCGGACATCGTTTCGGAGCTTTCTTTTTTTTTTATTACTTTATGGTTTTTTTTGGTTTGACAATTTTTTGCGACTTTTTGGTCTCGCGGTTCGGTGAAACATCCGAGCAACGCGACGAGCGCGCGAGGGTCGAGAGAGAAAAAAAAACAAAAGAAGCTCCGGAAAGGAGATGTCGAGATTTCCGGCGATGAAGGCGATTTGGTATTTTTTTTTGCGAATCGCTGCGCGAAACAAATACTATTTAGCCCCAAGTTTCGGTCTGATATCTGCCTTCCTTTTCGAGCTTCCTCACGTAGGCTTCGGCCCCGACTTCGTCCAATCGACCGAGATCCCTCGCGATCCCGACGAACTCGTCGCGAACGCATTTCGGCATATTCTTCGAACTGCCGGAGAGATAAATGCTTCCGCCGCGTTGCAAAAAATCCCAGCACAGTCGAGCTTCCCTCCTGATTACATGTTGCACGTATCTGCAATAGAAAAAACGAAATTGAAGCCATAATTATATTTTATCGGCGCTGGGCATTTAATCGGAGCAGTCAAAAGGATCAGTCATTTTTTACTGGAAAAAATGTGTGGAAAATCATAAAATTCAAAGGCAATTAAAAAATCTGAAGAAATTCAAACGTATTCAGAAAAACAAAAGAATTATTTTCATGAAAAAGAAAAAGTTGCGTTGCCGTGAAATTTCTTGCACAATTTTTTGTTTCATCAATTTGTTGATCACAATTTGGAATTATTATTACGCAATATTAATCTCTTCGGTACCTTAAATGTGCATGAATTTTTTCAGATTTTTCTACTATCGAGAAGTGTTTGCAATTCACTCTCAATTTCCTCGAACTTGTGCGGAATGAACACGCTTACATTTTCTCCTCCTGATCCCTCGAGAAGGCGCAGAACATCCGTAAATTGTGTATCCTCCTCATAGCCTCGAAATCCTCCCTGCAATGAAAGTCCTTGCTCGCGTTCCGGCAGCCGAAGAACAGCGCCGCGTCCGCGAGATCCTCGCCGCGTGCGATTCTCTCTCGCAGCAGCGACCGAAAGGGCGCAACACCAGTGCCGGGTCCGACAAGAATCATCGGTTTGTCCCTCGCGAACTCGAAGCTTCCCTTCTGCAGATAAAACAAAATCTCCTCGCCTGGCCGAAGGTTCTTCATCCAGTTCGAGCACAGTCCCAATCGCGGCTCGACGAGTCGCGTCCGATACTCGACGACCGCGACCAACAGATGAATCTCGTCCCCGTCGAGCTCGCGGCTCGACGCGACGCTGAACGCCCTCGGCTTTATCGGCGACATTATCTCGAACAGCACTCTCGCGTCGAGCTTCCTCGCCGTGCCCGGAAAGTCCCTCAAAACCTCGACGATCGTTCGCCTCGGCCGATTAACGTAATTGTACAATTCCTCCTGTCCCTCCGGCGTCGCGAACTCCCGAAGTTTGCTCCTCTCCAACTCGTCCGTGCTTATCGAAGCCAGCACCTGCATCGTCGAGCGCCGCGGCTTGAAGCTCAGGTCCCAGAACTGCTCGACGATCTCCTCGAGTCGCCGCTCCCGTCTCAGCGCCGTCGGCACTCTGATCTCTCGCTCCTCGAGCCTGATCGCGCTCGCGCGCCCCAAGTCCGTTCCGTGCTCCGCGAGAAGCGCGAAGAAGTCGTCGACGCTCCTGGACGAGTTCTTCGGCCTCGCGTAGAGCACGTCGCCCGGCGAGTACGTCGCGCCCTCCGAGCGGAGCTTCAACAGTCTCACGTCCTGGAAATGGTCCGGCGAGGTCGTTCGCGCGTTCCCCAGGACTTTGCCGATTCGGAGTTCTTTTTTCAAGCTCAGCTCGGCTCGATAAATGTCCTCGCTCGGCCGAGGCGCGTCCGCGCTCGCTTCGCTCACGACGATTCCGTAGCGCTCGACGAACGCGTCCTCCGCGCTCGAGGATCGGTCAAGGTCAACTCCGCCGATCTCGCCGAGCCGGCGCCAAAAGTTCTCGAGCCAGGGCCCGATCGTCGCGTCGATGCCGAGGTCGTGCTGGTCGTCGGCGAGGCCGATCGGCAGCAGCTCGCGCGCGCCGAGCTGCGCCAATCGGCGGTTCAGCCGCTTCGCCGCGTAGTTGTATCTCTCGTAGGAACTGTCGCCGAGGCCGATTATGCCGAATCGCAGATTCGTCAGGGAGGTCGTCGGCAGGCTCTTGCGCAGCAGGAAACGCCAGAACCTCGTCATGTTGCCGGGCGGATCGCCGTTGCCCGTCGTCGCGACGACGAACACCGCGAGCCTCTCCGTTGTGAGGTTCTCCACGCCGTACTCGTCCAGCGCGCTCACGGTGCAGCTCAAGCCGTACCTTAAAAAGGCAAAAAAGTGCATGTCAATCGCGACGAACGAACGGAGAACGACGAAGATCGCGAATGACTCTCGCCGCGAGCAGATTTAACGACGGTCACGTTGAAAGACAAATTAGAAAAATTCAATAAACATAAAGAAACATCGAATTAATTGTTTATTAAAAGTAATTAATCAATTAATTAATTAGAATGACATAAAATAAATGAATAATAAATAATAATAATATAAATAAGTTGATTGATTTTTTTTTCAATTAAAACCAGATTTCACGCGGAGAAATATATATATTAAAAAAAAAAAAAAAAATTTGAACAATTTTTTTTTATTACAAAATTTAACGCAGCGTAGCTTGAAGAAAAATCAGAAAAACCGACTCGGATGTCGATTGTTATAATTCTACGATAACTCGGTATTGTAATTAAAAAAAAAACCTTTTGGCATTCTTCCATATCTGTTCGGCGGTATCCTGCGCAGTTCCGGTCTCGCTTCCGTACAAAATCGTCAATTTCAGCTCCATTGTTCGTTCCTTTTGTGAAACAAAAAAAAGACAAAATGAAAATAAAAAATGGTGCTAATTACGTTGGCATATTGCTTCCTCTCTCTTTTATCACGATCTCTGCTCGTGAGAAAGCGCATTTATCATTTTTCGCTTCCTCAAGAAGATTCATTTGTGAAAAATTATTTTTTCAAAAGATTCAAGATGCCGTTGTTTATTTATTGCTTTATTTATTTATTTATTCATTTATCAATTAATTAATTTTAAACTGTCGCAGTTGGAGCGCCACTGGACGTTTTTCGAAAAATTCAAAATGGCGCGAAAACTGAAGGAATGCATAGATTTTGCTACAACATTGTAGCCAATAAGGACTCAACCCCCTCCCCACATGTGATATAACTTTCAGCTTTTGGTATCTCGCACCGTTTTCGAGTTACAAGGTCAAATGATGCGCGCGCGCGTTCCACGGAATTTTTTTTTTCAAATCTCTTTTTTCGACGCTACGAAACATTCAGAACGCGTTTTCATGAAAATCCCCCAAAAAAAAAAATTTCACCAATTTTCCACCAAGTTAGAGAACATTTTTCGTCGCGGGCCAGCTAAAAATGTCGTCTGGCGGTCAGCTGACGATGACGTCACGTGCCTCGCGTTGCAGCAGACGAAACTGTTCCGTCCGCTTTCACCGCTCTCCCCACCCCTCGAATCATAAGCGCTTCGGCTCGATCGCCACTATGGATGGAAACTCGCAGTTAATAAACTTTCAATAATTTTTCTCGAATCTCGGATTCTCGGTGCGGATCGGTCCATGCGCGACCTAACGCGATGAGAAGGAAAGGGGGGGGGCTAGGTTGCATACAACTATGGCATTCTCTCGATGAAATGTCAAGGTCAGATGTCTAGGCTGAGCCCCATTTGGCGCGGGGCCCGGGTATTTATAAATAAAAAAAAAAAAAAAGAAAGGTAAAAAAAACGCAGCTTTCCCGCGGACGATGCGTGTTCTCGCGTCGTCCCGTCTTTTTCTCGAGACGTCTTGATCCGCGACTCGAATCTCCCACCTCTCGAGCTTCCTCTCCCTTCCTCGCGCCTTTATTTTGTACCTCGCCGAGTCTCTGTCAAATGCGTCAGACGCATTCGCGACGCGTGAATTTATAATTGTCGCGTTTAGTGCGCGCAACGGCGATGCGATCGTTGATCATTCTCTCGCGGATTGCGCGAGACGAGTCCGATCGCGAGTGCGGGGCAAAGATAGGATTGTGTTTGGAACGATAAGCCGTGGAATCGCCCGGGCAATCGTCGGGACAGTGAGTGGCGTTCGATCGAATTCGGGATTGAGTGAGATACGACGGGGCGATGCTCGCTCGATGTTCCGATTATCGATTAATCGAACCGTGATCGATTGTTGCGGAAAATAATCTCGCTTCTAGACCAAATTACGTTTTTTGGCCTCACGCGCGCGATAAGTTAAAGTGAGTTTTCGCGTAGGGAATCTTCTTGAGGAAGGTAAAAATGATAAACGTACCTACTCGCAAACAGAGCTCGGTAGCCCCGTCGGCACCGTCGGCCGCCTTTCGAGCGCAAAATCGACCGGTAGGTTTTTCACCTTAAATCGCCAGCCAAACGATCACAAAACAAAAAATACTTATTTGGGGCTCGAACACGAAACCTTCCGACTTGTAGTCTTTGACTTTAACCACTCGACCAACTCTCACTGTAGTGTGTGGGAGTTTTTCCGTAATGTCGTACTTATGTTTCCCTTTGATTTCTGGTCGAAAGAGTCGGTCTATCGGTCGAGATTGCGGTCGACGGATGATTGAACCGGTCGCTGGTACCGGCAGGAAAATTTTGCTCTGCCACAAGCTTTTTTTTTACCTTATATCATTCGCCGCTTTCGCCCAACGAAAAACTTCTCTTTCGATCTATTCGTCGTTCAAATTGGCGCGCGCTTTTATTGCCATCGATTCTTTGACAAATCGATTTCCGTTCGATTTTATTTTCAATCGATCGTTTCTTTTAGCGACGATGCTTTTTCGCTTTCGAGCAACGCTCTAAGGTTCGAAAGTCTGTGACTTTTCGAGATTCAAATTTTCCCGCGCGTTGAGTATCGCTCGCCGTCCGAGGGGGGAGCCACGGTCGAGCAGCGCCGAGAGGGCCGTCTCGCGGCGCGATCAATTTTTTTCCACACTTTGGAGGTTAAATCGAGTCTCGCATCGATGAACAGAGTTATGTAACGCAATGACACAGAATCGCGAGATTATTGCCCCGAAATAAGTGAGTCGAGCGACGAGTCGCGAGAGTCGAAAGTACCACAACCGTCGAGAAGAACGAAACTTCAATAGCGCGACGCGATTCGACGGACGAATTATTTACGAAAGTTGTATACATGTATATATATATATATATATATTATATATAAACTTTCGACAAGGCTAACACAGCGAGGTTGGCAGCACTGGCTCTCGCGGATGACTGTCAAAACCTACTTTCCCCACCGAGGGCTCGCGCGACCGTGATCGAGGCTCTTCATGTACCAACAAAACAGACGAAAAAATACACTCACACACACAAAATAACGACCAAGTGTTGGCAGCTCGAAGCGGCCCTTCTCCGGGCGACGAGTAACGCCAAGAACGAAAAAAAATAAGGGACAAATTAATAAAATAATCGTGCAACGCGGCTCGATTACACGGCGATATCGACGGCGCGATTTCGATTCGTCGACGGTGACAAACATGCGAATCGTGATAGTCCAGTGAGAGCCCACCGCGCGTTTGTACACAAAAGCTCGATGCCAATCGAGCTGGCGCCAGTGTTGTTGGACGACCCGTCGCCGCTCCGCCAACAATCGTAACTCCGCGCGAATCAACGGGGACACCAGAACCGTGCGGTGCGACGGAGGACCCGTCAAAATTATATGCGTGATATTAATTTAGACATTTTTTTTTTTTTTTTTCGTTTTTTTTTTTTTGCGGATTCGCGAGACTCGACGAACGTTTGGCTCGCGATTGAACGACGCGGCGATCGCGCGAGAATAACGGTGCTGCGTTACTCCGTTCGCGTCTTTAGCTTGTGAAGAGGAAAAAAAGGAAAAATAGAAATTTCAAGGCGACTTTTAACGAAAATTTGGGAAAGGAGGGACAGTAAGGAAAAAAGGAAAAAGGGCTCGAATGGACCCGGGCGACGCGTGACGACCTACCGAAGGGACTTTGGGCTACGCTCTCGACGGACGGCCCATGTTTCTGACCGTCAAGGAGGCCGCCATCCCTTGGAGACTCGAGGCATCGACGAGACGCCGAGCAGCGAAAGCCAGGTGAGCACGTCTTGTCTCGATGCGTCACAGTTTTGGGACGTCAAAAAAAAACAATGACGACAAAGGTATCTGACGGTGTTGTTGACGATGACAGTATTCTTTCAGCGGAAAGACACAGCGGAAGGGACTGCCGACGATACTTTCTTCGAGGGATGACGACATGAGCGCTACGTGACACAGAACGGCGCTCGTCACGTCAATGCGAAAGACTCGCACAAGATTCGCGCGCTCCTTTCGAATCGGAGCGAAAAGGACAAATTATACATAAAGAACAAAATAAGGCGCCAGGTAAGTTTTTTTGTTTGTTTTTTCATACTGCCGTCACGTTTGGAAAAAAAAATGTTGAAAATTGATTGAGGGAAAAAAATCAACCGGCGGCGAACCTTCGATGAATGAATATAAATAGCGCCTTGACGCAGAGTACTGAAAAAAGAATTTGGACGAATTGTTATTAATTTTTACTGTGAATTTATTTTTATTAATTAATCTATCAATTTATTCATCTATGGAATTTTATTTCAGTTTAATTATTCATTGAGTGCAGCAATAAAAATTCATATGATTTGGAATTTTACTACATGTGAACAGAAAAAAATCTAGAATAATTGGCTAGTCTGTGACGATGACTGTCAAGTTGTGAAAAATTATATCTCCGTCGCTGCACAACACTCGGGAAATTGCAGAAGTGCTTGCGCACTTGTCCGAATCCCTGTTTACACTTATCGACTAACTTATCCTAAACATTCTAAATCTTAACTTTACCCTGGCGATTTTGCCTTTTTTCTCTTCCTTCCGACAATTTTTCATCTATTATTCTAATATCGCTACACAAGCTAATCTTTGTATTGAAAAATATTTAATAATCCCAATTTGTATGCTTATCGAAGCCTCTTCGACTCTTTTCCAAAATTTTTCCAGAGTGCTCGTTATCAATCGATTGCAAAAAGTAGCCGTGGGTGCAACTGCGACTGTATTTATTAATTTTTTTATTCACTTACGGGACGAGCCCTTTCACAAATTTCACAGTTCGGAGACAAAAATAAAACAATATAAGGACATATGTAATTTTATCGAATATCAAGTATAGAGTTTGCGTAAACCGCAGTAACGTAGTATTTCCTAAAAAATTTATTTTCCAAAAAAAAAAAAAGGTACGGCAACACGTGAAAATTCTGTGTAATTGCAAAAAATTAAGTGGCTCATTAAGTGAATATTAACATATTAAACAATAATACTTTTTGCACCAATTACGCATTTGAATTTTTTTTGTTTTCGATTATTTCGTACAATGCCCAATGAAAAAAAAACATGCCTAATACGACTCATATTAATTTAACTGCTTCAGACCAAATTTTAATTACTCGGTGTCCCTTTTTTTCAAAACAATATCCTCAGAGCCCGGGTCGGCAAAAGTAGCTAAATTGGTCAGGAAAGAGTCAGGGAAAAATCTGGGAATTTTTTCTCCGACAAAAAAAAAACTAGTCTTCAATTTTCATTTCGTCGGGAAAGTCTCGAAATTCTCGCGAAATTAATTTTCACGAACCGCTCGTACTGCCTCAACGAGACTAATGGAGATCCCGAATTCGCTTTGCGCGCAATATTCTCAAAATGTATCACCCTTCTAAATAATAAATGATATAATAATATATAATAATATTTAAGTATTGCTTTTTTTTCTTTTTTCTCTCCAAAAGGTACCGGGCGCAGCAACAATGACTAGCCGCTTGGAGGAGAGCCAGTCGAAGTGGAACTGCGAGTACTGCACCTACGAGAATTGGCCCTCGTCGTTGAAATGTACGATGTGTCGGGGTACGAAGCCGCTGTTGGGCGAGGACATCTACAGGCTGCGCGAGCCGAGCCCGCAGAGATCGTCGTCGAACGTCGCCTCGGGTCCGGTGCCGCACATAAGTCACTCGGCCGATTCCTACAACCTGAGCCCGCAGAACTACAGTCAGAATTTGCCGTCCGGCGGCAAATGGTCGTGCGACGTTTGCACCTACCTGAACTACCAGAACGCAACCCGCTGCGTGCAGTGCAGCAACCGCAAGCCGCTGAATCAGACCCAGTCCCTGCACTCGATCGCCTCGAATCTTCACGAGCATCTCGCGCCTCTGAGACTCGGCGATCCGCCGCCCCCGTCGCTTCCGCCGAATTCCGGCTCGAACCCCCAACTAAATCAGGCGTCGCTGAACAAGCTCCAAACGCCGACGAATCCGCATCCCGACAAATGGTGCTGTGCCGTCTGTACTTACGAGAACTGGCCGAAGGCGACGAAATGCGTGATGTGCGCGCACCAGAAGGAACGGGGAGAGAGGAGAGAGAAGTCTGGCGTTAATTCGGGCCTCATATTGCCCAGTCCGGAGCGGGACCACAATCAGCGGGCTTTGCCGCTGTCGCCGCAGAACTCGTCGCCGTACATTCATCAAGCTCAACGAGACGAAAATCTCGCGATAGCCAGGAGGTGAGAATCCGCGAACGAGCGTAGAAGTCGATTTTGATTTGGTAAAGACCGAATGAATAAAATTCCGTAACGATAACGACGATTTCGTTGAATCAATTGCAGGAGTTCGCACAGATTCGACCAGAGAAACGACAGTTTACCGACGGCTCAGTCGCCGAACGACTGCGAGAGCCGACTCAAGCAGCTTAGGCGCCACACGGATTGGTGCTGGCTGAACGCTTGTCTCGGCATCGTCGAGGGCGACAACGCGCCCGTCGAGGCTTACCTGGCGAGCGGCGGCGATCCGGCCCGTCAATTGACGCATTCCGAGGTTTTACTCCTCAACAGAAGCAGTGCCTTTGACGTAGGACATACCCTGGTTCATCTGGCAATCAGGTATCGAAAACTCCGTCTGCGTGGAATTGACCGAAATACAATTAATTCAAAAACAATTGACTAAAAAAACAATTGGCCGGAAGTACAATTGACGGAAATTACGATTGGCCGACAGTATAATTGGTCGAAAATAATACCATTGACCGAAAGTACAATTGATCGAAAATGCAATTGGTCGAAAATACAATTGGTCGAAAATACAATTGACTGAAAACGCAATTAACCGAAAATATAATTGGCCGAAAAAACAATGGGCCGTAAATGCAATTGACTAAAAAACAAGTACAATTGTATTTTCGGGCAATTGTACTTTCGGGCAATTGTTTTTCAGTCAATTGTTTTCGGTCAATATTCCACAAAACCGAAGACTCTCTTCGGCTCTTTCTCTGCCCTTCGCTCGCTTCGCCGTTTCGATCGCTTCAATGAGGTAACATTAATTTTTCAAGGTTTCAACGGGAAGACATATTGGCGACGCTGTTATCACAAATCGAAGGCTCGGGCTCGGGTGTGAAGAGAGTGCCGAGCTACGTGGCGCCGGATCTCGCCGCCCAGATACGCCGTCACGTCACGAACAGCATTCGACTGCGGAAAGGAACGTTTCCGTGCTACTTCGTCACGGACATGGCGACGTTCGCGCTGCCCGCCGAGGTCGAGGATCTGCCGAGCGTCGTTCAAGAGCAGATGCTCGAGGAGCTTCTGGATCGCGAAGCGCAACAGCAGCTCGAGGGCGGCGGCGGCGAACCACCGGCGCTGAATTGGTCGCTGGAAATCACCGAGAGGCTCGGCTCGCGTTTGCACGCTCTCTGGAACCGATCGGCTGGCGATTGCCTTCTCGACTCGGCGATGCAGGCCACCTGGGGAGTCTTCGATCGCGACAACGCTTTGCGACGAGCGCTCGCCGATTCGCTGCAGCAAGCCGGCCAATTGTGAGCTTTGTCGATCGATCGTCAGCGAGGACGGTGCGCGACGAACAAAATCGTTAAAAAATCGTTTTGTCGCAGCTTTTATCCGCGCTGGAGGGAATACGAGGCGTCACAGGCTTCCAGGATGCTGGACTTCACGCTCGAGGAGGCTCAATGGCAGGATGACTGGGAGAGCTTGCAAGCTACTGCCGCCCAACCGGGCAGCGCTCTAGAACAATTACACGTATTCGCTCTTGCCCACATACTTAGGAGGCCTATTATCGTTTACGGGGTCAAATATGTCAAGAGCTTCCGGGGAGAGGATATAGGTGAACTATTGTCTAATTATTCATTCGGGTAGTCCATGCGTAAGGTGTTCATTCCGCATAAGTTCGAGGAAATTGAAGGTGAATTGCGAACACTTTTCGATGGTACAAAAATCTGAAAAAATGCATGCACATTGAAGGAAAATTTACCTCGTTTCAGGTTCAATTTGTAGAGAAAGTTGATAGCTTCAATATAATTGAAAAATCAAGCCGATATATTTGAACGTTCTTGAGTTATCGTGGCAAAACTAGTACAGAATGCCGTTTCGAGCATTCCTTAGTCGTTTTGCTCTCCTGGGCTCAATTTTGCGAATTTTTCAGTCCACTTTGCGCCAAAATATTCGGAAGAGATTGTCGTAACAGAATACGAAGAAAAAAAGCAAAAAATTTGAAATTTTCGGTGCCTACTTTCCTTGAAGGAAAATTTTTCGCAATTTTTTTCGAAAATCAATCTCACGCTTGCTTTTGGTTTTTCTTCCTCTCTCGCAGGTTACGCCAGATTCGAAGGGGTTTATTTGCCCTTATTGTGGGAGCCGTCGTTCTGCATTCGCTCGCCGATCGCTTTGGGCTACACGCGCGGCCACTTCACCGCCCTCGTGCCGATCGAGCCGTACGCCTCGTCGAGACTCTCCTCGCTCGCCGCCCACGGCGGCGTCGGCGGTGGCAACAGCCCGATGCAGCAGATACAAATGCAGACGACCTTCATGCCGCTGATGGATCGCGAGCGCAAACTCTTGCCGATACACTTTCTCAGCCCCGAGGAAATCGGCCGCGAGGAAACGATACTTAAGCAGTGGCTCGACGTTTGCACCACCGAGGGCGGTATTCTCGTTGCACAACAGAAACTTCACAAAAGACCGCTGCTCGTCGCGCAGATGCTCGAGGAATGGCTGAACCATTATCGAAGGCTCGCGTTAGTATTCACGATAATTCGATCTCATTCGATTTTTATCGCTCCGACTAGAGATGCGATCGACACGTTTCACTGGCAATTTTGCCGAATATTTATCGCTGAAAAGGCGCAGGCGAAACGTAGTTCAAAGCAAATTGAGGAATCCGAAAAAATTCGTATGTATTTGGAAAAGTGAAAAATGAACGATCTCCATGCAAAAAAAATAGGTTTTTCGGGAAATTTGTTGAAAAAATGAATTTTTTCGTTCGTTAATAACATTTTGGAATTATTATTGTGCGTTATTAACTCTTTCCGTGCTTTCGATATGTCGGAATTTTTTTGGATTTTCGTACCACCGAGAAGTATTCGCGATTTGCTCTCATTTCTCTCGAACTCGTGCGAAACGACCCTAATAGCGATATTTTCACATCTCTGGTTTGTCCCGCAGCCGACAAATCGAAATCTGTTCATTGCTCAAACTTCTCGCACTTTGCAGGCAGATGAACAACGCGCCGTTCGTCAGGCCGGCCGCGCTTCAGGAATACAGCAGCGACGGCGACACCGAGGACGAATAACGCTCGGCCGGTGAAATTCGTTAATTCCGCGAGGGCGCCCTCATCGATTCGAGAGCTCCTTCGAGAGATCCTCGCCGTCGCGAACGTCGACTCGTCGCGCGCTCGAGGGCGGCGAGGAAAAAGGAATACCAAAAAAAAAAAATCGTTCACCGAGCATCGGCGACTCTCGCGACGAGTCGCAACAGTTACGAAAAAAAAGCTACGACGTCACCGACTAACTCACGAAGACACAGATAAGAAGCGAAAACAAAAAAAAAAAAAACAGAAAAAAACGCAGAAAACGGTTTTACGCGGCTCGCGCTCCCTCCAGACCAAGCGCGCATCCTCACCGACGGCAAATGTAATACAATTGCGATCTTTCGAGCATTAACATTGAATTCCACAGTAATCGGGAAATATTTGAATCCCTATTGATTCGCATTATTAGCGTGTTATCGGATAATTAAGAATTCGATATCTTAATGATTTATTAACTTATTCGATACGATGAAAAAAAAAGAAAAAACAAAAAAGGAAAAAAAAAGGCAAATTCGCGGCGGCGCGACGACGCGAGAGATTGCAGCGAGGACGCGAAAAGAGTGTAGAAATGTTTACAAACTGTTATTTTTTCCTTTTTTCTCTTTTTTTTTTCGCACTTTGCTTCGCTAGTTTACGTCTAACGGTTCTGCAGTTTAAAAAACAAAATAGGGGTTTTAGGCGATTGTTGGTACTGTTTTTTTTGTTTTTTTTTTAATAGCGATGATTCTTCGAACCTCCGAATGATCGACTTTCGAGGAGCGGATTTGTTTATATTTGTTTTACTCGTGGTAAAATACCACGTTAAAAGGAAAAGGTCGGGAGAGTTTTATTATTTATATCTTTGTTTTTTTTTTTACTTTTTTTTCTCATCGCCAATCGCGGATCGCCCGAAATTTCGTTCGAAAGAGAAAAAGCGCGTTCTTCGTTGCCCGCCGATTCGTCACTTTGTTCTTCATTTTTTTCTTCGTCGAGCACCGCGTTGAGTCGGTCGTACCGTGAATTATTCGTTAATTTCTTTTTCTCGCGATAGTCAAAAAGATTTTTTTTATAGTCGCTTTCTCGCAAAAACGAAAAAAGAAAAAACAAACGATACAAACCGAAACGAGCGAGAAGTAGAATAATTGTGACCAGTCATAGAATTCGACGGATACACCGAAGAGCTTTACGTTAGCTATTTTTTTTTTTTTTCTCGTCCCCCTCGGGCTTGATTGACCGATGAGAAAGTCACTGCAGAGACGAGAGACAAAGAAAAGTGATAAATAAAAAAAAAAGAAAAATAAAATAAAATGCTGTGTTAGATGGCTTCCGAAGTAGAATATGCAAATTACGTAACGAAACTAAATAAAGGGGGGGTTCCCAGTCGGAGAATGTGCGTGCAATTCGCACCGGCAGCGTCAGCCACCGGTCCCGACGATCGCCCGATCGAAGCAGCTGTACAGTGATAGATTGTTGTTTTTTCTTAATTTTTTTTCTGTCTCAAAAAAAAAAAAAAAAAAAAAAAACCAGATGTCAGAAACGAATAAATGTTGTTTCACTTACGTGTGTCTACGAGAATATATGACCGAGTCGGTGAGCCGGGAGAAATCTAACGGTTAAAGAGTATGAAAAAATACAGTTACAAAAAACAATAAATAAATAAATAAAAACAGTTGCACGACCTCGTGCTCAGCCAAACGATGAACCCTAATCAAAAAAAGTACAAAAATAAAAAAAAAATTTAAAAAAAATCGAGAGGCATCGATTCGCAAAGAATCGACGATTAACAACGTTATCGTTCGCTTGTCATTCAGGGCAGTCCTCGCGTTGAGAAAAAAGTCAATTGGACGTGAAAAGCAGACTTCCGAAAGAATCTGAAAAATTGTATGCACGTTAAAGGTATCGAAAAAATTAATTTTGCATGATAATTCCAAATTGTTATTAACAAATTTACGAAGCCAAAAATGGTTCAAGAAATTTCCCCGCAATACAACTTTTTTTTTATGAAAATAATTCTTTTATTTCTCCGAATACGTATGAATTTTTTCAGATTTTTCCATTGCCTTTGAATTTTATGATTTTCCACACATTGTTTCCATTGGGAAAAAAAAAAAAAAAAATCGTAAAATTTCTCGAACAATTTGTTGTTTCATCAATTTGGAATTATTATTATCCAAAATTAATAATTTCGGTACCTTTAATGTGCATACATTTTTTCGGATTTTTGTACCATCGAGAAGTGTGTTTGCTTCACACTCACTCCAAGTGAATTCACTTTCAATTTTCTCGAACTTGTGCGAAATGAACACCTCACGCTTGGACTACCTTAAGGATGTACGGGCGCGAGACGGTGCTGAACGCGCTCAAAACTGAAAATTCAGAGCTAATTCTGACCACTTCTCGATGGAGTAAAAATCTGAAAAAAATCAAGCATATAAAAGATGCTGAAAAGACTAATTTTCCATTGAAATAATTCCGAAATGTTATTACCAAATAGGTGAAAAAAACGATTGCTCAACTGATTATCCGCCAACCCAACTTTTTTTTCGGACAAAAATGATGTGTACATTTTTCTGAACATACATGCATTTTTTCAGAATTTTTCGTAATCATCGGAATTTGGTTTTTTTTTCATGTTTGGGCTGTATTCGCAAATCTATTTGATCAATCCTTTCGAAACTTGTCGCGTGTAATGGGTGGTTTTGTGACAAACACATATCCAAAATTCGTGATTTGACGCGCATTTTCGAAGAAAAAAAAATTCCAAAAAAACCAAATTTCGATAATTAGAAAAAATTGCGAAGAAATTCATACGTGATCAGAAAAATTTACATATAATTTTTATCTTTACAAAAAGGGTGGGTCGCCGGATAATTTGTTAGACAAATCTTTCTTTCACCTATTTGTTGATAACATTTTGGAATTATTATTTTGCGAGGTTAATCTTTTCGATACTTTTTATACGCTTGATTTTTTTCAGATTTTTATTCCATCGAGAAGTGGTCGAAATTATCTCTGAATTCTCACTTTTGAGCGCGTCGAGCACCGTCTCGCGCTCGTACATCCTTAACGGACTTCGTTTCTACTATTTTTCAACCTAACATCTAGTCTCCTAGCACCGTCGTACTTTTCAATCACACGATTGTGATCTTAACTGTGTAATTAAATGACAAGTTAAAAAAAAAAAATGAAAATATCGTCACGCAATGTACACATAAACGCGTATAATAATTGAGAAGAAAAAAAATATATAAAACACGTACGAGGTACGTATCGCTCAGCTGCTATAACAACGTCGTGTCCGGAATTTCATTGAGAAATACAATTTTATCCCACGGCGTTATTTATTTTTTATTTTATTTTTTCGAGGATAAACGGTAGTTGAATCTATAAGAAAGATAAACGGAGAATCGACAAAACGCGCGAAAATTGGCGCGAATTTTGAAAATTCCAGTTGCGACGTTTCTCGCCGCGGATTGTAGGGGTAAAAAGAGGAGAAAAAAAAAGGGACGAAGGAGAAGACGGAGCGCGGATATCCTCGAGTAAAATCGGTCCGAGAGTGTGCGTTTCTCGGACTTTGGCCACGTTTTTCTTGGCACACGTGATACAGTAAGGTTTACTTTAAAAGTAAAAAAAAAAAACATTAAAACTAAATCGAATGAAAAACAAAAAAAAAGGATAAAAATCATTAATTGACAACCGATAGAAGTCTATATATTAATATAGAATATATGAAATGGATTATATTGAATAATATATCGATGTACAATAATTCTAAATGATGATTAATTATTGATATTATTGATTTTCGCATCGACGTTAGATTATCAAAAAACATTCCCGTCACGGCGAAGAATAACGCGAAGCGACTCGAGTGGGGCCTTTCGCATCACGTTAAGGCGATGTGACATATCCTTGTGTCGCTACTCGTGCTCAGTCGGTAACTGAAACTGTAATGCTATTTTTCCTCGAGTGACAAACTTTACCGTCGAACGGAACTATAGTGCCATTTTTGTCGCCTGGCCATCGCGATTTTTACGGAACTTTCGGTTACTGTCGGATTTTCTACCTTACCGACCGAGTTCGAGATTCTTACCTTCAATAATCGGAGGTTCGAGCCAAGATGGGCTGCCTGTATTTTCTTTTTTTTTTTCTTTCGGTTAATTGCGATCACGATCTCTACATTAGTTTGCAGGATAAAAAAAAGGAAGGAACCTGCATTACCCATCGCGCCGGTAATCCCTGCAATACCACGCGAGTCGATGATCACAAAATCGAGCTTCCGAGTTGGCCGCTACAATTCAGCGCCACTCGGTTGGGTACGGCCAAAACGCGAACGTTGGAAATCTACTAATCTCTGTTGCTCCCGGCGCGACGCGCGCTTCGTGACTGAACAGCTGTTTCAGTGTCACCGTCGACGTCCAAAGAGTGAAGAATTAAATATTGTTGTTGCGAATAAAAAAATATTATCGGAAAAAAAACGAGCGGCCGAAGCATGGAGGTAAGATTCATCGATCGAAACGAAATTCAACATTCCTTCGTTATTTTGGTTGCTTTTTTTTTTCACTTATTGAGATAATGATTTGCTTCCATGATTTTTTTTGTAACTCGTCGAGAGGTGAATCGTCCGCATTCGCGTTTTTCGAGCCCTGTTTCTTTTTTTTTTTTTTTTTTTTTTAAAAAAAAAACGCCGACATCAGGACTTGAACCCGGAACCTTCTGACTTTCAGCGGTTCACCTTAACCACTTGACCAATTTACGGTACGGTTGCGAGCACGCATCGTAATGTTATTTATTCTTCAGTCGGATTTGCGGTAAAAAAAAAAGTGGATTGAAAGAGAACAAACACCGCGACAAACTTACCACGCATCACTGTCGAAAAAGAATTGAGAAAATTGATTGAGTCATCAATCGAGAAATAATCGCTACAGATTTTTTTTCATATCTTAACTCGTAACTTGAAATAATCGTTTCCATTTGTTTTTCACTACCGTAATTCTTTTCTTTTTTTACATAGTTTACTTCAATTTTTTAATTAATTTTTTAATTATTATTATTATGTAATAATAGTAATTATATAATAATTATCATTAAATGTATAAAGCAACGATAATTTTTCTTTTTCAGGAACAAAATATACCCATCGACATCAACGCCGGAAAATTACTGGATTGGCTGATAAATCGTCGTCACTGTAGCCGGGGCTGGCAAGCCAACATTCTCGAAATAAGAACAAAAATCAACAATGCTATACAGGACATGCCCGTGCACGAGGGAATTGCCAAGCTCTTGTCCGGAACCCGTGAGTATTTATTTATTTATTTATTTATTTATTTATTTATTTATTTATTTATTTATTTATTTATTTATTTATTTATTTATTTATTTATTTATTTATTTATTTATTTATTTATTTATTTATTTATTTATTCATTTATTTATTTATTTATTTCTTCATTTATTCATTTATTCAATTATTCACGCAACGAGCCATTTTACAATTCACAGTTAATTTTGAAAAAAGAAATTGTTTTTTTCTCTATTTTTCAGATATAAATTATTTTCACTGCAAGAAAATCATCGAGATTCTGAAAGAGACGGAGGCAGAGTCGAAGAATTTGTTCGGTCGTTACGGATCGCAGAGAATGAAGGATTGGCTCGAGATCGTGAGACTCTACGAGAAGGACAATTTGTACCTCGCCGAGGCGGCGCAAATGTTGACGAGAAACATAAGCTACGAAGTGCCGAGCTTCAAGAAACAAATACAGAAGATCGAACAGACTCAACACGTGAGTCGACTATTGTTTCGTGGACAAAAATTTTCAGAACCGGGCAGAGTACCGAAAAAAGGAAAAGGCAAAAAGTACTGAGTAGAAAATACTATATAAGTTTTATAGAATAGAAGTGTTTCATGTGTTACACTTGGCCCATTTAATTCAACTTGTTTTTTCCCATTTTTTTATTATTTTTTTTGGGAAAATCTTTTTTTTTTAAATTCGATACTTACTTTTTATTAAGCCTTTTTTTATCACGAGTATTTTATAACATTAAAAAAAAATTATTAGGTCAAAGATTTTGAACATTTTTTAGGACAATATGTAATAATTAATGACTTTCGCCATATTTTATTATGATGTATTTTACTTTTTTTAACTCATGAGTCTGTTTTTAGCAGTTGGTAGTTTTTTTTTAATAAAATTTTTTTTTTCTCATTTTTTCCCCGTAAAACGAAGTACTGGAATTTTCATCGTATCATACTTTTCGTTGGGGATGTTCGTTTGCGTAAATTCGATTTTCACGAATTCTCTTCGTTCTCAGGAATTCGAGAAGAAGGAGGCGGAGTACAAAAAATCCGAGAACATAGCGCGCTCGGAATTCAACGCCGTTTGCAAGCAGCTCGACATACCGGGCAAGAGAATAAAACGCGAATTGGCCGAGAGAATCGTCGAGCTGCCGGATATTTACGACGCAGTCGTGAAAAAGGCGCAGCTCTTGAACAACGTTGTCGAATACTACTCGGCGTTCGTCGAATTCACTCTCGGACACGGCCACGCGGGCGGATCTGTGCCTCTGATCAAATACGTGATCGGTGAGAAAAAAAATTGAGTCTCGTATTTTTTTTTAAATTAATCAAATTAAATTAAATTAATTAGTATTTTTATTTTAAAAATACTAAATAATTTTAGAGAATAATTTTTTTTTTAATTCTTCAAAATGTTTAAATTTTTAAAAAAATTCTTTAAAATTCTTCAAAATGAATTTTTTTTTTTTAATTTAATAGTTTTTTTTATCAAAATTTTTTTTTCTAAAAATCGAATTTTAAAATTTATCCAGATAAAGGAAACACAACGGTGTACGAGTGGATCTACGGCGAGGAACCCTTGACGATCGTCGGGCCGCCGTTGAACATTAATTTCGAGGACGTGGACAGCGACAACGGAAACGCGAACGACGCGGTCAGTCAAATCGATCGCCAATTCGACGATTGATAATTTTTCTTTTCGTTAAGTTCCGGCGCAGTCCGGCCGAACCGGAAACCAAACCAAACCAAAGATTAATTTTGCAAAATAATAATATCAATGTGTTACTAAAAAATGAATGAAAAGAAGTTTTTCAACAAACTATTCAGCGCACTAACTTTCTTTTTCGTAAATGATACGTCAATGTTTTCGAATGCATATGAATTCCTTCGGAATTACGTCCAATGCTTCTGATTGCTTTTTGGTTAAACGAAGGTAAAACAAATGGTAAAAACGTGATTTCAGAAAATTTGATGAAATTCTGAAAAAAAAATTACACGCATACCAAAAAATTGAAATTGAATCCTTTTTGCAAAAAATAGTCAGGTGAGATAATTTTTCGAACGATCCAATTTTTCATTAATTTATTGACAACGTCTCGGTGTTATTATTATTATGCAAATCGAAATATTGAAAATATATATTTATACAAAAAATATATTTGAAAAAATAAGAAATATAAAAAAAAATCTTTTATATATAAAAGGAAAGTTCCCCGATGCGCAGATAGATTTCGGTGACGAAGCCGGCGGCGCGATCGACTTCGACGTGTCGAATCCCGAGGCCGAAATCGACTTCGGCGACGATGAAAATCTGCCGACCGGCGACGAGATCGATTGGGGAAACGCGGATATCGAGAACGCGGAGAACAACGCCGACATCGAGTTCAACGTTTCGTTGGAAGAATCCGGCATCGTCGTCGAGGACGCCGGCCACGACGGCGGCACGGCGACCGGTAACGAAGCTTTGACGATTCTCGACAATCCCGCGACCCGGAATGACTTCATCGACCAGTTGTTCGAGGTAAAAAAAAAAACAACGCCTCGATCGTCGCAATAACATATTTCATTGAAATAACGAAAAAGTCTTTTGAGCGATGTCATTAAAAATTTGTGATTTTTCACTAATTTTTCAAAATAGAACGAAAAATTTCAGAGTCAGGAGAATATTCGGAAAAAGGTACACGCGTATTGGAGAAAAATTAACGAATAATTTTTATTAAAAAAAAAAAAAAACGGCTTTTTTTTGGTTTTCTTTCGTCCACCGAATGTAATATTACGATTTGTCGATCGCAGCTCGAGGCTTTCCTGAAGCTTCGACTCTACGAGATGAAGAGCGACTCCGGCAAGAGCCTTCTCAGCATGAGCCAGATGCAGGTCGCATCGCCGATATTGCAACTCGCCACCGAGGACAGCATACAGAGCATGCTCGACAACGTTCAAATACTTCTGACGAAGATGCTGGACAGCAGATTGCAACATTTGCACAATATCAAACACTCGCCGAGGTAAGCAACGATCTCGCGGTCAGCGAAATAATAAACAAAAGAAAAAAAAATTGAAAGTAATTTAAAAAAAAATTATCAAAAAGGAATTTCAATAAAAAAGAAATTTGTTTATAAAAAATAATGTTTAATCAAAATGAAATTTGAATAATAATAATAATAATAATACATTTTTATAATTTTTATTTTACAACAATTTTTTTTTACCAGGTACGTGGACGTGCTCGCGAGCGCGCTGCAGCAGAAGCTCACGATAATCGACAAGATGGTCGAGCTGCAAAGAGCCATCAACGAGAGGAGGGACGAGGCGCGAGAACGGGCGCTCGCGCTGAAGCCCGTACTGAAGCTCGTCATTCAGAGGACTCGAGAACTTCAGAACGAAGTAGGTCTCACATCTCTACTCGAAATGTCCTATCCGACGATTTTTTTCTCTCACAAAACTAATAAAAAAATGTTTCTTTTTTTTTTGCAGATCGAACAGGATATATCGAAAAAGTACAAGATGCGAGTGGTTCGATTGACGGGAGGTGTGAATGCCTTGTAATTGTCGCGATCGCCATTTCCAACTGGTCTTTCGCGACGGCGACGCGATGTAAATAATAATCGACGATTTTTATGAACAATTCGAATTTTCATACACGCGAATGCCCGTCGATTCCTCTCTCTCTCTCGACGAGAAAACCTAAAGTCTAAACACCTAGAGTCTAAAAAATCATGAAGACATTTTGTATCAATCGCCAAGGCGACGTCGTGCACACGGCTTTGGTCGTTGGGCATGGAAATCTTTGGAGGCACATCGACAAGGCACGATCGCATTCGCACAAGCGTTGCGCGCAGGAACCGGAGCCGCCCCATTTTCCGTGCTCTACCGCTAAAAAAAAAAAAAAAAAATTAATGTTTGGTTTATTTGGGATAAGTCTTTTACTAGGTTGGATTGTGATCAAAGAATTTTCGTTATCCTTACCGCATATGGGGCGGTAGCCGCGATAGCACTTCCAGTAGTAAGGTACGAAGTACTCGAGAAAGCCCGGGCAATCGGTCGCCTCGTAACATCGATCGTGCATTCGGCAACACCTTTGAACAGATTCGACGATATATTTTTTTCATAATTAACACCCCTGTCTTTGTCATTATTTGTTTCTCGGCTTTTTCTCTTTTTTTTCTTGTTTCTTTGTTACCGACCGTGATAAATACCTCGGTCGGTAACAAAAACTTTTGTTACCGACAGCACCGGACTTTTTTGTCACCGACCGTGGTAAATGGCACGGTCGGTAACAAAGACTAAACAATTTTTTGGACGAGGAAGTGAAATTACTTTCTCTCAACGAAACACGACGACTTTTTCTTACTGATCAATTCCGTCGACCGCGGATCCAGACCCGAGGAATCCACAGTAGCAACCGTATCCCTTGTAGGCCATGGGATTGCATCCGGTCGCGCAGACGACCATGTTGTAAAGATGTATAACGCTTCGCTTTCCCCTCCTGCCCGAATTATCTCCTGTCCTATTGTTTCTAGCTCCTCCGGCGTTGCTCGACGATCCCGAAAGAATTCGCGAATTCTTCAGTTCCTCGGACTCGTCGTAGGATCCCCAAGGATCGCCGCTGTGGCTCATCAGTATGTCGCTGTCGTAGAACACTTCGATTTGCGCGTTCGCGATTTCGAGACTACCGCGCATCCCGTCAAAACGTCCGGACTCCGTTATCCTCTGAACAGCCCAAGCACTGTGACCTGTAACATTTTTTTTTCAAGTCTTTTCTTATTAATCCGTTAATAACATTTTGCAATTGTTATTTATATTATTTATTATTTATACAATTATAATTATATAAATAATTCAAAATCAAAAAACCATAAAATCATAAATAATCGTAATAGTCATAATAATCGTTAAATAATCATTTTTTTTTTCATTAGTTTGTTAATAACATTTTGGAATTGTTATTTATATTATTCATTATTTATATAATTATGATTATTTTTTTTCAGATTTCTATACCATTGCGATTTAATTTTTATTTTCGCAAACTTATCACACGCTCATGCTCACGCGCACACGTCGAGAAGGTTTTTTTTAATTTGTTTTTTCGACGTTTTGGCACATTCTGAACACGTTTACATAAAAATGTAAAAAAAAAATTTCACGAAAAAAAAGCTTTCCGAGGAAGCAAAAGGAACTGTTTTATTACAGGACAGAGGCGAATACTCGAGCCGCACTCGGGAGAGCTCCCCGGCCCGGCAATCGTGACGGCCCAACGCTGACCGTGACGAACTTGTACAGTTACAGAGTTCGTCGTTACACACTGACCGCTATACGCGCACCCGGCTAACTCGTTCAACGCTTCCCTAGCTTTTCCATAATTACATTTTCTTTCTTTCTCCTCTCGGGAGATCGCGCCGCGTATGCAGAGACAAATCAGAGCCTGCTATTTTTATATGAGATAATCAAACGCGAGGCGCTGTACTGTGAATTTTTTTTTTTTTTTTCTAACCGTTTTAGATTAAAATTGCATTAACCGGAGTACCAGATAATTCTGGCGATTTTGAACGCTGATAAAACTCTTCCTTCGTAGAAATACACTCGTTTCGCTTAGCCCTTTCTTCAGATTTTTTAATTCCATCGGAAAGTTGTCGCAATCCTCTTTGAATTACGTGGCGCGCGCTTTTCTTTAAATGAACGTCGAATCGATGTCGATCGGTGTTTTTCACGATAAACCGATTCCGGAGCGAATCTCGTTTGAAACCTTTTTTTTTAGCCTCGATGCTTTTCTTGTGCACCGACGCTAAATGCCCGTCTCCGACCGATGTTTATTTACACGTGGCTCCGTCGCCGCGCCGCTTCTCCCGCGTTTACCGCGCGAGCGAGGCGCGATCGAGGCGGTTGAAGGAAAAAAAAAGGCAAAATACACGGCGTAAAGAAATTCGATCGCGAGTCCGGGGCGTTCGGGTCGAGAGCCTCTCACTTTCGTTTCCTCCGCGAAGGGAACCTCGGGTATTTTTTTTTTTTTTTTCTCTTTGTTCACTTGCGCGACCTCGACCGTGAAAAGCATTAACGCGGCCGGCGCCGCGAACGCAAAGCCGGCCGCGGACGGTTCGGTGACTTTTTTTATTTCCGTGATCCGAGAAGAAACCTCGCGCGAGAACGTCGCGACTCTCGACGGCTCGGACGACTCTTGACCGACGACGGTCGGCGATTAAGTTGTGTTTCTTTTCACCGGGTCAGAACGCGCTCTCGCGACCGGGTCTTCGGTTAATTCGAGGCTGGAGAGGCCGCAGACGCGAAGACTACGGCTGGCGCGTTCGGCACACGAGACGGATCGTTATCTCGTGCGAACCGCGTTAATTAATCGACGCTGCCTCTGGCTCGACTCTCCATGTCGCGAGAAACGATTCTCGAGTCCGCGATGTTCGTCGGATTATCGTTAAATCGTGGAAATTTCTTCCCTTTGTTGTCGCGAAAAAAGGAACATTTTCTAGATTTTCAGGGGGTCAATAAATGGCGCAAATCCGAGACCGTAGCTCTTCGAGTGTCACTTACTGGGCCATTGCCTCACGACGATTAACGCTTGGCGAATTTTCTTCGTCGTATAAGCACAAAACGACATGAAAATGGTACCAACGTCTTCGGCACAAACCAGACTATAACTGAGATGAGAAATAATTTGACCTTCGTGCAGTTATTCGTTTAAATCGCGGGGTCCAATAACTGCGACGCATAATTCAGGTTATGTCGCAGTTGTTGACCGTCGATTTCTGGCCGGCTGCGGCGAAGAATTTTTTTTTTCTAATGGAAAGAATGTGTGAAAAATCGTAAAATTCAAGGTCAATTGAAAAATCTGAAAAAATTCATACGTATTCGGAAAAATAAAAGAATTATTTTCATAAAAAAAAAAAAAGTTGCGTTGCCGGGAAATTTCTTGAACAATTTTTTTGTTTCATCAATTTGTTAATAACAATTTGGAATTATTATTGTGCAAAATTGATCTTTTCGGTACCTTTAATGTGCATGAATTTTTTCGGATTCTTATGCCATCGAGAAGTGTCTGCAATACACTCTCGATTTCCTCGAACTTATGCGAAATGAACACCGTATGCATGGACTACCGTAATGCATACTTTAATGCACACCTTGGAGTGTCACTAAATTGGTCATTTGTCTCAACTGGCGAACGTCAAATCGTTTTTTTTTTTGTTTATGTATTTTATGATTTTTTTTCTTTTTTTTTTTTTTTTTTTGGACTTCAATTTACCTTTCGCATTGGAGACAAGCGTCGCGAGCAGCGCCAGTAGAACGCCGAAGTATCTTATCCTATGAAATCCGTGCAGGATCGCCGACGAAGTTTCGAAGTCGCACATCGAAGTCGTTCGCACTCGCACAATCGCGCGCGATTACTTTTCCTATATCGTCGTTATTATATTTTTTTCCTTTCATTCGTTTATTCGATTGTTTATTGCTATCATATTTTTCATTAGTAGCATTTATTGATTTTATTTTGATTATTAATTTTTTTTAAATTTATTTATTATTCATGAAAAGTTTGCGAATCTTCGCGTCGTCTCGCGATAATCGAAAATCGCATTCTACCGATTCTTCCGACTCTCTCGCATAATTTTTTTTTCAACGATTGATAAACAATTTTTTTACCCCTCTGCAATGCTTGCGATTCACGTTGTTTCCATTGGAAATGTATTGTTTAACAAAAAAAAAAAAATTTTTTTTTTTTTTCAATTTTCGACCGAAACGCGCAAGCTTGATCCGAGATGTTCTCTTCCGTCCCTCGGCATGTTCCTCACCATCGAAGGATCGGATCCCGAGTGTTACGGCTTGCCCGGTATCGCTGCGTCTTCGCGATTACGCGCCGGTCTCGCCGTTGCACACACAACAGACTCGGCCCGAGAAGGCGAATCGTCTGGGACTAAGCCGCGAGTTCATGCGGGCTAGGGGGAAAGAGAGGGGGGGGAGGGCAATGGGACTAAACAGACTGCGTGTGTTACACTTTCACCTGGTCGCTGACTCGGGGGAAGGAGGGGGGAATCATCTAGGGAGAAGAAATTGCTCACCTTTGAGATTATGAACGAACTCTGTCGCATATAATTTGTTTCACCGATTTCTTATTTTTTACATCTGTTGTCATTCCTTTCATAGCCTGTTTTACGATTCCTTGAAAATTGTTTATTCATTGAAAAAAAAAAAAAACGTAATCGAATATGTTATAATTTGATGTTATTTCAAATATTGTGGTATAATTTATTGTTCGGAGCTCAAAAATGTACTTTGGATCTGTTATAAATAATAATAATTATTATTATTATTAAAAATGAAAAAAATATATACATATATAATTTTTTACTAAAAAAATTTTTTTGATATATATTTCATGTATAAAATATATATAATAATTATTATATATATCTAATCTATCCATCTTATTATTATTATTATTATTTTTTTATATTTTTATCTATTTTTTATTTATAATAATAATTGTTACAATGGAATTGAGACGAAAGGTGGTTCTCGGTTTATTGAGATTTCATTGAAAAAGTGGAAGAGAAAGAAGAAAAGAAAGAAAGCAGCGTCTCGGAAGTGAAGTTCCCATGATAAAAAAAAATGCCCATTAACTTCAGGGCGACGAGAGCAGCGGGATCGGTTGTTGATCATGGAGATAAGCTTCGACGGTGTTGAAGGAAAAGAGGAAAAAAAATTGTTCACATTATATCTGCGCGTCGCTTCCTCACTTATATTCATTCAATTTTTCGACGATTTTCATTAAATTGAAGCCATGTTTTTTTTTTTTCGAATTTTGATAACTCTTCGAGGGAACAAAAATCTGAAAAAAAAATCGACCATACGAAAGGTGCTAAAAAGATGAATTTTTTTTTAATCACATTTTTTTGTTTTTATTTTTATAATGATCTTTATAAATTTTTTTTTCAATCTCACAGAACGCGCTAAGACGATTTTTTACTTTTATGTCTTTTGTTGTTACTTATTATTCTGATAATAAATAATAATGATCTTTATTCATTATTGTGTTAATGACGAAGCGACAGGCAAGATTCGGATTTTTTGAAACTTTCCCCACCAGTTTGAATCGCTCAGAAAAATTGGAAGAAAAAAAAAAATTGTTATTAATTTTCATAATTTAATCGAGCGATTTCCGGGACTCGAAGGTACTCGAGATGATTCTATGCTGTTGATCGTCGAGCCGCCTCGGGACGCGAAATGGTTAACGAGGCGAACTCCCATTTATGTGGGTCGAGGAGCCCGCAGTGTTCGAGGGACACGATAATTCCGCTCTTCGCTAATAACCCAACGACAATGTTACGCACAATGTCGGTAGGACCGCGTCGAGGATCTCGTCGATAATCGCTCGCACGGAGCGACGAGTCTCCGCGTCCACCGCAAACACAATTGTTCGAACATTCCCGAAAGTCACTGACTCAAAGACCAAAAATGAATTCGATCGAATGAACCCCGGGCAAATGAAATTTTCGACTTTTTGATTCGAATTTTCGATTTCTTCACAAATTCGATTAATCTTAAATCGAAGTGTCGAAACCATTTTTTCAACAAAACAAATTACATTGACTTTGAATCGTTACCTGATTATTATTACTTTTTTATTATTACACATTTTTTTTTTATTATTTATCATTACAAAAAAAAATTCCTTTCGTGAAAATCAAAGTATTGTCGTGAAAAAAAAGAATTATTATAGTTAAATTATCGCGTTCAAATGAGATTGGTTTGTTTTCCACAGCAAGATTTTCCACGGCAACTGCGTCGCTGCATGTTGCGTGTAACGGAACTCTTCGATCGGCGCCCCTCGGCGCTGGACACCTGTTGGATTTGTCTTCGACGGCGCGCCGGTTGGCATTGGCGTTGAAAAAAAAAAAAAAAAAGTAAACGATGCAGGAAGTCGATGCGGTCGATGCGACGTGTATCAAATCGATCGGTTATCAACCCACGCGTTTCTAGGTCGAACGTGACTCGTCTTTCGACTTGTTAAGAAAAATTGATAATATTTCGATTTCACTTCTCGGCTCAACCACGCAATACCGACCGTCCGCATCATTGTGCAATGGGCTGGAGGCTCGTTAAATCATTTTACGAGTGAAAAAATAACGTTACTATGTAAAAAAAAAAAAGCATGTTTCCAACGCGGCATAATGCTTCCTTTGTTTCGTTTATCGCGGACTAGTCGGGTCCGACTGCGGAAAATTGACCGAGGGCAATTTGTCGAAAATAATTGAGCGAAAACGATTGACCGGAAGTACAACTGGCCAGAAATAATTGACTAAAAAGACAATTGACAGAAAATAATTGAATGAAATGGCAATTGGCTGAAAATTCAATTGAACGAATCTACAATTGACCGAAAGTAGAATTGACAAAAAAAAATTGGCCGAGAGCAATTTGTCGAAAATAATTGACCGAAATTACAATTGACTGAAAACGATTGGCTGAATGGACAATTGACTGAAAATACAATTGAACGAATCTACAATTGACCGAAACTAGAATTGACCAAAAAAAATTGACCGAGAGCAATTTGTCGAAAATAATTGGCCGAAATTACAATTGACTGAAAACGATTGGCCGAAAGGACAATTGACTGAAAATACAATTGAACGAATCTACAATTGACCGAAAGTAGAATTGACCGAAAAAAATTGACCGAGAGCAATTTGTCGAAAATAATTGACCGATATTACAATTGCCCGGAGTTATAATTGACCGAAAACGATCGGCCGGAAAGACAATTGACAGAGAATAATTGACTGAAAATACAATTAATCGAGAGTACAATTGACCGAAAGCAATCGACTGCAAAGACAATTTACCGAAATTACAATTGACCGGAATTATAATTGACCGAAAAAGATTGGCCGGAAAGACAATTGACAGAGAATAATTGACTGAAAGTACAATTGAACGAAACTACAATTGACCGAGAGGAGAACGGACCGAAAAAAATTGACTGAAAATACAATTGATCGAAATTACAATTACCCAAAATGATAATTAACCGAGAGTACAATTGACGGTAGACAAACTTACGAACTTTCACTCGTCCAATTCCGGCTGCGATAGAAAGATTTGGATTTCTAAGGATTTTCTATCGAATTAACATATTTTCGTAATTCGGCGAGAGAAAAGAATTCGCGTCTCGGATGCGCCGGGCATGAGGCTCGAACTTGGATAAATTCAGCTCCGACGCTGCGATATCAATCGCGCCTTTTTTGTTTCCTCCTATTCGAGATCTCTTCGCGCGCGTGTGCGTCGCAAACTTCGCCCGAGCGATCATGTAAATTCGGTGATTGTTCGGGACTTCGTACCCAAGCGTGGCCCACCTGCGCAACCGGGTGAATCGTACCGTGATTGTACGCACGTCTTATCGTAAACACGCTGCATACTGGCGAGTGCTCCGTCTCATTGCGGTAGCTACGTATACCGATGTACGCGGCCGAGATTCTTTTCGATTCGTTTCCAAGTAAAATACTCTTTTGCGATACAGTTCTTTTTAAATAAGACAAAAGAATTCCTCACAAGTGGATTGTCGTTAATTATTGTTTGGAATGAAATGTGGCGCGAATCCGTCGAGATTAATAAATAATTAATAAATGATAATAATAATAATAATAATAATATATTATTTAATATAACAATAATAATAATAATCATTATTATTTTTTAAAATTATTTTATTATTTTATTATTTATTGTTAATGTTTTGTTTTGTTTAATAATGTCCGTGTCTTCTAGGTCGTATTAAGTTACTATTTTCTACTCAGCGATATAATATTGCAACCGACCGCGTTCACTGGGAATATTATTACGCAAAATCAATCTCCACAGCACCTTCCGTATAGCTGATTTTTGTCAGATCTTCGTCCCATTCAGAAGATCGTGAGTTCCCTTTGCTTCTCGCGCGAACGCGATCAAAGTCACGCCGTGCGCTGTCGCTACTGCAACTGTACAAGGCCTTCGCAGTGTGGATTTTGTATCGTTACGATAAAAGGTTTTTCGCGAAGCGAACGATACGCGGATACGTCGAGCGTCGGCGGTAGCGAGAAATCGTCCGATAAAGATGACGGGCAATATTCAATATACCGTGGGAATCGAGCGGCTGTCTCGCCTAAACCCCGTACATGCCATAAAAACTCTTTTCCCATTCCGGAGAGCTATTCCGGCCGTGCGCCAATTCCGTGTGTACCGCCTTCGTGCAATTTTTGCTAAACCCATAGGCAAACTCTTCATCGCTTTGCAATCACCGATTTGCGGAGCTTTCGATCCGCGAATTCTCGTCCCTCGTCGGAATTCTCAATCGAAACGAATTCTCGACCTATCGTCGAGACGATGAACTTCCGGCGTTTGCCATTTCATCGGAGAGAGCGGCGCGCAGTGAGCCACTCGAAGTGCCTCGTGGGTTCGAAGTGCATAAATGATGGTTTCTTTTCTTCCGATAGGCACCGAGCGGAATCGACATTAATCTAGTGTGAAACAAAACGGATGAGACCTTGTTCGACCTCACGTGAGTTTAGCCTCTCCGTGAGTGTAGCTACTTCGTGAGTTCAGACCTTCCGTGAGTTTAGTCACGCCGTGAGTTTAGCCCCACCGTAAGTTTAGCCCCTCCGTGAGTTTAGTCATTCCGTGAGCTTGGCCCTACCGTGCGTTTAGCCACTCCGTGACTTTAGCTCCACCGTGAGTTAAGCCCCTCCGTGACTTTAGCCCCACCGTGAGTTTAGCCCCTCCGTGAGTTAAGCCACTCCGTGACTTTAGCCCCTCCGTGAATTTAGCCACTCCGTGACTTTAGCCCCACCGTGAGTTAAGCCCCTCCGTGACTTTAGCCCCACCGTGAGTTTAGCCACTCCGTGACTTTAGCCCCGCCGTGAGTTAAGCCCCTCCGTGACTTTGGCCCCACCGTGAGTTTAGCCCCACCATGAGTGTAGCTTCTCCGTGAGTTTAGCCACTGCGTGACTTTAGCATATTGTCTAGACTACCGTCTCCTACACAGCGGCAGCGGCGAGATACTTTCATAATATACTCGATCAATTCGATTCAACAATGTCTGTGCTCACGTCAATGTAATTCCAAGCAATTCCATGTGTTTTTGATTCAACGGAATACATTCATGACAGTCCGCATTCGGGTGGTTGAATCGAATCAACTAAATTGATCCCAGCTTTTTTTTCCCGTGTACGGAAACTCGCAACACACTCCAAGTGTGATCGCATGCGACAAACCGAAACTTTACTGTTATAAATGCCGAAACCGGTTCCGACAATCGCACAAAAAGTGTCCGGCAACCGGAAAAAAAAAATAGAAGAAAATGCAGCTAGTTATAAATCAGCCAATTATTAATTTTCCTAGTTAGCGAAACTGGGGGTGTTCTTTCTGTCGGTGAGTCCTCTCGCTTATCCACGACAAGTTGCGCTTCAACGTTTCGTCGTCGCGGTCGCGTAAATTCGATTGTTTAGCCATACACTTATATACGACTGTGTTGCGTCGCCTTCTCGAACGAGTCGCGCTCACCGGCACAGCGAAACGTTCATCAATTTATATTCCGGCAGCTTATGAACCTCCCTCAAGGGGTGCGTTTCTCTGAAGTCGCCGCTGAAAGTTAGATCACGAGTGTTGTTTCAATATTTCATAATGCGGCGAAGCGGTACGTCAATTTTTGGTTTTTCACTCGTTTTTGTTTTTTTATCGGTAAAAAATTACGATTTTTTTTTTTTTTTCGAGTTGCGATTTTAAACAAATTCTGCTATAAAGAAGCCGCAACTTTTAAACACCAGACAAGATTCCGAAAAAATTCATACGCGTTCCGGAAAAATTGAGAAATTATTTTCGTAACAAAAAAACGTTGGGTCGCCGTGTAATTTGTTGAACATTGAATTTTTCATCAATTTCTTAATAACGTTTGGGAATTATTGATGTGCAAAAACAATCTTTTCAGCACCTTCCATGTGCCTGATTTTTTTCAGATTTTTATCCGATCGAGAAGCCTTTGTAATTCTCTCTTTTATTCCTCTCTCAAACTTAGGCGGGGTCGGACATAATGAAAGGCCTACCTTAAATCACATCACGGATCTGCGAAGTCCATTAATTTTCTGCTATTATTATTATTGCTATTAATTTTTTAATTACGGGAAAAACAGTCGGTTCGAAGGGAAAAAGATAAGCAAACAGATCGCGCTCGTCCCGGATGAATAATTTATGAGAGCTTCGACTGTACAAAAAAATGTCAACGCGAGCCGCGGGAACACTTTGATCTCCCACTTCGTATCGCTTCCACCCGAAGCCCTTCCTCCGATTACGCGAGGCCTCGGTCGCATCTTCCGCGATAACTGTTATCATTATCGCCGCCTAATGTAATGAGGGCGCGAAATCACGCGCGAATTTCAAAAACGAAATCGCGAGCGAGAGGGATTAGGGGAGAGCGGGGCAAAACGGCATACCGGGGCAAAATGGTATTCACGCTCAACGGGACCAGGGCAGAATGGTATTGGGGCAAAATGGGCCAGTAAAAAAATCTACTTCGATGGGTCTTTCTCTTGTCCCATTTTGCCCCAATTCTATCATACAGAGGACTTTATTCGACCATTTCGTGCCATTTTGCCCCGCTCTCCTCTATCCGTAGAAGCGAGAGCTTCGTTTCCATTTCAATTACGTTATTATTCGCACATGCAACGGGATTTCTACGCGTTCCGGGATTATGACTCGCGTTGCTGGTTGACAGTTTTCCTTCCGGCGATGGATTTTTTTTTTTTTCATCTTTTTCCAACGATACGAGCATCGCTTATCTCGGAGGTAAAAATGTATAATATATTTCTTTATTTTAAATTTCAATTATTAAAAAAAGGTTTACTTAATTTTCTTTTTGTATTCCTTAAAAGGTTTGTTTGCCCGCGAATTCAGCAGTGACACGCAAACGGATGCGGGATTTTTCAATAAGGCTCAGTTGCGACGCGTACCAAATAATGGATAATCAACGTTTTCGTTAAATGCGTTGCAAACGGTTTTTAATCAAACTTCCGACGATAAAACGAACGAATCGTCGTGTTTTGATCCATGTATTAATTGCTCATCAATTAGCACGCGTCATTATCGTTCGCATCGCTGATTCATTTGTCCCATGCATGATTGTTCGTTTCATTCGAATTCATTGCGTCGCTCGAGAGTCCGATGAGGGGTTACATAAAGTATTTTTGTAATGCGAGATCCGAGTTGGGGATTCAATGAGGCCAACTGGTGTTCAATTAGGGCCGTCTAAATCCAATTCACCACGGTCGGTTTGAGCCCCTAAGTTGCACTGAACATTCTCCGACATGTCAGGAAATCGCGATTGCTTTCCGAGCCTTTCCCACCATGTGGTTCTTCCATAAGAGACCTATCCAGAACCACACCAAGGTAGCGCACCTCTGATAAGAAGCTGAGCTTCGTGCCAAAATAGAAGGCGACCTCAACGTGACTTTCCTTCTTTATGTAAAGAGCACCATCTCCGTTTTGTTTGGGTCTAGACCTATCCAGAACCACATCAAGGTAGTGCACCTCTGTTGAGAAGCTGGGCTCCGTGCTAAAATGGAAGGGGACCTCAACGTGAGTTCCCTTCCATTAGTAAAGAGCACCATCTGCGTTTTGCTTGGGTCCAGACCCTTCCAGAACCACACCAAGGTAGTGCACCTCTGTTGAGAAGCTGAGCTTCGTGCCAAAAATAAAAAGGGGACCTCAACGTGACTTCCTTCTTTATGTAAAGAGCACCATCTCTGTTTTGCTTTGGTCCAGACCTATCGAGAACCACACCAAGGTAGTGCACCTCTGTTGAGAAGCTGAGCTCCGTGCCAAAAATAAAAGGGGACCTCAACGTGACTTTCCTTCTTTATGTAAAGAGCACCATCTCCGTTTTGTTTGGGTCTAGACCTATCCAGAACCACATCAAGGTAGTGGACCTCTGTTAAGAAGCTGAGCTCCGTGCCAAAATGGAAGGGGACCGCAACGTGAGTTTCCTTCTTTTAGTAAAGAGCACCATCTCCGTTTTGCTTGGGTCCAGACCCTTCCAGAACCACACCAAGGTAGTGCACCTCTGTTGAGAAGCTGAGCTTCGTGCCAAAAATAAAAGGGGACCTCAACGTGATTTTCCTTCTTTATGTAAAGAGCACCATCTCCGTTTTGCTTTGGTCCAGACCTATCCAAAACCACACCAAGGTAGTGCACCTCTGTTGAGAAGCTGAGCTCCGTGCCAAAATCGAAGGCGACCTCAACGTGAGTTTCCTTCTTTTAGTAAAGAGTACCATCTCCATTTTTCTTGGGTTAACCCTTAAGCACTTCGATGCGCACCATGTCTGTACGTCGTCCAATGCCCTTTGCATTTTCCACGTCATTTGCCCAGGGTGGGTGACCGATGACCATGATCGCCGCGTCATCAGCGTGTCCCACCTATCAAATTCGGCCAGGGCCCTGTCAACGACCATCACCCACAGGATGGGAGAGGTTAGTCCCTCCCCCGCGCGGAAAGCCCTTTTTGATCCGTACGGTCGATTCCCCGAGGCGAGAAAATTTCTGAAAAAAGACAAATTTCTCGGTGAATTCAAAAAACCGAAAAAATTCATACGTGTTCAGAAAAAATGAAGGGATCAATTTCGTGACAGAAAAAAGTCGGCTCACCAGAAATTTGTACAGTTTTTTTCTTTTTTCGTCGATTCGTTAAAAACATTTCCAATTAGTGTTGTACAAAATTAAGATCATGAATGTGAGTCGTCGAATTTATTGCGAAGGACCAATGCAAAAATAACGTTTTACATTCGCGAATTCGAGCCCGAAATCCGTGTCTCTGTACCGGACACGTCTTGCTCGTCTTCGTTCGTTCGTAATCTCGCTCGCGCGCTAATGAGACGGCGACGGTAACGAGAAGTTTCGTCCGAGACTGTGGCATCCGAGGTGATAATGCACAAGTGTAAACGCTCCCACGAGACTCGAAGCCCCCGGAGAGTCGAAGCTCCGTCGCACCGCACAGTCTCGTAATGGAACAGATCCAGAACGACTAATTGGCTACCGGATATTATCGTTTGTATCCACCGCGGAGACGTCATTGCTCCGGTAAATGTGTACATTGTTTCGCTGGACCTGAGCTTTACAATTCTTCCCGGAGAACCCTTTCAGGAAAAAAAAAAAAAAAAAAAAAAAAATTGTCTTCTTTTGTGCACAAAAAGCCGCGTGACTCCCGTCGCGTCGGCGACGAATATTCACAAAGGGCCGGGATTCGGAGGGCTTTTTAAGTTATCAATGAGTTTTCGAAACTTCGTATTTTCATTAACGCCGAAATTACAAAGGACCCCGACGTCATTGTCTCGTTCTCCCGTTGTCCCATTCAAATTATTTCGCCGGTTGACTCTCGTTGAGCCACCCTTCGACCCTTCGAGCCTGAAAACCGCGACAATCTGTATGAAAAATCTGATGTGAAAAGCTTTTTTGTAAAAAAAAATTTTCTTTTCAGAAAAAAAAAAAAAAAAACAAAGAGACAACAGTTTTTTTTTATAAACAATTATTGTGGAATTATAGAAATTCTGGAATTATTAGAACGCATTTAGAAAAAAGCACTAATTTCTGTCGGAAAAAAAAATTACTTTGCCGAATATAAAAAAAAAAACTTTAATAAACAAGTAAACGTAATAAAAATCCTTAAGGGCTCAGAGACCTCGCTGAGTACTTGTGCTGAAGAACTTTTCGGCTCTGGTTCGCGCATGGAGTCGCTCCGGCTAGTCGGGCGCAAATGTAATTCGCGACGAGGCTCCGCCGTGTCTCTTCTGATGTTTCGTCGACGGATCGGGTGAACTATTTATTTTTGCAGTGTTTGCAGTGGCTCGATTCGATGCGATCGAGCAAACGGGACCAAGGGCTTCGGATCGGTGTACAAAATTTAATATTGAAACTGCGTCGCTGCGCAACAGTGACGAGAATCTATCGAGTTCCATAATCCCTCGCAACTATGTAACGAAGAAAAGAGTGTTTATAATTTTTTTTTAAATCAACAATTTTATATTTTATATTTTATATTTTATATTTTATATTTTATATTTTATATTTTATATTTTATATTTTATATTTTATATTTTATATTTTATATTTTATATTTTATATTTTATATTTTATATTTTATATTTTATATTTTATATTTTATATTTTATATTTTATATTTTATATTTTATATTTTATATTTTATATTTTATATTTTATATTTTATATTTTATATTTTATATTTTATATTTTATATTTTATATTTTCGAAAATCTCGAAAAATAAATTTTCCAGATCCAGATTGTATTTGCATATTACTTCCTCGTATTGTTTTTACCATCGTTCCCATGCGCGAATTGGTACATCGCGAGCCACGCGCATCCTTTTCCCTCGTGTCACAAAAGTTTTGAGCTTTATCGTTCTTGGCGTCGTAACATATCCGTCTCAACTTTCTCGGATAGCCTCGTAATGTTGATTTGCGCGGTCGCTCTTTCCCACCACAAAGTCTCGTCGGCGTTGTCTTGCGAAAAGATCTTTCCTCAGCGTTGACGCGACGCGAAAGAGGAGTCTATGATTGTCTTTCGGTCTTTCGCGAAGCCAGTAATAGCGGTACAATCTGACCAGACATGAGATTCGAAAGAAAAATTCGAACTTTGCAGGAAAATTGACCGTAAATACAATTGACTGAATACAATTGGCCGAAAGTACAATTGACTGAAAATAAAATTGGCCGCAAGTATAGGAGTGTGAAAAGCATTGTTATAAGTATATTTTTATTCCGGTCAATTGTACTCTCGGCCAATTGTATTTTCGGTCAATTGTACTTTCGGGCAATTGTATTTTCGGTCTATTGTACTTTCGGCCAATTGTATTTTCGGTTAATTGTACTTTCGGTCAATTGTACTTTCGTTCAATTGTACTTTCGTTCAATTGTACATTCGGCCAATTGTATTTTCGGTCAATTGTATTTTCGGTCAATTGTATTTTCGTTCAATTGTACATTCGGCCAATTGTATTTTCGGTCAATTGTATTTTCGGCCAATTGTACTTTCGGGCAATTGTGATTTCGGCCAATTGTATTTTCAGTCAATTGTATGTTCGTTCAATTGTATTTTCGGTCAATTGTACTTTCAGTCAATTGTACTTTGTGCCAATTGTACTTTCTGCCAATTGTACTTGCGTTCAATTGTACATTTAGCCAATTGTATTTTCGGCCAATTATGATCTCTGTCAATCGTAGTTTCGGCCAATTGTACTTGCTGCCAATTGTATTTTCGGTCAATTTAAATTGTGTTTTCATTCATATGAATCTTTTATGTGCTTGATTTTTTTCCGTTTTTTGTCCCGTCAAAAATTGTTCGAAATTGCATTTGAATCTCGTTGGGTTGGACTGTACCGACAGAGAGACCGGATAAATCGATGGGAACGCGAGAGCAAGAAATTTAGAAGTTCACTTTGCAACTCCAGAACTGACCTTTCCCTCTCGGTAATAGCCTTTCGGCCGAACGACCGTGTGACGCTACACAGTGTCTTGTTTCGTTTGTTTTCTTCTTTTCTTCGGACACAGCAGCAGTGGAGTAAACATAAACGTTGGTACGAAAGCAGTGCCAGTTTATTCCTCATCAGTGTAGTCCCCTCGGGCTTGCGTTATCTTTGTTTGTTCGCACTTACATGATTTAATTATTATGTATTACTTTTCTGTTTTTCATTGAGTTAAGCAAAGTCCTGCTTCATCGGCGCGCAGTCGCTACAAAATTTTTCTTTATAGCTTACAATTGTTTCTAAATAAGCATTTTTTCGTTGACTTTGACTTTAAAACAAAAGAATGGAAAGTCAAGGAAAGAAATCTGAAGAAAATCATACGTGTTAAGAAAAACTAACAAACGATTTTCACAACAATAAACAAGTTATTTTTGTTTTTACAATTTTTTTTTACAATTTGACGAATGAGTTTTTTTGCATCAATTTGTTAATAACTTTTTGAAGTCATTCCGCCGCGAGTTCAATCTTCCGAATACATTCCGCAAGAAAAATAAATTAATTGATAATAAAAACCAATCCCCAAACGCAAAATAATGCTTATCGAAAGATTGGATTATCGAGAAAGTAAAACCACCAAAACCAAAAATCAATAAAAAAAAAAAACAAAAAAAAATTAACCAAAAACATCAGAAAACTAAATAAAATAATTAATCACGGCGCATCCACACTCCGGGAATTCGTTTAACTTCAAACGGAAATAAATGAAAAATTGCTGACTAAAAAGAGTGGCTAAAAATAAGAGGGCATTGGAATAAAATTTAATTGAAAAAGAATTACATACAGATGCGGTAGAAGAGACATTTTGCACGCAATGATAAATAAATCTGCCGGCTTACAATTTATTTGAAAAATGCAATAACCAATCGTGACGCGCTCACGCAAGGGACTATTTTTTTTCACTTTACAGAGGATGACGCAAAAATCATTTTGTGAACAAAAATTTAACGCGAACTTCCGACAGAAACGAGTCGAATAATTGATTCAATAAATGCATTGAACGATAAAGAAGTATTGAATATGAATTAATTAATCGTTCACTATAGTTGGAAGGTTCTTGGTCTAAGTTCCGTGCTTCATTATTAAAACCCAATATTTTATTATTACATTATTTTTTTTTTTCTAATTATTTTTTTATGTATTGATTAAGTACTCGAACTTTCATAAATTCGTAAATTAAAATCTTCTTGTTTTACCACAAGAGCGGGTACAAAATTGATTGTCAATAAAAAAAAGTTTAAATGTAATATTTAAAAAAATGTTCAATCCTTCATATGAAATTTCAATAATTATTTAAAACAATTCCTACATAAACTTACGTGTATACTATTGAATGATAATTCCAACACTTTTATTTCAATAGTTGAAACATTCTTAATTAATTCAAATTAATTAGATTAAAATCTCTATTAGAAAAAAAAAAAAAATTTGTTGAATGTAATTTATTAATAACAAAATCAGATAAATGTTCATTTTTTTCGAACCAGCATGGAAACTTTCCTTCGATCATTTTTTCACGCGATATCAGGAAATTCAATACGCCATATAATGCGCTAATTCGTTAAAGGTCAATAAACCGTCACGACTCTCTGCCGCGTGACCGATTTCGGCGGTCTATTGAAAAGCCGTCGTGCCGAAAAAAGCAACTGTATCTATTTAATCGAGTTGCACAAATATTACAATTCTGTTTCAATGACAATCCAGTTATCGTAACAAATCGGGCAAAAATTCAACTTCCGGCATGTTTTCCATATGTACACACGTTGGCCGTGTGTACAAAACGCGCACGTGACGAGAGAAAAGGTGTTCGAAGTATTTGAATAGCGCGCGTCGGCTATCGGAAGAGGCTCTGGAACAGATGAAATTCTAATTTTTCTTTCAACTTCTTTTTTTCGGCAATGAAATTTCAATGTTTTGTTTAAATAATCCTTGTCGTTGATAGATAAGGAATTTCATCGCATTAACGCGTCTTATGAATTTGTATAGAACATTCTATGAACTTCCTGAAGGCGGGATCGAAGTATTCTTAGTTTCGCGGTTCAAGGTCAATCCCTTCGTAGTTCTGGAAGCCGAGGTCGCCCTCATAATAGTTTTGAGGGTTCAGTCCGATACCTTCGAAGTCGAGGTCGATCTCATAACAGTTGTGGCGATCTCATAAGATCAAGAGTTGAGGTTGACCTTACAATAGTATTGGGAACCGAGGTCGACCTCATAATAATTTTGAGGCTTGAGGCCGACTTCATAAGAATTTTGAGAGTTGAGGTCGACCTCATAACAGTTTTGAGAGCTAAGGTCGAACTCACAATCGTTTCGAGCGTTCAGTTCGATACCTTTAAAGTCGAGGTCGATCTCATAACAGTTGTGCGAGTTGAGGTCGACCTCATAATAGTTTTGATAGTTCAGTCCGATACCTTTGTAGTCGAGGTCGATCTCATAATAGTTTTTCAGCGTTGAGGTCGACCTGATAACAGTTTTGGGAGTTACGGTGGAACTCATAATAGTTTTTAGAGCTGAGGTCGATCTGCTAATAGTTTTGAGAGTTGAGGTCGACCTGGTAGCAGTTTTGGGAGTTAAGGTCGAACTCATAGTTTTGAGAGCTGAGGTCGACCTCATAATAGTTGTGAGAGTTCAGATACCTTAATAGTTAGCTTGTTAAAGACATTTTTTGTTTATCATTTGTTAACATCATTTAAAAAAAAAGTAAAAAAACTTAAAATGTAAATTGTAAAAAATGTATTGGATAAAGTTCCCGAGACACACAGATCTATTTTCAGACGTGTCTGGATAAACAATTTCATCGCATGAAGGCAATAGCAGAAGTAATAGGAGCAACCCGGGTGTGAGAATTATCATCCCTTCCCCCCCCTACCTCCTCCTTCCTCGTCGTCGTTCGCCACCTGTACTGCCGCGTTATCCGTCGCGGTATCCAACTGCGCGCCGCATCTGTATAAGAGCCATCCGCGCATCCTCGAATATCGTTCATTCGAAATCGTCTGCTCGCCGCGTTAACATCGGCCCTCACACGCTGACATATTCATTATCGTTACTTTCGCCTCCGTCGAAGATTGAAATCGAACAGTAAAAAAATTATTTGAAAAAAAAAAAAAAATATATATATATATATATTTATTTAAAAAAACGGAGTAGTTTCAACTAAAACGATTTTATTCATCCGAGGCGACTAAACGGTCAATTAAACTTCTACGAAGATGAAAACCGGCTCATTCATCAGCATGACTTCCGGTCTTGCCGTCCTCTGTCTTTCCGCATTACTACTCGTGGCATTCGTCGATGAGGCATCGGCGAAACGTAAGTGAATTTATTTACTCGTTTTTATGCTCTCCATTCAAACATTTTTCGTTAATTTTTGTTTTTTTTTTAAATTAATTTCGTTCAAATTTTTGAGTCAAGGCTCGTCGATGTCAGATTTTTAATGATTTTGCATAATAATAACGCCGGAAGGTTATCAACAAATTGTTTCAAGGGAGTGAAAAGCTTTTGGGAAATCCGAAAACCTTCGATTTTCTAATTTCAAACGATCTCCGGGTTTTTTTTGCGCATTCGCGTGAATAACCAACTTTTTTTTTTCGACGAAAACGATTCGTTACTTTTTCGAAATTTCCAAACTCCAAATAGTTTTTCTGGTTAAATCATTTGTTTTCGAAATTTCGATTTTTCGTTTTTCGAATCTCAAAAATGTGCGGATCATAAATTTTGGATTTGCCTCTGTCACAAAATCACCGCAAATCTCAAGAAGTGTCCACCCGGTCGATTAAGTAGTTACGGAAATGCCGCTTAGACTAGAAAAAAAAAACAAAAAAAAAAATCCGTCAGAAAAAAATCTATCGAAGTAAAATGTCCAAATGTGCGGATAGTCATAAATCTTCGCCATAAGTTTCCGACAAAACCGCAAATCTCACGCGCGAAGCGCCCCCCAGGTTGATTAAGTAGTTACGGAAAAACGGCTCGGACGCGGTCGGAATCAATTTTTTTCAAACAGCAGTTGGAAAAAAAATTCGAAAAAAAAATTTGCAACGACGCAGAATGAATTTTGATTCTCTCTCGTCGACGAAATTAATTTTCATCGTCCCGTCTCGTTATCGGCCATTCTTCGTTGCGAATTTTCGAAAAAAAAAAAAAAAAAAATTTGCGAAAAAAAAAAAAATTATCGTCATTCGACGCGCGACGGGAGTTTATTAAATTGATAATACACAAAGTAGAGCCATCAACGCTACGCGGCGTCTGGCACGCGCTGCAGGGCAACTAATTACATCTTTCCCCGAGCGCATGCACAAAATGTGTATACGCGTGCATTTAGTTCGCCGCAGGCGTGCGGGAAGAAGCCCGCCCTGAGGCTAAAGGCGAGAGTTTCTTCCGCCGAGCACGACGCAAATGTTCAATTTACTTTACGCCGAAGGAGGATCCTGCGAACGAAATAATAATCTTTTCACGAAAAAAAAAAAAAAACACAAAAACATTATTGCATCGCGGGCGTCAAAAGTTGCGAAGCGAATACGATTTTTCGAGACCGGCGGCGAAACGGAAAATCCGGCTGGTTTGCATGAAATACGCGAGTTCGCTTACTCGATTAATATTGCACCGATGCTTTTACGAGCGAGACATTTTGTGGAAGGTTTCTTTTCAAAATCCGGCTGAGAGGCGCTGAAAAAATTGATTTTGCACAATATCATATAATAATACCATTTTTTTTTTTTTTTTTCGTTTTTTTTTTTTTTTTTTTTTTTACAATTATTGTATTATTGTATTATTGTATTGTTTATTACAATTTGTTTTAATTCAATTTTTTTTTTTCAAATTGATTGAACAGAAAATAAATATTGGCTGCAATTTGCAAAGAGAATTTGCTGAAACATTAATTGAAATTGAATTAATGTTAATTTTTCTAAAAAAAACGTTATGATTACATTTATTTATCACTATAAACAAGTGAATCATATCGCCATAATATTACAATTATTGTTTAATGCAATATTTTTTTATTTCCATTTTTTTTAAGGTGATGAAAAAAAAAAGCATTGGTTGGAATTTGTAAGGAGATCGTCGTCTAATTCGGGTTTTTTTTTTTTCGAAAACATTTGCAAATTTAGCTTCGACTAAAAAAAAATGTTAATAATTTTGTCCATTTTTTATAATAATTTTTATTTCAACACGGAGTCATCGCGTTTCCATATCCAATTTGCCTAGTCTCTCCCCTATGCGGGTCCGTGTGTAGAATCGTGCATTTCGAATCTCTCGAATACCGAGAAAAGCGAGTTTCAGCTCACGTCGTATCGATGTCAATGGGATCGCGGACACGGCGCGGTGCATTTTCGTTACAAAAACACGGAAATGAAAAAAATTTAGCTTTTGTAAAAAAAAAAAAAAAAAAAAAAAAAAAAAAAAAAAAAAAAAAAAAATATCGATAGTTTCAACTACGTCTCGCGCGAAGATATTGTGAATTTCGTTCGCACTCCTGGTGATCCGAGACACAATTGGCATATCGGGTCGCGTGTACGGCAAAAATAAAATACAAATTGAACATTGTCAGAGCGTTGGACTTCCAGAGAGTTTTCCCTTCCGCGATATCTCCGGAAATATGAGAATAACCAATGCGTCGCGTCGAATCCCAATCCGAAGGGCTCTTGTCATTCGAAGGGAACTTCGTTAAAGCGCGCTCGAATGGATACGTGATTTCCGTCATCGAATCGTCGCGGAATTCTTCGCGATTCATCGCCGGAGCTGTTCTCGCGTATCGCCGTTCGATTTCGACGAAATTTCGTTAAAAGAATAAATTAAAGAAAATTTTATGAAATCAATAAAATGATAAAATTTTGTCAAAATAATAAAATAAAGAAAATTTTATAAAATCACTAAAGAATGAAATTGTCAGAAAAAAAAAAAAGTATATAATAAAAATTTAGGTTGAATACAATCCAACCCGAAATTGAAGGATTACGATTTTACGTAATGCATCAAAATCGCCGAATAAAGCTCGACTAATTGGTCATTATGTCACGACTGCGACTGATTCGAGCTCATTAAAATGGCAAATAATTGGAAAAGTCAAAATCGAAGGATAGCAAAAAAAAAAAATTAACGATTTCCGGATTCCATAATTTTCTGAAATTACGTAAAATTCAAGGTTGAGCTTGAGAATATTAATTTGTATTAATCTTTTTCCCATAACTTCCTTTCCGCGGTCTCGAGGCATTTATCGTCGGAGAAATTGTCCCGGCGATGCTTCATTGAGAAATTAATCGATCTAGTTCCGGCTGTTGAGACGATGCGTTCGGTGCAGTCGCGCAGAACGTTTCGCGTTCGCAGGGAATAACGAAGGATTCACGGAAAAAAAATGATTTCGCGTGGTCAAAAAAAAATGTCAAAACTTCATTCCCGAATCGATGGAACTATTGATTGTTCAACGAATCACCGAGCAAGCCAGCTTTTTTTTTTTCAAATGAAAATAATTTTTAAATTTTTCCGAAAACGTATGATTTTTTCGGATTCCAAAAATTGCTGGAAAATTCGTGACTTTCGACACATTTTTTTCAAAAAAAAAAAACCAATTCAAATGAAATTTACAAATCTGAAAAAATTCGTACGTATTCGGAAAAAATGAACGACTTATTTTCGTGATGGAAAAAAAAATTGGGATTGAGTGACTTTCTCTCATTTTTCTCGAGCAGTTGCGAAACGAGCGCGAAGCGACGATCGCGAAAAAGTCTCAACATCCGAATTCCCGAGTTCGTTTCTCGTTGAGCCTTGTATCGCGTGTTAATCGCGCGAGCTAGTCGAGCTTTTCGTTCGATGCAACGTTTGCTCGTCGTCGAAGTGTTTCCTCGCCTCTGGGACGCGAGGAAAGTCTTCGCTAAAGATTCCCCAGAGCCGCATAATGATATAAAAACGGATTTGCCGGATGAATTTCGTAGTCGTTGAATAAAGCTCGGTGGATATCCGTCGGGAATCGGGAGACCCGACGCACTCAACGTTTTGAGGGATGAAACTATCCCCGAATGTATTTCATCCGACGCTTACCGCGCTTACCGCACGACGGAGGGGAAGATCGCGCGAAAGTGAGGATAACTTCTCGAAAAGTAAAACATCTCACGTAGTCGTAAATTCGGCTTCCTCGAGAAGTTTTTCCCACGAATTTCGGCAACGCGGCGTGGCGTTGATACGCGCATATAGGGGAGAGTGGGGCAGAACGGCATATCGGGGCAAAATGGTACGAAATGGTAAACTATGATAAAATTAGCGCAGAATGGCATAGCGGGGCAAAATGGTACGAAATGGTCAACTATGGTAAAATTGGGGCAGAATGGCATAGCGGGGCAAAATGGTACGAAATGGTAAACTATGATAAAATTAGCGCAGAAAGGCATAGCGGGGCAAAATAGTACAAAATGGTCAACTATGACAAAATTGGGGCAGAATGGCATAGCGGGGCAAAATGGTACGAAATGGTAAACTATGATAAAATTAGGGCAGAATGGGACAAGGAAAGTCCCATTGTAGTCGATTTTTTTGCTATCCTATTTTGCCTTCATTCCACTATGCCCTATTCCCATTGGGCTCCAATAGGGGAGAGTGGGGCAAAACGGCATACCGGGGCAAAATGGTACGAAATGGTAAAATGGAGTTTCCTGTATGATAGAATTAGGGCAGAATGAGACCAGGAAAGTCCCATCGAAGCCAATTTTCCGGTGTTCCATTTTGCCCCAGTATGCCGTTCTGCCCCGCTCTCCGCTAGCGTTGAATATTCCAAGTATCAGCGGCAAGTTAGTTGAGTCAGACACGCGTCTACGATTGAGCTCGTCACTCGTGAAAAAATGGAAATAAAGATATTGTGAATTTCGTTTCGCGAAACGCGCGTGTCTCCCACGTTGATCCGATTTTGTGCCTACATTAGTGGATTCCATTAACGTTCGTACAATACGACTGGAGTACAGTATAGTTTAAGCATTGTACATTCGCTGGAAGAAGGCGAAGTTTGCGTTTCCGTTCTAGTTCCGTTAACCATTCCTCGCGCGTCGCACACCTGTTTTCGCTCCCTTACGTATTCTCCCGCTCGGCGACTATATTATCGGAAGATACGGTTGGATTTATTGGTACGTGGGCGCATTTGTATCGTGCGCCATTCGCGCCCATTGTCGGATTCGCCGGTTCGGATTCGCGGCGAAGTTCACGGAGAAATTTTCGCAACTGTGCGACGATGCGTAGGCTCGGATACGTACAAATCCTCCCTTACGCGTGACCCGCATTCGGCTCGGCCGCGTATCTCGCCCGAGTGGCAAACGCGGCATCGACGAACTTTTCCCGCTTCGAAGTCTCCCCGTGCGTCTTTGACCATTTTTTCTTTTTCCTTTTGCCCACTTTATCCCCGTGCGCGACGACGCATACCAGGGGGCAAGATAAAGTTTAACTGGCCGTAAAGGATCCCGAGAGTTCGCCAATACCAATTTCTTCGGTTCACGCAAGTTACTCCGCTGCTTCCGTTTCCGGCGAAGATTCCGAGCCATTGCCGCCGGGAAGGGCTTTGCGGCCGAGTGATCTCTCGCATGGTCAATTTATCGGCATGTGCGCTTTTTCACATATTTGCTCATCCCCTTCTCGTCCTAAATATCATAGATCAAACGAGCTCGGGACGGACTCTGCGAAAGCGACTGTGAATGTTGAAACGATTTCGAATCGCCGACAGGTGCGGTCTACAAATTTATCATTTATCATTTATCATTTATCATTTATCATTTATCATTTATCATTTATCATTTATCATTTATCATTTATCATTTATCATTTATCATTTATCATTTATCATTTATCATTTATCATTTATCATTTATCATTTATCATTTATCATTTATCATTTATCATTTATCATTTATCATTTATCATTTATCATTTATCATTTATCATTTATCATTTATCATTTATCATTTATCATTTATCATTTATCATTTATCATTTATCATTCATCATTCATCATTCATCATTCATCATTTATCATTTACTATCTATTATTTGATAATACTTTTCAAGTTTTACTTAAAAGAGCTCATAATCTACTTGTACGATATTATCCGAAGTTTCATTATCCAGTGAAAATGGGCGGAATCCCACATAAACCGAGGGCATGGATTCGGATGTTGCTTAGAGTCCATTAATTAGTGACAATACCTGAGATTTCATTACGATACGCGGTGCTCAGAATCGTGGTAACGCAATGTGCATACACTATAACTCGTTTAATTGATAATGCGGCACACTCCGCGTTGGGCCATTGCGCAACGCTCTCTTCTGTTCTCCGAACGCACAAACCGGAATCACCCTTTTACCTCGCCGCGGCCCATTTAATTCAACGTCCATTTATAATTCATAAATATTGCATCACGGTGCTTATTATTAGAAACCCTCCCGCAAATTCGCTACTCCGAAGCGCACCCACCGTATGCACGGCGTTTCGTAATGCTCGGCTGCGCAAATACCGCGAAAACGAATCGATCGTGTCGATTGTCTCGTCAATGCGCCGGAAACACCTCGAGCAATTTCTCAATTGGCAAATTCTTCTGTAGCGGTGACGATGAAATTAATTCTTCTCGAATCTCTCATTTTTTTTTTTTTTTTAATATCAACTTGGATCATTTTCGATCAAATGGAGCCTCGAAATAATTATGCGTATTAGATACGATAAAAAGACGATCGAACGGGCAATTGTCGATGCACTCGCGTTCATCGGCGCATCATCGAGGAGCCGAATTTCTCGGTGAACAGCATCGGTTCGCCTCGCAGGCATGTCCTGTCCGGCACGGACAGCGAGCGCGTCACGCGCGCGTTTTGCTCGCGAATTAAATGCGGGCCGGGACGAGCAATCCGAGAAACATTTCGCCGAATATGAGAATGACATGCGTCCGGAGTAAACGTCCGATCGGGCCCCGCGTTTCAACCCGGCGCCGACAATCTTTCGATCAGCGCGTCCATCCCGTTTTGACATAACGCGGACGATATCCGGACCGATTTACGAATCGCGCACATCAACGCACAAGCGGCAAATTAGATCCGGCGCGCGGCGTTCGGGTCGCACAAGCTAAACAGAGATAAATGAGGGAGAATCGCGGACTACTCGACAGTATGAAAATCTGAAAGAATTCATGCACATCGGTGGTGCCAAAGAGATTAAGTTTGCAAAAAAAAAAATTTATTTAAAAAAAAAAAAAAACAAAATGTATAGAAAAAAATATTTCAATATTATTTATATTATTTGTTTTAAACACTATTTATTGTATATTAAATAATTATCATAAATATTGATAATAATAATATTCGATACTATACTTATTATGAAATATCGAATATGCAAAATCTTTGATTACCTTTCGTATGTCTGATTGTTTTTTTTTTTTTTTTATCACGAACGTTAAAAAAGTTCTTTTGCGTTCCACGCCCAATTTTTTGAATTTTCACATATTTAAGATAAATACGTTGAATAATGTATGGAATTTCGAATTCTTCCAAAAATGCGTTCTCTCGCACAAATTTTTTTATCGGCGCAAATTTTGCTTCGTATCTGGAATTGGATAAAATTTTTCAATTTTTAATAATCACTTTATTGTTTTTGTAAATAAAATACGAACGGCGTAATTGACGACGACGTCGGCGCTATTTGAAGCTCGTTTTTCGAATTTGTCGTCGTAATTGAAATCACATCAAGCACTCAACGGCGCGCGCAAAGAAACTCCTCGAGTGGCTCGAACGGAATTAAGGGTATGAAAAAAAAATTTGAAAAAAATTGAAAGGTCGAATAAAGCCGTGGGCGTCGGAGAGCACAGACTCTTTTTCCGTCGGGGCTGGTGGTCGATTAATTGGCACTCCGTTTTACCTCGTAATCGAGTAACGAATGTTCCATCGGAGCGAGATTCCGCTTTTTTTTCTCGTCGCTCTCGTGACGCCGGAAGATGGATATTAATTTTTTTTTTTTTTTTCTTTCACTGTCCGAAACGATGCAGCACACTTTGTCGGCCGAGGCAACAAGCGCTCGGCCGACGACGAACGGCCGCAAAAAATGTCGAAGTTTCGATATTGTTTAGTTAAAAAAAAAAATTCATCACCCTGTTTATATAATTTTTTATTTTTGATATTTTTGATATTTTTATGATTTTTTTCCTAATTTCTTTCTTTTCTTTTTCTTTTTTAGCACCCTCCCAGCCGAAAAAACCAGCAGGTAAACAAATGTTAAAATTGCTTATCTGCCGAAACTAAAAAAAAAAATGATTGCTTTCCAAAGAAGCTTCGTACTGGAGAAGCAATAAATTGACGAAATCAACCACCGACACTTTCGGTTTTGGCGTCATTTCGAGAGTTTTGAGAAAAATTTTCGTCACAAATAAACGATAGGTCGTGATTAAGGATGTATGGGGTTAAAAAGGGGTTAAGAAGATTTACTTTGCATCATAATATGAATCTTTTTTTACTTTTATTTTTAATAACTTTTTCTTCTTTAACGTACTTGAAAAATTCATTTTGCATAATAATAACTTTTATCATTCTGATATAATACTTCTTTGTATTATTCTTGTAATTCTTATTATTATGCAGAATTAATCTTTAGAGTATTTGAAAAAAAAAAAAAAAAAAAAAAATTGAACATTAAAAAAAGATTAATATTAAGAAAGAGGAAGCGAAATGCCCATGTGATTGGCATAATTTTTTTTTTTCCTCTTAGGCGGTTGCGGTGCCTACGGTCATTCCTGCTACGGCGGCCACGGCAAGAGATCGATGCCGGACGACGCGAACGATCGATTCGATAGCGTCGAGGCCGATCGCGATAGCTCGAATCTGAGGGAGGACTTCCGAGAGCCGAGCGACAATGCGCTGAGACGCGTATTGAGCGGCGACGAGATTCAACAGGTACAGGATTTGATAGCGCGCCGGAACCGTGCCATAGAAGCGTCGCGGCGCCACAGAGTCGAGCGCAATCCCCTTCCGGATCTCATAAACCAGTGGGTAAGTCAAATCCGACGGAGTTCAAGAAAAAAAATCAAAGAAAAGGAGAAAAAGTGATCAGTTATTCACAATTAATTAATTGAATTGAAAAATAATCATAATTATTAATGAATAATAATAATTATTATATTATTATTATTAATAATATATTATTATTATTGTTGTTGTTATTAAATTATTATTACAACGATAATCGAACTAACGCAACATTTCCGTTTGCGTTCTTTCAGCTGAACTCTCAGCGTCGCGCTTACAACGACGACTCGGAGAGGGACGACAAATAAGAAGATTCACCAATGGTCCGCGTCGCGATTCTCGAACTTTAAGATTACGATATTTAGATGAGTGAAGATGTGAAATAAACGTATTATCATTACCGTCGTACCTGTTCTCGTCCTTCCGGCTCGTCTGCGACGACCTCGTCAATTCTGTTCGCTCGTCAAGGGCCTCTGAGAATTTATCAAATACACTGTGATTTGAAAAAAAAAAAAAATTATCTATATTTATTTATTAAAAAAAAAAGATTTATTGCAATGAAAATTGACTTTCCCGCGCGTGTGTCCATTTTGCGAGTGAACTTCGGCCTGACGGTCGAAGACGTCGGCGAATTTCAGAGGTTTGACGTTTAACATTTTTCAGATGTGTTTATTTCGGCTAAGAGAATAATTAGAGAAAATTGCAAATACTTCTCGATGCTTTAAAGCTCCGAAAAAATCCATGGACATCAAATGTACTGAAAAGGTCAATTTTGCATAATGATAATGCACAAACTCATGCTTATATACTCGTATATATATTGTACAGGGACGTCCTTATTCCAGGGTAAGTTCTGGCTTTGTCCGCCAGATGGCCGCCACTAGCGAGTTTCTCGCAAACGAAACGTCGAACTCAACGGTATAAGACCGCGAGCCGTCCCTCACTCATGGTCTTTTCCTACTACCTAAAAAGAATTGACCACACCTCCGGGGCGATTCCAGAATAGGGGCTCTTTTAACTAGTTCTAGACTGTTCAAGAGCGCATGTGTTCGCATGTCTCTGAGCATAATAGGCTCACTCGAGGAGAGTAATCGGCTTTTGGATGTCGGGTTTGATCTTTGGTCCCCGAATTGCAGGCTTCGTCAACTTCTCTTTCCTTGTTCTCTTCTCGTCACATGTGGAGGAGAGATTTGATAACGCATCTAGTGCGTTATCAGGGGCTCTGCAATCCATCTTGCCTCCCGACCCTTGAAGCCTAGGCGAGAATTCCTTCCTCAACGCCTTATCATGCCGGCTCAGAGCACGATCTCTGTACCTTCGACCAGTAAGAAGACGATCGACAAAATCGTGAGTTCGATACATAAGAGTATTTGTGATTTTTGCTAATTTTTCTCAAACTCATGCGAAATGAACACCAAGCGACAGAACTACCTTAAAATTGTCATAAACCGCAAACTTGCTCTCTTCCAACTAGAACGGACGGATTGTGCGTTCCGATTCGGAAGGTCGATCGTATCAAGGGCGGGAAAGCCCGGTCTCGATTCTCAGCGAGCAATGCACATTTAGGTATTCGCTCATTCGGGTCATCGAGCAATCGATTGCAATTATCGGTATTAAATCTTCGAGAGAAAGAAGATAACGATTTCTCGAAGAATCGATGAAAAACGATTTCTCGAAGAATCGGTAAAAAATGATTTTACGAAGAATCGATAAAAAACGATTTCTCGAAGAATCGATAAAAATCGATACAACCGATTTCTTGAAGAATCGATCAAAATCGATACAGCCGACTTCTTGAAGAATCGATCAAAATCGATGCAGCCGATTTCTTGAAGAATCGATAAAAATCGATAAAAATCGATTCTTCGAGAAGTCGATAAGGAAAGTTTTTTTCTCCAAGTCCACGACGACTAATTTCTGCGAAAACTTGATCCAAATTTGAAAAGTTGAAACAGCAAGTTCGTATCCTTTCGAAACATCAGCGGTAAAAATGGAAAATCGCGAAGAGGATAACGATAAGTTGCGCGCCTCGAGGCGCGTCACTAATCGATCATTTGTCGTGATATTTTTTTTTTTCTCGTATTTCGAGCGTCTGCCAGTTTCACCGTTGCGTCCCCTCCCGCGGCTAATGGAATATCGGGGCGCATAATCGGGTAAAGAGAAGCACTCGAACTGTCGACGTTACTGCGGAAGCCCTATCATTTCGTATCGTTGGTCACCGCCCAGCGAGGCAACTTCCACGGTGTGGCTCTCGGAGTCGTTAGTTTTTTTCTGACCGATCAGTCGGCCGACCGAGCGTTTGCGTTTCGGGTCTCCGCGTTTCGCGGTCCTCCGCAGAAAAAAAAAAAAAAAAAATGGTAATTGAGAAAACGGTTAAAAAAATCGTAGAAAATTGAAAAATCGCGCGACAAAAATAATTTCGAAAATTGACCAAATTTTTTTTTTTTTTCGTAAAATTGGATTTCTTCCTCCGCACCGGGCGTCGTCGCGATACCCGATTGGTCGCCGATTAAAAGCGATTCGTGATTGCAGAATCTCTTGACCTTCGTTAAAATGGGCTACGCGATGATGCTTCTGACGCTGATACTCATGTTCTGGACGTCGATGGTCAGAATGCACGAGTTGCCGGTCCAGTATCCGCCGTGCTTCTTCAACCCTCTGTGCACCTGCTCGAAGGCCATACCGGAGCTCGGTATCGTCGCTTGCGACAACGTGCCCATGCCGCGGATTCCCCATCCCATTAACTCGTCGAAAGTGTTCATGCTGCAATTGGAGAACAACGGTTTGCGCCAGCTACAGCCTCAGTTTCTCATGCACACGGGTACGTAACGCGTCGCACTGGGGCTGTTTGCGCCGGAAGCGACGAATGTCCGGAATGAGAATCGAAAGAAAAGTCGACGATCGTTTCGATCCGCCAAAATAAAAATCTACAAAAAGAAAAAAAAATAATAATAATAAAAAAAATAAAAGGAAAATAAAATTTTTGATAAAAAAGATAAGAATTTAAAAAAATAGTAAATTTTTTTTTTATTTCATTCAAAAATCAAGAATTGATAATCACGGAAACGGGATTTTATTCGCAGAAAGAAAAGAAAGAAGCATCGATAACCCTTTTCGATCTATACGAATAAAATTCTACTCGCAAAAGAGGAAATTTCCAATTGAAAACAAATTTTTCAACAATAAAAAATATAAAAAGAGGGGCTCGACAATTATTTCAATCTGTATAGATAAAAGTGAGTTTATTAATGAGCAAAGAATCGAGCATTTTCTTTGAATTTATAAAAATAACAATTTTCTTTCTCGTCGATTCATTATTCATTTGGTCATTCGTATATCGATGATACACAAAAATATTAATACCACAAAAATACACAAAATAACAATATAAATAAAAATAAATAATAATAAAAAAAAAAAAACTAAAAAAATGTATAACAATAAAAACGATAAAAAAAGGGGTTCGTTTATTTTTGAAGCGGTGAAATATGGTGTAACTGGTATGAAATTGTGCGAAAACCGATGGTGGGACTGTATTGGGGAGTTTCCGAAAGTACATTAGAGATCGGGACGCGTTTCCGGTGAAGACCCCGGGATGCGCGCCGGCTGATGGTTTTTAATCGCGACTACGTACCGAGGGCGCGTACGAGGGTGGAACCGATGCGAATGAGGATCGCGTGTTTCAGGTCTTTACAAGCTACAGATCAAGCATAATCCGATATCGGATATACCGGACGAGGCCTTTGTAGGGCTTGAAAGATCGTTGTGGGAGCTTGAATTACCATACAATCGTCTGACGAGGGTTCCCAGCAAGTCATTCAGGCATCTACAAAAATTGAGGCTACTCGATTTAACAGGTACAAGGTTTTTTTTGTATTTTATTATTTATTATTATTATTATTTTTTTTTTTTATTATTTATTTTTATTTTTAAAAATTATTTATAATTTTTTTGTTATTTATTTTATCATTGTTATTATCATTTTTGCAAAATTTATTTTGCAATTTGTTTTGGAATGTATCTGCTTTATTCGCAATTTTCTCTCATTCATTTGAATATTTCGTATCGCGGTAAGAATAAGACAAAATTCGATTATTTTTTTTTTTTTTTCGCAGGAAATCAAATTTCCGACATCGCCCCGGACGCTTGGCGCGGCTTGGAGAATTCCCTCCAGACTCTTCGTCTCGGAAGGAACTCCATCGACAAGCTGCCGCCCGACGCCTTCTCCGGTCTGGCGTTTCTCGAGGTTCTCGATTTGCGCGAGAACAACATCCGCGAGATCGAGCCGTCCGTGTTTCGCGACGGTATGGCGCATCTGACGCACCTCAATCTCAACGACAATCAACTGACGATGATTCCTTACGCCCAATTGTCGCCGCTCAAGCGAATGAAGACGCTCGATCTGAGTTACAACCGCATCGCCAAGGTGATCAATCCGCAGACCGAGCCGGAAATACGCGGCATACAAATATCGTTGGACATTCTGCGCTTGGACTACAATCAGATAGACTCTCTCATGCCCGGAGCTTTTCAACATTTTTACAAAGTCAACAAGACCTATCTGAGCGGCAATCCACTGTCGAACGTCGAGGTACGCGCCTGCGATAAACATACTTTTTTGCGCACTAGTGCGAAAAAGTGAATTTTTGTGCACTAGTGCGAAAAAGTTAATTTTTGTGCACTAGTGCGAGAAAGTTAATTTTTTCGCACTTGTGCGAAAAAGTACTCATTTGCGCACTAGTGCGAAAAAGTACATTTTTGCGCACGGAAATTAATCTATACAATTTGCGAAAATTGCAGGAAGGCGCCTTCAGAGACTCGAGAATTCGCGAATTGTACTTCACCGATTGTGACCTCTTCGACATCAGTTCGGCGGATCTTGCGGGACTCGAGCAGTCTCTGGAATTGCTCGATCTTTCCGGCAACAACATAACAGTCCTGCCGAATCATTTGTTTCAACAATTCGACTTTCTGCGAACGCTGATCTTTCGCGAGAACACGATCAACAACTTTTCGCCGGGTAAAATTATCGAATTATGAAATTGTTTTTTTTTTTCGTTATTCACTGATCTCACTTAATTTCATGAATAATTCATTGATTAACTCATCATCTTCATTCGTGTATTTTTATTCGCGAATGAAGAAATAATTCATTTATTCGTTCATTAGAATGAATTTCAATTTTTCAATATTTTTATTCTGCCGTTTTTGTTTTTTTTGTTTTTTTTTTCAAATCGATGCATTCGACGTCTAATCGTTTTATTCGCACCGATATCAGCAGGCGAAATCTTCACCGGATTTCAGTATTCTCTGTACAACCTCGACCTCAGCGGCCGAAAGAACGGGGTCGTGTCGCTTCAGGATCTGCGAAAGATGAGAAACCTGCGCTTTCTGTCGTTGTCGCGAATGCCGCAGTCGACCCTCGCTCCGGACAACTTCCTCGAGTTTGGAATCGACGTTAAGGAGCTCCACATCGTTCAGAGCAATCTCGACAGCATAAAGGCGCACGCCTTCATGCACGTTCGCGGAATAAAGTTCATGGATTTTTCGGAAAACGACATCGCGACCATCGACGACGACGCGTTTTCCGAGGTTCGTCCGAAAGTGTCCTCGACGATGAGCAAAATTTTCTCGACTGCATGTCGTATTTTTTTTCCAGGTTGGACACTCGTTGCTGACGCTGAGAATGTCGAACGGCCTGTCGGACTCGACGACCGAACTGCCGAGCAAGCCCTTCAAGTCGCTCACCAACCTTCAACACCTCGATTTGAGCAACAACAAAATAAAGACGATGCCGGACACCTCCTTTCACTTTCTCAAGAGGATAAAGCGCATCGAGCTGCAGGACAACGAGATACAGGAAATTCGCAAGGGAACCTTTCAGGTACTTCGGGGCCTTCGTTTTTCGCCCCCCCCCCCCCTTCCCCCCTCCTCGGTCTTAGAATCAGTCAGATGCTGACTTCAGACTGTTACCTAACTTCAGACCCGCTGCTAATTTTCAACGGCTACTTCAGACCATGGTGAATTTCAGCTCATTGCGAACTTCGGCCCGTTGCCAACTTCGGACTGTTGCTAACTTCAGCCTGTTACCTAACTTCAGACCGCCGCTAAGTTCCAAATTACTTCAGCTCATTGCAAACTTCAGCCGATTGCCAACTCCGGACTGTTGCTAACTTCAGACCGTTACCTAACTTCAGACCGCCGCTAATTTTCAACTGCAACTTCAGATCATTGAAAACTTCAGCCTATTGCTAACTTCAGACTGTTACCCAACTTCAAACCGCTGCTGATTCCCAACTGCAACTTCAGATCAGTGCAAACTTCAGTCTATCGCCAACTTCGTACTGCTGCCAACTTCACACTGTTACCTAACTTCAAACCGATGCTAATTTCCAACCATTACTTCAGCTCCATGCAAACTTTGGCCTATTGCCAACTTCGGACTATTGCTAACTTTAGACTGTAAACTCAAAGCGCTGTTAATTTCCGAGTGTTAAGAAGTGTTCGTCATACGATTTATATCAATTTTGATACAATTTCACACACATTCTCGGAACCCATGACGAAAAAAAGGATTTTCCGAAATTCTGGTCGATGCTCATGCAATTGCTTGATGCGCAGGGCGACATTCACTCGACCCTGGAGGAGATCAATATGGCCTTCAATCACATCGATAGCGTGCAAACTCACACATTCGTCGATCTGACGTCGCTGACCACGATAAACCTCGAGGACAACAGAATCAGCAGGGTCGAGCGGCGATCCTTCATGAATATGAATCGTCTGAAGTACATCAATCTTCGAGGCAACAAGATCAATGACATCACCGATGAAGCTTTTCAAGTAACTCGAAAAAAACGACGACGACAAAAATAAGATGAAATAGAACTAAAAGAATTCTCACTCGGTGGGTAACAATGTTGAATCTCGTTGCAGAATCTGCCGGATCTAGAATTTCTCGATCTGGCCTACAACGATCTAACGGAGTTCGATTTCATGTCTTTCGATCAAGTCGGCACTTTGGCCTCCTTCAAGGTGAACGTCAGTCACAATGACATTCCAAAATTGTGGATCAACAGCACGACCTTCACGCCCGCAACCAGCAGTGAGTTAATCGATTGATTAATCGTTAATCGTTAATCGTTAATCGATCCGAAACCAACCGTCGATTGATGCACCAAAGGAGCGATTATTGCAACCTTCCGGCGGTCGACTTTGGGTTGGATTCACCAATCCAGCCATAAACAAACCATTTAATGACACTTTTCTACGCACTAGTGCGAAAAAGTACACTTTTTTCCGCACTAGTACAAAAAAGCACGTTTCTACACACTAGTACAAAAAAGTATACTTTTCTACACACTAGTACGAAAAAGTACACTTTTCTACACACTAGTACGAAAAAGTATACTTTTCTACACACTACCACGAAAAAGTACACTTTTCTACGCACTAGTACAAAAAAGTACTTTTCTACGCACTAGTGCGGAAAAGTGTACTCTCTCGCAGTGTTCTTGCTTGAAAGTCGCGACGCGAATCCCTATTTAACATCCAATAGTAAGCCAGCTCGATGATTTTGGAATTGACGGCTGAAAATGAGTAATTGTTCTTTCGAAAAAATGTCACAGTTTATTTTCCAGTCGGCGGTAATCTCCAGTCGAACATCAAAGTGTTGGACATGAGTTACAACAACATCTCCGATATAATGAAGTATTACTTCCGTCCGGTCGAGTATTCGCTGACCCATCTCTATCTCGCTCACAACGAGCTCGGCAATGTCACTCAAGGCGTGTTCGGCAACATGCCCCACTTGCAGTGGCTGGATTTCCGTCACAACGAGCTCGTCGAGGTGGACTTCGATTGCTTCAGAAACACGAGGAACATACAAGTGCTGTTGCTGTCGCACAACAACATAATGGACGTACCGGCGGAAGCTTTGAGGCCGCTGAAGAAACTGCGCATTTTGGATCTGTCACACAACAAACTCCGCACATTGCCGGACAATATATTCACCGAGGCGAGCATCGAGAATCTTGATCTTTCGCACAATCAATTCATGCGACTCCCGATAAAGTCGATGTCCAACGCCGCCGCGGACTCTCTGTCCATCCTCGACATGTCGTGGAATTCTCTCTCGGGTATTCACAATACCGATAGCATTTCCAAGCTTCATGTGAGTGTTTTTCATTCATTTGCTTTCAGACAAACCATCTATGTATTTTCATATTTATGAGTGAATACACTATTGATATTACATTTAGCGCATAATCGAAATTCTTCGTCGGATCGGTCCATGCGCGAGGAACTCGGAAAATATTCGAAACTCCTCGTCCGATCGATCGATGCGCGAAAAACTTGCTGAATATAATTAAATAATACAATATTAATAGTAAACTTAACGAACATATGAAATTCTTCGTCCGATCGGTCCATACGCGAAACTCGGAAAATGTTCGAAACTCCTCGTCCGATCGATCCATGCGCGAAAAACTGGCTGAATATCATCAACTGATACACTATTGATAGTGAATTTCGCGGATATTCGAAATTCTTCGCCCGATCGGTCCATACGCGAGGCATTTAGAAAATATTCGAAACTCTTCATCCGATCGATTCTCACCATCGAGTTGTTCAGCTATTTTCATGGTTTTTTTTTCCACTCGCTTTTCAGAGACTATCCTGGCTCGATTTGTCCTACAATCGTCTCGTGAGATTGGACGATGCCGTGTTCTCGGAACTCGCTCAACTGAATCATCTGGATCTTAGTCACAACAAGCAACTGATCCTCGAATCGCGCGGCCGAACTTTCTACGGATTGGAAGACACCCTGCTGTTCCTTGGCCTCAGCAATATTTCACTTCTGAGCGTGATTGTCGATTTTGCCTGCTCCATCGGTCGATTTAACAGGTTTCTTTTTCTCAACTTTGGTTCTTATTGATCCCCAACAGGTGCCCGAACTGCCCTTTCGTCATCTGGAAACGCTTTATCTGGCGCACAACGAACTTGCCTCGATACCGGCCGAGATGGCCTCCAATCTCAGTTCCCTTCATCATCTCGATCTGAGCCACAACGATCTCACCGTTGTGCCACTGATTACCCACACTCTTCCGGAACTGAAGACATTCGATATTGGTTACAATCCCATCACCGCCATCAGCAACACGAGCTTCCTGGGCCTCGCCGATAGTCTCGAAGAACTCGACATCCGTAGACTTTCGTTGTCCGTATTTGAGGTAGGAAAGAATCATTGATGATTGATCCGCTGATGCTGGAACAGCGCTGAATCGGGTTGAGAAATGAGTGTGAAACGGACCTTTTCTCCGCCAACCGATCGACAGGGATGAATCTGCCGAATTTGCCGAACTGTTTTCATAACCAAGCAGCATTATTTAGAATTCGCCTCTTCGGATCCCATTGAAAGAGAAAAACCTGTTGCTTCTGTCTTCCTTTAGGCTGGCGCGTTGTGCAAAGCATCGAAGCTCAAAACGTTGTTGATCACCGCTTACACCGGTATCAAGAACTTCAATTTTCCAAGCCTCTTGGAGTACAATCATGGCTTGAAGAATCTCCACATCGACGTGAGTAATCGACGCGTTTGTGAGACAGAAAAATTGCGGATCTAATCGACGAGCTTACGGCACTATGTCGCGCAGGTCGACAACGAGACGAACTTGGAGAAGGAAATGAAGGGCAAGCTTCCAATGAAACTCTACAACTTCACGTTGAGCGGAAGAAATCTTCGTTCGTTGCACAAGGACATTCTGCGGGTACCGATAGAACGATTGCGTAGCGATAAGCCATCGTCTGGCCTTCGTTTAAGAATGTTTCCATTGACAGGGCATGCGACACTCTCATCTTCACTTCGCTCTCCACAATACGAGCGTCGCCACTGTTCCTCGTGACGTCTTCGCTCACGCGGAATCGGTGCGGAACGTTACCGTGGATTTGCATAACAACGAGCTCCGGACTCTGGAGAATCCGTCGTCGGGACACAAGCCGGGAGTGCCCGGCAAGAGATTCTTGTTGAGGCTCCGAATGGCCGGAAGTTATGTTAACTGCGACTGCGACATTGGGTAAAAAGCGAATACCAATTCGTAAGAGGCTTCGACTCGATGATGGCCATGCCCATATCCTCGCGCGGCTTTTTATCAAAGTAGCTTGGACAAAATATCTTCTACCCGGGTATCCGATTCCTGGTTCCCGGTAACTGGTGCAGAGTACACGATTCCTGGTTTCCGGTAATTGGTCCCGGGCACCTGATTCCTGGTTCACAGTAACTGGCACTGGGTACCGGATTCCTGATTACCGGTAACTAGCCCCAGGTACCCGATTCTTGGTAACTCGGTACATGATTCCTGGTAACTGGCCCCAGGTACATGATTCCTGGTAACTGGTCCCGGGTACCTGATTCTTGGTAACTGGATACATGATTCCTGGTAACTGGTCCCGCGTACCTGATTCTTGGTAACTAGGTACATGATTCCTGGTTACCGGTAACTGGCCCCAGGTACCTGATTCTTGGTAACTGGGTACATGAGTCCTGGTAACTGGTCCCGGGTACCTGATTCTTGGTAACTGAGTACATTATTCCGGGTAACTGGTCCCGGGTACCTGATTCTTGGTAACTGGGTACATGATTCCAGATACCTGATTCTTGGTAACTGGGTACATGATTCCGGGTACCTGATTCTTGGTAACTGGTTACATGATTCCTGGTAACTGGTCCCGGGTACCTGATTCTTGGTAACTGGGTATATGATTTCTGATAACTGGTCCCGGGTACCTGATTCTTGGTAACTGAGTACATGATTCCTGGTAACTGGTCCCGGGTACCTGGTTCTTGGTAACTGGGTATATGATTCCTGATAACTGGTCCCTAGTTCCTGCTACTATTATTACTATTATCCTTGCACATGACCTTCTTTCGTGGTTCTTTCGTGGCAGTGATAATGTTGATTCTTTTTTCACGCCACGCGCCCATTCCAGATGGATCGAAATGTGGCAAAGGAAGCATCGTCAATACCAGGAAGACAGATGCAGCACGTACGGGGAGTACAACAATTACGAGCGCGACGAGGGCGGCGAGTACAGTTGCTGGGACAACGGTTGGGACGACGATCTTCGCGAGTCATTCTGCACGAACAAGAACAACATGTCGGTTTCGCAGGTTCTAAAGTCCGACATAGAGTGCGGTTGGAGCGCCGCGACGACAATCCATTTGTCCAGTTCGCTGGTTATCCTCGCTATCGCACTTTTCACCGCAAATATCTATCACCTTTAACGTTCTAAGTATCCGGTTTTGCAACGAAAGAAAACGTAACTTAAATAAAAGATTAATTGTAATAATTCGAATTCGACATGTCGACAATCGTTATCGACGATAAAACGACTCGAAAGACTTCCCTACGACGGTATTTTCATTAACGTAACAATAACTCGTCACAGATTCGGTCATTGTAGAATTTGACTTCACAATTGCGATGCTTAGCCTACGGATATTGCATTAAGTTCATCCGTCTATGTAGATTTTAATATAACGAAGAGAAGAAAAAAAATGTCTAGCACTCTTATAACCCGTGTGAAGATTGAGGTCAGATGTATCGGAGTGTGATGTTTCTTTTGATCCCCGCAAGGGATTCGAGTCTTCGCCGTTCGATCTGTCGCATCCTGCAGATCTGAAAAATCTGTTTACGCCGATGTGCAAAGATGAAAATTGCGTCGCGACGCTTTCACAATGCGAGACACCTCTATTGTTTGCAATTAACTTCCGCCAGACGGAGATACAACAAATTTGTGCGGTTCATCAAAGTATAACTTCAAAAAAAAATGAAACTGAAAGATCAAATATTCTTCGAGAAGAATAAAAAATAAATCCCAAAGAAATTTTGGCGAAAATGTTATCGTTTTCTTTTTATTCCAAATTAAATTTGTTTTTATTCCTCGAATAATTTTTAATGCTAAGAAATATCTTTGACATATTCTTTTTTTTTGTTTTTTTTTTATAATGTCGTTGTGCTTAAACTTACGGAATTACAGAATTAATAAAGAAATCGGTTCTCTTTTACTTTTCGGAGGGCACAGTTTTTTGTACCAAATTTCTTTGAATATAAGCCATTCAATCGTACAGCATGATTTTCGCGAAAATCGCAGTAACCATCTTCAATATGGGCAGCACTATGAAACCGAAGATGAAGACGAGACACACGTAAATGCACAGCAATTGGACGCCAAGAATCGCATATTTGACGATCGCCTGCTGACAGTCACTCGTTCTTCTTATGCTTATCATTTTGTCCAGCACGAATCTCAGTACGTACAGAAATATCTAAAATAATAAAATTAATTTGGAAAACAAACGCACAAAAAAAAAAAGTTTCTCGTCCGAAAACGAAACGATCTTCGACGAAAATTAGCATAGAGTTTTTGTTACCGACTGAGTGAGCGATATCTCAGCTCTCAGCGACGTACCACGGTCGGTAACAAAGAATGTAATAGTTTCTTTTCGACGGAACGGAATTATAAGGTTCATTGCGGATTTTGCTGCGGCACTGATAGACACAGTGGAATCTTATTTTCATCAAAATTTAGGAATTCTGCACCATTGGAAAAAAAAACCATTACAGTTTTTTTACCGACTGGGCTCGGAACTCCCGACATACCCACCTGAGCCATGGGAGTGATATTGACGACGATATAGAAGAGCGCGAGCAGCGAGCGACCAGTCGCCTGTCCCATGAGCCTGATCAACGCCGCGAAGGAATACTCGCCGCGCGGCGTGCCGTAAGCCTCCTGATAACGCGCCAAATGCTCGCGAACAACGTCGAGATAACTCTCTTTCTCTTTCGTCATTTCGTCGGACTTACTCCGAAGATTCGCTGAGAAAAAAATCTCGAAAAATTGAAGAAACAAAAAAGAAATCTGCTATTGCGACTGTCGGTAAGCGGGCGCGCTGCCTTACCGGGCGTCGATGTGACCGCGTGCCGTGAAATACAGTAAACGGAATCGCCGTTCGGCGACGACATGCTGTACGGATTCCTGCATTTCCATTCGACGGAATTTTCGGCCTCGAAAATCGCCGTCTCGTCGGGTAACGCGTCCCGAGATTTTATGTACCATGCGTCGGCAAGTTCGTTCCAATCGCCGAATCTGTCGATTCCCGTCGAGGATTGGAAGTTCCTCGGCTCGTCGGGCTCGCGATCCGAGCACGCGGGATCTCTCGCGTTTGCTGGTAATTCGCGATTCTCTCGAATCTCGGACATTTCAACGATACCCGCCGTCCAACGAGAGAAAGGCAATTTTTATCGTCAACTTTCGTTCAGTCTTCACGAGTCGCAACTTTTTTTTATTGTCACGTAAAAACTGTCGAGAAAAGTGTAATGGTTACGAACGAGCCGCTTGCGAACGTAAAAAAAAAATGTTTTGAAAAATGTTAAATTTTTTTTTTTATGTTTAAAAGGTTTTAAAAACAAGTTTTAAAAAATGTTATGAAAAATGTAAAACATAAATAAAAAAGTAAAAAGATTTAAAAACATGTAAAAAAAATGTAAAAAAAAAGTGAACAAAATTTTTTTTGATATTATTTACTTGGATCGATCGCGTGTCTTAGGACAGGAATCCCGACATCGAGAAGGTTAGGAAAATTATGAATCTTCGAGGAAAAACAACACTGCGAATTCAAGATGCGAGGATAAGCGGCGAGACTCGATGAATTTTATACGGTCGTGAAGCGCCGTCGCAGGGAGCTTCAGCTGTGACCGGCCCGAGCGTTCTGCGATGACAAGACATTCCTCGAAGATTCTCGGCGCACTTCGGCCACGACGAATACAACGAGACTCTTCTGTTTTTTCTTTAAACTTTCGTATTTCGTTTTATTGCACAAAAAAAAATAGTGCGAAAGACAATTTAGCGCTGAATCAAATATATATCTAAAAACGTAACATTAACGTTTCGAAAAATACAAATAACGTTGATAACGTTTTTTTTTCCAACATGATTTTCGTTCTCTCACGCTCGACGTGACGATTCGTCGCGACTTGATTTTTTTTTTTTCGTCCTTTCAACAAATTGTCAAACGAGACGCATATGGTGTGAATTAGTTCAAATAATAACAAGAGATAAAAAAACCTTTTTTTGTTCATATTTTTTACGTTTTTTTTTTTTTTTTATAAAAAAAAAATTAATTTTTTCATTCTTATTTTCAAAGCCATTACTACATCCAGAAATAAAAGAAAAAAAGAAAATGTTTCATTTATTTTTTATTTTCGTAGTTCCATCACCCATATAATCGAACATTTATCGATCGATCGGGACGAAATCGACCCGAACAATCGAGAAATCTAACGAACCTCTCTCGTAATTTGTCGTACAAAATATTTTTCTCTATTTCACTTTCTCCCTCTCTCTCTCTCTCACTCTTCGACTAACATAAAAAATGCAATTCATCAACATTTCGAAAATATATATCGCCAGCATTCCGAATCGTCTCTTTAGCGAGTTTCGTCCTCCGACGACTCTATAAAGCGTTTTTTTTTTTTATACCGGCCTATCTCCGTATTTTCGTTAACAAAATAGTATTGTATAATATGTATATATCATTTTTGCCTCTACGGTGTTAAGTGTAAACGATAGTGCGCTAAGAGCGTTAGAAGCGATATGATTGATGACCGTACACGAGGAATATCGTTTTTTTTTTTTTATTTTTTTATTTTTTTTTTTAGTTATTGTTCTTATGTAAGTTTTTGAGTTTTCCGATTTTTTGAAATTCATTCAAAAGCTCTTCCTCAAGGCCGACCTTAGGATGGTGGTCCTCATCGAGGTGACCAATTTCTCGAGTTCCTCGACCTTCATCTTCAGTACGCGATTGTCCCTCTCGAGCTCGCTCGCTCTCGTCATCATTTCCGTCTCCTTCGCTTTCTTGTTCATCCGCGATTTCCTCGACGCCTCGTTGTTCTTCTCGCGCGTCTCGCGATAGCTGCAGTCGGACATGCGGTCCTCGGAGTCGCTGTCGAGGCAGCGCTTCTTGCCCCGTCGCTCGTTGTCGCGACGATGGTTCTCCGTTCGCGATCTCGCTTCCGCTCTGCCGTCGAGCCTCGACGAGCGCCTCGACATGCTCGAGACGCTGTCGAGGGCCGCGGTTATCGCGGCTATCGACGACGAGGTTGTGCTCGACTCGGCGTAGCTTCTCCTCTTCGCCGCCTCGCTTCGGCGCGCGTGGCGCGCTTGTCGCGACTTGGCGGAGGCGCGAAACTCGATCGGACTGGCAACCGACGATGTGGACTTTGTCGTGGGCGCGGAATCGCGCGATGCGCTGCCATCCGGCGACTGGACGTTGTCCTGGAATGGAGAGAAAAAACGAACTCGTTTAGTCGAGGCGATTGCGAGAGGGAAACATTTTAGACGGCAATTCGGTATTTTTCGGGCTTTCGAGAAGCTAAACTTCAGTCAAACAGTTGCGCTACTTCGCTTCGAATCTTCACATAGCCAATTTGAGCCAATTTTTTTGAGCTCTCGCGAATCGTCGGGCTTTTCTCGATTTTTTCATTACCGTAACTGTGCGACGAGTCCAGTTTTGCATATAAGTAGACAATACGAATAATAGAAACATTTGGGTGGCTTAGCGCAGTGGTTAGCGTTCTGGATTAGCACCCGGACGACCGGGGTTCGAATCCCGGGTTCACCGTATAATATTTTCTATCATTATTTCTGGACCTACGCGTCGCATCATCGACCATCATCTCTCCTGCAAAGTTACTGTAAGTTCCTGACAGTACCACAACGAATGCGGCTGCTCGTTCGCGACAACGATGTTCGGAAAGAAATTCCCGTATTGCCGCCGTCGACGGATTCGCGCTCAATTGTAGGCCCGCGAAGTATTAATAAGCGCGCATCACCGTCCGAGCGTCGCTCAGGATCACGTAACGAGCGTTATTTTAATTTATCCGACGTTTATGTAACGCGCTTAGCGATCTCGTGATAGATTCCGAGAATCTGATGAAACGTCGCGCCTCGGTTGATCGTAGATCGCGGATCGCGGATCTCGCGGCATGGGTTTTGTAACGTTCGCGCAGTTGGATGCTCCCTCCTCGATGGCTACACGCGCGTTACTCGTACCCGCTAAGCGATGATTTACCGAAACTTAAGTTACATAACGAGAGTAAACAAAAGCGCAGAAAATAGAGATCTATTTTCGTTCGACACGAAGCAAATGCAAAACAAAATTCGATTTGTCAACGAAAAACGGTAATGATTCAAACATAAAAAAAATGTCGCGATTGACAAAAAAAAATACTGTACGTAGAGCAACTTTCAAAAATATGACATTACCTTTTTTCTTTGAAAAAAAAAAAAAAAAAATCGAAAATACAAACAAAAAGTCGGTTTCATGAAAACTCATGAGGATTATGAAGACGCGCGGAAGCGCCTCGACGCAGAGTTGTACGAATGAAATTGTTCTTAGCGCGACGCTACCACTCTTATACTTCAGAATGCCGGAAGTGAATCTTTGGTGGATGATTTCTCGGCAATTGGGGCTTGGAGAACATTTTTAAAGACACTTTCATTACATAATTCGAACCCAAGCTCTACAATGCGCCTAGTTACGGTTGAATCGGTTCGGCCGTCGCCGAGATCTTGCCATTTGTACTTTTACTTTTCGCGAACTCAAACGCTTGATTGTAATAAAAATTACAAAGAACGCGACAGAAAGGTGCGAAATTGGGGTGAAAAAAAAAAAGTAAATTGGTAAATATTTTGTTACCTAAATAATAATTAATAATAATAATAATAATAATGATATATTATTATTATTATATTATTATATTATATTGTAATATTTTCGTACAAGGATTTTTACCGTCAAACAAAGAGAATAATAAATAAACAAATGAAATACTCACGTCGCACAGATAGGAGAGCAGATCGAAAGAATCCGTATCCGCGACCTCGAAAGCGTTGATCGCGTCCCAGTTGGTTTTATCGCTTTTCGGAAGCTCGATTGTGATCGGGCTCGCGTATTCGTTGCCGCTTCCGTCGGGCTTCCGATCTATCGACGATTCGTCGGATTGTTTGATCGCGAGCGAATCGCCGGTCGCGTCGACGGTGACGAGCTGGATCCAATCGTCGGTTCTCATGGCGATCGAGGATTTCGTTGGATCCAACAGCACGTCGGCCAGTCCGATCGACGAGGCCTCGACGAACTCGGGCCGGACGACCGGCTTCAGATCCTCCTGGCTGTTGACGCTAAAATCGGCGAACGGAAGCTCCATCGCGTTGGAACTCGACTTGTCGAGACTCCCGTCCTCCGCAAGAAAATCCCTCGAATCCCCCGAATTCACCACTGCTTTCTTTATCGAAACACCGTTATCCTCGATTGTCGTGTCTGCGAACGAACAAAAGAAATCCACGAGATCACTTTGATGCTCCATTTTCAAGATGCATTTGTCTGCGTGCAGGCTGCACATCGTTGTGAGAGCTGGAGCAAATCGCGAATGCACTAGAACCTCGATTCTGGAAACCTCGATTCTTTCAACAGCCCTCACTAGGAGCTGCGAGGTGACCCGGTGCCCCGAGTTTTTCCGGGCCTTAGGTCTTCCCCTCCCCATTTCTAGCCATCACCCTGGAGGCAGCCTCCGTTGGTGCAGAGGTTCATTCGTTTACGATGGAAGGTACAGAGATCGTGCTCTGGGCCGGCATGATAAGGCGTGGGGGAAGGGATTCTCGCATAGGCTTCGAGGGATTCGACGGATTGCCAACCCGTTGATAAGGTACCCAATGCGTTATCAAAGACGAGAAGAGAACAAGGAAAGAGGAGTTATCGAGGCCCGCAATTCGGGGACCAAAAATCAACCCGGAAAAAGCCGATCACTTTCCTCGAGTAAGTTTACTATGCTCAGAGACACGCATGCCAACACATGTGTGCTTCACAGTCCAGGAACCAGTTCAAAGAGGCCCTTCTGGGCTTGCTCGGAAGGTGTGGTCAATTTCTTTCAGGAAGTAGGAAAAGACAATGAGTGAGGATCGGGTCTTATACCGCCCAGTCGGCCCTTTCGCTTGCGAGAAACTCCCATACAGCGGCCATCTGGCGGCAAAAGCCAGAACTTACCCGGGCCAGAACTTAAACTTACATTTCTTTTTTTTAATGAACTTACCTGAATATTTATTCGTCTCGAATTCACCTATAGGAAAAGCGCATCGTCCTCGGTATGGCTCCATGCACCAGCCACTGAGATCCTGATAATTCTCCTCCCAGATCGAGAACACAGAGTTGTCCTCTTCCGTGATCGTGTCCGTTGGCGCCCTCGGGTTTCCGAACAACGGCGCCGGCCACGAATTCATCAGGAACTCCTTCTCCATGGTCGGACTCAGGAGCGGTGTCGTGCCGAACACCGGCCCCGAGTCCGCCGGCCTCGATCTCACGCCACGAGAAGCATGTGACTCCTTCGACGGACGGTTGCATTTTTCTGGTACCTGCAATGGATTCGTTTTATTGAGAAACACCTAAGAAAAAAAAAAAAAAAAATCTCGACCATCTCAACGAATTTTTTTTTTTTACATTTTTTCGACGTTTTTTTGTTACTCACTTTAAGTTCGCCTCTTTCCTCAAATGAAATGTTGCTGGCCGTTGAACGCTCGTAAATGGGAGGGATTGTGGAAGCCTGCGAAACGATTTTTAAACAATTAAGATTTAATCAGATTGTTTTTTTTTTTTCACGTCAAGCTTTAAAGCTTCGCTTTTTGATCTGATTTTTATTACTCGACGAACTCGGCGGAAACATTGAAAAATTTATCTTGAAAACCGATCTTTCGCTCGATATGCGGGACATAAAAAAAATATACCTTTGTTTCGAACGAAAATCGACGAAATTTTCGGTATTGCGGATATTCTTCGTATTTTTCCTGCCTGGTTGTGCGTAAACGTTACAGAGGCTCTCGTTGGCATCGCGAGAATTACTTATCTAACAAGGCGACAATGCAGCGCGCGCGGTTAACGTTTCACCTACGTATGGGAATCGGTTACGTAACTCTCTTGAAACATTATATCTCCACCTTGGGCCGCGCGGAATCGCGGAATGTCTCGGCTTTCTTGGGGGCTGCTTACGCTATTACCCCAGAGAAACTGGAATTTTTTTTTTTTCATTCCCGGCTTTAATTTTCTAGTTAAAAAAGTTCCGCGTCCAGCTTCTTCGGAGGAAATTTTTTCAGTTTTTACGCAATTTTGAATTTTTTAAAGTCTCGTGTCGCTCTAGTTGCCACATTTTTCGAGATATCGAGCCGAAATTGGGCAAAATCTATGCAGTCGTTCAGTTTTTACGCAACTTTGAATTTCTTGAAAAAAGTCTAGTCTCGCTCTAGTTGGCACATTTTTTGAGATATCGGACTAAAATTTGACACAAAGTTGTATTTTGTATACAAGGGGTAAAATCTATGCAGATGTTCAGTTCTTACGAAATTTTACATTTTAAAAAAAATTCTAGTGGCCCTCTATCTGACATACTTTTTGAGATATTGGGCTGAAATTTGGTACAAAGTTAGATTTTGTATACAAAGAGTAAAATCTATGCAGATGTTCAGTTCTTACGAAATTTTACATTTTTTAAAAATTTCTAGTGGCGCTCTATCTGCCATATTTTTTGAGATATTGGGCTGAAATTTGATACAAAGTTGGATTAACCAACGAACGGTATCGAGTTTGGTGAAAATCTATGCAACTGATCAGTTTTGGCATCATTTGAATTTTTTGAAAAAAATGTCTTCACAAAAAAACTACTATATACATATATTACGGATACATATACATATATTTTAGGATATACGAAAGCAAAGCTTCGAGAATATTCGCGTAGATATATATATATATGTGGACACGCCGAGACGACGTGCGCCGGCATGCAAAAACAGACCGGCGGGAATTCCGAGAAAGCACGATCGTTACACGCCGTCCGTGTTCGTCGAACACGCTGCGTCACGAACGAACGTCTGTTTTTATCGGTGAAAAAAAAATCCGACTATCTCGCGCTCCAACAGCGCGTTACTTGCAATATGCTCGAGTCGACGCGCAACAAGAATCGCGACTTTTTCTTAGAAAAAAAAAAAATTCTTTTTTTACATAACAAACAAACAAAAAAAAAATTTTTTTTTTTTTTTCGAAAATGCATTGCGAATTAAAAAAGCCATCAGCGTTTGCCGATCGAAGAGCGAAAGTATGCTTACCCTCCCGAAATCGATGTTGATCGCTGTACCTTCCACTTGGATCGCAGAGGACTTTGTCGACAACTCCAACTCGCGTTCGCTGTTTAGTCACTCGAACGTTTCTTCACAAGATTTGACGCTTCTTTGAGGATGCTCTCGGTAACGAGAAGATGTACAAGTCGGCGAGAACTCTCGGGTGGCTCGTTCGAGGCGAGAAGTTGCGTGATAGTGGGCGCGCGAGAATCGTTGCTCGTGGAGTATTGGCGAGTTGCCGCGAACGGAATGACGAGACGAGAGGTGCGAGCTCGGTCCTCGACCGTCACGAGACCGAGCGAAGCAGCTCGCGTCATCGTCGGCCAATGGGCGCGCGGCTCGCGTCATCGTCGGCCAATCGGCGCTCGGCTGACGATAGTCTCGGCCAATCGCTGCACGGAGAGATCGCGCCGGTGGGGCGACGCTATACACGTCACTCGCTCGAGTAGCCTGGACTACAACCGCGCAGTGGAGTCGATAACTGCGCGCTTCGAGCGCTACGTCGCCCCACCAGTCCCCGCCGCACCGCCGGTGGGGTTCGATCAGCGAGCCGGGACGCGGAAGGGGCTCTCGCGCGATAAGGCCACGGGGTTATCGCAAGAAATTTCAAAAATTGTCATTTTTTTTTTAGCTTGATTGGTTAGAAATATTTTGAGCTTTGCAGAATGGACAAATTCCAAAAATTGTCAAAGTTACAGCATTTGGAGCCCGAGCGCCAACTTCAAAGCCGAGTCGCTTTTTTGAACCTTGCGAAAGTTCTAACTCTCGAACGAAGGTTCGGATCGCTTTGAAATGTTCACAAGATATTCTTAGTTTCATCGCCGATCGTGTGAACCATAGAAACAAAAATTTCAATGATACAAAAAAATATAAAAAATAAATAGCGACGGCAAATTGGGTAAAAAAATGTTGAGTTCCGAATTTTTATTACAATTATTATAATAATTTTAATAATATTTATTATAATAATCGTGCAAATAAAAGATTGATTTCCCATAATAATAACAATATCAAAATGTTGTTTAAAAACATTATTAACATATTAGTGAAAACATTCTTACGTATTCGGAAAAATTAACGGGTCCTTTTCATAAAAAAAAAATTCAACTTGCATTTTGTTGAACAATTAATTGTTTTTATCAATTGTTAATAACATTTTGATATTGTTATTATGCGATATCAATCTTCGCGGCGCCCTCTGCATGCTCGATATTTTTCAGATTTTTATCCCATGCCGAAGCGTTCGTGAATTGTCTTTGAATCTCGCGCGAACACGAATGCAGTCGGACTGTACGCTGGTACTACCTTAACATCTAGCGAAGTGACGAAACTCTTTCTCGTTATTTCGTCCTGCCGCCGGCCGCGCCAGGCGCTCGTATCCCGACCAGAGCCGGCAACGCCGGGTCGACGGACCGGAGGAAGGTCGAGGAGAGATAGCGAGGTGCGCGGCCGGTTTTATTACTCGCTTTTTGCTTTGTCATCGTCATATCCCTCTATACTTGCTCGCATGCCGGGCGCGCGAGTGCTAATAGGCCATCTCTGTCAACACCAAGTGCTCGTGCGAATTTTTGCCAATAACAAAAACTTGTTATTGCAAATATGTTCTCGATCCGAGAAGAAAAAATAAATTAAAAAAAAAAAATATATATATATATATATAGATATTGTATATACAAAAAATATAAATATTTTTAATAAATTAATAAAACAAATAATAATAATAAATAATTTATCTATATATATATCTAAGGGAGAACGGGGCAAAACGGCGTAGGGGGCAAAATGGTATGAAATGGTAATAATAATAATAATAATAATACAAATAATAATAATAAAATTCTATTGTTTATTTTCAAAATGATTTTCAATTTTTAATTGCCAATGTCAATTTCGAATTGAAAAAAAAAACTGTAGTTTTTTTTGGTTTCGTTAAATAGTTGTTATTATTATTAAATCCACATTTTCGTTAACTTCCTTTTACGGGGCCGTGTGATTCATCGGGAATCCCAAGTTGCGTCAGAAACAGGTGGCAGGACGGGGGAGGGGGCGGGCTCGAAGCTCGTGAAGCGAATGATGAACGGCGGTTCAACAGCGTGAAAGTTGCCGGCGATTGGTGAACGTTTCGAGATTTTTTGGCGCATCACAATAAACGTTTTCCAGTCGTTCCTCGGAAGTCTCCTTTCGGCTCGTGTTTTTTTTTTTTCCAATTCTCCGATCACCTCGTCGACGTTGATAAAAATTTTTTTTTTCCCTGCCGGGCTAGAACAGCAAATTCAATGATTGGCCAGAATAATCGATAAATTCTTGGTGCAGATAAAAAAAAGACCACGATGGATTCCGACGATGTTGCACAACCTCCAAGTCGCCTGAACGTACGATGAAAATCGATTTTATATTTTTGTAAAAGGTCGTTCTTAAAAAAAATTATTCGAATACGTTTATTTGGAAAAAAAAAAAAATTTACGAAGAAACAAATTAATGATGAATAATTGATATTATTAGTATATTTCTTATTGAAATAATAATAATTAAAAGTTTATTAAAAAAAAAAAAAATTTTATTAATTACTATTATTTTAATTTTATTAAAAACGTAATAGTAATAGAAATTGATAAATGTTTTTTTATGAAATAAAAAAATATATAAGAAATTAAAAAAAAATAATAAATATAAATAAAAACATAACAACGAACATTTATCGATCAATGAAAATGGATGACTAAATGATATTTCGTATCTTATCTAGTTTCTTGTAGCAATAATGACGAGGGATTACTCGAGAGCCATCGAAGTGGGAACGTCAGGTACGTTTTTTTCTGTTTTTCCTCATCGTTATTAAAATTTTGAAGCAATTTTAACGCCGATGTATTTTTTGCGAACGCGATTTCAGTACTGGGCCAAAATCCGAACGATCATCACGTTCGCAAGTGTCTGTCGACGTTGAAAAAAATTCGCGAGAGCGGTACGTCAGAAATTCAATAACCTACGAGCGAGATTTAAAGCTCTCTACAATACCGGCGGAAGGCGCGATTGGGAGAAAATTTCGATCGACTACCGATTGAGTGAAAATTTGTAGATAAAGAAAAATTAGAATCAAAGAATGTTAACGTGAAGCGAAATGCGCTTCGTCGCCCCCGCTCGAAGTCCGGTCGGTAATAAAAACTGTAAAGCAGTTTCCTCAAAGGCGCCAAGTCCCGAAATCAAATGAAAATAGGATTCCACTGTGTCCGTCGATGCTGCAATGGAATTCTATTCGCATTCAATGTTAGAATTTCATCCCGTCGAAAAAAATACGATTACAGTTTACGTTACCGACCGAGTATTTTCGCATCGCCTTTAGGAGACGCGCCCTCTCGCTCGCTCGGTAATCAAACTGCAATGCTTTTCGAGGCTGCCGGAATCTTAAGATCGCATGAAAATAGGGTTCTGCTTCTTGATCTTGGATTTTCTTTGTTACCGACCGCAGAATCTCGATTAGCTTAATAAAAAATGTATCTTTCACCTTCATGGATAAGATAAATCCGCGACTAACCGAGAGACCAGTTTGTCGGATACCGAAACGGATGTATCTACCTCGGGCGGCGAGGAAAGCAACGCAGCCGACAGTAGCGGCAGCGAAGACGCCGATAAAGGAGAACGCGACGAAGCTATCGAAGCGTCCGTCGATAAAGTGAAATTCTGTCAGCCTCGAAGCTCTAAATCCCTCGCCGATCGTGTCAGGGAATGCGTGTCGAGTCGCACCACGGGTATCGGCGAAACAACGTTCAATTTTCGCGAAAAAATGTATCGTGTCTTGTCGCTGAAATTTCCCGAAAAGAATTGAAGTCTCGAGGAAACATGGGTCGAGAAATAAATCGAAAAAATCGACATTTTAGAAAGTTTCAAATAACTTTATTGGTACTTCTTTTTCAAATAACATCAACTATCGTCGAATCTCTGCATTCGCGCAAAAAGTCTTTATTCTCGGCATCCCCTATCAAATTACATTACATTACAATTACATTACAATTACATTACAATTACATTACAATTACATTACAATTACATTAAAATTACATTACAATTACATTACAATTACATTACAATTACATTACAATTACATTACAATTACATTACAATTACATTACCATTACATTACAATTACATTACAATTACATTACAATTACATTACAATTACATTACAATTACATTACAATTACATTACAATTACATTACAATTACATTACAATTACATTACAATTACATTACAATTACATTACAATTTTGATCACCGTAAACGAATGTTTTTTACCATTTTTACCAAATTTTTTGGAAAAATGGAAAATCGGTAATTTCATCGCTTCCAGTATGCTTGATTTCCATGAGATTTTTAGACGACTGAAGAGTTTTTGCAATTCTCTCTCAATTCCCTGATACTTATGGGAAGTCAGACTGTCCGCGCGATAACTACCTTAAAGCACCGTTAAGACCTCATCGAAGAACCGCGAAAACCGGTTGTGTATACCGATCAAAAAGTTATCCGCGCGTTCGCTTGCACACATCGCGCTCGCTCTCGGACGTCGGATAGTTCGCTCATGCCGGTGTTTACGGACGTTCAACTATCGCACGCGGCTCATTCGAACGAGTGGGTAACGACGTCTCGAAAATTGTTCCGGTGAATGTATCTCTCCGATGAGGCACTCGGTCCGCCAGTTCACCGAGGCGCACGATGGCTTACACATGTTGTTTCGCGATCGCCGTTATACGGACGATCTTGTTGTCCGATTTCTCTTACGTGCAGTGCTCCAACGTCGATCGAGGTAATAACAGAGAATATTCGGCTCTACTATTCGGTCGGAGATGGTTCAGCTCATTTTTTTTGAATAATTTTCGTAAACAGAATTTTCACGTGCTTGGCGTAGCCAAAAAAAATCATAAAAAAAAAAAAAAAAAAACGGATTTTTTTTTTTTTTTTTTGGATAATCGTTCGATAGACCCTCCGTAGTGGGAAAAGAATCGAGGTTCTACTGTATGTTTCATTTTTCCGAAGAATCATCGTTGCCCCCGTGTGCAAGCGACGAGGATAATTCATTTTTAAGGAATACCCTAAAACGAATTGCCGAAAATCGTTCTTCCGAAGGTTATGGCATCGATGTTCCGGGACCGATGAAGATTCCAGTCGCGGCAACGCAACCGCTTTGGTTGCCTCCGTTGCCCGGAACACCGCCCATCGATATGTCTCTATCCGCACAGAGTGAGTAACGCGAATCAACGTGAGTTTTGGGGAAAATTTCGAATCCTTCCCGATGGGACAAAAATCGGGGAAAAAAAATCGAGCACGCGGATCGGCGAAAATTTCGAATCCGTCCCGATGGGATGAACATTTGAAAGAAATCAAACACGTTGAGGGTTGAAAGATTAATTTTTTATTTTATTTTGATTTTGAATGACAATCAAAAAATGTTGACAAATCGATGAGAAAAAAAAATTAGTCAACAAATCACGCGTTGACCCTTCTTCAATTAACACAATTCGTTCATTTTTCCAGATACGTATGATTTTTTTTAGAACTCGTTTAATTGTTCGAAAATCTGTTTTTTAATCCAACGAAGGAATCGAAACGCAATTTTTTCAGTACACGAATAAAAAGTTATTCAAATATGAAATCAAATTATATAACATTTAGAAAAAAGAAGTGTTTCAAATATTTATATAATAAAAAAATGATTTATTATTATTATTATTATTATTATTATTATTATTTTATTTTATTTATTTATATATTTGAAAAAATAGTTTTTTAATAATTCCCATTCGATTCGTCATTAAAAATTACGATTTGTTGAGATTAATTTTTTTATAAACATAATGAAATACGGCTGTTTGCAGTGTGCGATTCCTACGGCGGGAGAATCGAAAGAGCACTGTTGAAGCCGAGAATGTTTCCAACACTTCTACTGAGCTGGGCCGCGCTTTTTCCCGAAAGCAAGTGCGGAGTTCAGCATCAGTACATATCTGGTGGAAGAACAGTGGATCGCGGCCTATCTCACGTCGTGGCGTTGGGCAGAATGAACGAGGACGGGAAGTTTTCCATTCGCTGTGGAGGTTCGCTCATCGCATCGAAGTGGGTCTTAACCGCGGCTCACTGCACGCACGGGATCAGGCAAGTATCCCAGTCGTGTCGCTTCGCACTCGTTTCGCACGAGTTCGAGAAAAACGGAAGCAAATTGCAAACACTTCCCGATTGGATGAAAATCCGAAAAAAAATCATGCAGATCAAGCGGAGTTGTGAAAATAATAATAATCGAATTTTATTATACTGTATATTATTATTATTATATTTCATTCTATTAACAATGTCATATTTTATTATTTTAAACAAAAAAACAGAATAACATTTTCCGGAAAAATTGATAATGAAAAAATAAATATTAGAACACGGTCCATTATCGATTTTTTTAAAAATGAGAAATTTCACGGGGGGGGGGGGGGGGGGGGGGTGTCATTGAAAAATGGGGAATCATTGAATAATCCAGTTGGTATCTTGCAGCGGTGGCGTGACGATTGCGCGAGTGGGCGCGCACCGTTTGAGCGACAATCAAGGAATGACTATTGCTATAAAACGAGCGATACGCCACCCGTCGTACAAGCCTCCTGCGCTTTATGCGGACATAGCTCTTTTGGAACTGGAGACACCGGTTACGTTTACTACGACGCTGAGACCCGCTTGTTTGTCGGCGCGGGCGGACTATCGAAGCGAGCTGGTAGTGCTGGCCTGTGGATGGGGGGTTACGGAATTCGGTAGGCTGGTTCGGGGAAGGTGGGGCACAGTGAGCTATTATTTTTTGCGAATTATCGAATTTTTCGGGCGATGATGGTTAAAAAATAAAAATCGCCATTAGTTTTCAAATACGCTTGAGCAACCTTGCGGAGAATTGACCGAAAACAATTGAACGTAAGTACAATTGACGGAAAACAATTGACCAAAAATACAATTGACCAAAAGTACAATTGACCAAAAGTACAATCGACCAAAAATACAATTGACCAAAAGTACAATTGACCAAAAGTACAATCGACCAAAAGTATAATTGACCAAAAGTACAATTGACCGAAAGTCCAATTGACGAAAATACCATTGATCGAAAATACAATTGACCAGAAGTACAATCGACCAAAAGTATAATTGACCAAAAGTACAATTGACCGAAAGTCCAATTGACGAAAATACGATTGATCGAAAATACAATTGACCAAAAGTACAATTGACCAAAAGTACAATTGACCAAAAGTGGAATTGACCAAAAGTACAATTGACCAAAAGTACAATTGACCAAAAATGCAATTGACCCAAAGTACAATTGACCGAAAGTGCAATTGACCAAAATTATTCCATTCAATCGTAGTCAATTTAGCTCAGTCCTCTTCAGATTTAAACCTACGAGAAATTTCGAATGGCTCGCTGTACCCCACATTCGAACGACATTGAAAGGTTGCGTTACGAACGTCAGTCGACTGTAATGACGATCATGCGTTCAAACTTGCAGAAGGAAACGAGAGCGATGCGCTGCAAGAGGCCTCACTGAGTATCCTGGACAGTGTCGAGTGCGAAAAGAAGCACAATCGTTCCAGAGAGGCGCCGGACGGCATAGCGCCGAGTATGATTTGCGCGGGCTCCTTGAGAAACGGCAGGTTGCAGGACACTTGTCGCGGTGACTCCGGCGGGCCGCTGCAGATCGCTCATCCCACTTGGAACTGTCTCAACCAAGTGATCGGCATAACGAGCTTCGGCGCTGGTTGCGCTTACCCCGGTTATCCCGGCGTTTACACCAAAGTGGCGTACTATCTTGATTGGATCGAAAGCATCGTCTGGCCGAACGGTGTTGGTCGTTGATCGGTTATGCTGCAAACAAAGCTCGATCCTAACCGGTCAACGAGCTGGAATATGTCTCACGACGAATGAAGGCAAGATCATTTGCTTTCTTACAAACAAAGCTTAGTAAGCAGCGATTCAAAAAAAAAAGAGGCAACGACATGCCAATCTAATTGGCACCATTTTCTTCTTTGGGTTTTCAAACCGTCGAGAAGTGGTTGCAACTCTAACTTTTCTCGAACTCATCCAAAAACCACCGCCCTGAAACTGCCTTGATCTAGGCTTCAGGACACAAAGTAGGCACGAGCCATCTATGGAGACACTGCAGATTTCATTACGATAGATCTGGAATCATCGAGCCAAGACTGCGACACAAAGAAATGTATTCCGTGTCGACGCGCGTCTTGCATCAAGCAGTCTCTCAGTAGTTCACGAGGGTTACATTAGTATAGAATTGACAATAGGGGGTGACGACAAGCCCGGTGTGTTGGGGGATGGCTTGATACGAGCAATCCGGTGTCGGACCCTCCGACAGCTCCAGATAAGATCTAGCGCGCCATCAACTTCCATCCGTTCGAATACGGCTTATGAAATCTCTTTTCGTTGGCCCGCTCCATCACGATGGCGTATTGTGTTACCGCGGCGTACGAAAGTGCATCAACATCTGCTGATTACCGGTAATCTTCCTTCAACGATATTACGTTTCTCCGCCTATCCGCGCGCCCAACTCCACCGTTCCCCGATATACAATAAAACGTTTCGCCTGATATTCGAAAAAAAAAATACATTTATTCTACAACCACGTGTAACGCCTTATTCAACATCCCACAATAATGATAGAATATACGGCGATCCGGTGATCCGAAACCAGGTTGTTCAGGTACTAATCAAGAGCGCTAACCACTGCGCTACCCCAGCAAATTCACCAACTGCACAGCCATACCTATTTTAAACAACCTACCATGTTCTCAACCCAGTACCAACTGTAGGTTTTGAGCTATTGGACCAACTGGTATGTACTTCTGCTACTACTTTCTGCGTCGACCTGCCGTACAACCCACCAGCATGTGGGCCTGACCTCTTATCTGCTGGTAGGTTCCACGGCAGGTTGACGCAAAAAGTCCAGTAGGTCCAATAGCTGAAAACCTACGGATGGTCGTACAGCAGGTCGTCAGTACATCGAACTTGCTAGGGTATACCCATCCATATGTTTCGATCATTCGTGTTGTCTACTTATATGCAAAGCTGGACCCGTCCGTCACACACCTCTTCTCGCGGTTGTCGACGTCCTCGTCGAATGTACAGAGTTGCAAGTCTAGTATTATGCGATAACTGATGCAGCATGACTCGGGCGCTTGTGTCCCGGATCTCGCGGGCAGCAGCTCTGGCTGAGCTCATTGGCCTTTCGTCCTTCTTGGACGTCTCTCCTGACTGAGAGATGTGTAACAGCTGATCCAGATGCGTTTTTCGTGGACACGTTTATTAGTTCGGAAACTTCTGACACCGTGTAAGGAACAGCCGAAACTTTGCAGGAGAGATGATGGTCGGTGATGCGACGGGTAGGGCTAGAAATAATGATAGAAAATATGGTGATTTCAGGATTCCAACCCAGGTCGTTCAGGTACCAATCAAGAGCGCTAACCACTGCACTACCCTAGCAAATTCACCAACCGTACAGCCGTATCGTAGTTTAAAAAAACCTACCATGTTCTCAACCAAGTACCAACTGTAGGTTTTAAGCTATTGGACCTACTTGATGTGCACTATTGCTACTACTTTCTGCGTCGACCTGCTGTACAACCCACCAGCATGTGGGCCTGACCTCTTACTTGCTGGTAGGTTCCACGGCAGGTTGACGCAAAAAGTCCAGTAGGTCCAATAGCTGAAAACCTACGGTTGGACGTACAGAAGATCACCAGTATGTCGAACTCGGTAGGCCATCCATATGTTTCGATCATTCGTGTTGTCTACTTAAATGCAAAGCTGGACCCGTCCGTCACACACCGTTACATTACTAATTGTACCTGATGAACTATTGTTTCTTTTTATCATCAAGAGACACGGTAGTGTCTCGACGCCAATACAAAAAAATTATTCCCTACCTATCTTTGTCTGTTAACTATCTTTTTTCTGGCAGCACATGTTTTCCGTTTCTCCGGAACACATGTATTGTGTGTGAAAAAAAAAATTGGCAAATCCACCGCCTCCGATCTCGTTACAACGTGATATTACGGAATAATAGAAGCCACGAGTCTACGCCCCCTGCGGGGACCAAAATCGAAATTTGCATTACCGAAAAAAAAAATCCGAAGTCGCGTGCCACTGGCCCGGAGCCTTCTCGCGTAAAATAATTCCGACGCGATTATTTTGTATCGTTCTTGCCCTCGTCGCTGAGCGCTCGCACGGCTCGTGCGGGCATGCCGCGTGGCGGGTCCGCGCGTCGCCCCCCCCACGGCACGTGTCGACCAATCTAAATCTAATAACGCAAACAGCCTCGCAATAATAACCTCGATCGTACAAAAGCTGTATCGCTTGTGCGGCCGGAGGTAATACGACACCATGTGAACTAATCGTTCCGAAGTGGTACTCGACAGCCGCACAGTGAGAGTATCCTGTTTCGCTATTCGTGTTTTCCCCTCCTTCTCGGCCCGCTTCCCCACCGTCGGCCTCGTTGCTGCCTCCTCTCTCTCTCTCTCTCTCTTTGACGCGCAGCCAATAGTCACGCCGGGCACGCGGTCTGTCTTCAAAAACACTGCGAGAGATCACTCGGCTTAGCCGGGCTCACAACGCTTGCCCACGCTTTATGGAAAAATATTTGTACCATTACTCACCGGCTTCGACAAATAGATCGCGATGTCGAGATAACGTCGTCGAACTACCATAAGGCGGGGGGAGGGGAGAGGGGGGGGGGGGGGGGAGAAGGTAGAATGAAATTGTAGAATCGGAATTAAGATGAAAAAAAAAAATTAAAAAATATTTTTTTAATTTTTTGAAATTTTGAGAAAATCAAAAAGAAAAATGTTCAATGAAAAAAATTAAAATAAAATTTTTAATGGAAAAAGTAATGAATAAAAAAGCGAAAAAAATGGAAAATTAAATTAAATGAAAAAAAAAAAAAGGGCTTAGCATGAAAATTTCAGGGATTTCACATTCCGTCGCTATTTTGGGTATAAATATCTCGAAATAAATGAAATACTTGGTTTTTTTTTTTAATTCTCAAAAATGTAAGTTTAATTTATATTAATATACATCGACGGGTGTGTATTTTTTTTTTTTTTTTTTTTTCGTGTGTATTCTTACAAGGGCGATAGATCCTGTGGAAAAAAAAAACAACGACTCGACGCGTTCGAGGTGAAAACGAGAAAAAGAACGGCTCACAATCGTTTCACAGTAGAGATCACAATAGACGCGATTCCGGGGTTGATATGCGGAGTTAATTATCAACAATTTTCATTCGTCAACGATAATTTTCTTTCGAGTTTCCTTTTTACAAGAGGACGCGTCGTCAAGGTCTCGGCTAAAGGTGAGATTTCGAATGCACATATATAATTTTTTTTCAAAGTTCATTTTTTCTAAGACGATTTTCGTAGTAATAATGCCAAAAAAATTATTTAAAAAAAAATCGAATAAACATTATTTTTTTTTTATTTTTCGTATTTCCTCATTTCTCAAAACGCATTTGCAAATGTCAACTTTTTTGAATAATTATTTATGCCAAATTTTATTTTCATCGGCAAATCCTCGAAGGGCTATCCTATTCTCACTTTCGGCTGACAACAACGACGAATCCTCGTCGATCAACAAAATTACAAAAAAAAAAAAAATAATATATATATATATATATATATATATTCGGAGTGTCTCTGGGATAATCGCATCGCCCGGATTATATCATTCTCCGGACGAGCATTTTCACACACTTTTTTTCGTATACTTTCGTGAATGATGGTTGATCCGATTCGGGCCGGTTTTTAAATATCTTTTATTATTAAACAATTCGATTTAACTACTTCTCTTTTTTTCTTGTATTTGTATTTTTTTTGTCATCTATGATAACCGATACGCTCGGCCAAACGATTGAACGCTCGACGCAGCGAGCGGTAGAAAAAAAAATCATTCGTCCATCGAGCTTGATTTTTATTTTTATTTTTTTTCCTTTTTTTTTTATGATAAAGACGCTCGAAATGTTTCTTCGATGTTTTAAATACAACGGTATTCGGATAAAAGCTACGGGCGCTCTAAGATTATTTACATAATAATCGTTATGATCTACAATCGCTCTAAAATTTTTTCTTTTTTCGTCATTTTTCTTCTTCGCTTTCCCTTCGCGCTCTCTCGAAGTTTCCGTCCCGCTCGATTTTCCATTCCATCTTCGTTCGTTCGCTTTTGCATCACTTTTTCTCTCTCGCTCTCTCTCTCTCTTTTTTTTGTACATCGCAACAATATTTACAAGTAATATACAAGTTACAGTTAATAATTCCTTAATTGACTACACGATATCGGTTAGATTCCCCATTATTGATCGGGGAATTGATGTAGGAAGTTTGAAATATCGAATTCGTTAAATGACTCACTTCGCCGCGTTTTCCTCTCTCTCTCTCTCTCTAAAACTATACAATGTCTTTTTGTATCCTCTTCTTTTTTTTTTTTTAATTCGTAGATAAGCGATATGTCCATCCGTTCTCCGAAAAAAAGTCTTCTCGATATGTATGATTCCTAAACGTATCTTTTCGATGGGACACGTTGCTTTTTTGCACTGGGTTACCACGAGAAAAAAAAGAAGATTTTCGAAACTCTCGAAAGATGCACAACCGTCGAAGCGTCCGTCTCTCGAGACGGCCGAGCCGCGTTCGATGCCGAAATCGAGGTTTTTCGGCGCGAAGCGCGAAGGTTCTCGATCGGGACTGGCGGCTCTTCGTTGCCACTCGTCCCCTGGGTCGGGACGATTTCCGGGCTTCGTCGGTTTCGTTGATTTCGCGTCGATTTCGCTGACGAACGAGGTAGACCCCGCTCGCGGCCCATTCCGCTGGATCTCTCATGGGTTTCGCGAGGTCTACATCTCGTACGGCTATTTTCCGGTGGACGACAGAAGCGGACTGGATACGGCCGTGTAGCCCTGGCTGCACGTCGGCAGCATGAACGGGTTCATGTTGAACGGCGAGCCGACGACGTCTCCTAGCCCTGCAACATGGCCACTGTCGATTATACGGTTAGTCGTCGTCCTTAAACGGTTTTAAGGCAGCGAACGCGGCCGTACAGTCCGGGCCAGACGCGGCGCGCGACGAAAATTTCGAACACGAGAATCTTTCGAAAATCGTGCGCGAGAAAAATGAAGTTTTTTGAAAAAAATTTAAAAATTTGAAAAAAGAAAATTTTGAAAAAAAAATAAAAAAAGTTGAAAAAAAAAAAATGGTATTTTTCGACAAAAAGAAAGAATAATAAGAACGTTTGTTTCGAGTAAAAATAATTTTCCATATTTTTCGAATAGGTATGAATTTTTCTACGTATTTTGGTTGATTTTTCGAAGTATCGTTTTTTGAAAATCATGCGAAAAAAAAAAAAAAAACAGATTGCCGAGCGACGCGTCGAGAAAAGTTTCGTTAATTTGTCAATGAAATTTTCGTATCGTCGAAGCGCGAGATCGATCCTTGCGGCTTTTTTCGCGTGACCGACTTTTTTATCGGATTTCAAAGAACGATTCCGAAATCATCGAAATTCCATCCGGGTGGCTCATTCAGCGGGACTGTACCGCTCGCCGCTGGCTCGACTTTTGTCGTTCGGTGCTTGGACAGCGACGAATGAACTACGCAGGTAAGTAAACGCAACTACGAGGGGATCGCATCGGCAGCGGAGAAGGCGGGGAGGAAGGGAGAGGAGGAAAAATGGGGAGTCATAGGCGATCTTGCAACACGGCGGCTCGCCATAACCGGCGCGTTGCCCGATATAAGAGAATCGTCGATCGCCGGGCCGGACACGTGCCGGCTAAACGACCGACAACTGCGCAACGATCGAGCCCGACGATTTACGACTGTTACGACTCATCGGCGTTATTGCGCGGATCTATCGATCCGCGGCTCTCTAACGAGACGCGATCGGCGTATATCGCTCCTAGCTCATTCGAGACCTTTTTATTTTAGAAATTGATTTTTATTGCTAAAAAAAAAAAAAAAAAAAAAAAAATCGGTATCGACAACATCGAAACGCATTGACGCTCGCGACGACGTCCGAGGCTTTTTGCCCGATCGAATTGAATCGCCAAGCGTGCGAAACCGATCCGCGAACTCTTCACATCCTTCGCAAGGTTTTTCGAGGTTTATAAAAAAAAACAAATTGGATACCGGTTTCTGTAGGAAAATTTGAAAAATCGGTTGATGAGGCGCAAACTCCGTCGAAGCGAGGAATAATCAAAATCATGCAACAGCCTTGAAGCGTTTAAAATTTTTTTTGTGAATATACGAGAAAAAAAAAAAAAAAAAAAAAAAAAAAAAAAAAAAATGAAAAAAGCAAAATGAAAATTATACCTACGTCATCGAATCCGTAGCATCGTGGGCAATCATTCTCTCATAATTCTTTTAATCGCGGTGCATTTGGGAGTCGGTGATATCGCGGTGATGATGGTGACGATTGTGGTAGTGGACGGTTAGCGGTTACTGGGCAGCTGTAGCGAGGTGGTGCTGTGTGGACCAGTGCGGTGGGACTGAGGTGGTCGGTGGTCGGACTACGGGGGCGAACGCACTCCCGTCCCCGGACGTATAGAAAATGCCATATTGTTCGTGCGCTAAAACGTAAATTTTGGGCCAACCCGGTAAGTGCGTGCAGCCGAAATAATATACATCTATAATGTCACATCTCGGATCACATAATACCAATTACGTATATATACGTAAAATTATAAGCGCATTCATGCTCATCATCGTGCGACGATTCACAAATTTTTTTTTCTTTTTTTTTTTTTTTTATAAAAATTAATTTTTAAAAATAAAAAAAATGTTTCAAATTTTATAAAATTGCGTTTTTTTAGACAAAATAAAAGATGGAAATCGCGATTGAAAAAACAAATTCGAAATTTTGAAAAAAAAATATATATAAAATAACAATATATATTATTATTTAAATAATAATGATATGTGTTTGGAGAAATGGACGAATCTTTTTCATAAAAACGAACGTTAAGTTGCCGAGTAATGTGTCGAACGATTAGTTTTTTCATCAATTTGTTTATGACATTTTGGAATTATTGTCTTGCAAAATCAAAAGGGAAAACGGGAAGAGTGGCGAAAAAAAAATAGTGAATCGGTTTTTCATTGACGCAGTTAATGTGGAGTTTTGTAAGGTTTGAGTGTCGATCGAGTGATGCACTTACGTGATGTATACAGAGTCGGGCTTCCGGTGTATGGATTCGCGACCGAGTAACTTCCGCTCGTGCTGTGACTGTGCGGCGTGCTGGCTGAACTTCCGCAATAACCACCCCCGCTCACAACCCCTCGCGGACTCGCGCTGCTGCTTTGCCTGTAGACATCGTTGTTGCCACCGACGCTCCCGGTACCGCCGCCACTTCCGCCTCCTCCGCCGCCCGTTGTCACGGAACCACCGTCTAGAAATAGAAACCTGCCCGTCAGACGAACCCGTGAGTATCCCATCGCACTGCACGTTAACACACACCAACTACCTTCACGAGAAAGCAAAAACCGAAATATTGTTATAGTTTTTTTTTTTTTTTTTTAGAATCATTTAGGTCCCGAAATGAAGTACGCGAAGTCTGTGGTAGTGGAGGAAATTATAGGTAATAATACTTGCAACAGGAAGTACGGATTGTAGACGAAGTATTGAAAACGTCTTACGAGGTCGTCAATTTTGTCGTTGGCATTTTCTCGATACTCTCTACTTGACGTAGGTTTTTTGTTGAAGCTTCGAGGCTACTTGTTTTGCCGTGTCCAAGTTGATATCTTCATGGATTTCAGTATTCAGGTTGATTTTCTCGTGATGTTTAGTTTCCAAATGGATTTGACCATTTCTCTCGGTAGCCGGGTTGATCTTCTACTGGTTTTTCACATTTCGGTCGGTTTCTTCGTGGTTTTTGGTGTTTAGGTTCAGCGTTTTCAGTGTCTAGGTTGATCTTCTCTTAGTTTTTGCTTTCCAAATGGATTTGACCAGTTTTTTCGGTATCCCGGTTGATCTTCTGATAGTCCACCTTAGCTTCTTCGAAGCTGCGGGTTTCCACCTTCATTTCTCCGCAGTTTTTGGTTTTTAGATTAATTTCTTCCTAGCCTTTAAAATTCAGCTTGCTCTTTTCATAGTTTTCGAAATCGAGGTTGATTTCCATACAACTTTATCGCGCATTAGTTAATTTCATCAGAGTTATCGTGATCCAGCTCGATTTCTTCATAGCTTTCGGTATTCGGCTTGATTTCTCTGCAGTTTTTGGTTTTTAGATTAATTTCTTCCTAGTCTTCGATATTCAGCTTGCTCTTTTCATAGTTTTCGAAATCGAGGTTGATTTCCATACAACTTTATCGCGCATTAGTTAATTTCATCAGAGTTATCGTCATTCAGGTTGATTTCTTCATAGTTTTCGGTATCCGGCTTGATTTCTCCGCAGTTTTTGGTCTTTAGATTAATTTCTTCCTAGTCTTCGATATACAGCTTGCTCTTTTCATAGTTTTCGAAATCGAGGTTACCTTCCATACAACTTTCTCGCGCTTTAGTTACTTTCATCAGACTCATCGTCATCCAGGTTGATTTCTTCATATTTCCAGCTCTCCCAGCCTTCGATTTCGAAATCTCCAAGAAATTTCGACTGCGATCCAACTGCTAAAGAGTTCCGATACTTCGCCTACATTCCACACTTCCAACAGGAAGTCGTAATTACCATTTCATTCGCTACGACAGACTTCGCATGCTTCATTTTGGGACTCAACAACTTATAAAAAAAAAAAAATACTACCCTCAAACTTCCGTTTTTGCGCCCTATCTACTCTACTCCGAGCCGCAACTCGTTTCTGTTACCCTCCTCAACACTTCGGACTTAGCTCGATCCTTCTTCCGGTTAATTCGTTAACGAAAAAAAAAATTGTCACGCCCCCACGAGAGACAAATAAACAATCGAGGGACGAATCTGCCTACGTAAACGGGAAGAATTTGTCTTACCGTCCGTCCACTTGGCCGCGCTGCCGTTCTCTTGCACGGTCACCGCCAATTGACCGGTGTACGAGTTGAAGGCCGTCGTCGAACTCGACGTCGGCGGCGCCGACGGATGACTCGAGCCCGGACTTCCGGGCGCGCCCGTTATGGCGCTGTTGTCTCTCCTCGGCATGCTGTACAACATTTCCGCCAGATCGGCGGCTCTCTGCAATATTATTTCCTTCGGCAACTTCTCCGGATCGGCCGGTCGTCGCGGCACGAGCTTTTGTAACCTCTGAAAACCGTAGTCGATCGTGGGCTCGTTCAGAGCTAAATTTTGCAGAAAAAAAAAAGAATTTTTTTTAATTAAAATTTTTTTTTTTCAAAATGCGTTTCGAAAGAAACATTATCGAGCGGATTTCGCGTACTCACAGACATAAACGAATCTTCCGGGTGATCCTTTGCAGAATTGCTTACTCTTGTAGGACAGCGTGACTTCGACCACCCCGGGTATCTGTCGAGGTGGCGTTTGAACTCTGATCGCGTGATCCGTAATCAGCTGCGAATAATAATTGTCATTTTAACACCGTTTTTTCAAAAAAAAATTTTTATTGAAATAAAAATAAATGTAATATCGACGTGAATTTTGAGATAATATTGACGATGAAAGAATTATTATTGTAAATAAACAATTAATTATTAATAATCTTTGAGCATTTATTGGTGTCGCATTTATTCTTCGGCGAAAGTCAGCTGCGGAAAATTGTTATCTTTTCAATATCGATTTCCGATTGTTATAAAAATGAGTGAAACAATAATAATAATATTGAAAAACCATTGTTGGCGTTATTTGTAATTTTTCGAAATATCAAAGAGTTAATATCGATGATGGAAAAAATTGTAACAAATGATCAATTAATTATGAATAATTATTGTCATTTTTAATCGTCGTTCTGAATCATTTTTATTTGCTTCGCGATGAATTGTCGACGAGAATTTACCTCACTCCAGACGAGCATCGTTCCGAAAACCACTTGCAGGCCGTCGAAGAAATGCTCGCCGATGATGATTACGGTCGAGCCACCGGTCGTCCAACCCTCGCTGGGCGATATCGCTTTTATACATGGCGTCTGGAGTGGCAGTGCCGGATAAAGACCTTGAAACAAACGATAAAAAAAAACATGTAAATTATCTCATAGTGATAAAAAAAAAAGATTGAAAAGATATCTCAAAAAATTACGACACGCTAATTCGATTCTAAGCAACAAAGACTTCATGCCCTAAATCACAATTAAATCGTACATTTCTTTTTTTTTTTGTCTCCGAAACGAAAATACACAGAGAGCGAGAGAAAATTATCACATTTAATTTATTTAATAATTATTATTATTATTTTATTATGATTTTTTATTTTTTTTTTTATTTATTTTTTTTAATTTGTTTTTTTATACAAAGCAATTTCCGCTGTCTCTCACAAAAAACGACGACACGAAACCGAATCCGAGCAACGAATTCTTCATCCCCCCGAATCACAATTCAATCCTACGTCCGTTTCCTCTGCTCCAAAACGATAATACACCGAGACCCGGAGAGTCGAGGCAGAGATCGCGCGTTCGGAGTCTCGTGACTTCGCACGTGTGATAGGTGAGACCCGGTGCGCGGGGGCGGAGGCCGAAGGGGGTGGGTTGCAAAATTATCAGGATATTCTGTTTATTCGCTCCTCGGGTAGGGTTGCGCGGCCGGATATATTTTCTCGAGCCCGCCAGGAGGGTTTCGGCTCGGCCCGCTTGTGTTCCGCACGGAAGTGCCGTGTAGAATCGGAGAAAGGGGCGGAGAGGCCGAAGGGTGGAGGATCACTAGGAAAGCACATAAAGGTGGTTCAGAGGTGGTGCTCGCTTTCTCGCCTTCTCGATTTCCGTGAGTTTAACCGAGAGACAGCAACACCTATATATATATATATATATATATATATATATACATACATATGTGCATATACATGTATAGAGGCGAAGAGTCAAGAGAGCACGAGAGAAGGGTTGTAACAAGAACGAGGGGAAGGCGATCGGGCCGGCGGTGTCTCTGCTTGGAATTTATAACCCAATGATATCATTTTGTACCCCCAGCGAAGCCGGCAAGCCAACCGCCACCGACATCCCCAATGGCAAGCTCTCGACGCGAGCCTGGTTAAGGAAGGGGGTGAGAGAGCCCCCCGCAACGGCAGAGTGGCTGACATCATGGTATATTGCCTTCAGTGACGCTCAAACGCTTTACCACCGCGAGATGCGAGTCTCTTCTGTTCTCTTCTCTCGCTTGCAACACGGTGTATCAACCTCCAACCCCGATCGGCCCCGACCCAACCCCCCGACCGACACGGAAAACTAGAGAGGCAGAGCAAAGGCGGCGCAAATAAATCACGAGCGCTTAACGAAACTCGGCGCTCGGTTTGTCCGGCCCGACGACGGAGAAATAAGAACGAATCGCCGTCCGGATTGCGTTATCGGCCAATAACCGGGGCTATCTGCGCTTCATGCATTCACTTGGCTCCGCGTTGCACGATAAAGGGCTTTTCATATTTTGGATTTGTTTTTTTTTTTTTTTTTTTTTTTTTTTTTTTTTTTTTTTTTTTTGAGATTTCTTGTTTGGGACGAAGATAAATATTGATCCTGTCGAGCTGCGACTCTCGCGATCTTATTGAGAGGCTGATGAGTCGCACTCTCATCGGAGCTTGAGGCCTTGCACTCGCGAAATTTTTTGAAAATTGTCATAAAATTTTTGTTTTTTCATTCCATTAGCCCGATCGGTTGGTTTGAGCTTAAGGATAATTCAACGAATGACTGAAATTTTTTTTCAATTAAAACAATTTGTATTCATTTTTCCAAAACGCGTATGAATTTCTTTCGGAACTTTGTCCGGTCGTTGAGAAAATCTTTCGTAATCCTCGCTCGATCGCGACGATTTATTTTTACGAATCATCTGCTACCACTGCGATTTCTTTTTTTTTTTTTTTTTTCATAATTTTTTTTTTTTTTTTTTTTTTTTTTTTTTTTTTTTTCTAAAAAAAGAAAGTTGATTGGCATTCACGAACCAACGATAAAGGAAGGATGAGAAGAGTCGCGCGAGCGGCAGCCTTCGCGGTAGGGCTACGGGGGAGTCCTCTCCGCGGTCCTCGCCGCGTCCGAGAGCGCGAGAGGGCCAATTCCGAGCTCCGTGTCCCTGACGCTCGAGCCAGACAAAAGCGCTCGCGAGCCAAAGGGATGAACAGAGAAATCAAGGGTGAGCCGGCGAGGCGAGGATACCGAAAGAAGCGAGAGAGCAACGGAGAGACGAGAGGGCGAAAGAGAGTCCGGATATCTCGTTCTTCCATTTCCCTCGAACCTCACACCCCCGCCCTCCGCCGAGAGAGAATGGAACGGTTGGATACTTCGTTTTCCACCGTTTCTTCCCATTGATTTACATCTTGTCTTTGCGCTGGGGACGAGGGAACGGCACCGGTGCGAGGAAAGCGACTGCCTGATTCCTATACATATATATTTGTCTATGTATATATATATAGAACTTTACATACATATATACACATACATACATATATATACAGATACATATATACACATATATACATACATACATGTGTATATACACACGAATACATATATACATATACATATATATGTCTATGTACGTAGCGCTCGTACGCGGATGAGAGCAAAGGGGAGAACGCCGGCGAGCGGAGCGATATCAGCCGTTTGTATGCGCGGCCGACGCCAAACTTTGCTGAATTGCCCTATGACTCCTTATATACCCGTCTTTCTTGGTCTCACTCGCGAAAAATACGTATAACTCGGCCTCACCTTCCCCCCGTGCCTTCTCTCCCGTCTTAGCGCTTCGCGTACCAGTGCGAGACGCAGATCCACATACAGTCTTTCTCGAGAGCTCTGAGACGCTTTTTTTTTTTTTTTTTTTTTTTTTTTTTTTTTTTTTTTTTTTCCCTCTTGTGTTTACCAGATCCGCACAAGCGTTCCCCGCTAAGGAAGACTCTCGTAACGCTCGGGAAACAACGGTCTGGGGGTTTTATGGCGTAGCTGCGTGACACGAGCGACTCGGCCCTCGCCACCCCACGCGGGAATAACTCTCGAGCGAGTCGAGCATAATTCCGTGATGTTTCGTTGGCTTGAGACGGTTTTTTTTTTTTTTCTTTTTTTTTCGATTTTTTTTTTTTTTTTCGGCTATCTTCGCGGGAGAAATTCGTTCGACGAATAAAGTTTATCGGAATATTCTGGGGAACCTCAATTATTATTTTTTTTTTGTTATTTATTTCGAGATAAAAGAACGAAGATCCGAAGGAAAAGGAAACCGGATTGATCGTAACGAAAATACGATCGAAAAGTTGCGGAATTCGTCGACAGCACACGTTTTTCGTCGAAACGATCGATCGACGATTTTTTCGGCCGGATGGTTTTCGAGAAAGTGGGATTACAGTTTTGGGTTACCGACCGAGCGAGTCGGCAACGAAAACTGTAATCTGAATCACACCGATCGGCGCCTTCCGGCTTTGTGCCCCTTCGGAAGGTGTTCGAAACTCTTTCGAAATCCCACATTTTGCGGGGACCGTCGACGCGGCCCCGTTAATTCTACCTTAATCTACGATTTCGGTCGATAAGGAAGAGAGAAGAAAAAAATTATCGCGAATACATCCGCTTGAACTCGTCGACCAAGAAGACAATGATAATCACCTCGGTAATGCATCACTCCGTCCGCGGTGCAGTACATCGATTCTGCGAACACACCGGAAGTCAAGTTGTAATCAGGGGTGTGTGCATTGTTTTAACGCAGACCGGAAAGTCGACTCGAAGCGTTTCTCCGATTTTGCGAGATATCGGCGAGCAAGTTTAAGCGGATTGTATTCGTCTCGGCGATTTTTTGATCGAGATTTTTTTTTTTTTTTACGTGCTGGACCTTAAAGTAGGTTGGATATGCATCGTGTACTTACTATTGTACTCGCCGTGATCACTCGGGTCCAGCCGCTTTGCTCGCCGGCCGTGTTTGCTATTGTTGTGAACGAACATATTGTCCGATATTGCGAGATGGGGTCCTTCCACGCAGACTTGCGTCGATATGATGACCTGTTGGTTTCGAAGTCGAAAATTAAAATCCGCCCCAGATTAAAATAATAATAATAATAATATACAGACGAAGATGAAGAAAAATCTCTGTCGACTATAGAAATGTCTCGTCGCCTTCGAATTCAAAGCGGTAGCATAGACTGACCGCTGAAGTCACGGAGAAGTTGAAGTCACGGACGGGCTAATGTCACGGAGAAGTTGAAATAACGAACGAGCTAATGTCACCGAGAGGATAAAATGACGATGTGGCTAATGTCACGGAGAGGTTAAAATGACGACGTAGCTAATGTCACGGAGAGGATAAAATGACGACGTGGCTAATGTCACGGAGAGGTCAAAATGACGACGTACCTAATGTCACGGAGAGGTTTAAATGACGGCGTAGCTAATGTCACGAAGAGATTAAAATTACGACGTGGCTAATGTCACGGAGAGGTCAAAATCACGGCGTAGCTAATGTCACGGAGAGATTAAAATTGCGATGTGGCTAATGTCACGGAGAGGTTAAAGGCACGGCGTAGCTAATGTCACGGAGAAGTTAAAATCACGGCGTAGCTAATCTCACGGAGAGGTTAAAATCACGGCGTAGCTAATGTCACGGGGAGGTTAAAACCACGGAATGGCTGGAGTCACGGCGGCATTAACCCGAAGGAATTTTTTTTTCAAATCCGGGTTGATGTCACAAGACTGAAAAAAAAGGAACAATGTTTTTCGCGAAAACAAAACTTCGCGAGAAAGCGAGAGGAGCAACCGAGTAACCGAGCGAGCCGCGATACGGCGGTGAGTAAATTCGTCGGGTTGGTCCTGCATTCGCAAAATGAAACTCTCCGACACGCGGGAAGCTCCGAAACGCTTCAAGTTTTCGAGGGGGGCCGAAGTGGATGGGAATGTTGTCTCTCTCGCCGCGAGTTTGGACAAAGTTCGCCGCGAGCCGCGGAGTCGTATCGCGCGATATCCAGGCGTGCCCGAATCACGTTTCGCCGTCTCGGTGTCTCTCGCGGGAGAGCGAGAGCAATTCGGCCGCGAAGGATACACACGCGGAATTGTACGTAGACTCTCGTTTCGCAGTCGGAGGCGGACGAGCGCGAAAGGGGCGCGAGAATCGCGCCCGAAGGCCGCGCAGAGTGAAATTTTAATTTCGCGCAACTTTCGGCGATAAGCAATTCCGGAAGCGATGCCGGAAGTGCGATAAATATTTTAATTTTCGGCGCGGCGGCAATTCGTGCGGGCACGCGACGGACTTGACGCTTGTTAACTTTGAACGGTCCTCGAACTCGGGGAGCTTCGAGGACTTCGCCGAAACTTTTTTTTTTCTTTTTTTTATCGTTTTTTTTGTTTTTTTTTTTTTTTTTTTTTTCATAGCCTCCCCCGTTCTCACGAAGACGGCTCGAGTACCGGAAGTAGCGTGCTGGGGAGATGCGGCTCGTGATGCGCCGCCCGGGCGAAGCTCTCTTCTCGCACACGATAAGGGATGAAAACGGAACGGGGGTGCCCGATGCCCCGCTGGGCTAATTGCCAACCCTTCTGGATTACCAGTCTCTACGTTCCGCGAGATACGGCTCTCCGCGCGATCTTGTCGACTACACGCTGAAAGAGCCCCTCCGTCGCTGTTACGCTTCCGTACGCTCGTATCGAGCACTAATACGAGATGGTATTGACCTAACGCGACCGCATCAACGACGAATCACGTTTTACTGTGGCGACACGATTTTCATGAAAGCTTCCGTATGAAGACACATTTGGCCAGTAAAAATCAAAAAAACGTCGATGATTACAAATTTTTTTTTTTTGGTCTTCGAATAGTGTTCATCGCGATTATTAATGATTTTTGATAAAATAATGATTTTTGTCAAAAGTGTTATGAATTCTGATAAAAAAAAAAAAAATTATAACTCAAATAGTGTTTATCGGGAGTATTTATATTTTTTATAAAATTATGACTTTTGTCAAAAGTGTTATCAATTTTGATAAAAAATCTTTATTTTATAAAAAAAACTATAACTTGAATAGTGTTTATCGGTATTTTTTTCGTTTTTGATAAAATTAGAATTTTCGTCAAAAGTCAATCCTAATAAAAAATATAATTTTATTGAAAAAAACCGTGGTCTTAAAAAAAAAAAAATGCACAAAAGACAGAATTGTCTTACCTGAAATCTCCTCATGTCCCTCGGATTCCCGGCGTTCTTCAGACAATTTTGATTGCACTTGAGGAAGAATTTGAGAAAGAATCTGTAAGCAGAAAGAGAAAGGAGCGCGATTAATAGGATGATTCGACGGACCGGCGGGAGATTCAAATTGGTTGACAAGGTGCTCAAAGCTATTCAACGCCGCGGCAACTTAATTAGCGAGGAAAATTTATGCTCGGCCGAGATAGCTCTGAATACTTCACGAGCCAATCGCGAGCCACCGCGCTTCGTCTCGTCTGCATTATTCAGCATTTCTCTAGATTAAAGCCCGCCCCTCCCGCCCGGCCACGTGTTTCCGGACGTCCGGAACGGAGCCGAACGGCGCATCGCCCACTCCCACCCTGCGTTACGCCGCTTTGCCAAATGATAGCCGAACTTTGTTTTTTTTTTGTTTGTTTTTCAGTGAAAAAAAATGTATCTTCCGCCAAATTTTGATCTTCATTTAAACAAACACATAGAAATTGAATTTATTATAATTTACCATCATTTTGGCCACAATGACTCAATTTTTCCTCGTTCATACGAAGAATAACATTTTTTTATGTATAAAATATAATGTATAAAAAATATTTTTATAAAAACATTTCTTTTCAATGGAATATACCCGGCAAAAAAAATTAATGTTGATAATCAATTCGTTTTCCATTTATTCGTATGAATACATTTTTTCTATAAATATATAAATTCATATTGATTCATATGAATTTAATTTTCATTTATACATAAATAAAAATCGTAGTTTAGTGGAAAAAGTCTATTTTTCCATAAGTTCTCGGAATTAATCTTAATTTTAGTGTTTTTTTATATTTTTAGTCTGCAGCTTTGAAGCTCCAAAAAAAAAATCGAGTCAATTCTCCTACAAGAGCACACCTTAAGCTTATCGAGCTGTCTCTCGGTGTGGTCTTTGCCGTATGCCGGGGATCGACGTGACAAGGAAAAAAAAAAAAAAAAAAAAAAAAAAAAAAAGGGGTGGTTTTCGATGCGCGGTAAAAGCGCAAAGAGAGCGTTGGCCGTGCGGCGATAGAGCCGAGAGGAGCGAGATGCGAAAGAAAAATAGGATGAGAGCGAGAGTGAAGTCGACGGTGGATAAATTCCATCGGGAGGAGTCGCGATAGAGCGGGGTAGGTTTTTCGGTGCGGATGCGCACTCACGTGTGGGGGTTGGGGCACAGTCGTGGAAAAGCCGGCGGCTCAATTTTCATGAATTATGTAGAATATCGAGGTATATTGAATTCGGTGAATTTTCACGAAGGGATGCGCGCCGGGATCCGTTGCCGGGGGGGTGAACGGGGGTGGGTTGTGTAGCGCTTGGAAGCGGATCAGAGCCGGAGCCACTGAAGCCGGCGATATACTGTCGGGGCTGTAGCGCGCTTAGCGGTGTGCAAGTTTGCGTACATGTGGAACGTGCGCGAATCGAGAGGAGCCCGAGAAGCGGCGGAGACGCGTAGGAAACAATCAGGAGGGCGGAAGAGTCGCGGGGGTTGGAGGGAGGAGAGAAGTGTAGAGATAGGAGGAAGAAAGGAGGAAGAGTGCGAATGGGGAGGGCGTGAGGAGAGAAAAGTGCAGGTGGAAGGATTTCGAAGGGGGGGGGGGGGGGTGGAAGGAGAAAAAGCTGGTGGGGGGGGGGGGGGGTGGTTTCTGCTGTTGGTAGGCCTTCCATCCCTGGGGAGCGCCATTGTCGTCCTCCTGGGGTGTGCGAGCGCGGCTCCGGGACTCCGAGGAAAAAAATCCAACGCATCCGAGTTACGTCTATCATTCGTTGTTTTTTTTTGTTTATTTTTTTTCCATCACCGTCTCGAGGACAATGAGGCGAAGACGCGAGAAGGGATCGATGAAGAACGATTGTTCTCCGGGATTTTTTTTTTTAGATTCTAAATGTGTTCGCGCGCTCGAGAGCTTTGCGGTAAGAAATTAAATCGGGCTCCGATCAGGCTTGCCTGATTGCCCGATTAAGCTTGTTCCTTTGGTCTGATTCGGGCCAAACTAGATGGGACATCAGCCCGATACGTGGCATGTAATGGAATTTCTCTTCCGGGCTTGATCGCGCAGCCGCATCGTAGACTGATCACCGCCTGAGCAACAGACGGAATAAACATATGGAAATGTAGTCCTGATTAGACTTGTTTTGTTGGTCTCATCCGGGTGATATCACGCGCGACATCAAGCCCATGGGTGACTTGCGACGAGATTTCTCTTCCGGCTTCGATCAGGCAGCTTTCTCGCGGCCTGATCGCCGCCTGATCACCGTTCGACGAGCCAGAATAAAAATACGTCAATCAACGTTATTTTGATATCAATATCTGGCATTCGTGTGCTGCGTTTCCAAACCCGCGAATTTCGAACATAAGGCACGCCGGATCAGGCTGGCAGAACAGCGTCCTGATCAGGGCTACGTCAGATATGGCCGAGCGCTGGACTGACGCCTCTGGGTCAGGGCCACATTGCTGTATAACAGGGCGCGCTATCATTGTAACGTTAAACCAATCGAATACGGCTCAGATCAGGCAACATTAAGACCCGCCTGATCAACTCCCCACCCGACCTCGGCTCGATAGGACACGAGGCGAGCCCGACGAAATTTCTTCTCGGGCTTCGCATCCGCCACATTGGCACAAACGCGATTCCGTCCGCGATCTCGAGAAGCTCCGAATTTAATTTACTTCACTCGCGAAGGGAGTTAAGATCCTATCAGGCAGATACTCGCGGACCGGTGTATTCGAAGCATTGTGAAGGCTTATCGCGGCGAACGATCGGATGTTCTAAACAGAGCATTATGTGCCACGTTAGCTCGGCGCTTCTCGGGCTCTCCGCGCCTTCGGGCGTTACCTTCGCCCTCGTTGGAGGGCTTCAGCTTCGGCTCCCGGAGTCGTATCAGGCGTATCTGCCGGCGAAGATAGCGAGAAACGTTCCCGGCGCCCGTCGGCGGCCAGGACGACGTCGGCGACGACGAGATACGCGCTTTTCTTCACGTACTCGCGGCCAAACGTGTGTTCGAAGATTCGAAATGAGGCGAGGGATGTAAAGTCACTTTATGCGCGACACAGGGAAACATCTCGAGGCAGCCCTTTCGATTCTAACCCGAAGAGAAATTCACTGAAAATTTCACCATTTTTTTTTTTACATTTTGACGTGCGCGAGAGACGACCGCGAGAGCCAAAAGGGAAGGGGGGAGGGGGGAGGGGGCAGGGGGTGTGTTTTGGGGGTGGGTTGGGTCGAAATCCAAAAAGGGAGATCGGATATATCATAGAGACTCTATACATATATAAAGTACATTAGATGCATACATACACACATATATATATACATGTATACGCCCATAGTGCGCCCTAAAGCGCGCGAAGTAGCAGGATACACTAATCATTGACGACAAGTCTCCCTCGACGTCGCCTCCACTGCCTCGCGAAAACCCGGGTACGAAGGTATACATGTCCCGACGACGACGGCTACGACGTCGTCGCTTTCTTCCTTCCATCTGACGCCTACGGGACGTTCAACGCCCCCCCCCCCCCCCCCTCCCCCCATCCCACCCAACCCCCTCCAAAGTATTGGCTGTTAGGGACTAATGGATTGTGTTACAGACTACTGATTCAAATGCGAACCGGATTTTATTCCGTGAGCTTCTGCACCCCACCCTCCCAACCCTCACCCACCCCCACCCCCTGCTCATTCCACTCTGCATCGACGTATCCGGGTGCCTCGGATGTTGCCGTATATCCGTGTCGATAGCTCAAGCTCGGGGTATAGCTTTCACGAGAGCGCGCCCCGGGGGGGAGGGGGGGGGGGCGGGGGCAGGGGGCGCGTTAGTTTCTTAGAGGGGCCAAACTCGATTTCGAATGTCTATTAGATTTTTCTCCTCCGAGTACGTACCAGCGCCGGGCCAACGTGTTCGCCAAGCTCCTCTTCCCATACACCGCGCGGAAAGCTATCTCGTTTCGTACGCCACCCCGCTCCTCCATCGCGCGCTACCAGACGAGTGGATTCGGGATACTTCACGAGACAACATCTCTCGGCAAAATCCCGGGCCTGAATTTCCCCGAATTGCGAATGCGAGAGTGTGAGAAAATAAAAAATGGTGGGAGAGCATCATCGAAGATTCTTGAGCGATTTTCTTTGGTTTCTTCTCTTTCGCTGGTTGGTGATGTCATCATTGTTTTTGATCGAAGGTCTATTTCTTCAAGCTCTTTCGAATTTTGCGGTGACTTCTTCAGGTAGTTTGTTTTTGGATCGGAGTTGATTTCTTCGTGGTTTTTGGGGAGCAGGTAGATTTCGTTGTTTCAGGTGTTCAGGGTTGGTTCTGCATGGTTTTTGGAGCAGCTTGGTGACGTCCGAGACTGAAATCCGAGATCCGAGATCTCTGAAGCAACCGAGAGGTCATTAGATCTTCAAACTCGCTGAGATTTTGTCCGGATGTCAAAAACTATGGAGCAACATCGACCTGGACACCGAAATCAATGAACAAATCAACCTGGATACGTGATACTGGAGCGTGAAGATCTATGATGAAATCGACGACGGAACGAAGATTGCTCACCCACGAAGATACAGCCATGAATTACGGTAAGGATCGAAAAAAATGCCAACGGCAATATTGTGACCCTAAGACGTTTCACTACTTCGCAAAACTCCAAAATCTCGACGAAATACTTCGCAAATCCTATTCTAATACTTCCATTACTGTGCGCAAGATGATTAATGAAAATTGACACACGATTTTATTTGCAGCAAAACATGGAAAAGAAGGAAGAAAAAAACTCTTCGTCGTATGAGATCGAGCTGGGAAGGGTTGAAATTGATATACGGTGCCGATGCGCGAGAGTTCATCGATATTGGCATCGATTGATACTTATTCGCATCGTCGGCTTAACCGCGGTGAAAAATTCAACAACCCTCGAGGTCCGGACTCGCATATATCGAAGGGTGAAGCGCAAACGAGAAAAAAAAAAAAAAAAAAAAAAAAAAAAACAGCCAACGATGCGAGGAGTCTCCACACCCTGGCGAGTGCCGCTAATTGGTACACCCCGGCTACAAACAAAACGGGCGTGCGAGGGACGATGATTTATTGCAAGGTTTGATTGAATTGGTTCGACTCGCGTGTTTGCCCGAGCCTCTCGTCGATATTTAACTCCCTTCCCGCTCCCGCGTTGCGGGAGATCACGGGGCACGCGCTTGTATTTTTTGTTTGTGCTTTTTTTTTTTTTCTCGTACTCGCGTTCGCTCTTTCCCATCGAGCTAACGTTTTTTTGTTATTTTTTTTTGTTTTTTTTTTCATTTTTTTTTGCCATATTTATTTCGCCTCTATTTTTCGTCCTAGCCGCCCGAAGTTGCTCGTTGTAAAAACTGAAAACAACGAAACGTGCGGGGTTTTTTTTTTTTTTTTCGACTCGAGCTTTTCCAGCTCTCGTATCTCCCTCTTCGGCGTTGCGCGACCTCGGCGCTGAGAGCTTTCGGCCCTTCGACCGGTTCACATCTCCGCGCCAATCGTTCGGACTCTTTCTCCCGTTCTCTCTGGGTTCGGCCTCTTTTATTGCGTTTCCTAGTTGTATCGGCGCGCTCGAACGAGGAGCAGCGGAGCTTGCACGGGAGATCCTGGCGCGGGCAGGGGCGCTGGTTGATTTCGCAATCGGGCTCAGACCTCCGGTTTTGTATATTTTATTCTGTGTCCATTCGTTAGTACAACTCTCGAGCAACGACCGACGAGGCGAAAACGTTCTCGATTTTTGTCCGAAAAAAAGCGGTGAAAAAATTTGCAACTAGAAATTCGACCGTGATGATTTTTCCTGCTGAAAAAAAAACCACACGCCCCTCGGAACAATGTGAGAAAAATAAAATTGTTAACTCTCCGCGTCGACCGTCGAGGCGAAAGCTCGATTTTCCTCGAAAAAGGCGAAAAAAATGTCCAACAAATGGAAATAATTGTGACGATTTTTTCTGCGATAAAAAAAAATCATCCCTCGTCGAGTCGCGATAAAAATAAAAATTTTACGTAACGGGAGACTGGAGGAAAAAAAATGTATGTCTGCTTTCGCCATCGAAACAGGAACCGAAAAAAGCGATAAATTGACTGTTGGATTTTCGCTTCCCGGGACCGGGATATATCAGGCTTAAGCCGAAGACTTACGCGTAATAGTTTCAAATAGGGTCGGAGTCACGCGGCTACGTATCAGAAATCCATTTTCACCGACGTAGGTGGAGAATCTTTAATCATGTTTTCATTCGCAGAGAGGGAGAGTGAGGAGAGGAGAAACGTTGGTGGGAGAGCGAAAGTCGCGAACCAACGTATCTACCCTCGGCACACAACATATAGAGAACAAGGTACTGTATGTATGTACTGTAGAAATAGGGGGAAAGCGGGGCAAAACGGGACAGGGGCATAATGGCACACGACGCCAAAATTGCAATATTTAGTAAAATGGTAACGCGGGGCAAAACGGAACGGGGGCATAATGGCACACGACGTCAAAATCGTAATATTGGGCAAAATGGCAACGCGGGGCAAAACGGAACAGGGGCATAATGGCACACGACATCAAAATCGCAATATTGGGCAAAATGGCAACGCGGGGTAAAACGGAACAGATGCACAATGGCACACGCCTTCAAAACCGCAATATCGGGCAAAATGTTAACGCGAGGCAAAACGGAACAGGGGCATAACAAATAAATAAATTTGAACGCAGAGACTTTTTGCAAAGTACATTTTTAATCTTTGCTTTTATATTCTCTGAGTGCCATATTTTTGTGTGTTTTTTTTAAGCCTTCCCCAAGACGGTACATCGGAGAAAAACATTTCAGCAACCTTTGGCTACGCAGTAACTGTCGTAAATTTTCACACAGAGACTGTTTTCAAAATGCACGTTCATTGTTATAAAAATCTTTAGGCGCGCATTTTTTTTGTCCCCGCTTTTTTTACATCGAACAAGAAATAAACGTTCGAACCACAATGACTGCCGTGAATGTTAACGCAGAGACTTTTTTCAAAGTGTATTTTTTACTACATTCTATTTCAGAAACTTCTAAAACGAAGAAAGTGTATAACGTTTTTTGTCGCCGTGCCCCTGTTCCGTTTTGCCCCGCTTTGACGGTTTGCGCCTGTTTCATTATGCCGCGTAGCCATGTTGCCCCTGTTTCATTGTGCCTCGAAGCCATTTTGCCCCACGGTGCCATTTTGCCCCGCTCTCGCCTAACCCCGAAGGTTTGGGGGGGATATATCTCGAAAGGAGCGAATTCGGCCGAGGGATTTCTGAAGCCGCCCGCTTTCTCCTATACTCCTTTGTTTTTACGCCGCTGCGTAGTACAGGCATATATACCATATACCACGGCAGAAAGAGAAAAAAAAAAGAAGAAAAGAGAGTCGAATGCCATCGTAGTTGGCACCATAGATCGATATTTCTTCTATCTTCTTCCTGTCCCCTCGTCACTCTTTCTTCTCTCCGGCGAGCCCTCTTTTTCTTTTTCTTTTTTTTTTCGGAAGTCACTTTTTCACGTCAAAGCCAAATAGAGCCGTGAAAAAAAGCCCTATCTATATGCCGGTATCCATCTATATACGATATACATGTATATAGATAAAGGGCGAAAGGGGAGTAGCGTGATTTCGCTGAAGTCTCGGGGTAAAAGCCTCTCGTGGAAAATCTAGCCCACTCAGCATTTAGCGCGGTGGATTTTGCGCGGGCGTGTCTGATGGAGTGTGCTAATCACCTATTAATCTACCGAGCGAGCTTTACACGCTCGAACGGCCGGTAATAATAATTGATCCTGTAACTACGCCGATCGAAGGTAATGAAATATAATGATGATGATATTTCGTCGAAACGCAAAAGTATGGTTGATCCCGAATTCGCGAGTTGTTTAAGCACCCTTAACGGTAGATTCGATATTGCGGAAAAGAGACAAATCGATCTGGAGGGTAGAGACTATGGAGAATCAACCCGGTAATCAAAGTCTATGAAGAAACCAACCAAAAAATGAAAAATTGCGAAGAAATCGATGTGGACATCGTAAACTGTGGAAAAATCGACCTGAACACCAAAAACTGAAGAAATCGACTTGCACACCAAAAACCGGAAAAATCGACCTGAACACCAAGAACCGAAGAAATTGATCAGAACACCAAAAACTGGAGAAATCGACTTGAACACCAAAACCGAAGAAATCGACCTGAACATCAAAAACCGAGGAAATTGACCAGAACACCAAAAACTGGAGAAATCGACCCGGACACCACAACCGAAGTAATCGACCTGAATACCAAAAACTTAAGAAATCGATCTGAACAGTAAAATCTACGCAGAAATGAACTTGAAGAGTGAAACCTATACAGAAATCCACTTGAACAGTAAAACCTATGCAGAAATTAACCTAAACACCCTAAACCATGGAAAAATCGACTTGCACGCCGAAAACTTTGAAGAAGAGCCTAGACACCAAAAACAAGTCGAATTCGGCCTGGAAAAACGTTCAACATCCGTTATTGTTGAATTCGATAGTGCAGTAATGAAGGCACATAATCGATTCGCTGGCGTTGTAGGCTCGTTCGTACCGTATATACGAAACACACACGGGAATAAGCCAGGAGAGGCCGGAATGTATAATGTAGATGGCCCAAGACGTCAATTAATAAGAATGTGTACGGAGGTCGATAAGGTACAGGCAAGCAAGGAGCTACGAAGCCCCATCATCGTTGTGCCCGTAGCACAACGTAGTCATAGCGCGGCCAACCCGAGAACCCAAACGCTATAGCGTTCGTACCCACAGCTGTATACCTTGCATACACCTTAACTGGGGTTAGTAAGGAGTTAGCGAGGTATCAGGGGATGCTTAATGTTTAACCAGCCTCCATTACGCCCCCTTGCACTAGCCAGTCTAGCGTACAACGTCTAACTCTCTAGCGCTGCCGTCTTCGTGGTCCTAAGACTCCGTTTTGGTATCCTCATTCTGGTCGTCGTCATCGTCGTCGTTCTCGGCGTATCCCGCCCGGCAGGAAGTATTATAGATCGGAAACAGCTAAGAAGGATCAAGGCCTGTATGTAGCGGGTAGTCGAAGAAAGCAGTCATCTAAGGGAAATCAATCTTCTGGGTTGGTCAGTCTTGCAGGTCCAATAGACGTTCCAGGAAGAAGAGGATCTAATCTTATACTCTGCAGTCATTGGGTCTGGATGATGGACAATCCAAAAGGAAAACCGGTGACAAGCGCATGATAGACAGTGAGTTCCTTGCGGTCTTTCTCATCCCGCATCCGGGCAGGTGGAACACATTTTCTTCGCGGTATCGTAGTTTGACCTCCTCTCAGCGCTAGACGCTCCGCGTAAATATCATTCGGCTCGCTTGGGACAGGGAAGCGGACGAAAGAGACGAGTGGTAGAACGCCGCTGACGGAGGGAAATGGTTTAAAGCGTGAAACAGGAGGGCCACACCGGAGATGGAATAAATTTTCGCTTGGCCATTGCGACGAGACCGGGTTTAGGTGACTCCGACACTGTTGAGGAAAACCTCGTTTACTCGTGCCGCTGCATGGCGTTCGTAGGGGTGATACAATCAGCTTCGGTGATTTCTTCACCCGGCACGACTTCTGCGCTCTTCTCTTCGTTGCTCATCCAGCACCGCTTCGTACTTGTTGGCTTCTGGCGGAAATCTCCGAAACTTCGTCATCATATCGTCACTTCCTTGAGGCTTTGATGGAACACGAAGGAGGAAGGCTACTTCGTTGGGCCGGAACAAGCAAACGGTAGAGAGTCAATGGGTTGAACCATCAAAGGCTCCAAATTCGGCGCAACGCGGGATCATTCGTTTGGTTTCGACATCAACGGATCCGAACCGAAGAGCCAGCAATGCCGAGGGTTCTTCGGCAGCTTACCCAGGGATGGAATAACCGAAATTCGGTGCTAGATGGCTGGTGGAGCAGAGCGGGAAATCGCGAGAGGAGAAAATAGACCAAGGCAGGCCAAAGTGAAGAAGCCAACAAGGGAGAGCGAGCATTTGCCCGAGTCCCTAAGACGCGAGACGAGCTGGAGTCTGATGCCGTTGATGCTGATGCCGTTGGCTTGGGCCATTCACAGGGTTCCGTCCTCGCTCCCTGCGCCTCCCTCACCATTGCTCTCCGGCACTTCCCTGCATGCAACGCCGGGGAAGCGACTACTAAGACGGCTACATAATTCATAGCCGAGTAATACGTCTTACGAGAGCATGCCTTGAACGATCCGTGGTCGCCGGGTGGCTCTGCGTTGGCCCGGAGTGCAGACGCTTCGCCTACTGTAGTGCCCGAGTAACCAGTGGCATCAGGAGAGATGGAGATATAGCTGCGGCGAGGACGGGGGAGGTCCTGGCAAGTATATCTCACCGTCCCTTCGCCCACGCTCGCCCGCTTCCTCGATACACCGTGAGATACCCTTAATGGCAGTCTATCACATTAGCCCGAAGACGCGGCTGGAGACCCCGGTCTACCGAATGCGAGTCAAGACCATCCGGGCTAACTGGATTTGCCATGCACGTACGATCCCGTGAACAGGACGATTTGCTGTAATATGGCTCTGCATCCCCAACCCCGCGTCGCACGGCTATGAAAATCAGCGAGATCGCTCAGTCGAAGGACCTATCAACGTATGCAGACCCATTAACGCCTTCACCGATGATTGTTCAACAACCGGCGGACTCTGGACAGCAACTATTTTTCTAGAAGAGCAGTTCAATGCGATAGTAGAACTCGATGAAATGTTCACCGGGTAATACTTGAGGGTCCATAATTCGAGTTAACTCGTGTTCCAGTCTTCGATGTTCCGAATGTTGGTCCATCAAGAGCGGTTGTCGGGCAGCCACCACGGCGATCGAGCCTCTTCGACTCCGAGATGGCTATCGAATGACGAAAGAGCGATACTCGATTGCCGTGGAAGCGCTCGGCCTCGTCGAGGCCCGTGAAACCTTCGCGCCGCTAACGTTAATACCGCGGCAATAAAACGCCGAGGGGGTTGAGGTCTGCGCGCCGGCTATTCGAATTTTCCGGCTCGTGAGGGCGAAGTCGCTCCCTCTCGCTGGTTCGCTTCGCTCTCCTCGTCTCCGTCCCTCTCGCGTGGCTGAGGATTAAATTTCGCGTTTCCACCGGATATATCCGAGACGTGACACGGCGGAGCGCATGCACCCTCCACCCCTCTCTCGGCCCGGTTGGTCGGGCAAAGGCACGGGGTAAAATTGCGAAATTGCGACGTGGCGAATTATCTCGACGCCTTGGGCCACGGCACTCTCGGCGCGGGAGACGTACAATCCCGGCCGGCCAATGAGAACCGGACCGTACGGGGTGCATTGCAACCCTTCCCGGACACTCGGTACATTTCCATAAACGCATCGGTTACCGGCGAGAGCCAGCACCGTCGGCTCTGTGCTCGCTCTCTCGCCCGCAGTAAATTAACTTACGAACGCTGAGACGTGCGCGTGGAGTCGCTCGGTTTGCTCCACTCGGTGAAAATGCTCGAGCATTTTATCTGCGAACGTGCACATGTTCACTAACATGCCGCGTGATAGCGATTTTCTCACGATATCCCTCAATTTTGGTGTTCATTGTTCAATTGTTGTTGCAACTTGAACAGACGTCCGAAGTGGCAGCGCGATTTACTACCCGGAACTCCGTGACTTTAGCCACTCCGTGACTTTAACTACTCCGTGAATTTAGCCACTCCGTGAATTTAGCCACTCCGTGAATTTAGCCACTCCGTGACTTTAGCTACTCTGTGACTTTAGCCACTCCGTGACTTGAACCACTCCGTGAATTTAGTCACTCCGTGACTTTAGCCACTCCGTGACCTTTAACCACTCTGTGAATTTAGCCACTCCGTGAATTTAGCATATTGTCTAAACTACCGTCTCTAACACAGCGGGCTGCAGAATATTTTTGCAATACATAGAGAAAACTCGTTATTCTCGGCATTCTCTATCGAACAACGTGGTGAATTACATTTCCGGTCACCGTAGACGTATTCTTTCTATCATGTCGATCAAACTTTTTCGAGGGTTGGACTGTGCAATCGTGCCTTTCACGAAATTTGGAAACAATCGACCATGCACTTTGAAAAATGTAGTTTTGCAATGTTAATAAAAATTTGAAATTATTATTATGCAAAATCAATCTTTTTAGCGCCTTCTGAACTGAACTTTAGAACTGTTCGAAATTCTACTTAAATCCTACGTTCGGCGAATCGTGCCGGACCTGCTGCCTTAAAGCTCGAAGCTCAGAAGCGCACCGCGCGCGTGTGTGTTCACTTGGGTCTCGAGTGTCGTGTAACAAACGAGGAAGTCCGGAGAGAACGCTGGTGGCGTGAACGATTTATTAATGTCCGCATTTAGATACGAAAACCTTCCCGGAGGGGGCCTTAGGGGCCGTTAGAAATCCCCTCTAGTTTTCCGTCGCGTTCCCATTCGCCGTACGAGAGTCGGCATCGTGCGAAGTACACGAAAAAAAAAAAAAAAAAAAAAAAAAAAAAAAAAAAAACTATCGTCAGCCAAACACGAGAGAAGCTCCGGAAGCGAGCCCGTAAAGCGTGTCATCTCCGACGGACAGATGCGCGGCACGGTGACGGACGTGAAAATTTACGTTGGGACTAATGCGAGCTCGTAATTAAGACGGACGCAAAAACATCCCCGCGGCGCTCGCTTCACAACCCGAAATGTTTCCAAATTTTTTCACGAGCGAACAATTTGTACGACGGAAATCGTCCCCGAGCGTTTCCGACGATTTGTCGTTTTGGCTTTTGGAAAAAAAAAAAAAACAAAAAAAAACGCGTATAAAAATAATGGAAAAGTTCAACAAAAAATTCGTACGATTGAAGAGACACTGACGAATCATCTTCGTGGGGGAAAAAAATTAGGTTGCCCAACTCGTTGAGCGAACTATCCTCTCGTCTATTTGTTGACAACCAAAATGTTATTAATAAATTGATCAACATTTTTTTTTTTTTCAATTTCGCGCCGTTTCACGCATGTTTTTCGGATACAAAAAAAAACAATTGAAACAAAAGAATTCAAAGCAGATTCGAAAGTGTCGAGAAATTCATGTCTGTTCGGAGAAACGAGCGAATCGCGAGCGAGCGATAACCGCGGAGGCGCTCCGAGTCGATCTCTCGCGCGCAAAGCTGCGGCCGGGCTTTTGTCGCCTCGCCGAGGTTCTATCTAATAAGTCGGAAGTTCGTTGACGCAAGTTCACTTAATCCCGTCTAACTTCGTTGTCTTCCCGCGTTGCCTTCGAGGCCGCAACAATCCTCCATCCTCTGCCGCCCCCCCCCCCCCCCCCCCCCGGCGAGTTTACCGGAGCGAGGCTAAAATGTGATTTTAATATTACCCGCGTTCTCCTTTGAGGCCAAACTGCCGGGGGAGTCGCTAACTCGCTTACGCGAGAGAACTCCCGTTCTCGCGTTTCCGTGCCTGCATCGGCAGCCTTCCCGCGCGCTTTGAAACGCCCGAGTGTGTGTGTCGGAGAGACCACGAATAGGCGTGTGTAGAGCCGAGTACTTCGAAACTCGGTAAAATTCACGAATGCGCCACGCGCTCCGATCTCCTTCGCCTTTTGCTTCCCGAGATCTATCAATACATATACATAGATCTATATAAAAAAGGTATATATGTGTATATGTAATATATATATGTCTTTTTTGTAGATATATATATATAGATAGATAGATCTCTGGAACGAAAAAGCTGTACATATATAAGTATATAAGTGTATGTATACATAAGTATATATACTGTAATATATGTGCATAGGTGTACGATACACGTGTTCCCCGATTTCGTTCCTCGGCCCTTCAAGTTTTGGAGCCGTCGTCGCGCACTTCCGGCGATGCAAGACGCTATCCGTCGCCCATCAGGATTTTTCTTTGAGAAACTTTCTCGCAAGAACCTCCGCGGGTCTCCCGCACGCCGCTCCGCGAAAGTTCGCTCCTCGGCCGTTCCCTCGGCGAGCGAAGCGGCGTTAAAAAAAATCGATTTGGATTTTTTTTTTTTTTTTTTTTTTCACAATGAAATTGCTGGAGAAAAGGATTTACAAAGGAAACATTTCTGGAGAGAATGGTTTACAAAAAAAAATTATTTGCAAGAAAAAAATTTCTGGAGAAAATAGTTTACAAAAAAAAAAAATAGCTGGAGAAAATAGTTGACAAGAAGAAAAAATTGCTGGAGAAAATGATTTACCAAAAAACAATTTCTGGAGATAATTATTTACAAAAAAAAAAAAAAAAAATTCTGGTGAAAATAATCTACAAAAAGAAAAAATTGCTGGAGAAAATGATCGACAAAAAAAAATTGCTGGAGAAAATGATTTGCGAAAAGAAAAAAAAAAATTGCCGGAAAAAATTATTTGCGAAAGAAAAAGATATTGCCGGAGAAAATGATTTACGTCGTGGCAACCCTTTAACGGGATCGCTATCCGCATTTTCTTCATTAAAAAATATTTCTTAATTTCGCCGGAGGGTCGAACGTTTGTTTTTAAAATTCATTCCTTCGCACCGTCGGAGCGGCCGGGCGGGGGGGTTCGCGCGAGCTGTAACGATGGAAAATGGGGAGAACTCGACGACGAGGGGCGAGGGAGGGAGAGGAAGAAATGAACGAGGCACGATACGCGGTGGACGCGGCGTAGAGACGAGCACAACGGACAAATGGCTTTACTCCAACTCCGCTATGTATTATTAATTCTTTTATCCGAATGAAAAATTTGTGGTGATGGCTCGGAGGAACGAAGCGGAGGAACGAGAAACGTGGAAGTGCGAAGGTAGAAAAAATATATATATATATATGTATAATCCATATGTCCGTATGAAAGACGGTGAACACTCTGTGGCGTAAGCAAAAAAATCGATAGTCGGGAACCTACTTTCGTGGCCTTTTGAAACTGAGATGTTCCTCCAGCGTCGAGTAGTCGAAATGCGAAAGATATCGACGACACACCGAATTTTCCACGCAAAAATCGTTTGTTAAAAAAATACAATTTTTTTTCCTTTTCTGATACTAAATAATAATAATAATAATAATAATAATAATTTTATTATAATAATATATTACTACTATATTATTATAACATAATAGTGTAATAGTAATATATAATCATTATTATTGTTATTGTCAATATTTTTGTTTTTATTATCATAAATAACATGATTTATTATAGTCTGCGTTAAAAATTTTCAAAAGATTCTTCTGCGATCGATTTTGATGAAAAGGAGGCGATTTCGTGGCACCGAGTAAAAACTTCGTCGATGGCGAGTCATGTGTAGTTGGAACAAACAGCAAAGCGATAGGAATAGAGACTGGGGAAGGTCGGCCATGGCCAGAGTCGGATTTGGTTCGGAGAAGGCAGAGTAGAAACGGCATGGTACAGAAATGCCGTTGCGTTACGTGGATTCTCGGGGGTTGCCATGGTGATCACATGGGGAGGGCATTCTCTCGCCCTCTCTCAGGGTTCCGAACCCTCACCGGATGATAATACCGCTGCCGCGCGCCTCCCGCCGCTGTTGCCTGCCGCTTCTGGCTGTCCTACGCGGCAGCCGTCCATCGAGAAACATCGTCGCGATATCAGAAAGCCCACCGTGCGATAGAACGCGAGAAAGGTTCCGTTCGCTTGGCTCAAAGCCGGATTCGGAGTTCCGCGATTCGCGATGGAGGCTGTTGGATTGCTCGAAAGTGAAGAGAATCCACGGGAAAAGCGTCGGCGATTCGATCAGCCTGATCTGGTATGCCTTGTCAATATCTGAGATGGCTCTGATAGGACGAAAGGCAAGCCTGACTAAATTTCTGCTTCGGAAGCTGCTGGAGCGACTCTTGGCAACATCCGATGTGGCCCTGATCCGGGTGACATTCGATCAGCCTGATCTGGCATGCCTTGCCAATATCTGAGATGGCTCTGATAGGACGAAAGGCAAGCCTGACTAAATTTCTGCTTCGGAAGCTGCTGGAGCGACTCTTGGCAACATCCGATGTGGCCCTGATCCGGGTGACATTCGATCAGCCTGATCTGGCATGCCTTGCCAATATCTGAGATGGCTCTGATAGGACGAAAGGCAAGCCTGACTAAATTTCTGCTTCGGAAGCTGCTGGAGCGACTCTTGGCAACATTCGATGTGGCCCTGATCCGGGTGACATTCGATCAGCCTGATCTGGCATGCCTTGCCAATATCTGAGATGGCTCTGATAGGACAAAAGCCAAGGCTGACTAAATTTCTGCTCAGGAACCTGCTGGAGCGACTGAGCAATATCCTATCCGGCTCTGATCGGGGTGACATTCGATCAGCCTGATCTGGCATGCCCTACCGATATCTGAGATGGCTCTGCTAGGACAAAAGGCAAATCTGACTAAATTTCTGTTCGGGAACCTGCTGGAGCGTCTCTTAGCAATATCCGATCCGGACCTGATCCGGGTGAGATTCAATCAGCCTGATTCGGCATGCCTTACCGATATCTGAGATGGCTCTGATAGGACAAAAGGCAAGCCTGACCAAACTCTGCTCGGGAACCTGCTGGAGCGTCTCTTAGCAATATCCGATCCGGACCTGATCCGGGTGAGATTCGATCAGCCTGATCTGGCATGCCGTACCGATATCTGAGATGGCTCTGCTAGGACAAAAGGCAAATCTGACTAAATTTCTGTTCGGGATACCCCCGATTTCATCGTCTTCCTCGCGAAACAAAGTGTCGATTCTTGGAGGATCTCGAGTCAGGCGACCTTACGTTGGGTATCGAGCTCGGGCACTTCCCTCGGCGGAAACGGAGTAAACACACCGCGGCGATGCCCGGCTTCGACGAAGTGTCGTCGTATTTTTTGGTTTACGGCGCTTCGGAAGGAGCCCAACGATGGGGGTGGAACAAACTGCGAGGAAGGAGAGTCCCGAGACCGGTTGCCGTTTCCCTCCTCACCGAGGCAAAGCCGCACATCCGGAAGAGGGCTTTACACGAGCGCTTCGGCGAACGAGAGGATCCGGAACGGGAACGGAGAGTGGCGGAGGACGCGGATGGCGGGCAACCGGAGAAGGGGCGCGACGCTGTTATCCGGTCCCAAAGGTGTCGTTACAATTAGACATCGCTGCCAACTGGCGCCACCTCAACCGCTAAATAACTTACCGGCGCTGACAACCCGACCGCCGCGGCGCTACACGCTTTGCCTTACTCAGCTCACGCTCGCCCATCCACTCCGCCGCTCCGTCTCGCATCGCATGCCTAACTAACGTCTAAGCGTCTTCCCACATGGAATATCTCGCGCGAAATAGTCGCGTCACGTCTCGTCGTCGCACGGCTCTTTCGTTTTTTCGAACCCCCTCGCGCTGTTGCGCTTCGCGACGGACTCAGACCGGAATCCAAGATTCGAGGCAGCTCGTTCCGACAGTGAGAGAAAATCGCAAATACTTCTCGATAACGGAAAATCTGATAAAAATTCGTGCACATCCGAGGCACTGAAAAGATTCATTTTGCACGACAAACATTCCGAAATGTTATTGAAAAAATGTAAAAAACAAAAAAAATCTTGACAAATTTCGCGGAAACTCAACTTTTTTCGTTTCGAAAATTATTCGTGCATTGCCTTTGCATCAATTTTTTAAAGTTTTTTGTCGAATTTTTTTTTTTTCTCGTACATGAAAAAAATGTGGCAAAAACACACTTCCGCCGTTGAATTGTCGAGGACCGAGCGTTCGGAGCTCGGGGCGCGAAGTCGAGCGCCGCCGTTGTCGCCTGTCCCGCTCGGGAGCGAGGGAAACTTTCCCGCGAGTAGATTAATAAGCAGTAAGCGCCTTGCTCGTGTAAATTGAACTAAGTAGTGCGAACGCGTAAAGTCAGACGGCGGGTGGCCGCTCGCCGTCTTCCCACGCTCTGCATCTTCCACTTCCGACTCCCTATATCGATTTTTTTTAGAAAAAAAAAAAAAAAAAAACAACAAACCTCTCTTCTTCCTTCTTCAAATTATGTTTTAACAATCATCGCCTTAAACAGCTTCGTTTAAGGAAAAAATGTAATAATAATAGTTACAATGTAATATATGTGTGTATTATATATATGTTATATTCCATAACGTAATATATTCTTATAATTATTATTAATTATTGATAACAATTATTATTATCAATATTAAATTTTTATATATAAAAAATATATATAATACACTTACTGGGACACCTTATTGTATACGCGATTTTATATATATATATATATTTTTTTTTTACATAATAATAATAATAATTATTATTATTATTTAAACTCGAAGATGAATTGACAAAAACGAGGGAGTCAACAATTCGAGATCGTCGAGCGAAAGCCGAAAATACGAGACTTTCCTTGATACGAGAAGTGTTTCGCGCTTGCGCTCGGTTTTTGGAACTCGGATCCACGCGAGAGGGACCGTGCGAAGACGGAATGGGTAGCGGCCTACAAAGAGCGACGGTAAGAGAGGCCGAGAGGGGGGAGAAAGGGACAGGCGGAGCGGTGGCGGCGATAGTGGTGTACACTAGTAGAAACAGGAGTCGTAGCAGCGGCAGTGGTAGTAGGCACGATGTCCCTGGAGGTATCGACTTGCCCCACGGGACGCGGCAGTCGATAGTCCCGTGGGATCGGCGCTCTCGCTTCCACCGCCCGCAGCCTCGACGCTCGCTTCGCTCTCGCGCGTCGCTCTCGTTGTGCGACTGTCGGTTCGCCACGGCGTAGCTTCTCTCGATCTTTGTTCCTCCTTCCCGCTCCCTCGCCGAGGCACAAACAGTGTCGAGAGAGAGAGAGAGAGAGCGAGAGGGTGAGAGTGAGGGTGAGAGGGAGAGAGAGAGAGAGAGAGAGGGTGAGGTTGAGGAAGAGGGAGAGAGAATTGCCTTCAAGCGCGATAGCGCCAGACAAGCGTGCACAGTCTTGGGCTCCTTCGCTCGGCCATAGTCGGTGGCAAGAGCCCGTGAAGAGGAGAAAGCTCGAGCGATCGAGATAGCGAGAGGAAGAAAGGCCCGAGTGCGAGAGACGGAACGGCGTCGCGAGAAAGAGAACAAAGGGGGGGGGGGGGGGGGGGGCAGGAAAGCGAGACAGTGGGACTTCGGCGCTGGGGGTTGGGAGGATGGAAAGGGCGTAGCAGCAACTCGTGCAAGGAGAGTTTCTCCAAGATTGTATGAAATTATACGCCTTGTATTGCAGCCCGGCGAGCGCAACCCTCCCGTTCGCTCGTTCTTCCTCGGCTCTAGGGTTGCTTCTTCGACCTCCCCGCTTCGAGAGTTCTACCCTAGTCTCGAGTAAGCGAGGCCGTCGTTGGCTCGACGCGACGAGGCTGAAAAGCTCGCCGGAAATCGGCCGTGCTTCGAAGCGCTTCGACGACCGAATTTGGCTCTCGGTATTTTTGGAAAGCGCATCGGGCGATGGGAACTTTGATGGGGAAACGGAAGTGAGCGGCGGTCGCAGCAATGTTGGGCGCGACCCATTCCCGAAAGCACGGCAAACAAAGCGATCCGCGAGGATTCTTGATGAGGCACATCGATTCCTGACATTGAGATCGAGCTCAAGTTCTTTTCGAGCTTCTAGTAAAGCTTCAAGGCCAAATCGAACTTCAGCAGCTTGAACTCGAGCTTGAACTTGAAATCGAACTTAGCAGCTCGAATTTGAGCTTTAACTCAACAGCGTCAACTTAAGCTTGCACTTAGCAGATTAAAATTAAGCTTGAACTTAGCAGCTTCGACTTGAGCTTGAACTTAGTAGATTAAACTTAAGCTTGAACTTAGCAGATTAGACTTAAGCTTGAACTTGGCAGCGTAAACTTAAGCTTGGACTTAGCAGATTAAACTTAAGCTTGAACTTAGCAGATTAGACTTAAGCTTGCACTTAGCAGCTTCGACTTAAGCTTGCACTTAGCAGCTTCGACTTAAGCTTGAACTTAGTAGATTAAACTTAAGCTTGAACTTTGCAGATTCAACTTAAGCTTGAACTTGGCAGCTTCAACTTAAGCTCGAATTGAGCCGCTTAAAGTTGGACTTGAACTTAAGGTTCAATTCAGCAGCTTTAAGTTAACCTTAAACTTAGCAGCTTTAAGTTAAGCTTGGACTCAGCAGCCTTAGGTTGAGCTTGGACTTAGCAGCCTTAATTTAATCTTGGACTTAGCAGCCTTAAGTTAAGCTTGGACTTAGCAGCCTTAAGTTCAGCTTGAACTTAGCAGCTTTAAGTTAAGCTTGGACTTAAGTTTCAATTGAAGCAGCTTTAATTTAAGCTTGAACTGAGCAGCTTGAACTTAAGCTTGAATTCAGCAGCTTAACTTAAGCTTGCACTCGAGGTCGGTTCGAAGCTCGAACTCGAGCTTATACTCGACAATTGAGATCGAACTCAAGTCCGAAAATAACCAATTTTCGGCAGTTCGAATCCGTTTTTTTTTTTTCTCCTTCGATGAGTGGCTCACTTTTTCCGTTCTTCGTTTCCACCCTCATCAGATTCTCACCGACCGAGCCAATTCCTCGATCTTTTCTCCACCGACAATCATCCGCGCGACTTGCAATCGCCCTTTTTTTTCTCCCGTCTCTTTTCCTTCCAGTTTCTCGGACTCGGCTTTCCCGAGCGAAACTCGAGCGAGCCGAATTCATCCCGCTCGCTTTCTTACACGCTACACGGATTTTACAGGGGCCTTCGTGGTAGTTACAAGACGAGCATACGCGTCGGTAAAGGGGCGAGAAGGAGGGAGAGAGAGCGGGAAAGGAGAAGAGAAAATGAAAGTGAATCTTGAAAGGTTATTCGCTACGCGGATCCCCCGTTCCAGCGTGAGCCGCGCGACGTTTTAAATAATTGAAGCCCTCGCCGACGCGCCCCCCCGTCGCACGGCGAAGTCGGAGCGCCGCGCGCATCGCGAACGCACGTGGCACATTTTCCACCGAGCGCGAGAAGAGTGACGATCGCGTAAAAGTTTTTTATCCCCGTGAAACGCTACACTAAAGACTCCCATAGTTTTTTGCACGACTTGCTCCCTCGAAAAAAAAAAAAAAAAAAAAAAAAAAAAAACATTAATATTAAATTTCTTGTCAGGCTCGAGAGACACGGTGTTTTGTTTTTGTGCCTCAGTCTCGGCTTCCACGCACATCGCGAGTTCTCGAGCGAAAGCTCGCCCACGTAGGAAAGAAAGAAGCCGGCTTTGGGAATGTTCTATTCGGGAGATCCAGAAAGAGGGTGTAGAAAAAAAGAGAGAAACGAACGCCAATCCATACGGAGTTCGATCTCGGTTGCGCGTGTCCCGGATACGATGATGGCAGCGTCTTTCGCGATATGTTGCACGGGAATAGGAAGAAGAAGCGAGGAAGGAGCGCCGGGAGTGAAGAGCGCGTTTGGGGCGGTCAAAGCCAGAAGTTGTCCGTAGTTCGACGCAGTAAAGCGCGCTCCCGATAAGGGTGCTATGCTCGACGCTGGGAGTGAGCGACCCGCAGCATCCTCAATGGACCGGGCAGACCCTCGAGGCGTTCTTTCCGAACTCTCACTTTCTCTCACTTCCGCTGTGCTTTCTTCCACAACCGAAAAAAAAAAAAAAAAAATGCCCAAAATGTCCTCCATTCGGTGATGCCTTAGTTGTTGCTTCCGAGCCAGTGGCGAAAGTATCGGCTGTTTCGCCTCTCACGCATGGACCGATCCGGCGCTTTTTCGGACGGTAGTGATCCGCAGCAGCCTCAATGGACCGGGCAGACCCTCGAGGCGTTCTTTCCGAACTCTCACTTTCTCTCACTCCCGCTGTGCTTTCTTCCACAACCGAAAAAAAAAATTCCCAAAATGTCCTCCATTCGGTGATGCCTTAGTTGTTGCTTCCGAGCCAGTGGCGAAAGTATCGTCCGTTTCGCCTCTCACGCATGGACCGATCCGGCGCTTTTTCGGACGGTAGCGACCCGCAGCAGCCTCAATGGACAAGACAGTCCCTTAAGACGTTCCTTCCGAACACTCAATTTCTCTCATTTCGTCTCGTTTCTCAGAAAAAAAACAAAAAATCCTAAAATTCCCTCGGTTTGGTGATACCTTAGCGGGACGAAAGAGGCTCATAGGATTCATTCGTGGCGCGTTGTCGCTTCTGAGACAGTGGCAAAAGTATCGTTCATTTCGCCTCTCACGCGTGGACCGATCGGGCGCGTTTTCGGACGGCCAGCGACCCGCAGCAGCCTCAAGACGTTCTTTCCGAGCTCACATTTTCTCTCATTTCCTCTCGTTTCTCAAAAAAAAAAAAGAAAAAAAAATCCCAAAATGTCCTCCGTTCGGTGATGCTTTAGCGGGAGGAGAGAAGCTCGTAAGCTATAGCCGTGGCGCGTTGTTGCTTCCGAGCCAGTGGCGAAAGTATCGTCCGTTCGGCCTCTCGCGTATGGACCGATCGGGCGCGTATCTCCGGCACTTGGTCGATTCGGATGAAGACGTCGGGTGGCGAGCGAGGGAGCGAGACGGATGTATGCCGAGGCGAGTCTCCGGAGACTTCCATTTTGACTCTGGGGGATTAGGCGTGACTCCGCCCACCCACGGGCGAAGTTTTGTCGGCGATGGAAAAAAAAAGAGAGGAAGAAAGGAAGAGAAGCCGGGCGGAGAGCGAGAGGCCGAAGGGCTGCGAGGGTGTTGGTGAGCTCGGGGCGCGCATAGCGATGGAGGGCGAGCGGGGGTTGCGGCGCTATTGGGCTCTCGTTGTTGTCGCTCGTCGCTCGTCGTTGGGACTTCCACGATGGCCAGAAGCGAAAGCCACGAGATATTGATGACTTCTTTCTCCGTCGAGCGTAAGGGTAGGCAACGGATAGGAAAGAGGTGGCGGCGGCTCGTGGGGCTGGCGCGAGAGACGAGACGAAGACGAGGCAGGGTGAACGGCTTGGCCGCGTTGCTCGCCGCTGGAGGAGGGCTCGAGATGGTCGACGATGCTGTTCTCGTCTCATTCTCCACTCTCCGCGCATCTCTTTCGCTCCCTCCCGGCGTTTCTTCGGCGAAGAACCGTGCGGTTTCCTTGCTTCTTGCCTCAGCCGGGCCGCTGGGGGGTGAAGCTATTCTCGCTACGAAATCCATCTCCTTTCCACTCGTAACTACCCGTCTGAACGTTCGCAGCAATACCAGCCCCTGTGCGGAAGATCGTTCGGTACACTGCAGATTACTGCATTACAAGGGCTGAATTCGCGGTCCCAAGTTCGAACTTCATTTTGTCGAAGTTCTTTTTCTCTTCATCTACGCGAGAAGCTCGTCCAGGCCGCGGGAGTCCGAGCGGGATACAAGAGTGGTTTTGGGGTTGTTTGGACGGGCGAGGGGTCGTTCGAGGCGGACAAGGCCGCATCATAAGTCGGCAGTTGTTTGGGCCGAGGGGGAGGGATTTTCACGAGGGTGGCCGGGGGTGGCCGGGGGGGTGAAGAGAGAGCAACGCCGTCGGTGGTAGTGGTCGGCGAGGCCTCCCTTGAGGCAGGCAGCGCTAAATATATCCACCCCCGACAAGCCCCGAGGGAGAATGTCAAGACAACATGGCCGACGACGCCCGTCATCCCGGCGGAGCGTCAAGCCAAGGGCAACCCTGTGTGTACACTGGCCTGTGTCGACTGTGCCGCGCACCCCCGACGAGCCCGTCGTGCCGCGCGAAGCCTGCTTCCTCGCGGAAACTTTCGAAGACCGTAACGGCGACGGGGGCCGGGGGTGGCTTTCGAAGCACACCGCGCATCGACGAACCGCCATCGTTACACTGTACCTACAAATGGCAACTACATTGTCTCGCGCAAACAGCAGGCGCAAAGCGATAAGAACGCTCCGCGACGCGTGACCGAATAAAGAAGAACTCCGAAAGCGGGAGTGACAAATTTATAGAATTTTTTTTTTATCGCTCGGTTGGGCCGTTTTTTTTCCGTTCGAAATCGCGCTTTATGAAGAGAGCGAGAAAAAGGGGGTTGAAGGGGGGAAGGGGCGTGATTAGAAATTCCAGAGCGCGCCTCGACATAAATTCTCTTCTACGTGATTCGATCGCACTTATATTGGATTCCAGCAATCCGTACGTGTCCTCGCCGCGCTGGTAGCTCGCGAAGAGCGGAACCTTGAGGGGCGAGGAAAAAGGAAAATGCGTGTAGTGCCAGCGGGACTGGGATGAAGTAATAAAAAAAAAAAAAAGAAAAAGAAAAAATAAGGGAAAAGAAAGGAGATTAAAAGTCGCAGGCACTGGATGCGGAGTTGAACGGAGAGAAGCGAGGGCCGCCTTTAAGAAAGGACGATGAGGAGGGCGGAGGGATGAGATGCAGAAGAGGCGCGACGAACGATGGTGTAGGGCGAAATTAGCCACCCTCAAGATTACCCTGAATTAACAAATTGAAAAAAAGTTCCCCCTCGAGCGCGCCGGCGACCAACGAGTCGGTCTCTTTAAAGGGGAGCTCGGTTCTCCGTTACGTTTCTTGTTCTCCAGCATTCCTCCCCCCCCCGACCCCTCCCCTCCCCCAACCCACCCCCCAACAAGCAGTTTTCGAGCCACCTCTTTCTACTCCGACTCGCCTTGTCTCGGGGTTCAAAGTATCCTCGACCTTCCCCGTTGATATCGGGAGCAACGAATTTCATGCAAATGTTGCCCGCCACCAAATCTCTCTCGTATTCGCGACGGGGAGGGCTTCGAAGGTAACATAAAAAAAAAATTAAAGACCCTGCCCTTTTGGACCCTGCGCATATACCGGGATTTTTTTCACACGTACGAATAAATAACGAAAATGATTTTCTTCGCGAATTTGAGAAAAAAAAAAATTCAATGATCAATTAATAATTATTGTTTAATAATAGTTATTGAATTAATTATTATTCAATAATAATTCGAAAATATCATTACTATTATTATTATTAATATTATTATTTAATTATTATTATTAAATAATAGTAATATCGTATAATAATGTTATTTATTAATAATATTATTCAGAATGTTGTTACTATTGTTTATTATTTTTCGATATTTTTCTATCTCGCTGCAGTGATCACGATATCGGTGATAATTCGCGAGTCAACGTTCCGATAACACTTCGTTTGATCGCGCAACGATCGTGAGAGAGCGCGAAGCATCTTTTGCCGGGGCCACGGGGAGACGTACGACTCTCGTTGGTGACCGACAATCGAGACTCCGTACCGTTCGCGGCTACGTGACGCGACTCCGAAATCACTTTTTACTCTCCTCACTTTCCGCTGCACTCTCCGCGAACGGCCGACACGAAATAACTGCAACGGCGAATTGTCTGCATAAAATATTCAAAGGCCGGCGCACGGCAGTTGAAGAGGGAAACGAGTGGAAATAGGCCCTCACGGAGATGAAGGGGCGGGGGGAGGGGGGTTAAAAGTGCGCAAGGATGAGCAGGATCGTCGGGTAATGTAACAATTTCGGGCCATGCCCTCTCAACTTCAAAACCTTCGTCCCAGTGACGAAGCATCGACCATTCCATGATTTTGTTCTTTGTCTAGAATTTTTTCTAGTTCAACCTTTATTTTGCCCCCCAAATCGTGTCGAAATTTTTTGCCAGTCTCCATTTACAGTAGTTCCCCGAATTCTTCATTGAATCCCTAATTTTTTCAATTTTTTTTCTCTGCTCCAATCGATCGGGTGCGTGTGTAGCGGTTCTAAAAGTTTAGAGCGTTTGAATTTGGCGCGCTTTTTTCTTTATGGATCACAGAAGAAACGAGAGCTAAAATCGAGGGACAAAAGGGGACGAGGGGCAAAAAAAAGACCGGAAGTACAGGAAGAGAAGAACGTGGAGAGTGGAGAGGCAAAGATAGAGTAACGGGGAGGGGGGGGGGGGGGGGGGGGGGGGGGGAGTTCAACGAGAACGCAGGAAGAGAGGTAGAGATGGATACAGAGTGGAGAGAGTGAAACGATTGAGTGGCCATAAACTCCGGTGTCGTTTGCGTTTTCTATTTAGCCATTTGAGTTTGTTCGCTCGAAAGAGGGTGTAGAAAGCAACCGTGGCAGAGAGTACAGTGGAGCCGGTGAAGGGTGGGGGTTGGGGGGGGTATAGCTTTTCCACGGTGTCGTCTCCCCGTCGTACACGTTGGACTCGATTCGAATTGAATTCTATACGATTCGGGTAGTTGGATTTACATCCTCCGGAGCTACCGTAGCTACGAAACGTACTAGACGAGACGATAGTGTCCGCTTCTTTTTTTCTTCGTCCTCACTTCGGAAAGATGTAGGAACGATTTTGAGATGCTCCATCGACGGACGGATCGAAATAGTTCTGCGACCTTCACGAGCAGAAATTGCCGCCAGGTTGCCGGGTGCCCCAGCAGGACCTGCTAAAGCATTGGCCGAGGATGTGTCTGATCCAGCGAGTCTTATGCAGACCTGGCAAGGATCTAGGGAGGTGCAGATAGAAGTATTCGGAAGTAGTTTCGGTAGACGAAACAACCATGATTTTTTGTTGAAGCTAACCTGGCGCTCTAAAAGGACCTGCTGAGGAATTTGATGTAGGTGTGCCATATTCGGCGGATCTGATGTAGGTGTGCCATATTAGGCGAATCTGATGTAGCTGTCGTAAGTGCCTGATGGAGTACAACTACAGGTGCCTGATCTAGCGAGGCTGAGGCTGCCCTGGCAAGGATCTGATGAGGTACGGATAGGGAGTATTTGATGAAACAACCACAATTTTCTGATGAAGCTAACCCGGAGCTTCGGAAGGATCTGCTGGGGCATTGGACCTGGGTGTGTCCGATTTGGCGAATCTGATGCAGCCGTGCTAAAGGCTGTGCTAATGAGGCACAACTAGAGATGTCTGATCTAGCGGATCTGATACAGCCCTGCCAAGGATTGGATGTGGTAAAGATAGGTGTGTCTGACGAAACAACTACGGCTTTTCGATGAAGCTAACACTGATGCTTCATAAGGACCTGCTGAGGCACTTGATCTACGTGTGTCTGATTCGGCGAATCTGATGCAGCTCTGGCAAGGATCTTATGAGGTGCAGATAGGAGTATCCGACGAAACCACAACGATTTTCCGATGAAGCTAACCTCATGCTTCAAAAGGACCTGCTGAGGAATTTGATGTAGGTGTATCATATTCGGCCAATCTGATGAGGCTGTCGTAAGGGTCTGATGGAGTACAACTAGAGGTGCCTGATCTAGCGAGTTTGAGGCAGCCCTGGCGAGGATCTGATGAGGTACAGATGGGGGTATTTGACGAAACAGCCACGATTTTTTTATGAAGCTTCTGGAGCTTCAGAAGGATCTGCTGAGGCATTGGACCTGGGTGTGTCCGATTTGGCGAATCTGATGCAGCCGTGCTAAAGACCGTGCTAATGAGGCACAACTAGAGATGTCTGATCTAGCGAGTCTGTTGCAGCCCTGGCAAGGATTGGATGTGGTAAAGAACAACCACGATTCTGATGAAACAACCACGATTGTTTCATGAAGCTAACACTGATGCTTTGAAAGGACCTGCTGAGACATTTGATCTAGGTGTGTCTTATTCGGCGCATCTGATGCAGCTGTCGTTAAGGCCTGATGAGGTGCAGTCCTTAGCATGACCTCCTCCGGCATCGACCGAGGTATTCCTGACCCGGGGAACTCGATGCAGCCCTGGTTAGGGACTGACAAAGCATCGCCATGCCCTTTATCAGGGCCCAATAAAGATTCAGAGTAGAGCTTTATGGGGACGTCGCCACCTACGAAGTCAAGATCAATCCAAGTAAACGCGTTTCTCATTCTCCCACTCCAAGACATTGGAAACATTTTTCCCGCGATCCTCGAGCGCGTTTGCGAGACTGAAAAGGGCTGTTGCGGAGGGCTGGGGCTCTGTGAGATTGTAGAAATGCGTAGTTTCTTCGTCGTTTCCCTCAATGGGCTAAAGCGTCTCGTCGAAAATTCGTGGAAATGGATATCGGGCTTCCGTTCGGAACGTTAGGTCTGCACCACTGTTGGAGCTCTCGTGAGCGCCGCATGCCCTCTATATCTGTATATAGAAGGGATGAGAGGAGCTTCGACGACGGTATAGGTATGGCATAGATAGGAGGTACGTATAAGGGTGTCTATCGGGAACGCCGTTTGCCGTACATTTATTGCCTCCTCTCGCGGGCTCGCTACAGCCCGGGTGCCCAGGGTTACGACGTTATATTTGATATTGGATAGACTCCGTATACGTATCATTGGTGTCGTAAAGCCAGCCGTAAATAATATTAAATAAATGTAATACCCTCGCGCAAAATGCCGTTTAGCTCGATATCGGCTTGCTGTACTATCGTTGAATGAAAAATATTGTATATGTATATAAATATTTATATATAAATATAAATATATAAAAAAATATAATTAAATAATCTTGACAAATGTAAACAAATGATTAATAATAATAATGTATAGAAATATATATATTTTTGAAAAAATATATATATTATTATTATTTTTATTATTATTTAATCATTTTTTTATATAATTTTTTTTTATCATATATTTTTATATTTATTATAAATATATATAAATATCTACAATAGTCCATTATGTTGATATTACATTATGTACATCGCTTGCAGAAGAGAAGAAAAGTAAAAAAAGATGTTTTTTCGTATCGATGATATTCCTGTGTCGATTTCTTCGAGCCCGAAGCATTCGAGATCGCTCGTTACACCTCGACTGACCGGAAGTGGACGCACGCGGATGTATTTACAGCCCAACCGTAAAACTCCACGACGGTTAATTGAATTCTCGAACGAGAGACGAGACAGCGATACACCGTCGATCGCGTGGGATCGATTTTCTTCTTTCTTTTTATTCCCTACTGGTGTCTCGTACGAGATCACGGTGTGATACATCTTTTTTTTTTTACGCGCGGAAAACAATTGTTTCTTGCACTTTGCGTATCTCAACTCGCTCCGTACAATTGCGCCGATGAATTGACATTAGCAATTTTTTTTCTCACCAATTGTTTATCATAAAAATTGCGTTTTTAAATTTAAAACAAAAATGTATGAATGAAGAGGTTGATTTTGTTCTTTCGGGATTTTCAAACAGCGATATCTTGATTTTCCGAAGAGATATCGACAAATCTCCGATGACCATTGTGTTCAGCGGGAAAAAATGCGCAAGATGAGATTTTTTGCAAATTTTTAAAACCGTTTTTTCAACCCATCAGCGTGCGATGAAAAATTACCAAAAGTCATCACAAAAAAAATGAAAAAATAAAAAATAATAATGAAATTTAAAAAAATTAATAAAATAATGATAATTATTATTATTTTATTTTTAATAACATTTTTATTAAAATTCGAAAAATAAAAAAATATATATTTTCGCTTCTTATTTCCATGTATTTTTTCGCGCTGAACATGAATCCGATGGTAATTATTGTCTAAACTTGAGAGGAGCCTCAGAAAACGCCAAAAGTGATATAATAATCCGACCTATCGAAAAATGGTACTTCAACCACGAATTTTTTTCAAGAATGACTCATCCGATCTAGTTCGGAAATTCTGTTTGTATCTTCCGTTGGGCCGAAAGGAAAACTTAAAAAAAAAAAAAAAAAAAAAAAGAATAAATAAAAAAAAAAGTTCATCGGTGAAAAGACAATCTTTACCGTCGGCGCGCTGAGCTCTCCGTAAACCGGACTGCATATTCAGACAACAGACGCGGTGCACTCGACGATATCTCGTTCCCCATATCAGCGACTACGTCACGCATTGCCTTTAAGGCTATTCGAGCTTCACCGACAGTCCACGGTATGTCGATGCGAAAAAAAAAAAAAAAAAAAAAAATTACAAAAAAAAAATATCGTACCCTGACTCCTGGTCTAGGATTTCTCGAGACGGCGAAGGCTCGCTTCGTTGCCTTGTAAATGCATTCGTCCGCAATACCGGTATTCGCGAGACCGCGCCGACGGAGTTCCGCCGAAGGTTTCTCGCATCTCGGCCTCTCCGTTCCGCAGAGCCCCGGTCTCGTTGATTGCGCGTATAATTCGTAATTTCCTGTTCGCCGTTTTTAAAATTTTTATTTTATTCATATATTTTTTTTTATTTTTATTTTTTTACATTAAAAAAAAAATTAATAAAATTAAATTTTTTTTTTTAACTTTTTTATTATTTTTTTTTGTCTTTTTTGGTGACCCCGAAGACCCCGAAGAGCGGAAGGCCGCGCGGTCGGGACGAGGGCCGCAACGAGCCGCAGCGGAATCGCCGATGGTCAGCGCTGCTCGCCGAGGGAAACGAGCCGTCGCCGGAGAGGAAATGTCGGGGGTGTCGGGACACGGAAAATCGAGCCGGGCCCCGAGGAGGACGAGAAACAGAAGCACGAATTCGAGGTGTCGACGCGGCGAGGCGCCGGGCGTTTGGCCTCTGACCCGCCGGCCTCGCAGAGACGGTCATTTGTCACCGAGCGTCAAAACTCGGGCCCCTCGGAATTCCGACACCCCGAATTCCGGGACATTGCTCGAGTGTGTTTTATGCATCCGCTTTGAAAAGAAAAAAAAAAAAAAAAAAAATTTAAACAGTCTCAGCCATGTGCCTTTGGCGAGATACGGAGCGTGCGAACCGATGCGACGAAATTTTTATCGATACTAATGAAGGAATAGTGCGAAGAATTTAGGGCCTCCGATAAGCGGCCGCGCCGTCACTCGAGGCGCTGGATTAATTTGGAATTTTCACGACTGCCAGATCTTCGCGCCAGATGCCGGCCTGTATCGGCCCACCGCGATAACGCTATCGAGGCTCGAGCCAACGCGAGCGCGGTGGAATTGAATCGTACGCGAGCACACAATCGCGCGTAAACGTGAATAGAAAACAAATTATAATAGAAAAATATAATATTATCATATTATGAAATTGTATTATTATGTTATTATATACATTTTTTTTCATATAAAAAAAAGAATAAAATTTCAAAAAAAAAAAATGTAAAATCGTAAAAACAAAATAATCGCGAACGTTGTAGCTTCAGTGAACTCTGGACAACGAAACACGCTACTATGAGCGCGAATTTTCAAGAACCCTATCACAGTTTCATAAATGCGGAATATCGCACATCGAGAAATATGGGGAAAATTTCAAAAAAGCGTGGAATAAAAATGCAAAAAATTTTTGGTCACAAACGTAAAAGACGACGCCGAGTAGTTGAAAAATACTAATTTTTGATAATTAAATAAAAAAAAATTATATGGTAGTTAAATTAAAAAATAGTAATTTTTGATAATTACAAAAAGAAAAAAATCGTATGAGCCAAGTAAACGAAAAAAAAAAAACAAAAAATTTGCGAGTCCTTAGAACACAAATAAATACCGGCGCATCGAAAGAAAGGCCGAGCAATGTTTTTTTTTACGTTCACATCTTTTTTAATTTTTTGAATTATCACAAAATGGTTTGCAAACTATTTTCAACTAGTTTGCAACTCCGACTTTTTTGTCTCGAACCTTTTTGCGTAACCAATAATTTAAGAGATGCAAGATTTTTCAAGAAAGATCCACGTTTTTCACATCTCAAAAAAATACTAATGTTTTATTATAAAAAAAAAAAAATTATAAAAAAAAACGAAATTTTTATTTCAACTATTATTATTATTAATTTTTTATCAATAAATATTTACTTCTACACTAAATAAAATATTTTTGTCATACAAATGTGTATATATACATACATACGTATATTGAAAGTGTCCCCTGCCTCTCGTCGCTCTTAAATACCTCATAACTAACTCAATCCTGTGCCTTCCCTAATTAAATATCTATCGTTTAATTAAGAATGATTTACCGTCGGCCAGTCAGGGAAGCAAGCGCGTACAGACCAGCCAGACTGGCAGACAGGCAAGTTGAGAGCTGTACGAGAATCCGTAGCCTTCTCTCTCCGTCTCTTGCTCGTAACCGCTCGATGGCTCACGGCAATCAATGCAGGAATTATCCTCATTAGGTCGATCCGCGGTCTGCCCCGTTGGCTCTCACTCGGCTGCTTCACCGTGAGCTCCTCGGCTATCGCTTGCTTCGTCTCTCATTCCCTCTCTCTCTCTCTCTCGGTCGCAATGCGCCCGAGAACGGAACCGTTGCGATCGCGCCGGCAAAACGGAATCGCGACGAAGCGAGAGAAGAGAGAAGAAAAACAGCGACGAGAGCGAAGAAACTAAAAGGTATCGCGACGAGTGCCCGGTAAGAGACTCAAGAGCGACAGAGAGAGAGAGAGAGACGGACCCAGAGAGCGCGAGAGCGAGAGAGAGAGAGAGAGAGAGAATGAAAAGGCAGAAGGAGAAAGATTTCGAAGGAGAGCAAGGCAGAATAAGAGGAGGCGAGCTATTAGATCGAGAGCTGGTCGCATGCCCGGCTCGGAGCTACTGGTTGCGCTCGAGAAAAACTGGAAATCCGCGGAGTCTTGACGGGCCAGGGGCATCCCAGGGGTACGCGAGAGCAGGGAGCTTCTGGATGCCTGTGGGCCCCTTTCCCTGCCTTCTCTTCGCTCTCTCTCGCTCTCTCGGGCTCCGCCAACGAAATGTCTTCCGTCTCCGTCTCTTCGGGCTCCGTCGATGTTCCTCTCGCTCGTCCGAGCGATCTCGGGCCAACTCCAACCCCGGCCCTACGCGAGTGCTTCGCCAGCCTTGGCTGTCCATCCGCTTCCTCTCCGCTGGCCTCTCCGTCTCTCGAGCGCGGAAAAAGGAGTCGCTCGCTTCGAGTGACAACTTAGCGAGCCGGAGCTCACCTCGCCCCGTCAGTCATACCGCGGGCCACACACAGACCGTTCCAGAGCGCGCGTACGCAATTTCACTTTATAGCTGTGGGGGAGAGTGGGGCAAAACGACACACCGGGGCAAAATGGTGCGAAATGGCAAAATAGGATTGAATCGAAGAAAAGTACCAGAAGTCGATTTTTTTGCTGTCGCATTCTGCTTTCTCCCACTATGTCCTGGTCCCATTTTGCCCCAATAGGGGAGAGTGGGGCAAAACGGCACACTGGCGTAAAATGGTACGAAATGGTAAAATCGAAACCCCTGTGTGATAGGGTCAGAACGGAAATAGACGAAGAAAATCGAAGTCGATTTTTCTCACTGTCTCATTTTGCTTTTGTCCCACTATGCCCTGGTCCCGTTGGGCCCCAATGGGAAAGAGTGGGGCGGGACGACATGCCGGGGCAAAATGGTACGAAACGGTAAAATAGAGTCCCCTGTATGATAGGATTAGAGAAAAATGAAACAAGGAGAAGTACCATCGAAGTCGCTTTTTTTGCTATCCCATTTTGCCCCATTGCGCCCCTATACCATTTTGCCCCGCTATACCTTTCTGCCCCGCTCTCCCCTATATTCGTCGATAATTAATAACGAAAGGATCGCGAGCGACGAAGGAAGATAGAGAGAGAGACGCTTCGTCGTTGATTGCCGTTCAGATACGAACGGGACGGATGTGACGTTTACGCAGACATATATTATTGATCCTCGGGGGATAAAAATAAAAAAAAAACATAATAACGATTATAATGAGTATCTCGCTATCTCGATAACGAATTATTTTTACAAATGCGAGTTGAGTGAAAGAAAGAAAAAGAAAAAGTTTAATTGGCTTCTCGTTTTCACGGCTGTTCGACGACGATTGACGCGAGCGACGGATATCTTGATCGTCATTATTATCGCTCGCCGAGAGATCGGATTGCGGATGAATTAACGAACGGCTGCGGAATAGAGCCATTCGATTTTATCCTCGGTCGTACGAGAACTCTCGCCGTCATATGGCGATTTTTCGTTGAAATAAATAGTTGGAAAAACAAATGTTTATTGTTTATAATAAATTATTTATATGGTAAATAATATTGTATATAATATAATATAATTATATAATAATGATAACAATGTAAGTATTTTATATACAATATTATTTACTATATAAATTATGTATTATAAACAATAAACATTTGTTTTTTATAATAATATATAGTTTAATATATACATATAATGTATAATGAATATTAATAATAATTATTATTATATATTTTTTTAGTATATTATATATTAAAATGACATATGTATAAGATATATATTGATGTCGTGTAAGTTCGTGCTCCGAAACGATCTCCGTCGAGTTAGAAAGGCAAGAGTAGCTTAACACGGCCATATGTCGAGTGTGGAATATACGGCGCGGGTGTATGCTCGAGCGATCGTTTCGTATGGAACATCATCCATTGCACAGTAGGTGAAACCCGCGTGCACACAACGCTCGCCCCGGTGGATTCGCGCCGTACCAATCGCCCCGGGCGACAAGGGCGGCAGGAAACGCGCACACCGAGAGCGGCTCCATCCACTCTCGCTCTCTCGAAATCCTCCACCTTCGCCTCCTCCCTCCCCCGAATACGCTTTATCCGTCCCTGAATTTCGCGTCTCTCCACCAGCGCTCGCCGCTCGCACCGCGCGAACCTTCCTTCCCAACTCCGACCGCGCACACCCACGGCTACTGCACCCCCCCGAAGAGCAACGGATAATGTTATTTCGATTTACATAGCTATCGTGGACTCGCTCGCTCGAACATTTTTTTTTTTTTTTTTTTTTTTTTTCACTATCCGGAGACGCATAGACGTAGCTGAAAAAATTTGCACAGCTTTTCTATGGAATTGTCACGGGGAATTTTTTTCCTTTTTTTTAAGCTTCGGGGCTGACGCTTTTGCGAGTGGCTTCCACTCTCCGATTCGAGCCTACGAAGATTCACGATGATTCGGACTATCGTCAACTCGAGCGTCGAATTTTTCGCGAAAAAAAAAACAACAATACCAATCGAACAATTTTCCATTCCAGCGACGGTAAATAAAACGAAAAAATAATTCCATTCTCATCCGCGGCAAGATATTAATCGCGATCGATCGAAGGGTGTTCGGGGGCGATTCGATCGTGTGTCAGGCCCGAGTGAACGACATCGAGTGTTCGGTCGGTCTCGGGCGAGCGAAGGGTTCTCCCGTCGCCAATACCGCGGCGGCTTACCAGATGGGATTCTGGTTACGTTTATCCGGGGCTAAGCCCGCCGTGCGCAAAGCCCGAGCGTGGGGTCGGCCCGCCGTGGCGCCGACTGTGAGCTCTCGTGCGCGCGGAATGTCTGGTAATTGATAGCGAGGAGCGGCGACATTGGGCTCGATGAGCCGTAGAAAAATAATAAGCCGTCGTAACAGCGCCCGTTGGTTTTGTCTGTGCTACTTGTATGCGCCCCCCACCGATATTATTGGCCTCTCGAGCGCGGCGCTCTCTTGCTTGCTCTTTCTCTCCGCAGTCACACCAGCGAGTACAAGGGCTGCGGGGGGTGTGTTCCAACGCGCGCTCGAGAAACGAGGGTTGCCCGACACCACGCACGAGGGGCAATTTCGTATCCTGACATTCCGCGCACAGCGTTATGCTCAGCTCGCGAAGCTCGCAACGAGAGCTCACGATACTTTGTACACTATTTAATGACATGGATTTCAGTTGCAAATGTTTCAATTTATTTGTTTATTTGTTTATTTGTTTATTTGTTTATTTGTTTATTTGTTTATTTGTTTATTTGTTTATTTGTTTATTTGTTTATTTGTTTATTTGTTTATTTGTTTATTTGTTTATTTGTTTATTTGTTTATTTGTTTATTTGTTTATTTGTTTATTTGTTTATTTGTTTATTTGTTTATTTGTTTATTTGTTTATTTGTTTATTTGTTTATTTGTTTATTTGTTTATTTGTTTATTTGTTTATTTGTTTATTTGTTTATTTGTTTATTTGTTTATTTGTTCATTTGTTCATTTGTTCATTTGTTCATTTGTTTATTTGTTTATTTGTTTATTTGTTTATTTGTTTATTTGTTTATTTGTTTATTTGTTTATTTGTTTATTTGTTCATTTGTTCATTTGTTCATTTGTTTATTTGTTTATTTGTTTATTTGTTTATTTGTTTATTTTTGTTTATTTTTGTTTATTTGTTCATTTATCAATCTACTTATTTATTTATTCATTTATTTATTGATATGAGTAGAAAGAGTCGAGAATAAAAGCATCGCGTGGGCCTGCCAAGATATGTGACACGTAATCAAATCACGGCCGGGGTATGGATTCTACGCGAACGTAAGCGTACGCTATATATACATATATCAGTACCAGTGCACACGTTGTACGTACAGGTCCGATGATGCGCGGGGAAGTCCCGGTGCCTCTCGTCGATTAGATTAGAGTGGATTAGCCAATCAAAAACTACAATACTCGGTGAACGCGAATCCCCCCCCCCCGCCGTTCGTCTCTCCATTCGTCGGACGTTCGTCGAGGGCTATATAGACCATCCGCGCTCAGTGACATTCGATGCTGCAGGCGTTCTATTGGATTTGCGCCCGTCGCTAACGCGATCCGGAATCGAATGATTCGTGCCCGCTCCGCTCCATCTCTCTCTCTCTCTCTCTTCATGCCGCGAAAACGTTTCGACGGACTCTACCGTCGCTCTACAACTCTCACTCGTTCACTACGCTTTAACTACCCCCCTTCCTGAACGAACGACGGATCGGAATTCCGTTTAAAAGAAAAAAAAAAAAAAAAATGCACCGCGCTCCGCATTCCCAGCGTCGGCGAAGCTCGCGGGATCGTCGGAAAAACCTCGAATCGCTAATACGAAACGTCTCAAATCCCTCCATTATCTCGATCCCCGTCGATTTCGCAAAATTCTCGCGTGCCAAAAAAAATCGCTCGTTAAAAAAAAAAAAAAAAAAAAAAAAATCGTTAGATTTGCGAAAAAAAATCGATGTTTAAAAAAAAATGTAATTTTTTTGTTTGTTTTCGCTTCGGGAAAATTCAATCTCGATTCGTGGAAATTGATAGGAACGAAGAATGAAACGAATGGTAGATGGAATCCGTGCCATCTGCGCGACCGTGCGAGAGGCCGGGTTTCCGTAATACGCGTACGGATGGGCATATAATAGCCGTCGAGTAGCGCAGGAACGTGCGGCCTTACGGGGAGGCTCGTCTCCTCGCTGGGCGCTCGGCAACATGTGCGGAAACACGATACGACTCTCGAAGACACTCTACACCCGATACTCTCGTACCCCGCGGGACAGTGTTGGCCGTACAAAAGGGCAAAGCGCAACGGTGTCCCCGTCGGCGCGCGTCCCCCTTTTCTCTCCTCTCTCTCTTTCGCCCCCGACAATGGACCGGGTCGTTTATGCGCTTTTCCATCCGCAGACCGGTCCACGGGAAGGAACAATTAACCGAATTTGCATTGTATCTCTATCGTATTACCAGATTCGTATTATCGATAAAATTGGCAATTTGGGGCGGGCGGACAGTGCGAAGGGTTGCGCGAGAAGGGGGCGACGGGAAAAGGTAAGGGGACACTCGAGCGTAACGAAGGGGGAGAAAGAAGTATTTTCGTGAAGAATAATCGCGAGAATCTTGTCCACCGATCGCGGCCATTCAATCGCAGTGACATTTCTATCGGGGGATTCGCGAGCTATTTCTGTCAGGAACGGATTCACGTTCTTCCGAATTTTTTTCGATGGTATAGATTTTTATTTACATTTTTCTGTTATTCTCAGAAATTCATGACAAATTTGTTATAAAGGGCTAAAGTCACAGCGGAACTAAGGTCACGGCGGGACTAAAGTCACGGAGGGACTAAGGTCACGGCGAGACTAAAGTCACGGAGGGGCTAAAGTCACGGACGGGCTAAAGTCACGGCGGGACTAAAATCAGAAAGTGGCTAAAGTCACGGAGTGGCTAAAGTCACGGAGTGGCTAAAGTCACGGAGTGGCTCAAGTCACGGAGTGGCTAAAGTCACGGAGAGATTTAATATAGAGATATTTGAAACTATTGTATTACTATGAATGAAGAAGAAGTTGTCGCTGAATACGATAGTTGCGTCCCTGCGGCGCTATCGAGCCGTCAGGCACGAGCGTCAAGTCGCGTAGAAGGGTGACAGGACGATTGTGGTGTCACCGGCGTTCTCGACGTAACTTGACACCCGAGAAATACGCCCCTCGCGCACGCTCCGGACGCAAACTGCTATCGCCCGTCGAGCGGTTTCCTTCGTCTCTCTCCCGGCGCTTTCCCTCTCGTCGACAATACCCGATCCACCGTCGTACAAATTAGTCACGTTGCGGCAACGATTGTAAAATAAGAATGGTACACAGATAATAGATATACAGCAGGCTCTCGCGGGGCACGCTTTTTTATTTCATCGGCGTTACGAAAATTCTTCACCGCTTCGCCGCACGAATTTTCCCTCAATCCCATCCTCGACACTAAACTATTCCAAGTCCCCGTAAGACTTGGAATCTTTCGAGCCAAAGGAGGATTTGCTAATGTTTTCGTCCAGGCCCGACTCCGAATATTCTCAGGGGCTCTCGGAATATTTCCAGCGAAGGGAAAACTCGAAATATTTTCGGCAAAGGAGGACTCGGAATGTTTTCGCCCATGGGGTCTCACAGACCCCAGCCGAGCTCCCGAGTGCGCTCGTGTCTTCCGGGGCTCGATTTTCGCACACGCCAGCGGGACCGAAATCCTTTTACGCACAAAGATTTGTGCGGAGATAAATATATGCGAGTCTCGTATCGATCATTGCGATATCGCGACGAGAGAGCGTCGCGAAATGATCGTCGAGCGCGAGAGCGAGGCATCGTTATCGTTGCGAGGGGATCCGCGCTCGGCATTAGGTCAGTCCCGGGTGCTGCCGGCTTCGACGCCGTTGAAACCATTACGATCGATATCTCTTCGAGGGAACTATACGGACGACGCCGTGCCCGATTAATTAGTCACTCCGTACCTAATGTCTGCGTGTCATTAAGAGAAAAAAAAAAAATACACAAATAAAACAAGGAAAAAACATAGCTACATAATCGTGGTCACGGTAGACGACTCCTATTAATGTAATGCGAGTCAAAACAAAACTGTACGACGCGTGCCAATTACTTTTATCAACTTATACGGTTTTGAATTCGTTCCGTCCGAGCCGGCGCGCAATTGTGGCGATAAGCGCCGTGTAATTCAGCGAATACACCCCGACTATCGGGAGACGGCGTGTCGTTTTGAAAAATTTTCCGTAATCTCTGGGCTAGTAAAAAAAAAACGCTTGCCATTTTTTTCATAATAAAAAGCAATGAAATTAATAAATAAACAAACAAATAAAATGAATAAATAAATAAGTAAGTAAATAAATAAATAAATAAATAAATAAATAAATAAATAAATAAATAAATAAATAAATAAATAAATAAATAAATAAATAAATAAATAAATAAATAAATAAATAAATAAATAAATAAATAAATAAATAAATAAATAAATAAATAAACAAATAAATAAATAAATAAATAAACAAACAAATAAACAAATAAACAAATAAATAAACAAATAAACAAATAAATAAATGAATCTTTGATTAGACCGAAGCTCGTCCAGCCGTGCGGCCGACACGGCGAATAACCGATAATTTATTCGCTCCGAATCGGCTGCAACAAATGCCGTCTAAACGGCAAATGCGATCCGAGCGGCTCGTTTTTCCCCGTCGGTGTGCGGTGTGTCAGTGCACGTACTCGCGCCGGCTACAACGTGGGCGCATAAGGGCACAGATGGTCGCCCCGGGCCACTTACCAGTTACCAACCCCCGAGCCGATGTGCGGACCGCCGACGCGCCCGCTCGCCCTCAAAGGGATCTCCTGGCTCGGCTTGCGCTCGCCACTAACCGTATTTATTCACGGCAGCAGCGGCGGCCAAATTTGTCCCTTGGCCGTACAGCGAACAGAAACGATACACACACGGCGCGCATTGAGCAAGGATAAGACGGCCTCGAGGCTCCGGTAACAGATCGGCGGATAAAGCTCGTGAAACTTTCCTTCGTTTCGCAAATACGTGCCAAATGCTCGATTTAAGGAGCAACAATGCTTCGTAACCATTGTTGTGTCATGCATTTGATTATCTTCGGAGACGAGAGATTTTCGACTCGAGAAACTAATTTTTTAAACAATTTACAATGTTAATGGAATAATGTAAAAAATAATATATAATATAATTAATGTATCAAATAATAATAATGATTATCATGATTATTATAAAATATTATTATTATTATTATTATTATTATTATTTTTTTTTTCGATAATGATAATAATAGTTTTTTTATTATTATATAAAATATAAAAAAAAAAAAATACTATAAAAAAATAGAGATAGTAAAATAAAATAGAATGAAATATCAAAGCTCGAGTTCACGAGTGCAGTCGGACTCCCGTTCGGCGCGTCGCGCCCTGTTTAGTGTCCGGACAGGCCAGATCAACGGCAAGTGGCCCGAGAGCAACAGATAAGTTTGATTTATTTTAATTTCTCCGCCGAAGAGCCAGCGCCGCGAGAGTGGAAGAGCGATTCGAGGGGGGCCGTGGCGGGGAGTTTCGAAGTCGAGCCGAGCTTCGTAAAGTGGAACGAGCGAGATTTCCACGGGGATGGTGAAACACTCGAATGAGTTACCGCCAAGTTATTTTCAAGTTCGACCTGATTTACTGCCGTGGGGCGCTTCCCGGGCCGCAGGTATCAAACCCTGCCTCGTTACGCCCGTCGCCGCGCAACGATACGCGTAAACTCCTCTCACGCGTCGAGGCAAAAAAGCTCTCGTTTTTCTCCCATTCAATCTTTTGATCAACTCGAAAAAAAAAAACTCGTCTGTCGAAAAAAATATAAATAATTATAAATGAATACAGAAACCTGTCGATCGTCGGTGAGTCGATATTTTGTGATCGATTAGCTTAATCGAACGCGTAGCCGTCGGCGGCTCGACTGACCAAGAGAGTCCAACGAGCTGCGATTTATCTTAACATTTGATTGACTTATCATTTAATTCAGTTATTATTTTATCATTCAATCTTTACTACCAAATTATTTTTACTCGAAAAAAAGATAATGTTAGATTTTTCAAGAATTTTTTTGTATAATAAAAATAATAACTTATCATTGAATAATAAATAATTAATTATCAATATTACTAGTATTATTATTATTATTATTATTATTATTATTATTATTATTATTATCATTCAATTAGTATTCATTTAATCATAATTCGATATTATTATTGAACATTGGCTTTTCATATAAAAAATATATGAATCGTATAATATTATTATTATTCTTTTATGTAATCAAATAATAATCTTTTTTTTTAGAGATTTTAAGAAATTTTTGAAAAATGTTGAAATCGAGGCGATTCCGAAGGGACGAATCCGGAAACTCGCCGAAGTCGGACGACGCGGAGGACGAAAAGTTATTCGACGATTACAGCTCGGTCGCAAAGTTATCCGCGAGCGGCACGGCAAAGTTTGCCGTTCGTCGGTGTTCTGGTCAGCGAGGGTCAGTTGCGGATTCGCCGTTCCGGCGAGGTGGGAGAATTGTTTAGCGATAGCGCTCGGGGTGGTCGGCGTCCGTGCGAGGCACGACGCTCGGGTTAGCCGCTCGCTCGCCCGTTGTTTGGGACATTAATCATGGAATCGCGGACCCTCGCAACCCCCCCCTGGCTTCCTCTCGACTCAATGGAAAGTTAACGCGAGATTGCGCGGGGCTTGTCACGATATATCGCAGTCATACGCGCCTTCGGGACAACGAAGTTTGGCCGAGACAATCCATTTCCTTCGGCGAAAAAAAAAAATGCCTGGTCCTTTTTTTTTTTTTTATTAATGTTACATTTTGAAAAAACCGACCAAACGCGAGACTCAAAGAATTTCGAACTTTCTTTCAAACGAGAACAAGTGGTACTTTTTTCTGCAAACTTTTGAATTTTTATCCGAATTTTTGTCGATTTGAAATTTTTTTTATGCGAAATTAAAAAATCGAAAACCGAAAAAAAATGAAAGTCAAGAAAGAAAGTTGAATTGACGAAATTTTTTTGTTTGTTTTTGTCAATAACATTTTCAACGTCTCATATATAATAACTCAATATTTCCAACGTCTTCAGCTCGCCCGATTTTTCAAAAAAATGTGTGCCACCCCATTTCATTCCGAAGATATTCATTGCGTTGTTACGAAGTTCCCAAGTACTTCGACCTTTCGCTCGCCTCGCCGCCCGTGGAGTTAATCAGGACTTAATTGCGGAAAATAGTAAATACTCGTTGCAGCTTTCGACGGTGGTAGGCTCCGGCGCGTTCGACGTTCGAGCCGACGGAGCGGTTGCGGGTCGCCGGGTAATAAGATTTCCTTTAATGGCGTTACACGCCTCATTGGTACTTGCCGAGGTCCGAAACTTTGGTACGAGAAGTTATTCCGGGGAGGGCTTTAGTCGGTGTGCAGGCGTTGTTTGACTTAACCGGAAGTTAGCGCCGATCGTCTGAGCGCGGTGGAGCAAAGCCGATTTTCCGGCCGTGAAGAGCTTGTCTCCCCCGGGTCTGTTGCGCGTGTTTAGGCGCTCTTCAACATCGCCGCGTGAACACAACCAAAAGTGGACCAAATCGACACCCCGAAGCCTTCGACGATGCGGGGCCCTAATCGGCTTAGCTTTGCCGATGGCACCAAAATCGGCATTCAAATTTGGCCCAAGCATCGAGTTTTTCGTGATAACTCGTTGATCTTGGCGATTGGTGGACTGGACGCCGAATCTTCAGCCCAACATTGGTCTGAAGTACGCCGATCAATTGTCGGTCGGTTGGAGTCAAGCCCGGTCGAAGATTGTCCGGAAATCGGCGAACCAACTAGTGGAGGACCAAGAACCAAGATCACGAACCAAGACCAAGAACCAAGACCAAGAACCAAGACCAAGTCCAAGAACCAAGTCCAAGAACCAAGTCCAAGAACCAAGACCAAGAACCAAGACCAAGAACCAAGTCCAAGAACCGAGACCAAGAACCAAGACCAAGAACCGCATGGCTGATTTTTGGTCTTCAATCGGCAGTCGACCGATTCCCCACGATTGATCCAACACTCGGCCACTCCAATGAGCATAGGCCGCTTCCGTTCGATGGGCAAGACCTACACGCGAGAATGAAGTCGAGGAAGGAATAGAAGAAGAAAAGGATGGCGCGACTTCGACAGCCGGCAAGTAAGAAGAACCGCCAGAAGAACGAGAGCGAGCCTGAGGCAAGCTGGTCTACCCGGTAGGATCGTCGCGGCGTGATCTCGCCTGGGCGGCAATGCCCAATGAGGTACCTAACTGAAACCGTCGAACGCCGCCGTTCGCCTGCAGTATCAGGCCGGCGATGCATCATACGCTCGCTCGAAACTCCACGACAAAGCTGCCCTTCGCTCTTCGGTCAAGCTTTATATGGAGCGTCGTCCCCGTGGGTGGTCCCATCGCTTGATGTCGTCGAGGCGTCAACCCGGTCGGGTTCTCGTCCGCCGGCCGGCATTGGGTATCGACTCGATCGTTCGACATTTGAGAACCTCTGAAGGTTTCGCTGGACGCATCTTCTCCTTCAATCGTATCATCCCCCTCCGTCCCCGGCCCTTTCGTTATCTCACCTTCCTCCTCTTCTGCACCACCGTAAAGCCGTCTATCCTTCCAGCGCCTCGTTTCTTTTCTTCATCTCGTGGCGTCGTCCTTGTCCCACCGGGCCTTCCCCCGGTGCCGCTGTCCCTTTCGCCTCTCGCACCACCGATCGATCTCGCGTTTCTCTCATTCTGAAAAGCCAGAAGGCGCGGCGGGAGCGAGATCGCCGAGCGACGCGCACTGAATCACTCATCGCTCGTCCTTCTTCTCCGTCGTCTCTTGGTCTCCGACTGTCTTCCGTCGCTACCCGCTCTATATCTATATCTCCCTGTGTACATGTGCCTCGCGACTATAGAGTCCCGCGAGTCCTCCAGAGGCGAGCTATTAACTCTCTCGCGAAGCACGGGTACTGCTAGGCATTCTACAAGGTTACATTATTTACTACACTTGCCCTCCTCAACGGTCCGCGAGAGCGTATTACGCGGCCCGCCACCGGTGACTTCAGGATTTTTCCTCCGCAACCCTCCCCGCCGCGCTTGTGCATCGACCCGCTCGCTGTGTGGGTCTGTTACACGCCGACTTACCGTTCCCCGGTGCGCGTCGCGCATGGACCGATCCGGACTCTCCGCGCGAACGTACGTCCCCGTACTTCGTGTTGTTCCATCGCGGGACCGTTGAATTCCGAATCCTTCGCGGATTCAAAGGTCGCGCGAGCGGATCGCCGCGCGGACGCGAAAGGACGTCGTCGACCGTGCACGAATAACGCTCGAACAAATCGCACTCCGTTCTCCGCAACGTATCGGACAACATTGTCCCCGGAGGAAGACAAATCGATGATGCGACTCCGTCGTGGAATATTTCTTTGCGGTCTTCGCGCACAACCGGACGGCTCATCGCTGGAATCTCTTGCGTTCCGATCGTTGATCCCGTCTGGCGAAGTAAAATTCTCATCTCAACTTTTACTACGCCAGAGGGTCCAGGAGAGAGAGAGAGGGATTCGTAGCGGTCGTACGACCCAGGAATGTCTAGATTGATAATTGCCATCATAGTTGTTTCCGCGTTGAGGAATCAACGAGGAGAGAAAACCACCTCGAAGCTACGTGAAACCGGCCGAGTTTATTTTCCCCCTCTGCGTTTCATTTCTTTATTATTATTATTTTTTGCATATATACGTACTAGCGGTTCTCAGGGCTCGCGGCCATCTAGCGAGACTGCAATAGTTCTCTTTATATGTATAACGATTTCTTGCCCTCCCTCCCTTCTCACGAAAAAGGGACTCGGAATATTCTAGGCCAAAGAGGAGCTTACAATATTCCGAGCTGATGCCCCTTTGGAGACTCGAAACATTTCACCCTGAGGCCTGTTTGGGGACTTAGGATATTGTAAGCCAAGACCCTGCTGGGGACTTGGAATGTTTCGCGCAAAGGCCCCTTTGGGGACTTACGATACTTTGCGCTGATGGCTCTTTTGGGACTTGGAATATTTTAAGGTGAGGTCGCTTTCGAGACTTGGTATATTTTAAGCTGAGGCCCTTTTGGGGACTTGAAACATTTCAACCTGAGGCCTGTTTGGGGACTTAGGATATAGTAAGCCAAGGCCCTGCTGGGGACTTCGAATGTTTCGCGCAAAGGCCCCTTTGGGGACTTACGATACTTTGCCCTGATGGCTCTTTTGGGACTTGGAATATTTTAAGGTGAGGTCGCTTTCGGGACTTGGTATATTTTAAGCTGAGGCCCTTTTGGGGACTTGAAACATTTCAACCTGAGGCCTGTTTGGGGACTTAGGATATTGTAAGCCAAGACACTGCTGGGGACTTCGAATGTTTCGCGCAAAGGCCCCTTTGGGGACTTACGATACTTTGCGCTGATGGCTCTTTTGGGACTTGGAATATTTTAAGGTGAGGTCGCTTTCGGGACTTGGTATATTTTAAGCTGAGGCCCTTTTGGGGACTTGAAACATTTCAACCTGAGGCCTGTTTGGGGACTTAGGATATTGTAAGCCAAGACCTGCTGGGGACTTCGAATGTTTCGCGCAAAGGCCCCTTTGGGGACTTACGATACTTTGCGCTGATGGCTCTTTTGGGACTTGGAATATTTTAAGGTGAGGTCGCTTTCGAGACTTGGTATATTTTAAGCTGAGGCCCTTTTGGGGACTTGAAACATTTCAACCTGAGGCCTGTTTGGGGACTTAGGATATTGTAAGCCAAGACCCTGCTGGGGACTTGGAATGTTTCGCGCAAAGGCCCCTTTGGGGACTTACGATACTTTGCGCTGATGCCTCTTTTGGAACTTGGAATATTTTAAGCTGAGGTCGCTTTGGGGATTTAGATTTCAAGCTGAGGCCCTTTAAGGGGTTTCGAATATTTCGAGCTGAGGCCTCTTCAGGAACTAAGAACGTTTCGTACCGGAAGATGGTCGATGCCCCAGTAGGAAGGGTATCAACTTTAAAGGCGAATGTGTGCAGGGCCGCGATAGTGGTGGAAGTAAAGTGACCGACCCAAGGACTCGAGACCATTCTCTCAAGTCCATGCGATTCTTTTTGGGCGTCTTCGGAGATGATATTTGCTCGGATCAATCCATATGGTCGCCATAGCAACCGGTCAGCCTGGCTTGTCCACCCTCACCCCTGTACAGGGGATAGCTGGGTTCCATATATATGTGTGTGTGTGTGTACATATATACACACATATAGATATATAATACAGGGAGAGGAGAGTTCCGGAGGCCGCCGGCTCGTAGGAACCGACCAAATGGAGGAACGCAAAGGGGGTGGCCGGTTCTGGCCTCTCTCTGCCTAAAGGGGGTGGAAGCGGTTCCTACGGTGGTGAAACGTTCGCGTCTCGCGGAGGGGCAGCGAAAGCTCGATGCCCATAGGCCTATTATGCGCACGACTATCCCATACAGTATTAAACCTCGTCCATGCAGCGAGAAAAGTGGGGCAAAATGGACCAATGGCCTGAAATGACAACCGCGCTGATCGGAATTCGGAACGAATTCATTCGCGTCTGAACTCTCGTCTTTGGAAGGTCTTTTGCTATTGTCAATATTGGAAAAATCGGAGAGTGTGGGGCAGAATGGCATACCGGGGCAAAATGGGACAGCAAAAGAATCGACTTCGATGGTACTTTTCCTCGTCCCGTTTCGCTCTTTCCATCTTGTTTTACCATTTCGTACCATTTTGCCCCAGCATGCCGTTCTGCCCCGCTCTCCCCCATCCCGAAGATAACATTTGTTTTTAATAATTCTCTTTCACGGAAGAACGTGGACGCGGTAAATGGTAAGAAACGGCGCAACCAGAATCCCGGATAAGAATTCTTGGAACATCGAATGGCGAAGCAAACCGCGGCCATCGCGCGGCTGCTGCGTTACCCGTAACATGTATATTCCCGTACGTCGTCTATGTATAGCGTGTGTTTACTTGCGTCGTCGAAATTTATGCGATTGATTCGAACGCAGCGAAGTGACAGTACAAGGAAGCGCTTTTAGTCCTGGCGGATCCGCTCCCTCGAGGATACACGTTCCCCTTGCCGGCTTCCGCGGCCGTGTCCGAAGGATCTCTATAAATTTGCATGTAGAATACGGCCAGAGGTTCTCACGGGGGTTGGAAAGTGGGCGTTCGCGCGGGACGCTCATATCGGGCTGGGGGGCTTGAGAAGAACGGCGAAGACGAAGAAAGCTCGGGAGGAGCGACGAAAGCAAGAAAATACCTTTTTCCAGCTAACGGAAGAAAGGAAAGGGAGGAAACGAGAAGGAAGAAAATCGTGTCCTGCGGCGTCGGTCTTCAGCCGTCGGACTGCTGGGTCGTTGTTGAAGAAGAGGGAAGAAACGAAAGGCTGGCTCGGCGAGTAGAAGAGCGAAGCGTCGAACCGGACGACATTCTAATTCCGTATTGAGACTGACCAGACCCGACTTTCGTCGGAAATTCGAGGATTCACCGATCTCCGAAGCTCCCCAAAGCGGTAGGAAGTCGGAGATGAGGATCGGAGAGAATGCGAGAAAGAACGGGGGCGTTCGCCTCGAGAGCGATTTCGATGAAGAACGCTACTCTCGTCCACTTGTCGCGCTTTCATGGAGTTCTTTGCGTAGAAAAAAAGAAAGAAAAAAGAAAAAAAAAAAACAATGTTCTCTTACCGAGCTCTCGAAGACGCTTTACGCACTCGGCGAGAGCTCGAGGCATAATTTATGCTCCCGGTGGAGGGCTTTATTCAGCGGCAAAGCGCGGAGAGGAGCTTGCCAACGAGCGCGGCAACTCGGACAGTCAATCGGCGACGATTCGCCACCGAGGTGCGATTGTTGGCGCTCTTCGGGTTGTTACGACGGAAACGATCGTTTCTCGGTCCGCGCGCTGCAGTGAGGCGATAAAAAAAAGGGAGTAAAAAAAAAGAAGAGAAGAAAGGGAGAAGAAGCGGAAGAAAACGTTCCATCCAGCCCGGTTGATGGTGGTCGCCGTTGGAGCGTAGATAGAATGTAAAGGCACGAAAGACGCGGTGGGAGGGTTGTTGGGGAAGAGACAAATTGGGGAAGGAGAGCAAGACGTCGGAGGCAAAGTCGGGTTGCGCCCGCGCGGTTTCCTTCCCTAAACAAAGGAGTCCCGAATACATTTGCGTTTGTCGCACCGCCATCCGCCTCGAGAACGGGCCACACTTTGAATCTCCTCCGTTTCTCCCCTTCGCGGGCTCTGCGGATAGCGGCAAAGGGAAGCGTTCCGCCTCCTCGAGCCCCGCCAGGGGCTTCCAAACAATCCGACGGGGATATGTTCTTTGCCGTGGCTCTCTACGAATCGTGACTATAGATACGCAGGCGACAAGATGGAACAGAATGGCGCGCTTCGGCAATCCAGAAAATGTCGACATTCTTTTTTACGGTCAGTTTTAGTTTCTCTAGATTATGGACATATCTCGCCGACGCTGCCGCCGCTGTGTGGGAGACGGTGTTTTAGACAATATGCTAAAGTCACGGAGTGACCACACTCACGGAGTGCCTAAACTCACGGAGTGACTCTACTCACAAAGGGGCTAAAGTCACGGAGTCGCTAAAGTCACAAATTGGCTAAAGTCACGGAGTTACTAAAGCCACAGAGGTACTGAAATCATGGAGTTGCTAAAGTCACGGAGCCGCTAAAGTCACAAATTGGCTAAAGTCACGGAGTCACTAAAGCCACTGAGGTACTAAAATCATGGAGTTGCTAAAATTACGGAGGTATCAAAGTCACGAATTCGCTAAAGTCACGGAGTTACTAAAGTCACTGAGATAGGGGAGAGCGGGGCAGAAAGACATACTGATTTTTTTGACGCTCCATTTTGCCCCAATTCCACTATGCCTTGGTCCCATCGCGACCCAATACCATTCTACCCCGGTATGCCATTCTGCCCCACTCTCCCCTATGACGTCCGTCCGTTCGTTCCCGTCGAGTTCCAACCGCGGATTCCCGCATTCCCAACGATTTTTCGTCCTCGCAACACATCCAGTCACCTCGACGTTCTCTTCTCGCGGATAGTCGCCGGCTGTGTGCGATAAACAGGATGGAAGTGAATCAACGCGAAGAATACACTTGGGGGGGGGACAACGCTCATGTGGTGGTGGTTGCCGAAGAGAAGGAACGAGCGCCGAAGAGGAGTCGGGATGGAGAGAAGGACACGAGCAGAAGTCTTCTCGATCCACCGCGAAGATAGAGCAGTGGATCATCATTAACCGGAGTGGTACAAAACCCCGGACGTCTGATTGACAGGTGCGCAAAGACTTCCCGTTTTTCCTAAACCCTTCTCAACGACTCCGCAAGTTCCACGTAAGGCGGAACCATCGGCCGTGTTACTCGTCCGCAGCGGCGGTTCAGCCTGATGGCAGCGGAGGAAAAGAAACAGAGCAGCCGGATCGGGTAGGAAGGAGAGTGACGCCACGAAGAGCCGAGACAAGAAGAAGATGACGATGATGAAGAAGAGGAAGAAGAAGGAGAAGAAGAGGAGGAAGAAGAAGAAGAGGACTCGAGCGAGGGAGAACGGAACGAGCGAGAGATCGCCACGACGACGGATCTCGGGAGATCTGATGGACAGCCGTGAGGCGCCAAGCTATGCCAGCTATTCGGCTCTCATTTTCTACCTCGACGAGCCGCGCGCGCGCGATACAACTACCCGTCCACGTGCCACAGTGTCTCCTCGACCTGCTGCATGTGTACCACGTTCGGTCGAGAAAGAGAGACGGCATTCGCCAAGTGGTTTTCTTCGGGTCCTGGGTTACGACGCGGACCTGAAGTATTCCTCTCGGATTCCTCTGCCGGGAGAGAGAGACCCAGAGCGGGAGGCAGAGCGAGATGCTGAAGAGGAGAGAATGAGAGATTGGAATAGCCCATCCGATAATCCGTGACGAATACCGAGATGTCAATCGTTGCGGTGCCCTGTCAGTCAACGTGTACCAAGTACCGAGTCTGTTTACGAAGTGGTATATCCTTTCGAGTTCAACATCGCCCCTGCCCGCGGCCCCTGAAGAGCCCATATAGCGACGCGGAGTCGTGTCGATGGTATTACACGCAGTAGCGAGCGATTGGACAGATGAGAGAAGCGAGCCGTACCAGCTTCTCGCCTTTTCTTCTCGCTGAAGAGGAGCTCATCTGACGATAGGACATCAGGAGACTGGACGGACGGTCTCTCGACGGCATTCGAGACACACTCTTATCACCGGCTTACATTTTTCTTATTATTGCCTTCTTCTTTTTTCACTCACGTTATTGGTATCAGGATATTTTATAGCCGCGCGGTCGAGTGTGCTCTATGGATTTCTGGGAATACGTCGAGCGAAGGACGGTTTTGTCTTGCACGTGCGGTCGCGAAGGTCCGCAAAGGCAATAGAGGCTCGGAGATCCAAGTTTGGTCAGGAGGAACAGACGGATACTCGGTCACGGGTCGAACGGTTGACCAGAGTTGAAAAGGGACTTTGGTCAGTCGAACCGACGGATACTAATTCGACCAGCGGACTCGACGAAATCTGCTGCGCGATTCAACGGAGTATCCGTGGTTCGCCGGCGAGAGTCTCGAAGCTTGCGAAGCAAACCGCATCTCGAGGTGGAGCTTTTTTTTCCAAATGAGAATCATTTTCCTACCTATGTCACATCAAGACCTCAATAGGAATACAGACTTGTCTGGTTAGGAATCGGGCCATTGGGTCAAACTCCTTCACATGTGTCTCATCAGGCTCACCTGATCAGGAATCAGAACCATTGAGTCAGGTCGTACGTATGTCTCATCAGGTCTTCTTCAAGTCTGCATCTGCATCATTATGTCAGACTTTCCTACATATGCCACATCAAGGCCTCAACAGGGATACATCAGACTTGTCTGGTTAGGAATCGGGCCATTGTGTCAAACTCCTTTGAATGTGTCTTATCAGGCTCACCTGATTAGGAACCCGAACCATTGAGCCAGGTCGTACATGTGTCTTGTTAGGCCTTCTGCAAGTCTGCATCCAAATCATCATGTCAGACTTCCCTACCCGTGTCTAATCAGGCCCTCGGTAGGGCATAGCTTGCAGGATCAGTCATCCCTGGCGATACCTCAACAAGACCCGATTCGGCATCAATCAACCCGACGTCGATTTCCGCCAGTGATGGTCTTTTCCTGTTCATTCGCACCGTTCTCGTCTTATCGCAAGTAATCCTGGATGCGCAACATTAGAAGAGAAGAGGCAGTTCAATGAAGCCATCGCCACAAATTTGTCGTGTCAAATCACTTAGCGCACTCGGCGGAGTGTCGAAGATACGAGATTGAACGAATCGGAGTGTTTCCGGCTGATTAAGAAGCGAAATCGTTCGGAAACTAGCCTTGGGGGGTGTATCGCGCAGCGTTTCCGGCGGATTGCGCGCCGTAACTCGGCGAATCGCTCGACTATCCTTCGGACCCTTATTCGGGCCGTGCTCGACCCTTGGCATTTCGTGGATTGCGCCATCGCGTATACACCCAAGCGGCATTAAACGGGATCCATATAGCACGGCGCGAAGGTGCACGGAGCAACGGGGACGGCCGGGACTCTCTCTCTTCGCCTTCCTAGACGTGCCTCGTTACCGTCGAGAGCGTTACAGCCGTGGCAGGCACGAGCAAGAGCTGGGGCGCTCCCGCGACCCGAACAGATGCCAAGCGTCACGGCTCGACGACGGCACGAAGGGCGCCCTCCGCATTGAGACACGGTGGATGACTCTAAATGGCGCTTGCATCTCTCCTCATCTGTCCACAATCTCACTAGCCCCGTCTCTCCTACTCTCCCTCTCGGCGTCCTTGGGACTCTCTTTGGAAATCGATTCCTCAACGACCCTTCGCTGGTGTACCCTTGCTTCGAAAAAAATTCGACTCTCAACCGAAATCTTATCGTCAAACATGGTTCCCCAAAGCAGAAACATCATGAAGACAAAAATGTGGTTCCCAGCGAACCAAAGAAAGCCGTCAACGCTCGACGAGCCAAATCCAAGAAATCCAATGTCCCGGCTTCGAAAACCGCTTGTCCTTGGAGTCCGATGATGGCGCTTGATTCGATCCGGGGAGCGTCAAGGCCTGTTTGTTTCGATAGAGATCAATGGCGAACAAGCGAAGCCGCGTAAACGGGAGCAATCGTGAATGAGTGCACCACCCCGTCGTTGGGTTTGTTCTGCCCGTCGGCCGTATGTCAATCGGTGCCGGCCGATTCTCCATTCAAAGCGCGAGAGATCCTTCTCTCCCTCGCTTGGTTTTTGCGCGCCTCGTTCCGTCGGTGCGCGCGGGGCGCAGTGTCTCGTGTGTGCCCTTCGAGCGCGTCCGCTCGTCGAGCGAGCGAGTGTTTTTCCTGCGGCTAGAGTGGACGATTCCCACTCGAAACAGGTGGTTACCAGAGGGAAGGGGGGTTGCGAGGGGTGTTGGGGTGGCTCGTCCGCGGGAGTGGAACGAGGATGGAAAGAGATTGGTAGGTCGAGGGCCGCTCGTGGCGCATCGGCGGGGGGCCACTTGAGGAGTCGCGTGGCCAACTCAATTACTTTCTAGGGCCTCTCGTGCGCGCTTTTCACGCACCCGATGCTGAAGCGCGCATGTTTTATTATCTGCCGTACCGCGACCGGTGGATATCCTCGATCGGCGGCACTTCAACTCAACGGGAGCGTGTCGTCCAGTTGGTGCGACGGGAGACTCGAAAGTGCGCGTTGTCCCTTCGAGCTCCGTCGATCTTCTATCGCGTCTCGTGCCCAAAGTTGTACCATCATCTAGGCCTGTTTGCTCTGAGCAAACATTCCGGATACTGCGCCTACGCATCTGGTACTCGTAGAAATAAACTTGGCGAAGGAAAAAAGATGATTGAAGCATTAATACGCCGGTCCGAGCCGCAATTCACGGTAGGTCGGATCCATCAGGCACCTACGAAGCGCCGGAAGCCCTAATCAGGATCTGATGGCGTGTCTCATCGGGTCATGGCCAGTGCAACGCATTTACCTGATCAGATGCCGATCAGGCGACGTTATCAGATACCAGTCTGGTGACCTGATCGGATCCCAATCAGGGGAGCTGATCAGATGCTGATCAGACGACGTTATCGGATACCAGTTTGGTGACCTCATCAGATCCTAAGCAGGAGAGCTGATCAGATACCGATCAGGTGACCCGACAGATCTCGAATGATATACCAAATCTATCATTGCTTGTCATTGTGTTGAAAACTAACATTCGAAAATTAACAAATCACAAAACAAAGCTTCTTGAGGAAGCTGATAAGCGTAATTCGACACGTCAGGATTGGGCAGTCCATGATAAGGAAAAGAGAGGAAGAGAACAATGCAATCAGCTTTGTTTAACAAGGCTGCAAAAGACTAAAAAGGAAAAACAGACGCGTAGGCAAGATTCGAGGGGTACATTGAGTAAAAGAGATTTTTTCGAAAGAAAAAAAGGAACCCGAAAAAAGCCCCTCGCGAGTGAGGATAGTCGAGAGCCGAGAGTTGGCGTAGAGTAGACGGATGCTGGGCTACGTTAGCTGCCGAAGAAGGTTGGGGGGGGGGGGGGGGGGGGGGGGGTAGATCGATGGCGATTTTTCACTCACTTAGCTCGGCGCGCATCAATATGCATTAAGCTGATCGGTTCTCCCTATTGGGTTCCCTTACCCGTGCTCGCAGGTTGCCACGAGCGAAGGCACCGAGAGGAGAGCCGCAAGCGTAGAGCCAAGATGGAAAGAATGGCTGGAAAGCCCAAGCCCGGCGAATCGCGAATAGAGACGGAAAAGGACTCGCTAAGAGGCAAAAAGAAAGTTCGGAGGCGGAAAAAAAAAAAAAAAAAAAAAAAAAAAACGACTTTCCATACTCTGGCTTTTCTACCCCTTTCTTCGCGCAGTCGAGGGCAGGTTCGCTCGGAGAATCTCCTCGTCCGTGCGCGAAACGCGGAGCGGCTCTCTCGCGGCCCGTTAAGATATCCTTCGAAAATAAGGATACGCGTATCGCCGGGTAATTCTCGGTCGGAAATAACCGTAAGAGAATCGCGGATCGCCGGGAAGCGGCGGAGTCGGCGGTTTCCTCGCCGACGAAGGGCCGCCGCGCGGGGGGAATCCCCGCTGTCTCTACGAGGCTCTCGGGTGTCCTTGGGAATCTGCTGAAGCTCTCGCGCCGTCGAGGGCCGGCCTCGAGCTTTCTCGGTCGCGGAATCCGCAGAGAAGGCAACCACCGTCGTCGACGAGGCCGGCCTTCCGCTATTCAGCGCCGCCATTAACCGCCGCGGTATTCAAATGGCACCGGGGCGGAAGAACATTCTCCGAATCTCGCCGTTCCCGCGGGAAACGGGCGAGAGCAACGAGCGGCCGTCTCGAAATCTCGAACCTCGGAATGAAAAGAGACAAAAAAAAAAAAAAAAAAAAAACACGGGACATATTTATCATTTATCATTTCGCGCCCGGAGCTTCGACGCGTCGAAGGAAACGAGGCCGATTTCGTTTGGGGAAAATTGAAAAGAGCCGGTTAGGAGCGATGAAAAGCTCGACGGGGATTTCGAACGAAAGCCCTTGGCGCTTTCGCGCGCCAAGCGTTAGTCACATGCAAATCGCGACTGTGCACCATTTGCGGAAAGGCGTGACTGAAAAAAAAAAAAAAAAAAAAAAAAAAGAAAACGGAGGAAGAAAATTGTATCAAATGATTCGGATTTATAGGATCACGTCGATACATAATGGATCGGTCGGGCTCGTTCGCGACTCGCCGTTAGCATAAGTTTTCCATTAGCGATGCCGAATTTCGCCGCGGTATCGATAATATACAATATACATGCCGTCGCGCGCTTTCCCGACGAATCAACGCGTGTTTTTCGGCTCGAGCGACGATGATTCTGGGTCTCTTCGAGTCCCTTAAAGATGAATTTCGAGTACGTGACGATAGGACGAAGTTTAAAAAAAATCATTTTTTTTTCCGTTGGTCTTTTTTTCCATTAGCTTTTTTGCCATTGGTCTTTTTTTCCATTGGTCTTTTTTTCCATTGGCCTTTTTTTCCATTGGTCTTTTTTCCCATTGGCATTTTTTTCTATTGGTCTTTTTTTCCATTGACCGTTTTTTCCATTAGTATTTTTTTCCATTGGCCTTTTTTTCAATCGGCTTTTTTTCCATTGGTCTTTTTTTCCATTGGCCTTTTTTTCCATTAGTCTTTTTTTCCATTGGCCTTTTTTTCCATTAGTCTTTTTTTCCATTGGTCTTTTTTTCCATTGGTCTTTTTTTCCATTGACCGTTTTTTCCATTGGTCTTTTTTTCCATTGGCTTTTTTTCCATTGGTCTTTTTTTCCATTGGCCTTTTTTCCATTAGTTTTTTTTTTCATTGGTCTTTTTTTCTATTGGCCTTTTTTTCCACAGTTTTTTTTTCACGGCCTTTTTTCCCCAAAATCTGAAGTCCCTTTGGCCCAATTAAACATTACTTGGCTCGACTTACATTCGTTAGCGTCAAGCATTTATTTCGCCGTATCGAACTGTGCGTTTGTTGACCAAATAAATCCTTGACCGTGAGCGACGCGCTATTGGCCGCCGGTGTTTATTTCGCGAGCATCGAGATCGATGCGATTTTTTGGTCATTCGGCTAATTGGAAGAATTTACGAGGATCCGAGGATCGAGAGCGGATGGTCGGCAGTCGGGGATTTCTCTCCCGCGATGTCCGATACCGCGGCTCTGACCGTTGCCACGGTCAAGTCGCGCGCTGGGTTCCCGCAGCGGTTTTAATGGACTCACCGGAACTGTTCGGAATTTCTAAAATTCGCCGGTGAGGAACGGCGCGAGGGGGGTCACGGCGAGTAAGAAACTCGCGATCGACGATCCGACGTTTCCATTATGCGGCCTCGTGTCGTTACATAAAGTCCGCAGTATCAACGAGACCGAACGACCGTGTTTATTCGGCATAACGCGATGAATTATACGCTCGCGAATCGTCGAATGGGAGACGAGAAAAATCCTCGCAGACGCGCAAGAAAGTACGAGGAAGAGAAGAAGTCCTCGCCGATTCCTTCTCGATGTATTTTCGTCAAACATAAAAAAAAAAAAAAAAAAAAAAAAAAAAAAAAAAAAAAACCAGTTCGAAGAATTATATAACGTCCGAAACGCCAATTGAATTGTGCCATTTGTATCGTCGATGTATCGACTCGTTGTGTGTCGACTGGAAAATAATCGCCCGACCGACTCAGCGCGGCCGATCGACGTGACAATACTGTTATCTGCTCGTATAAAAATCATTTATATCTCAATATATTCAATAAATAGTTCAATAAATAATCAGTTTGAAAATTATTTAATAAATAATAATAATTGGAGTTTAATTAAATTTTCATTTTTGTATTCAACTTTTTTTTTCGTTTTAAATTTAATAAATGAATAAATAAATAAAAAATAAATAATAATAATAATAATAATATATTTGATAAATTAATTTTTTTAATTTCGTTAATTTACCCCCTTCGATGAAGAAACGAGCCCGGCCCCTCGGCGTTCGGTTTATTGACCCAATTTCGATATTGGCGAAACCAAAAATAATTAGCAGATCAAATACGGGGAGTTATTTATCCGGGCGATTTCCCGCTCGAGCGACTCTCGCCCGGTTCCTCGTCCCTACGAGATGTCGTTCTCTCTCTCTCTCCGCCGCGCCGGACCCCTCCGCAATCTTGCACAAACACCAGCGGGGAAAAAAAAAGAAATTCAAGGGGGGAAGAACTTGGCCGCTGGTAGTTTATGCCGTCGAGAGTAGCGGGTCCATTTATTTTTGGGGTACGTCGCGAAAGAAGGGTGTGACACCCCAACCGAGAGGGGCCCCATATGCTCCGCGCGAGAGAAGCACAGCAGTGTTGTGGGGCGAGCCTTTATGCTCGGGGTGGCACGAGTGTGTTTTGATTTCCCTAATAGACGCGTCAGAAAATAGTCGAGGCGAGGGCCGGATTCTCGAAGCCATCGAATAATGGTTAGCTCCGACGTAATGCCATAAGACAAATAGTCGACGAACCCGAATTGTGTCTGATTATTAAAAATTACGGCGAATCGTTCAATTGTTAATCCACTCTATTGACTCGATGTCATTTATCGACTCCCCTTGTAGTGGAGAGTTTTTTTAATTTTTGTCCGATTTTTTTTTTTCTATTATTATTATTAATTTTTTTTTTTTTTTTTTTTTATTATTTAATATTTTTTATTTTAATATTGATAATAATAATGATTAACAACTGTTGACTGTTTTTTTTCGGCGAACTACACTTTGTAACAAAATAATATTGTGTCCGATATTGAAATATTACAGAGAGTGATTCAATTGTTTTTCCACTCTATTGACTCAATATCATTTTTCGACTCCCCTTCCAGTCGAGAGATTTTTTAAACATTGTTGTCAGATTTTTTGAATATATTATTTTATGGGCAATAAATCAATATTTATTATTATTATTATCATTATTATTCTTAATTATTAAATATTGATGGTAATAATAATGAATAATTATCGACAATTTATTTATACTTCGCAAACTAAACTTTGTAATAAAAAGACCGCATGTTAAATTCGCATCGCACTAACTGGAGCTTCAAATCTTAAAGTTATTGTGAATTTTTGTACCCAATCGTCTCTGAAAATGAAGCATCAATCGAAGCAGTAACTTTTCGACCCTTTTCTTCTCATATCCACAATGAAATGAAGTTAAGAAAGAGAAAAGAAAAAAAAAACGCAAATTTTGCGCATCGCTTCCTCATTTTATTTCCAGCGTCATCCGCAAAATGTGGATTAACTTTCTCATCGAGATCTTTAACTTAACTTAACTTTCTTTCTCATCATTGACCGACAATTGACAAATTAATGCTAAAAAATCGGAGAAAACCGAACAAATTATTTATTTATTTATTTATTTATTTATTTATTCACTTATTAATTTATTTATTTATTTATTTATTTATTTGTTCATTTATTTATTTATTTATTTATTTACTTATTTATTTGTCATTAAAAAAAATGGCATTGAAGGAAAGAAAAAGTATTCTTCGTCGCGATGCAGGGAGTGGCTAATTAGCTTAACGACCGTGTAGCCTCGTCGATTTGTGTCTTCCGACAATTGGAAGTCCAAGCCCGTCATTACATCCGTCGCTATCGCGCCGGATCGTCCGGACGATTTTCATCGAGAGCGCATAACACCGTTGGGGTGGGCCGGCCCGATCGTCGGCCGGCTCTCGAGCATATTACGCGACGCAGCGCCGCGTCGACGTTGCACACTAATGCGCCTCGTCGCCGCGGACGAGCGTGGCGCGCTTTGTTCGACGGTGCTTCAGCGCCGTTTGCTCCGCCGCTCATAACACTACTCGTTGATTAGGCTGCGTGACCGCGATACCGTCTGTCCATCGGCTTCTCTCTCTCTCTCCTCCCGTCCCCGGCATCGTCGGCACTTGTTCATTCCGAGATATCAACATTCGTCCGGAGAATGCCTAATTATCCTGGCGTATTATCGCCATCGCTCAACATCAAGACATTTTCTCCGCGGCCCTCGAGCTAATTTGTCCCGTGTCTTCCGGGGGCGAAATTAACCGAAAACGCGGCTCGGTCATCAATCGCGAGCTCGAACGGAGCGGCAGAGAAAAGAGAGGACGAAGCCGTTTGTTGGTCGTTCACAAATCGTGTCGTTAAAAGCGTTTGTTTCGTTAGGACTCTCGAGAGACGCAATGATTGCGGGGGCCATTCATCCGGAGCTGCGGGAAAAGATCCGCCCGTTTGGGCGACGTCATCGAATTTCCGGTTTCCAACGCGCCGGGGCAACGATGTCCGGACGGCGAAACAGCCGCGGAGCGAAGGACGAGGATCCACGAATGGGTTGCGACACGGATTTGCATTCGTTAACGCCACAAGCGCGACTGATTGACAATCCGCGGGGTCATTGTGACGTCAGTCATAACGGGACGGAAACCGCTGTTGGCGGTGGTCGCCGTCGATTCGCCGCAATTGCAATCAATTGACGGGACGATTGATTGTTGCCGCTCCGTTTGATTGTCCGGGCGCGAGACCACCGTTTCGCGAACGTTGTCGACGACAACGGCGGAAAGGTTGGGAAAGCTCATTTTTCTGGGAATGAATCTTCGCGAAGTCCTCGAGCACTTCTTGAACGATGAACATTGAAGCGTTGAATCAGAAGGAACAAATGTTGAATGTGTCGATTCTTTGGTGCGGTTCAGATGGCGTTTGTGCACTGGTTTAATCCTGGTGGGCGGATCCTTTTATGTTCTAGGACTTCTGAAGAGGAACCGGACAATAGCTGGGAGGATAAACTCGGTGGTGTACCGAGTGATGACTGACAATGATTGCACTTGCTAGCAATTTTTGATAGTCATGATTTGATAGACATCAATCGCATGACATCAGAAAGCCGCGTTCACATTTGGTGGCGATACACTGGGTTGATCTCAGGGACTGGCTGGATTGTCTATTTCAGGATCATTGGAGATGACCTGAACAGTATCTGGCTAAAGGAATGAATTAGTGTCCCGAATGGTGACATCATTCGTCAATTTACACGGGCCGTATCCTGACATGGTACTAGACTAGCAATCCTTAATAGCGATGGCATCATTCGCGACGACATCAAAAACCCGCGTCAAAATTTGGTGGCGACACACTGGGTTGATCTCAGGGACTGCCGGGACTGTCGATTCCAGGATCATTGGAGATGAGCTGAACAGTATCTGCCAAAAGGAATGAGTCAGTGTCCCGAATGATGACATCATTCGTCAATTTACGCCGGCCGTATCCTGACATGGTACTAGACTAGCAATCCTTCATAGCGATGGCATCATTCGCGACAACATTAAAAACCTGGGGGGGAACTGACCAGTACCTGGCAAAAAATAGATATTCGTGTCTCAAGTGATGACGTTACGCGTCAATGTACGTCAGAACTATCTTGACATGATACTAGACTAGCAGTCCTTAAAGGTGATGACATCAGATAACATCCGTGACCACATTCGGTGCCGATGGACTGGGTTGATCGCCGGGACTAACTCTGTCTATTCCAGGGTCACTGGAGATGAGCTGAACAATATCAGGCAAAAGGAATGAATTAACGTCCCGAATGATAACGTTACTCGTCAATTTGCACCGGTATTATCCTGACATGATACTAGACTAGCAGTCCTTAGAACTGATGGCATCATTCAAGGCGTCATCGCCAAGCGGTCCAAACCCAACAGTCCGGTTACTTGTGAACTTGCCAACGCCGAGTAGGCGACTATGCTCTTGCCTTCGAACTCGGAGACTGACAAGTCTTTCTAGGATTGCTGAAGACCAACTGACAATACCCGTCAAGATATTTTTCTTCATGCAGGCTCATCATGATCACTACCAACTTGAATGGTCAATCAAATTGAAAGATGAAGTTCACAACCAATGATTTTCAGAAGCGACTTGGATTGCCTGTTCAAGTTCAAATTAGCTACTCAGACCCAGGCCCGTTAAACTATCAACCGGCTGGGAAACGCGACATTCCATATGAAGTCAGCGACTGGATACTTTTACTGGACAGTCACTGGACATCGGCCAGCGAAGGGAATCTGCAGCTGTACAGCGGCGATTTTAAATTTCCACCCGGGATACGTACGGAGGCAAGGGTGAGAGAATCGCTGGTGCCGTATCGTTCGATGGTGGATGGTTGTGGAACGGTTACGTCCGAAGGGGTTGCGGCGCACTATGATCGATGCCGAAATTAAGGGGGTTGCCGTGTGTTGCCCGAACGAAACAAAGTTAACCAATCACGGTTGCCGATCGGACCGTTCTATCGTTATTGGCCGTCATTCCAACCTCGTCACGTCGAACGGTTCTACGATTTTCCTCTCCACCGCTTCTTCTTTTTTTCCCGGCATCCCCCATTTTATTTTTTATCCATTCGATCGCGAAGCTTCGGCGTTTTCTGCGAACTCAGTTGGACTAACCAGGAGTACAGCGTTGCGGCACATTGACAATCGACAAATCGCGTTGCGGGTTTCGAAGTAAAATTGACAATGACGATAAGACCGATGTGTCTGAAAATCAACGAGCGATCATCCGGAGAGGCAAAAACGGCGAAGGGTGGAGGGACGCGATGGAAGTCTCGTACGACATTGGACACGACATTGAATTCATATCGAGCCCGCAGAAGCCGGACTTGTTCATATTTCCATAGCGTCAAGCGGGCGGTTCTGGAGCACAGTTCGAAGTTGGCAGTCAGGAAAAAAATGGCCCGGCCGGAGAGGGTGGAGGCCGAAGAGGCGAGTTCTCTTTGTTTCTCTCTTGGCCCCGTTCTATTCCTGCCCCGTGTGTGCGCGCGTGTGTGCGTGTTTCATTCTCTTTTTACCTCAGGTGGCCGCTCGTCCTCGGGGTCATTTTGTACTTTCAGCACAGTCGAGTGAGCATGTCACAATCGACGAGGGCCGCCTCAATCAAAAAGTGGCATTGATACCCTCCCCAACCCCCTCGACGCCACCCATCCCCGTCGGTATACGTTCCATTCCCCGTATTCTCGAATCGTCTCTCTACCCCCATTGTGGTTTTGTGCGAGACCGAAAATCTATTAGCTTCCCCGACGATATTTCTCGTCCTGCTAGAAAAAGACCACGAGCCCAGCCCCCAAAGTGTCCATCAGCTACGACGTATTGAAACCCTACGCACAATGTACAACCGATATATCTGTGATACACGACGTCCATCTCCGTACGTACAGAGTGAGAAGCGGTAGCAGCCAATAAGGTCGAGCTAGCCTAGATCGAGATACGAGTTCGCGCCAGGTCCTGACGATACGAAAGTCGATTTAGGGAGTCAGCACCTGGGGGCATAAGCTCATTTGTGTAGCGAGTGATGACCCTCAATGGTCGCGCTTGCTAACAATATTTGATAGTCATCAGTCGCATCGCATCAGAAGCGCGCGTCGAAATTTGGTGGCGATCCACTGGGTTGATCTCAGGGACTGACTGGACTGTTTATTTCAGGATCATTGGAGATGAGCTGAACTGTAGCTGGCAAGACGAATGAACTGGTGTACCGAATGATGACATCACTCGTCGATTTGCACCGGATGTATACCGACATGGCACTAGACTAGCAACTCTTAATAGCGATGGCATCATTCACGACGTCATCAGAAACCCGCGTCGAAAATTGGTGGCGATACACTGGTTCCAACTCACTGGACTGGCTTTCCGTTACAGGATTTCTGGAAAGGAACCGACCAGCATCTGGCAATGGATACTTATTCTTCCGCTAGAGAACGACCCCGAACCAGCTCCCAAAGTCTCCATCAGCTACAACTTATTGAAACCCTACCCACAATGTACAACCGATAAACCTGCAATACACGGTCTCAATCTCCGTACGTCCAGTAAGAAGCAGTAGCAACCAATAAGATCAAGCCTACGACTCCTCGCCAGATCCTGACGACGCAGAACTCGCTTTAAGGAGTCGCACAGAGAGCCTCCAAGAGGGCGAATTAGCGGGGACCGACGGATGCTTTCAGGATAAGCAATAGGCGGGATGGCAATGCTATGATCGACCTCGGACAGGAAGCGTGTCTACGAAATGAAGCCAGAGGGGATTGCTCGACGTGACACGCGACCCTACAAAACCAACCCCCAACCACCCCAACCCCCCCAGCCTTTGCCCGCTGACTTCCCAAGCCTGCCCACCTCAAAGCGCACCTACACGACGCGTGTATCGTCCATTGCGGCTTCTGCAAAGCTGGTCGTTGTGCAGTTGCATTACACTTACGATTGCGAGAGGGGATAGTCCTATTCGTTGGATGTACATATATATACATATATATACATGTATATACATATATACATATATACTATACCATTCGTCCGTACGTCCGTTTGTCCATTCGCTCTACCCCACCGCGACATGTTACGTACATTTTAGATGCGTGTCGCTTCGCGGTCGTTCTCATTTTCGTGATTAATTTTTCTATCGTACGTAACGATCGGTATACATATAACAGTGGCCCCGGCCTTATATCGGCTTATTACCCGCCCACGAATGGGCCTCCTCGTCTCGTATCCGTTCGTTAATTGCAGGCCTACGTTTATTCGCTACTTTTTGTCACAATGAAGTGGTACATATAATAAAGTAATGATAACGGTCGGGGGGAGGGGGAGGAACATGTATAATCAAGATTTATCGCGATGGAGCTCAGTTTATCGATAATTCGTCGCTAATTATTAATTTCCGCACGACAAAGAAGACTTTGTCGGCCGAAACGTATAATTCTGATGTTTTCAATTCGTTTTTCCAGAATATACGGATCAATATATAAAAATGCTGATGCATTGATACTAAAAAATAGCAATAATAATATATTGTTGTTACTATTTTTATCTGTTTATTTATTATTTGATAAATAAATAAATAAACAATTATTTTTTTATTAAGTACTAACATACTATTATTGCTATTCTCGACTCGTTTAACTCCGATAACAAAAAAAAATCAAGCAAAAATATATAAGATGTAACAATTCCAGCGTTTCTTTTATTAACATTAATATATTCGTTTTATGATCATATTATCATTTTTTAAATATATCATCAATATTATATTATGTACTACATCATTCAAATTGAATATCACTCCAATAATATATTTATAAAAATAATAATATATCAAAATATTACATTTTACAAAATATATTAATTTTTTGAAAAAACGCCGGAATTCTTATGTTTCTCTTTTTTTTATTTTTTTTTTTTTTTTTCGTAGGTCGTGTTTTTTTTGTCAGTCCAAATTTGGGTTTCGAACAATCGTTGGCGACTCAATATCGTAGTTTCACTTTATTTCGGCGTCGAACGAGACGCTCGAATGGGAATAAGTTGAGCGTCGCTGGTCGCCAAGATGTCCTCCTGAAGACTATCTCGGCCCGGGTCCCGCGGGAAACCTCTTCCTTCGTACAGTTTCGTACTATCTCAGGACACTCTATAGCCTATTCAGATATCAGGCTCAACCGCCCTCCGCCACTGTGTGCCGTACGAGCGTTAGTCCGGGACACGGGAAACGCTGTATAGCACGAGGAAAAAAGAGAGATAGCTTCGTCGAGCCGGTGTTTCTCACCGAGGATGGGGCGCTCCGGCTCTCGCACTTATACCCTCGCACCGAGTATGCGAAATACGCTTTATACTATTGCGCTCCGTATACGAAGCGTCTGAGAAAAAAGCCACCTTTTGGACTTCCGTAAAAAAAATCCATAAAAAAAAAAAAAAAAAAAAAAAAAAAAAAAACGATCCACGTTAAGAGTCAAATGGACAATTTATTTAGCGAACCCGAATATTCACGAATTTTTCGTCTCTTGTCGGAAAATTTGATTTTTTTTTTTTTTTTTTTTTTTTTTTTTTAAGAAGTCGAAGAAGGATTTCAAACAACGAGAAAGTGGCGACTCACCGATCGATGATGACGGGATCGCTTGGCGTTTCGTTTCTGTTGCCGCAGCTCTTCTTGTCGCAGCACCGACTGTGAATAAACGATAACACGATTACGATAACGATACACTAGATAATATTATTTATTCGTTATGTATGGACAATAACGAAAAATTGAGTGAAAAAAGAAATCTTTTTTCATTGCAGCAAGGAAGAGTGATGATGTGAAGTATATTTTTGAGACAGCGAAGTTACATTCATTTTGAATTGGTGATTTTGAGGAAATTGAAAAAAAAAAATTGAAATTTTGCGAAAGAATGTATTGAAAGAAATTGTAAAGAATTTTTGTTATCCTTAATGAATTGCAATTGAAAATCGAAATGAGGTGATATAAAAAAATTGTTCAACGTTTTGTCTGAAATTCATTCCTGAACATTCATTTGTCCAAATTTTTATAAAAAATAAAAAATTCGTTGGAAAAATAAAAAAAATGTAATAATGATAATAATAAAAAATTGTAACAAAGCGTGTATAATTATTTATTCATATTTTCTTTTTATAAAAAATTGTGACAAAGCGCGTATTACGTATAAGTGTATAAATATAAATACGCGCTTTGTTACAATTTTTCATTATTATTATTTAAACATTTTTTTTTCAACGAATTTTTTTTTAATATTTAGGCCCTGTTTCGAAGCTCGTCATAGTGATCTGATTCCTAGAGTTCGAAAAAGTAACACTTACGAGTAAATATGGCCAAAAATACTTCGGAAAAAATAAGAGAAAAAAAAAAAAGAAGAAAATCTCCAAATCTTTCGTCGGAAAAAAAGGGTCGAAGCGAGTGATTGAGTAAACTTCGAATCGCGCGAGCGATAGATGAGAACAAATGTCTATTTGTGACACGGGAGCTCGGAGTGGTAGTGAAAATAGAGTAATAAGTGATGCATCCGAGGGTTGTGAATGAACGTCAGAAGTTTCGAGTCGTACGAAAAAAAAAAAAAAAAAAAAAAAAAAAAAAAACCACCCTCGCGATCCCATGAGCGCGCGAGAGCCCTGGGGATTTTGGAAGAGAGAGTCGGAGGTCCCATGGGCCAGTGAGTCAGCTACACCCCTCTCGTCGAGGACTATCCGAGTATATATACCTCGACTATTTCGCCCTCCACCCCTCCCTCCCTTTCCTGCTGGTCTCTACCCCGAAAGCCCGTATGCCTCGTTACGTTTATGGTTTACTACCGCAAGGGTGAATAGCGCGAGCGCGCTCGGTGCGATCTGATGAACGACGAATCTACGCATAGGCACGCACTCGTTCGTACGAGTTCGCAAAAGTGCATGAAAAAAAAAAAAAAAAAAAAAAAAAAAATTTCTGTGTGGCAAATGAAAATATCCGGAAATCGAATCTCACCTGCACATCACTTCGTGGGTCAAGAGGACTCGGCACATTTCCGGATTCTTGTCCTGTCCCTCGTACATGATTGCCTGTTGATAAACAAAAAAATAAGATTGATATAAATACGATTATTTGTCATTTTTTTTCGTTTTTTCGCAGAAATGTGCATCAAAAAATATACATATAACATTTTCTAAATTTATTATATTTATATTTTTTCGAATTACTTACATACATTTTTTTATTTATTGTATTTATCGTATTTATTGTATCACATAGAGAAGAATAGAGTAATTTTTCCGTCACTCGTGTCTCTTTTCCTTGCAAAGACTTTCGTCAAAATTCATGGGAAAAAAAACATTAATATATTAATATGAATATTAGTTCATTTGTCCAATAAATTTCAATGAAAAAACAAAAACTCGCTGACATTAAAAAAAAAATTGTAACGAAGCGTGTACTTATACACGCTTTGTTACGATCTATTATTCTTATTCGACAAAAATTTACAAAATTGTTATTTGAATTTTTTGTTATTTTTTTTCCGACGGATTTTTGGATTTTTATAAAAATTTATTGGACAAATGAATTTGTTTGTTTCTTGGACAAATTAATTTATTATACTCAGTTGAAAAAAAAAATGTTTAAAAAATTTCCAAAATTTTTATGTGTATTTGTTATTTTTTTTTTCGACGGATTTTTGGATTTTCATAACAAAATTCTCGGACAAATGAATTTGTTTAGCCTTTCGGCAGGCGTCGCTCTGCCGAAGCGAAGATACCGGCGAAGGGACGAACCGGCGAGGCACCCCCGCGCGGTCCAAGGGCTAAGCCGTGGGCGGTGCGAGCAAATCCTTTAAGTCTCCTTCACGACCTTCCGATTGATTTTTATTTAATGACAACAGGTCGGTGGTAACGCTGCTTGTATTCATGTATTTATGTATGAAGGCGCATAGCCAACCCCCGCACACCCCTCCGACGAGAATAGCGGGATTACCGCGAGAATAATAACGCTTGTCCGAGAACGATTACGAATCGCTTTTGATCTTGGCGCGACGAAGGAAAACAGGCTCGGTCGAAGCGTCCGGGGAACGAAACGACGAGAGACGAAATAATGAAAGGAACGACTCCGAAACGCAAGGATTCTTTTCGTTTTCGTTCCATTAACGTTTCCGTCGCGTGACGCGAAGCCATAAATACGATGTAAACGTGTCGCGAGCGCTTAACCCCCGGGCACTTAGTTTCGATTGATTCTTGTTTTTTTTTTTTTTTTTTTTTTTTTTTTTTTTAATACAAATATGTTGGCGCTTTTTTGCTGAAGCACTCCAAGTTGCATTGCCGTTGAATAAACGTGGAAATGAATTTTTCTTCCTCCGAGATAAATGTTAATTTCGTTTTTTTAATTTCGACAATGATACTAAAAAATAAATTGAAAAAAAGAATTAAAAAAAAATTAAAAAATTTAAATGGTAATGAAATTTATCTCAGGTATCGGTAAATAGGTACGAATTTATTCGGATTTTTTCTTTTTCTTTTGATATTTATTTTTATATGGACAAAATTTTTACAAAAAGCGGAAATTCGAGCCAAATTGAAAAATCTGAAAAAATACATATATATAAAATCCGAAAAAATTCGTGCGTTTTCAGAAACGTAAACGAATGAGATTTTCATTTCAAAAAAGTTGGGTTACCATACATTTATTGAACATTTTTTTTTTCATCAATTTGTTAATTTGGCACTTATGACAAAAAAAAAAAATTCAGGTTTTTGTACGATGGAGAATGGTTTGCTTTATCATTTTTCTCGAACTTGTGGAAAATGAGCGCGAAGCGACCTTAAAGAGAGAGAGAGAGAGAGGTTGTGAGCGTGCAGCTCCGTCATTTCCGGTCTTGATGGTGAAAAGTCAGGCGAGCTCCTTTGTACCTCGAATAATTAACATAAGTGTCCTTCGCCACCGTTCTGCGTATACGCAACTCATTAAACCCCTCGCGCTCGGCGGGCGGCGCGGGCGGCAGTCGCGCTTATTCAACAACCCTCGAGGCTTGTGCGTTTAGTAGCCGTCACTTTCTCTCGGTTAATTGCTTCTTACTCTTGCTCCCCCTTTCGCGTTTTCGACTCTCGAATACCGAGATTGCGGCGTTGGCTCTGAACTGAATCTTCGAAATTTTTCTTTTATTATATAAAAAAAATGTATACAAACTTTTTTTATTATATGAAAAAATGTATACACATTTTTTTTTATTTTATAAAGAAATGTATGCACATTTTTTTTTATTTTATAAAAAAATGTATACACATTTTTTTTTATTTTATAAAAAAATGTATACAAATTTTTTTTTGTACAAAAAATTTTTTGTTTCCGCGATTCTATTCGTTTTTTTCTTGTCGCGGTGCGGAGATACCATCGAATGGGACAAAACAGTTCTCACGTCTCAAATGTTCACGTGTGCCTCCCATATTTACCCTCCGTTTATTTCCCGTGCATTTTCGCACCCAAGAAAAAAAAATAAAAAAAACAAACATCGAGTAAAATTGCCGCAATTGAATATTTCATAGACGGTCGGCATTGGGACTGCGGTCTGGGCGATAATTGTTTGTTGAACGGCAGAAGAAAAAAATAAAAATAAAAAATAGTATCGCAAGTGGAGTGTTGAGGGAGCACCGGTTCGCAGGACAGTTCGGACGGGGGTAATTCTCGTCGGCATGCCACCGCTGTTTGTTCAAGCTCCATTACATGGCCCGCGATCCCCGTTTTGTTTATCCCGGGCGTAACTCTTGGCTCTTATGAACAATTTGTGACGATTACATAGCCCGACTATCTACTATAATGGCTCTATTACGCGGCTAGGTCAAAGCGGCTAATTCATTCCGAGAACGCGTTGCCCTCGCGGCCAAGTGAGTGCGTTTCAATTATGGCCGGACGTTCGAGCGTTGATGACGAGCGAGATCCGGCCGCGTTGAGGACGGAGACGGCGAGCGATTGGGATCGGGAAGTTCCGAGTGGGCTTCCGTCGCTTTTACCAGGTCCGGGGCAGCTTCCGGTTCGCCGAAATCCCCGAAGAGACTCTTCGGGACTCGCCGGGAGGACTTTCTCGTCCGCCAGTCAGGTCTGTCCGTAAGACCTGCCATCTCTTCCCCCGAGTGGGTTTCTCTCTTTCGCTCTCGCGGAAGCCCGATATCGCGGGGTAGGTTGCGCCGTGGCTGGGGATGGTCTCCGAGGAGTCGCTGAGGGTCGTGGATGAACAGCCCATCCCCCCAGCCCCCGTCCCGATGAAGTGCCGCAAGGCGTCGCCGACGGCGAAGACGCCGACGAGGACGACAGAGCCGTGAGCTCGGTTGCCTTCCACGGAAGGCGTCCTGGGGGTGCGACCAGTCAGCGCTTGCCCCACGGGGGCCTTCCTTCCTTTCCTCGGGGGTCCCACAAGGTGACAAACACCACCACTTTCGTACCCTCCCCGTCGGCCAATTCCCACGGGAATTACTTGCCAAGGACTAATAAAGACCGGACTCGCGCCCGGTGCCTTCGAGTCTCATCGGACGATCCCAAGTCCACGTCCACGAGACCATCTTCTTGCGCTTCAATTTTTGCCTCTTCTTCAACACCTCCACCAGGATTTAAGAAGAGTCTGAGCGGAACGTCGGAAGATCCGTGAGACGGAAAAAAAGTAGCTTCGGCAGTAAAAGTGAGTTATCATCATTCGCGAGTGCGCGTACGTGGGAGGCGAGTAAGAAAAAAAGAAGAAAGGTCGTTCGGGGGATGTCGGGGAGAAACTTGCTTCCGCGAGACAAGGGCGAAGATCAATTCCAAGATAGTCATTCAAATCTCCAGTAATGATTACCATCCCGAATCGATTCCCAAAGTCCCCTGGGAATGCTTCCCGCAGAGTCGAGGGGTGTTTCGAAACTACCCCACCCGCCGTCGCCGACATACACGCCGACTAACAACATTCGCCGGCGCTAACGCGACCACCCCTCCCCGTTGCATCCCCTCGCGCACTCCGATCTTTCTCCGCTCGGCCTTTTCTCCACTCTTATCTGACTGAGGATTAACCTATCTCGGGCTTATTATTTTGGCTGATCCGACGGTTAAATACTCATATTTCAGTATTAGGAGGCCCGCACCCCGAGACCAACCCCATCCCCTCGAACGGCTCGCGCCCTTGCGCTTTGAATAGCCGATTCGACTTGGTTGTCCCGCACCAGCGCGAATAGTGCACAGTCTCGGTGGTGTTTTCGTCCAGTGGGCTTTCATGTGCACCTTTGTTCTTCGAAAGCTCGTGCGATAATCACCCGAAAAAATATCGGGACGAATTCGATCGATATCTTAAGGGGGCGGAATCGATCTCGTGAAACCCGGTAAAAGTAGCCCTGGATAAAATAGCTCCGGAAAGAACATCGCTGGAAAAAATATTCCTGGAAAAAAATACCCCTGGAAAAAAATACTTCTGGAAAAAACTACCCCTGGAAAAAAATACCTCTGGAAAAACTACCCCTGGAAAAAAATACCCCCAGACGAGATGGGACAGCTTTCCAAAGCTTTTCGGCCTCGAAAACAAATACCAACAGGGCCAAACGCGTGTTGATTCAAAAACCAATTGAAAAAAAATTTATCAACGAGTGAATGTTTCCGTAATTCGAAAAATGTCTTCCTTCTTTTCATTTCCGTCGGAATCACTCGATGACCGAGAAGAACTTTCAATCCACTTCTACCGTAATTCGAGTAAACATTTTCCGTGAAACGATTTTCTTTACATTTTCTTTTTTCAGCGTCGGAGGAGCGACGAGAGCTTGCAACGAGTTTCAATAATTAGATGCATCTTTCTGTTGCTCGTTTCATTTAGAATAACGGGGTTGTTATACGTATAGAAGAAAAAAAGGCAACGAGAGGAACAAAAAATGTAAGCTCCTCGCCGACGGATGTTTGCACTCCGGCACGCCAGAAACAACTTTTCCTACACCCTTTCGAACGAGGCCAGATAAATGTTCACCTTCCACCCTCCCTCCCTCCCCCCGGCCTTCCCCTTCCATCCGGAACTAATTAGCATTTAGCATTTTTAATCTCGCAGAAAAGCGCCCGGGATAGCTCCCGTCCGGAAGTTCGCAGCCTTTATCCACTTTGAAAGGTTCGGTGTGTTATTATATATAATACACGATGAAACCGGAACTCCCTCTCGTTTCTCATCCCTCGTCCCCCTCCCTCGTTCCGTATCTCCGATGTGCGCGGCGAATTTTGTCCGGAAAAATTTCGAGCGGCTCGTTAATACACGCGCGTTCGAACGTCCGGCTTTGTAAAGTATAGGCATTATAAATCCGTACGTCGCGACTGTGGAAAATGGGGTGAAAAAGGGTGGGCGAACGAGGGAAAGTTGGCCGGGCGGGGGGGGGGGGGGGCGATTTTCTCAGAGTTGCGAGAACATTGGTTGCGGATCGGGCGAAAAGTTTCGATTCCGTCCGTGCCAGCCGACGATGCAGCCAATTATAACGGATTTATAACCGAGCCCGCCGACGTCGGAATTTCGACCTCTCGACCTGGAGTCTCCCGCGTCGGCGAGCCGAATAAATTCAGCGGTTCTTCTCCCGCTTGGCTGCCGAGTCGTCGATCCTGATCAACGCATTGAATCTTTTTGGGCATCCGGATTTTTTTTCTTTTTTTTGTTCATTTTTTTGTTGATGACAAGGCGACGATCGAAGCTCCTAAGATTCGTTGGATTACCTTGGAAGAACAATTTTTAGGATTTATCGGTCATGAGAGAAAAACTGATTGTCTGGTCGGATCATCTTATGGAATTCCTTTGAAGGGGTGGTCTAGTTGTGTATTAGCAAAGAAAGAAATATTTCTCTATGGGGCAATTACAATGGAATCAACCTATACGCTAAAACATCTGGAGAAATTAACCTCCACACCAAAACCTATAAAGAAATCGATCGTAGCACCAGAAGTTACGAAAAAATCAGTCTACACGCTAAAAAGAAAGAAAAGAAATGAAAAGAAAAGAAAAGAATAGAGAAGAAAAGAAAAGAAAAGGAAAGAAATGAAAAGAAAAGGGAAGAAATGAAGAAATTAACCTTCACACCAGAACCCATGAAGAAATCGACCTTAGCACCAGAAATCACGAAGGAATCAGCCTCAACATTGAAAACCACACTGAAATCTACCTGGACCCAAAAAATCATGAGAAGTCACCCTGGATACCAAAAGCTATGGAGAAATCAACCTGAACATCAGAGACTATCGAGAAATCAACCTGTACATCGAAGACCATAGCGAAAGTCTTAAAAAACGGCCAACCAAAAAGTACTAAATCTTAAAAAAACACCAACTATGATTCAGTATGGTTTCGTCCACTGCGACAAGCATACCTAATTTTGCGTCTTCAAAGATGCTGGAAACCTACAATATTTTCCCGACTGCGCTAAAATTACCATATTTCATGCCTGCAACGCGGATGGAAAGTCACCGATTGGTAACCAGCAGTTGGAAAAGTAACCGAGCGGGACAAAAATTGGTATTTTCCTCCCCAAGGAAGAAAAGTAGCTGACATGGTCCGTTGGAGGCCCAAAAACGAGGTCAATTCCAGCACAGTCCACCAGAAAATCGCTTTTACAGCTAGCAAGGAAGAAAACTAGCTGTCATGGTCCGTAGCAGGCCTAAAAACATGGTCAGTCCACAAGAAAATCGCTTTTACAGCTAGCAAGGAAGAAAACTAGCTGACATGGTCCGTTGCAGGCCTAAAAACATCGTCAATTTCAGCACAGTCCACCAGAAAATAGCGTTCACCGCTAGAAAGGAAGTGCTCTCTGCCCAGTCGCATAATTCACCATCCAATACGACTTCGACTAGAATTTCGATTCCGGCACGTGTCCATTGAATGGGGTATCGCAGATCGATGGTTTTGATTGCGGCCCAAGAGCTGGCGAGTCTCGATTAACGAGAGACGAATGAATAGATCGCAATAAGAGAGTTAAACTGGCGTTCTATGATCGCGCAAGGCTACCGAGGCTTAGTAATTTAATCAGCTAAAACTAACATCCGTTCTGTTTCCCGTGTACGAGACCCCTCCGTCGGGGCAAAGCAGCCGTGCCGTAACCGACTACTCCTCTGCCCCGCTTCACGGCAAGATGATTTAATCTGCTAAAACGTCGCTCTCTCGCTCTCTCTCTCTCTCTCTCGAGCTTTTATTCTTTCTCGCTTACTTATAGGCGCATGCAGAGAGAGGCGATTGCACGGGACACAAAATAATTTAAGAAAGTAGATACGTCTTTGCGAGTGGAGTACACGACGAGTGCGACGACGGAAGCCCTCTTCTCCGTACCCTTTTCACTTATACACGTATATAGGAGTCTCAGATCTTTCACTCGACTTCTTTCGACGCTGCGACGACGTACACACTCACCGAGTACACGTGCAAATAGTCGACAAAAAATAATAATAATGATTCAGTCTAGCTATTCTGTCGTAACAACTACTTCGACTCGACTGGGTTTTAGTAAATAGGAGAAATACAAAAATTTGTCGTCTTGCTGGTTGGTATCTTTGAAAGGGTGTTCAAATTTGGCTGGCACGTTAATTGGTGGGTACGAAATTTGGGAACAAATTTTCTTTTATTTATCATTGAGAAATCAACATATGCGCTAAAACCTATGGAGAAATTGACCTGCGCACCGAAACCTATGAAGAAACCGACCTTAGTACCAAAACCAGTGGTGAGTCGAATCTGGACATCAAAGATTATGGAGAAATCAGCCTACACACCAAAACCTATGGAGGAATTGACCTGCTCATCGAAACCTATGAAGAAATCAACCTTAGAAACTGCAAGGGAATGAATCTGGTCACCAAAAATCATAAAGACATGAACCTATACGCTAAAGCTTACGGAGACATCAAACTGCACATCAGAACCTGTGAAGACATCAACCTCAGCACCAAAAACTGTGGTGAACCGGATCTGGACATCAAAAATGATGGAGAAGTCAGCCTACAGACCAAAACCTATGGAGGAATTGACCTGCTCATCAAAACCTATGAAGAAATCAACGTTAGAAATTGCGAGGGAATGGATCTGGACACCAAAAATCATAGAGACATCAACCTATACGCTAAAGCTTATGGAGACATCAAACTGCCCATCAGAACTTGCGAAGATATCAACCTCAGCACCAAAACCAGTGGTGAACCGGATCTGGACATCAAAAATGATGGAGAAGTCAGCCTACAGACCAAAACCTATGGAGGAATTGACCTGCTCATCAAAACCTATGAAGAAATCAACCTATACGCTAAAACCTATCGAGAAATTGAGTATCTGTTAATGCCCGGTCGGTAGTTGTGACGGATCCAATTTTTTCTGGGGGCCCGTGATCTTTAGGCTGGAACAAGATAGACCGCACCTAGTGATTTTGCACTGGCAATATATTTTCTCTAAAATTGCTCGCCTTGTCCAAAGGAACCAAAATCTCCGTCGATTGGAGGCATCATCGGAAGTACCGAAGTACCGAGATTGAAGTACGGGCATGGAAGCCTCAGCGCGTTGGACGTTGTTTAGTCGTGAACGGTTGAGGCCAGGAGTTAGTCGTGTCGCGTCGCCCTCGTCCGGATAAGTACCCTCGAACGCATAAAGGCCTCCCTTATCCAGCTCGTAATCCGTCGGCGTATTTGCGTTTGTCGTGAAGGTTATGATCCTTCTTTAGATGCTATCGCCGTGCGAGGATCTATACGCGGGCTCGCGAGGGGATGGCTTTTCGGGGCGAGGAGCTCCGATTCTCGGCGCGTCGGCATCGCGAGGGGGGTTCTAACACGTGGTTAGGCGACGAGACCGGTCGAAACGGCGATGGAGGGATCTCGAGCGCCACGTGGCGCAGATAACGGGATGGGACAGACGCGCGCATTGCCGCCTTCGTAGGGGCGCACTCGGAATGAACCCTCCCGGAAAATTAAGTGCTTGTACCGAGCGCGATAACGCGCTCGTGCACGCACCGTACACAACAGGCATTCTCGCGCCCGGGAATCTCACTGATATCGCCCTTCGCTCGCAACGATGACGAGACATATTTCGCACAACAGGGAACTTGGGAAGCGAATACCGGACGCCTAGAACTTTATTGTTAACAGTTGTCGAGCGAAGATTCCATAGAAATCTCGAATCCGTAGGAGGAGTAACGATGACGACCTTCGCAGCCTTCGGCTAAAGTCACGGAGTAGCTCATTTCACGGAGTGACCAAAACCACGAAGTGGCTAATGTCACGGAGTGACCAAAATCGCGAAGTGGCTAAACTGACGGAGCGACCAAAATCACGAACTGGCTAATGTCAGGGAGTGACCAAAATCACGAAGTGGCTAATGTCACGGAGTGACCAAAATCACGAAGTGACCAACGTCGCGGCGCAGTTGAAATCGGATTTGATTGCACGACAGGATTGATCGGGAAGTTGAAGGATTAATGATTACGATATTTACCTGTTTCGTCGATGAGTCGATGAGCCTGACGAAAATGTCCTGTTCTTGTCTCAGACCTGAAAAGCAAGAAACGGCCTATTAGTATCTTGTAACTCAACTCGAAGATCCGCGATTCCTAATTTCCGTTACTTCATCTTTTTCTCGTGTCTGTCATTACAGGTCCGTTCGAGGATTGTGTAGCTCGCGAGGGCTCCCGGGATGCGCGGCGAGGCGAGGGTCAGGGGCAAAAAAGTGGTATATCAAAAAGTGCTTTCGATGGAGAAGAACGAGAGCAGAGAGAAGGAGGAAGAGCGGACTATCCCGCAGGCCGAGGGCCGTCGATCCTCGCCGTTCCTCTCATGGGACGTATGCACAATCTCTGTTGTTCTCGTCGTGGGGCCTCGAGGAGGAAAAAGAGCCCTCTTGCTCTCGCAGCGTAGCCGATGGCTTCGGATGCAAGAAGCCCCGCGCGAGCCAGGTAAGTAAGTATCGGGTACAACCTGCCTCGGCGCCTTTAACGTGCCCGAAAATTCCCGCGGGAGAAAAACGAGCTCCTCGAGCCAGCAACATCGGGAGCATCAGCGACCGAGGCAAAAGCACGCGCTATACACTCCGCCGTCTCTTCCACCCCCCCCCCTTAAAACAGTTTTATCTCATTTCTTAGTGCACGAGCTGCCAAGCGTGCACGGTTTACGGCCACTCCGGTGTTATTCCATGCCCCACGATAGCCAAAGTATCCACTACGTTGGATCGCGATGCTTAAACCATCTACCCGTGCTTAGCGGTTTACTCGTAAAACAGCCCTACCATTGGAGTCTAAACGTTAGCGAACATTTTTTGACGTTTCTTAGCGTATTTCGACCTGCTGGAGGAAATCATCGAGTCGAATGCACCGTTTCTCGAAATTTCCTTCTTTGTGTCGGTCGTGTCGCCGCTTGGAATAATTCGGATGGCGCTTCCAGAGGATTCTGGAAGACGGTAGTTCAAACGCCTCGAAATTAATGAGTCTAAGGACCAGCTAGAAAAACGAGGATTTTTTGTACCAATGGTGTCGAAGCTTTGTCTCGCATTGACAAAAAAAATGGCGGCAACGCGGATAACGTAGTTAGACGTTGCCAATGATAGCCAAAGTGTCCATTACATTGACCCGCGATGCTCAAACCATCTACCCGTGCTTAGCGGTTTACTCGTAAAACAGCCCTACCATTGGACTTTAAACGTTGGCGAAAATTTTTCGACATTTCTTCGCGTATTTCGACCTGCTGGAGGAAATCATTGAGTCGAATCCACCGTTTCTTGAAATTTTCTTCTTTGTGTCGGTCGTGTCGTCACTTCCAATAATGTCGATGGTGCTTCGAGAGATTTCTGCAGGTTGGCAGTTCGAACTCCTCGAAATTAATGAATCTTTAAGGGCCAGCGAGCGAGACGAGGAATTCAAGCACGCAAGGACGTCGGATCTTTGTCTCGCATTGAAGAAAAAAATGGCGGCAACGCGGATAACGGATAATCTGGGAGCCGGAGGAATTTCACGTGGGAAAGAGGTGGAAGTAATAATATGAAGACCTCCCGTTGCCCCGGCGGAGAGTTATCCGCAGTGTGTCCGGTAAGCCAAGTAATCCCGATATAAGACTGCGAGCTGCGGGGCAGACGGCCAGTACCCTCGTGGTCCGTCCAGCGTTATAGATACACAACGTTAGGCGACGGAAGCTACCTATACATACACGAAGGACCACATAACGTTGCCGTGGATTACGATATCCCGGGCCGAAACTAGCTCACAAATTACCTCGAGAAACCGTCGTGGCTTACCGGAAGTTACATACTCGCATGGCCATAGAAGGGGGCAGGGGGGGGGAGGGGGGGGGGGGGGGGGTCCTTTGCACACACGGAGAGAGAGTTTCTCCGCCGCAAGATAACCCATACTACACTCCGTATCCGAGCCAGCAGTACATAAAGGTTATACCCTGCCCAGAGACGGAACATATAGATACCGGATCCGGGCGGATCCCAGCGCAATGCTGGATTAAACTATTTCTATTTATAGGAAATTCCGCAACACCCCGTTTCGCGATCATCGGAACACCGAATCTCGAATCGATGGCTCATTCTTCTTCCTCCCCGACATTCGCCAGCACGACGGAGCCACTAAAAATGAGAAATGCGAGAAATTTGGATTCAATTTTTAGATTTTTTTTTCTCGAAAGTTTGTCTCCAAAATTTTTGGTGGAAATTTGAATCTTGCTTCTTTTCTTGAAAAGACATTTTTTTGTTCTTCTTTTGGCTCGAAGGGGCCAATTCGTAGTCCCAGGTTCGAACTTGAGTGTCAAATCAAGTCTGAACCTAAGATCGGACTCAAGTTCGGACTTGATTAAGGTAAGATCGAACTCAAGTTCAACGAACTTGCGTGGAATCTAGCTTCAATTTAGATTCGTAATAAAAAAAAAAAAAAAAAACAAAGCTCCAATTTGAGTACAAACTTGGGACTCCAAAATCGGTCCTTAGTTTCTTTGAGAAAAAAAAAAAGAACGAATTTCATTTCGCCGACGCGGAGTCGCGCGAAGTCGAAGATTGAGCCTCGCAGCGACAAGAAAGAGAACGGCGAGGGGACGTTTTTTGCTTCGTCGAATTGATCGACATGGAGGCTAGAAGATCGTAGCGCTAGATCGTCCCTCGCGGCATCGTCTCTTCCTTCGCATCGCTTTCCGATCGCGTGTATCTTCCGGTATTATCATAACCGGGGAACCGCATACGAGAAACGAAATGAGCCGACGAGCGATATGACGAAGAAGAAGCCGAAGCATCGTTTTCACTTTGTGCTTGCGTGCGATCGGCAAAGTTCGCTCTCCTCCTGTCGATCGTGGCGAACCTCAATCGGCACTGCTCCTATTACTGCGCCGTCGATTTCTTGTTCTCTCCGCACTCTCGGAAGACTTTTCCTTCGTCGCTCGAGCGCAGTTCGTCCGCGAGTCCGGTCGCGAGATCGTCTGCGAGATCGTCCGCAAGATCGTCTGCGGGATCGTCTGCGAGATCGTCCGCAAGATCGTCCGTAAGATCGTCTGCGGGATCGTCTGCGAGATCGTCCGCAAGATCGTCCGCAAGATCGCCCGCGAGTTCGTCCGCGAGTTCGTCCGCGAGTCCGGTCGCGAGATCGTCTGCGGGATCGTCTGCGAGATCGTCCGCAAGATCGCCTGCGGGATCGTCTGCGAGATCGTCTGCGGGATCGTCTGCGAGATCGTCTACGGGATCGTCTGCGAGATCGTCCGCAAGATCGTCTACGGGATCGTCTGCGAGATCGTCCGCAAGATCGTCTACGGAATCGTCTGCGAGTTCGTCCGCAAGATCGTCCGGGAGTTCGTCCGCAAGTTGATCTACAAGTTCATCCGCAAGTTGATCCGCAGGACGTCCGCAAGTTCGTCCGCAGCTTCGAACGCAAGCATCGAATCGGAATCGAACCGAAGAAGAGCCGGTGTCGAGAAGGTTCGTCGAGAGCGGTTTAAGCGCAAAAGAGAGCAGAAGGTCCGACGAAGGAGCGTAAGAAGAGGAAGAGCGAAGCGATGGTGACTCTCGAGACGGGAACTTGACGTGACGACAAAAAGGGGTAAGCCTCGCCCGTTATGGGCGAGACTTTGCCCGTCACTCGGATCGAACGCCCGGCGAAACGCTCCTTATTTATTATTTAATTATAGATTTATTGCTCCGGACGAGCGAGCGTCGACGCGACGACGGGGCAGCGGGGCGCGCGCGCTCGTCGCGCGCCTTCTGCTCGCGTTCGATCTCTTCCATACGCGCGTACAACCGAGCGAGACGCAGCGAACGAGCAATCCTTCCTCTCGTTCGATCGAAGGACGAGACAACGAAGAGAGCGCGCGTTCGCGACGAGCGCGCGCGCGCCCGATCTCGCTCGCCACCTCAATTTGTCTTCGCGAACAGCCGCGAGAACACATCCGACGAGGCGAAAGGAAGAGACGAGGCAAACTCCGCGGCCTCCTCTTGTCGGATCCGCTGAATACGAGACCCCCCCCCCCCCCCCCCCCCGAAAGTAGCGCCAAAGTATTTCGTGCATGAAACTTTTATAAAGCGAATTGGCATCGAGTCGAACAAGCCCGGAGAGGAGACCCGGCTACGCGGGGTTCATAAATCAGACGTTACCCACTCGCGCGACAAACTGCCGCGATCCACGATAGACTCTAAAAGGGAATAAACGAGCGCCCGAGCTGTTGTACTCGATGTTCGCGATCACGGAAGATCTGACTTGAAGAGTTTCTACCTTTTTTTTTTTTTTTTTTTTTTTTTTTTTTTTTTTTTTTTTTAAGAATGCTACCTCGCTGAGAAAGGAATTTGGCGTGGATTCGAACAACGATATTTCGATAAAATGATTACTTTCAGAGTTTGGCGGATGAAAAAAGGTCGATGGAAAAGAAGGCGCGGATGAAAAAATTGTCTGGTTACCTCACCGAAGGCGCTCGGGAAATTAATTTTCTGTGGCGAAGACTGAAAAGTTGTCGATAAATTATTCTTTTTTTTTTTTTTTTTTATTTACTTATTTAAAAAAATTATTTGTTTATTTGAGATTTTTTTTTTTCGACAAATCAAGGCAAGTTTTTTTTTGCAAAAGTCGTTTTATTTCTCGAACGCATTGCGAATCGTTCATTTCCGGTCGAGTCGAATTTGCCATTATTTTCTGCAGCGCGAGGATCGCCAATCGGCGATGCTTTTACATCGCAACAGTTGGTTGTTTCTTGTTCGCGATGTTTGCAACACGTTCGAGTGACCGTAGAAGGTTGGTCGATTCCCGCGCGGTGAGCGAGCGACGTCCCCCCCCCCCGACTGGCGTCGCGAAAAATCTCTCATTGATTGATCGTCTCGCGGGTACCAACGGCAAAAAGACTGTACATACAGCTCGGTTCATAATAAATATTGAAACCCATCTTTTTTTTTCGATCAAAAAATTACTGAGAAAACGATTGACATTTTTGATAATATAAAAATTAATATAAAATTAATTTTAATATAAAAAATAAACATTAAAAACAATTACAATGAAAATGAACAAATGACTAATAAAACTTGAAAATGTCATTATTATTATTATTATTATTATTATTTTGTTATTATTTTTATATAAAAAAAATCGATCCTATTTTTCATAAGATTTTTTTCAACAACAATTTCAAAAAAATCAAGTCCGTTTTATGAACCAGTCTGTATCTATATAAGTATATATATTTGCAGTAAATAATGTACGGGATAAAATGAAAAAAAGAAAATTGTCGAGGCGAAGTAGAAGCGACCGAGAGATATCGTAAAGACAAGAAGGTCGAAGAGGAAGAAGAGAGGAAGGATCGAAACTAAGAAAGGGAGGCTTCGGCGACGAAAAGGATCGAAGGGATCACCGAGGGGGGGAGGGAAGGCTCACCGATGCCTCGTATATGGAGTGAAAAATTGCTGGCACGGGCTCACCGACGGAGCTCTCCTATCTTCGACTCGACGACTTTTTAACATGTTAACAATATCGTTTCTGTCCTGCGACTTCAACAAACTCGAGACGAATGGACGATTTTCACAAAAAAAATTCTTCAAATATAAAAAAAAAAATATCTTCAAACTCTTCTCAATGAGATAACGAATAATAATACCAAAACGTTATAAATAAAATACGAAAAAAAAAATTCTTCAACAAATAGACTGACGACCTAATTGTTTTTTTTTCTCAACTGTCCAAACATTAATCTATTGAAGAGAAATTTCGATCTGATGATTAACGAATATATTTATTTATAAATAAGTAAACAATAGAGTAAATATAAGAATATAAATATATTATTATTGTTCATTTATTGAAGATATTTAATTATTATTTACTTTATTTACACTCTTTCTATATTTGTATAAAATAATAATAATAATAATAATAATAATAATAATAATTGATTAATATATTTTTTCAGAATTTTGTTAAGTTGATCAAAATTGTGTATTTTTTTTTTTTTCATAAAATGAATGGATGAAATCGATACCGATAGTCGCGATCGGTCGTCGAAATCGAGAGAAAGAAGCTCCGATTCCGCGGCCGCTCGGAGGAACCTTCGTCGCGGTGGGCTCCTCTTCTCGAGACTCGGACGATCCGCGGCCGCTTTTTGCCGTATTCTCGTCACCGGAGTTCTCCACCGAGCGCGCACGACGATCGGTTAGCCGTAGGGACGGTCCCGCGCGGTGACGTTAAAATATGTCTCTGTCGTCGCCGCGTAAGCGGTCCGCGCGAGTACTCGAGGCAAGAAAAAATTGTTGACCCGACGAGAACTCGTGCGGTATTTATACCCGGGATTGATAGCCGGGTCTCGAGTCACGACGCCGAAATATCTTATTCGCTCGGTCGCCGCGTCCGCCAATATCGCGACGATTAACGTCAATTTTCTTCACTAATCTTCGCGCTTTTCAAATTTATCCGCTCATTTTTAACGTGTCGATCATTTTGTTTCAATCCCGTTTTCCAAACAAAACATCATTTAATCCAAATAAATTTTATGAAAATGAAAATTTGACCGCTGTGTAGGGAACGGTAACTTAGACAATATGCTAAAGTCATGGAGTGATTCAAGTCACGGAGTGGCTAAAGTCACGGAGTGATTCAAATCACGGAGTGGCTAAAGTCACGGGGTGATTAAAGTCGCAGAGTGGCTAAAGTCACGGAGTGGCTGAAGTCACGGAGTGATTAAAGTCGCAGAGCGGCTAGAGTCACAGAGTGGCTGAAGTCACGGAGTGATTAAAGTCACAGAGTGGCTGTAGTCACGGAGTGATTAAAGTCACAGAGTGGCTGAAGTCACGGAGTGGTTAAAGTCACGGAGTGGCTGAAGTCACGGAGTGGTTAAAGTCACGGAGTGGCTAAAGTCACGGAGTGGTTAAAGTCACGGAGTGGCTGAAGTCACGGAGTGGTTAAAGTCACGGAGTGGCTAAAGTCACGGAGTGACTAAAGTCACGGAGTCGCTAAAGTCACGGAGTGACTAAAGTCACGGAGTCGCTAAAGTCACGGAGGTATTACAGTCTCACAGTGGCTAAAGTCACGGATGTGCTGACGTCTCGGAGTGGCTCGAATACCGGAGAGAATCAATATAGAGAGATATTCAGAACCACATATAAATCGGCTACAACCCGCAATGGCACCCCGTTGTGCCGAGTTGCGCCAAAAACGCGCGCGGTTGCGGACTTTCGGGAATCTCTAGTCCCCGAGATTGCGTTCTCGAGGCTCGAAACTCTCTTTTTGTCCGGGCGCGGGCGGTGTGGGCCTTAAAGCGATTCGCGGGAGTGACGTAAAATATGTCTCTGTTGCGGTCGGAGAGTTTGAACGGCGCGATCTCACCCGGGCGAGGGGCCGAGTCGAGTCCCGGTCGCGAAGCTTTTTAGCCGCCCTGAGAGACCCCGCCGGGTGTCCGCGAGGAATGTTGATGGCCCGTCATCGTCGCTTCGCACGGTCGCATTATAAGGGCCCGACCGCGCGAACGAGAGACGCCGCACACTTCGCGCGTCAGCGCCCTCCGCCCGGATCGCGCCGCAGCCTCGGACGCCCGTCGCTTATAGATCGATAGGGATCCTCGCGCGAAAGAGGGGCCCCCGCGAATGAGCCGGAGACTCGTCGTAAGAAAACCGTCCCGATGTTTTGTTCGGGCCGTTCGCAAACGCTCGCGGAACAGGAGATCTCGGTGGAGCGAGAAGACCCCCTCCCTGGCCCAAAAGCATCGCCGACCGTCGTCTTTTTCGCTCGACGAATGAAATTCCGTTTTGTCGCTTTTACAAGCGTTTTACTATACATTAGCGTCAAAAGCCGCGCACGGACCGCTCGCGACGGTCGCCCGATCGAGACATTATAAATAATTCCATTGGCGAGACTCACCGTTCGCGTAGAGCAACTGGAGCCTGTACTGGATTCCGTTGTTCGTTTTTTGACCCTCGGATTCCTGAAAATTCACGAAAGGATGTTGATAAAAAGTGTCCGCACGACGGAAGAAAATGTGGCATTATCGGGGAACGGCGGACGAATTCGGGCCGAGTTCGAACTCCATCGAGGATAATAAATTTACACGTTTGGGAGCAGTAAGCTTGCTCATTAAAAATCTACTGCGATGCAACTTCCTTAGTTATCATTCGCACTTGTATTATTTTTTCGGACGTATCTACTTTTTTTTATCATTCTATATTATGAAAAGATCACGCTGGCGTCGCCGAGTTCCAGAAGGTAGCATAAATTATATGCTGAAGTCACGGAGTAGCTAATGTCACGGTGAGGTTAAAATCACCGAGTAGCTAATGTCACGCCGCGACTAAATGCACGGAGTAGCTAATGTCACGGTGAGGCTACATTCACGGATTACCTAATGTCACGGTATGGTTAAAATCACGGAGTAGCTAATGTCACGGTGAAGTTAAAATCACCGAGTAGCTAAAGCCACGCCGAGGCTAAATTCACGGAGTAGCTAATGTCACGCCGAGGCTAAATTCACGGATTACCTAATGACACGGTGAGGTTGAAATCACGGAGTAGCTAATGTCACGGTGAGGTTAAAATCACGGAGTAGCTGATGTCACGCCGAGGCTAAGTTCACGGAGTAGCTAATGTCACGCCGAAGCTAAAATCACGGAGTAGCTAATGTCACGGTGGGGTCAAAATCACTGAAAGAGTTTTTAAGGAGAGAATTGCGACAAAACTCGAATGGTATAGATGATAAAGTTTTTTCCTCGGATACCGGATATTCCCTCGCAAGGCATGTGTTTCACAGAAACGAAGCGCATTTCGATCGACATTGAACACAATAACACGCAAATAACTCTCGCGGTAACTATTATTTTTTATCACATTTACACACATGCGAAGTCGACGCTGTCGTGCATCGATTCGAACCGACGATACTTCATTATCGCGAATTCTACCTCTTCCCCGGACGCGTTACAGACTTCGCGATCATCAACAGCCGAGAGAGCCGATTCGTTGCGAGAGTGTTTCGCTTTTAATTAAATGCATCGTGACGTAATAATAAAATGAGTGCGGGAGGGGGGGAGGGGGGGGGGGTGGCTTCGTACGGCGATACAGAAACGAGCGTGTGTACGGTTGTAACGCGCTCGCTCGATCCTCACGCTAATTATTAATTTCTTGATGCGCCGGTAAGAGCTCACCGCGCGCCATTATCTATCGCGTTCAACTGTGTGGCGTGCGATGCATAATTATCTGCCCGGCTCGGCGTTGACGAGTCACGCGTGCTGTGCATCGGGGCCCGCCCGCCCGCCCCCGCTCGCGCCATATGCCGGACGGTCTCGCGGTAATGCATTTTCAACTACCCACGAATGCGATCCAACGCGACCCCTCGCACCGCTGCCGTTGCTGTCGTTGCTGTCGTCGATGAGAATTCGTTCGTCCTCGAGTTTTCTCCACTGACGTGTATTGATACCGATTTTTTTTTTTTTTTTATATCGATGCGCGGATAATTCATTCATTAGGGAGAAATGTGTATCGAGCCGATAATTGATAAAATTGGACTAAAATGTTAATTTCCGGTTAACGAATGCGACAGCAGCTTCTCCTTCATAGTAACATAGTTCTGAATATCTCTCGGTATTGACTACCTCCGGTACTTTAGCCAATCCGAGACGTCAGCTACTCCGTGACTTTAACCACACCGTGACTTTAGCTAATCCGTGAGTTTGGCATCTCCGTCGATTTAGCTCTTCCGTGACTTTAGGTACTCCGTGAGTTTAGCCACGCCGTGACTTTAGCTACTCCGTGAGTTTTGCATCTCCGTCTATTTAGCTCTTCCGTGACTTTAGCTACTCCGTGCGTTTAGCCACTCCGTGCGTTTAGCTACTCCGTGCGTTTAGCCACTCCGTGCGTTTAGCTACTCCGTGACTTCAGCTACTCCGTGACGCGTTAGCCACTCCGTGACTTTAGAATATTGTTTAAACCACCGTCGTCTACCGAGCAGCGATATATTTTCATACCATAGAGAGAAAATAAATGAAATAATCTATGTTATGAAATAAACCGATAAAAACTCGAAGAATAAATAACTGTATATTGATAAAAAAATTAATTGTTATTAATATTAATATTATTATTTTTATTTTTATGTATGAGTAAGACAATTAATCATTTTGATTTATATCAAACAATACATTTGTTAACGAATGTTTTCTCTGCTTTGTTCAATTATCTGTAAAATCGATAAGTAAAGGTATCAAACAAAGCTCGAATCGGGATTACTTGACGTCAGAACGAGGTGAGAATAACTAAAAATCTCCCTCCAAGAGTACCCGCCGCGAATTTGCTATGAAATCGGTCCTTCGTGTGGCACTGTTGCTTAGTGTTTACGAACACGAGCCTCATTAACATTAAGACACGCGTGCCTAATCCCGAGGCGTCGGACCTAAGTGGAACTTCTGTCGCAATTCAACTTTTTACAACTGCGATAAGCCATCCTAGTTTTTGGACACGAGAGTGTCGCAGCACGAAGGACTCGCCAGGCTTGTTCCTTGAACAATTGAATAGAAGTGTGGAATATGTCATGATTTTTTTTTCAGAATTTCGTTTAATTTTTTTTCAATTGCGTTTTTTTTTGGCCTGGGTAGACTGCAATAAAAGAAAGGGAAGAAGCAATCATTTCTCGGCCTCCGCAGCTATCGGTAAGGCATACCAGATCAGGCCGGCTGAATGTCACCCAAAACAGGGCCACATCTGATATCGCTAAGAGTCGTCCCAGCAGGTCACTCTGCTGTATCTGCGATCAGGAGCAAGTCGGGATATGACAGGGCATGCTGTTATAAGCTTCATATCATATTGCTCGCAACCGGTTCAGTTCAAGCAACAGCTAAGGCCTACCTGATCGCCTCAGCTAAGTTCACTTCAGCTAAGGCCTACCTGATCACTTCAGCTGAGTTCAGTCCAGCTAAGGCCTACCTGATGGCTTCAACCAAGTTCAGTTCAGCTAAGGCCTACCTGATCACTTCAACTAAGTTCAGTTCAGCTAAGGCCTACCTGATCACTTCAACCAAGTTCAGTTCAGCTAAGGCCTACCTGATCGCTTCAACCAAGTTCAGACCAGCTAAAGCCTACCTGATCGCTTCAACCAAGTTCAGTTCAGCTAAGGCCTACCTGATCGCTTCAGCTGAGTTCAGTCCAGCTAAGCCCTACCTGATCACTTCAACCAAGTTCAGTTCAGCTAGGGCCTACCTGATCGCTTCAACCAAGTTGAGACCAGCTAAGGCTAACCTGATCGCTTTAATTACGTTCAGTTCAGCTAAGGCCTACCTGATCGCTTCAACTAAGTTCAGTCTAGCTAAGGCTAACCTGATGACTTTAACTAAGTTCAGTTCAGCTAAGGCCTACCTGATCGCGCATGCCTCACCCGACTTGGCCTTGATCCCGGACACGTCAGGCAAACCTGATAGGGCAACCCCTGAGCCATCATTGAAGGCGCGACGAAATCAACGTCCCCATCGCAAATCGAACGGAGCTTCACCGTACGCCGTTAGGCTCGAGTTCCGGATTGTCCTGCGCAGGAGAAATCCATTCCGAGACATTGCGGTCTCGCCGGCCCAGGGGTTGATGTATGTCCGCGGTGCATGACCCTAATTAATAGGGAGTCCACGCGATGCAACTGTCCGGCCCACGTGAATTATACGTGCATACAGTGCGCGGCTATTCCAAGAGCGAGAGAAGGCGCAATCGCCCTGGCCAGGGCTGCCGGATAAAGCGAGACGTTCGCGTGTCTCGCACACGACGTCCGAAGACGCACACACAGGGGTGATAACTACAAGGGGCGGTGTGGGGGCGCATGTGTGAGAGAAGGGTCTGCCGAGTCACGATGTAAACACTGAGCACGTGGCCACGTGTAATTAGTTAAGTAGGCTGACCTATACGTTAAACCGAATGCATACGCGAATGTCGGTGGTCACCTTCGTGTGAGCGTACGTCAGGAAGCCACGAAACTCCCTCGACGTGTGCCTCAACCGTTTATTTCTCTGTTCTCTCTCGGCGCAACTGAAATTACTTTGCCTCGCGTCCCTACAGAGGGATTCAGAAAAAAAAATTCCATATCTATCAGAGTTGGGCAAAGTACCTCAAGTATTGAGTACCACGTACCAACGAGTGCTTCAAGTATCAATCACAAAGTACCCAAAAGTGCTTCAAGTATCAATCACAAAGTACCCAAAAGTGCTTCAAGTATAAATCACAAAGTACCCAAAAGTGCTTCAAGTATAAATCACAAAGTACCCAAAAGTACTTCAAGTATAAAGCACAAAGTACCCAAAAGTACTTCAAGTGTAAAGCACAAAGTACCCAAAAGTACTTCAAGTATAAATCACAAAATGTTCAAAAGTACTTCCAGTATGGAAAACGAAGTATCCAAAAGTACTTCAACTACTAGAACTAGAAAAAGTGCTTGCTCTCAAAAAGTCCTTGTACTCGGCACTTGAAGGGACGAAAGAGTACTCCGAGTGCCTAAAAAAAAGTAGCGCCCAACTCGGATATTTATTGTGAACGATAATGTATGTATTCGCGTCCATACGAGAAGCAGCGGAGAGCGTGTAACGAAAATTTGATAAGGTTCCCTCCTCGTTGCCGTGGCCGTATCTATAAATGGGCGCGAATTCGCCCCTTTTACCTTCGCCACGTCGCGCATTATCGGGACCGGGGATTTATGGCCGAATGATTTATCGCACGAGAGGAGACTCTACAAGGTGGTGTTACGGGTCGACTAGCGCATGTGTGTTTTTTTTTTTTTTGCAAAAACAAACGTTAAATTATGGCGAGATATCGAGAGACGCGGCAGCGTCCCGATGTCGAATAATCAAAAACAAAAAGAATTAAGACGCACGATTCCCGTCCAAGAATTAATTAGTCTCGCGTCTTACTGGGAAGCCAATTGAGTGGTACGATTTCTTTTTTATAACAGTTATTTAATTTATTTACGACAATCATTTAAATGATTTATTACCACGGATAGTAGGATATTTGTATTGACATTTTTTTCGAAAAATTCAAATTCGCGAGAAAACTGAACAAGGAAGCAAAAATTCATGTGCAATACGATTACTTGGCTCATATTGATTCCCATTTTTTTGGTGAAAATATTTTTCAGTTCTTTGGGTTGGGTTGGATTTTGGTTCAGGTTTGGGTTGGATTTTGGTTCAGGTTTGGGTTTGGATTTTGGTTTCAGTTTAGGTTTGGGTTTGGATTTTGGTTTGAGTTTGAGTTTGGGTTTGGGTTTGAGTTTGGGTTTGGGTTTGGGTTTGAGTTTGGATTTGGGTTTGGGTTTGAGTTTGGGTTTGGATTTGGGTTTGGTTCTGACTTTGGGTTAAGTTTGGATTTGGATTTGGGTTTGGGTTTGGGCTGGCTTGGATTGGGTTTTGGGTTATACACGACCGTTGCGTCGCAGCGTCACCGGTGTCGGTGATGCTTATTCGTGGAGTCGCGTGGCCGACGAGAGCCGGTTAACAAGCCGTCGAGGCAATTCGATTAGATGTAAACGAGAGTATCGCGCGTGTGCGAAAATCGCTTCGACATTCTCGTGTCGTACAGTGATACAGAGATATCGCGCTTAGCCGAGAATTTTGACGTCAACGCTCGTCGTGTCGAACCGGCGAACAAACACAGTCGCGTGTGTGGCCATTTCGAGCGATCGAAATCCATCGCGATGCGGTCTCTCCGCCGAGTCGAGCAAACTCTACCCGGTTTACTTGCGAAATCCTCCGACTCGGCGACTCCGCGTGCGCGAAGGTAAAGTGCAAACTGGCGAACGCTGCCCGATTCGCCGAAGCGGATCCTTAAGGAGGCGATCTCGCTGCGCATTACCAAAGAGTGCGATTCACGCGAATCTCAGAGAGGGTTTCGACGACTTTCTAATGGAATACAAACCCAAAAAATTCAATTATAGGATCAATTTTCCATAATAATAATTTCAAAATTTATTAACGAATTGGTAAAAAAAAATCATTGCTCAACTATCTTTTTCTTCTGGAATTTTTTTTTCTTTTGCTTCTTTCTTTTTGCATTTTCGAAAAAAATTGAATTGTAATGAATAAGAAAATTTTCAATTTGCAACATTGATTTTTTCATAACATTTTGAAATTATTTTCAAAAATTAATCTCCGTCAGATTTTTCGGATTTTCATTTCATTTTCGTTTCGGAGAATTGTCGACGTTCTCATTGAATTTCGCGGGAATCGCAATCTTTGGTAATACGCAGCGGGACGACCTCCTTAAAGGGTCATACTAATTGACCAATGGAAAGTCGAAGACTAACGACGCGTTATATTATAATCGCCGACGGAGTTGCACGCGCGCGGATGCTCGCGCTTATGGAAACCCGGGAGATACGCTATAGTTACGATTACTTGTGAATCACATTTTTTGCAGTACCATTTTTTACAATACGGACAATTGGCCGCGATTTAATACGCTCCTGCGAAGATTAATGCCAATTTTTTCTAAAGTTCGTCCTTGCAGCTCATTGGCGGTTTTTCGGGATTCTCAAACCGCGATATCTCGGTTTTCCGATGGGATATCAGCAAATCCGAGCCGAGCATTGTGTTCAGCGCGAAAAAATACACAAGATGAGATTTTTCGCGAATTTTCAGAGCCGTTTTTTCAACCCTTTAGCGCGCGACGAAAAATGGCAAAAAACCATCTCAAAGGGGGTTTTGAAATTTTTTTGAAAATTGGCAAATTCAAAAAAACAAAATTTTCTACGTATTTTCATGTATTTTTTCACGCTGAATACAAATCTGATAGTAATTATTGTCCACAGTTAAGGGAAATTCCAAAAATCACCAAAGGTGATTTTTTCATTTCCGGTTCGATTCGCGAAAAAATCGGAACTGAACCAATCGAGAACGTCAACGAAGCTCAATTTCTCACGATCGCACCGCGGCAACAGCTTAAAAAAAAAAAAATCGTAAAGCACTGAAAGCCCTAACTCGCGCCGGGGATGCTTTCGACAACGTAACGCTTCGTGTAATAAAAACGTTTCGAGAACTCCATCCGCGTAGTAACACGAATAGATCCCAGCGGATATAGAAAAACGTAATTATCGTTCATTTGCGACGGGCAATAAACCTGCTATCCTAAATATTGACTCTTCGTATTCGAGTCTCCGAAATAACGGATGACGAGAGCCGGATGGGAGTGCGGGGCGAAACGGCACACCGGGGCAAAATGGCACGAAATGGTAAAATATGGCACGAAATGGTCAAATATGGAAAATCGGGACAAAATGGGACGAGGTGAAATCTCATCGAAGTCGATTTTTTGGCTGTCCCATTTTGCCCCAACCCCACTGTGCCCCGTTCCCATTCTGTCGCGGTGTGCCGTTTCGCCCCGCTCTCCCCTAATCTTCGATCGTTCGACCTGGCTGTCCGTCTTCGGCATCGACGCATCGCGTGACCGAAACTTCGATCGTCCGACTAGAACGCCTTTATACTATTTATATTTCTCATAGAAAAAAAAAAAAAAAAAGAAAGGGGAAAAAAATAGATTGCTTGTATTTCGAACGATCGGTCAAATTTGTACATAAACGCGAGAATTCGGTGGCTCATATTTTTTTTTTTTTCGTTTATCGCTCTCATCGCGCGTTTCACACGTGAAATAAAAAAATCATACGTGTTTATACGGACACTCGAGAGAGTGGTGAGGGACGGAAGGCGCGAATGAAGTGCGTGCACGTCCGATTCATAATCGTCCCGCAGCCACGATTAATTATTGACCGCGCGCCTCTCGCTCGATGGAAACGGCAATTATCATGATAAACGAGAGAGCCGAACGCGACGAGGAACGATGCAATTTTTATCGCGAGATAACAACGCCATGTGTGCGGAAAAAATATATATAAAATAAAAAAAAAAAAAAACAATACGCTTCGACCTTCTATACACATGTCACCGATACGGAGAATTTTTTTTTTTCATTCGACGAAACACTGTTTGTCGATCGAAACTTTAGTGACAATTATTTCGTTTTAGAAGATGGTCTTGTTGCGATTCACAAAGAGTGCGCTGATTGCAATATTCTTGAACGAATATCTCGAACTCACGGCTGAATTCACGGAGTAGCTAAAGTCACGGAGTAACTCAAGTCACGGAGTGGCTGAAATCACGGAGTGGCTAAAGTCACGGAGTGGCTGAAATCACGGAGTGGCTGAAATCACGGAGTGGCTTAAGTCACGGAGTGGCTGAAATCACGGGAACGCTAAGGTCACGGAGTGACTAAAATCGCGGAAACACTAAAGTCACGGAGTGGCTGAAGTCACGGAGTAGCTAGTCACGAAGTAACTAAAGTCACGGAGTGGCTGAAATCACCGAGTGGCTAGTCACCGAATAGCTAAAGTCACGGAGGGGCTCAAATGCCGGGCGAATTAATATTGAGAGATATTTGGAATTATAGTGTTACTTTAAAGAAATTATTCTCACAGGATGACCGTGAGCCCTGAATATTTGTTAATTTAAAAAAAATCTATTTTCCATTTAATCCATCGGAAGCGAAGGGTCCGTGTCGGTCGTGAGCAGAAAAAGGAGTCGTTCGTACGATCGGGACGGACGTAAAAATACGAACTTCGCGGGGTTAACGACGAGTCCGAATAATTTATCCGCCGTTTCTTGAGCGCGCGCGCTTTCGCGTCGAGTCGCGAATTAACATATGTAAAAATTGCGCGTTCGCTCGCAAGAGCACGGCACGAGAAGAAAAGCGATCGATCGGTCGATTTCGATGTGTCGCCGCGACGAGGAACCCGCGGCCTCCGAACGGAACGTTCCCTTCTCGATCGACGTCCCTTTTTCGCCCCGAACCCCGCAAATTTCTCGTTCTTCATGAATTTAAAATACCTCGACCGCGCGCACTCGGGAATTCGTCTCGGCCCGAGAGCGTTTATTCGGGCATACGATCAATTCGGAACGAAGTTATTTGACACCAACCTGATCCTTCTCCACGAAGCCGATAAAGGCCGTTCTCTCGATCTCGATCGGCTGGCCGACCCGGTCGTAGAGGGCGATCACGAAGTGAAAGAAATTGCTCTTTCTCAGATTGCTCGGCGGCTGCTTCTCGAAGTGGGCCTTGCCGATGCCGACTCTGAAAACGAAATTCAACGAAACGACGGTTTTAGGCACAGTCAAGAATCCTCACGTCGATCGACCACATAGCAAAAAATTATTTGCCAACATTTCATGAATTGGCAGAAAAATATATACATTTTTCCAAATACATAAATTTATAAATATATAAATAAAGAAATAAAAATAATAATAATATAACAACAATTATTGTTTATGATAATAATAATTCATCACTCAAAATAATAATAATTTGATTTTATTATTATTGTTATTAAAAAAACATGAAAAGATTTTTTTTTCTTTAGTTCTCGTTTCTAGGTTTATGTTCCGCCCTAACGCGAGTGAGTCAACGTCCTTCAGCGGAACAGTAGTTTGGTAAGTGTCCAACGAATAGGCCCGGCGTTAGGACATTGGAAAGACAAACGAGGTCGCAAGGGTGCGCTTTCGGTGCGGCGGCCTACCAGACACGAGAGCTCAGGTGGTTACGAACGCCTTAAAATCCCATTACCGAGCTCATGCGCCGAGATTAGGACCGGACCCCGCCGGACTCTTTCGCGCACCGGCCACTTCCTTGACTAATGGTTACAGCCGAAAAAAATGTTCATTCGATTCAATGGAAATTCGCCGGGGACGGAGAAAGTTTTCTCAGAGCCGGGAAAAATATTTCTTCGACCCTGATGAATTTTAATGAGAAGAAAAGAAAATGACGAAGTTAGTAGGAGATTAGAAAAATGCGTGAGGAACAAACAAGATTTTTGTAGGACCAAAAAAAAAAATGTCATATTTCAAATTTTTTATGTAAAATATAATATACAATATATAAAGATATAATAAATAATTATGTAATATAATTATATGTTATATTATTTATAATTGGATATTATTATTTTTCATTATTCTTTATATTATATAATGGATATAATAGGGTAGAGCGGGGCAAAATGGTATTGGGGCAAAATGGCACACGAAAAAAAATCGACTTCGATAATATTTCTTGTCCCATTTCGTCCCGATTCTATCATACAAAAGTACTGTATTTTGCCTTTTTATACCATTTTGCCCCGGTATGCCGTTTTGCCCCGCTCTCCCTTGAGGCGAGAACTTCGATCGAAATCCGTCGTACGAAAATCCTCGTCAAAACCCGGCCAGGTCCCAAAGTCCAGAAAAAATTCGACCCCTCAGGCCCGACTCTCGGATTCCTCCGAATTTCTCCACAAGAGCGATAAAAAAAATAAAAAAAAAGAAAAAAGTCAGCAGCAAAATTTCGCGAGTAACCGACGCAACCCCGTCGTTTCGGGGCTGCTCACTCCGCGCGGAAGATGAATTTTTAAAGCTGTGCATACTTTAGAGCCGCGAGAACGAGAACGAGCAACGAAGTGGTCGCGAGCTTTTTTTTCCTCGTCGTTCATCCGCTCGGCTCCTGAATGGAATCGGGGGACGGGGGAGTGGGTTGGAGAGGTGAGGGTTAAAAATTACGAGACGCTACGACGCTCCGTGCGTCGGCGAGGATGGGCCAGCGTTGCCGGGGCCGTTTGGGGAAAGCCGAAGAACAACGCGACGGGGTGACCGATCGGAGGGCCGAAAGTGCGACGCAGAAGGGACGTCGCGGAAACTCTTCTTCTCTCGATCCTCCGGGAAAGAAGCGTCGATTTCGCCTCCCTCGAGCGAGGCGACCGCAGTTAATTATTCAGGATGTCGGCTTAATTGCGGCGGAAAAAAAAAAAAAAAAAAAAGAAAAAGGGTAAAGAAACACAAAGGCGCGATGGCGAGAAAATCGCGGAGGACTTCGGTCGGGAAATACTTGTCCGAAGCGTTTTTCTCGCGCTTTCTCTCGTCCCGAACCGGCGCAAGCTTTTCCGATCCTCGTCGCGGTGAAGAAAATCTTCGAGCATTTCGGCCGAGACTTTTCGCGGCTTTTGACTGGAGGCGCGAAGGCTCGACGGCCGGGACGGAGAACCGAGCGAAGGACACGGCAGTCGCCGAAATTCTCTCCTGGGACGAGTCCCAAACTTGTCCCAACGCTGTTTCCTGACAACTTGAGATATTGTCGCGGGAATTGTTTCGCGATCGTGGAATCGCCTTCGTGAGCTTTTCCCTCGCTCTTCCGGGAGCCTCGTCGGCGTCGCGCGCCCCCAAGGTCCGGCGCAATCCGGCCAAACGTCGGGTTTAAGGTAGTCCAAGCGTACGCATTTTCCAAAGTTTTCATTTTGCATAAGTTCGAGGAAATTGAGAGGAATTGGGAATTGAAGTGCAAACACTTCTCGACGGTCTGAAAATCGGAAAAAAATCATGCCCTCTAAAGGTACTGAAAAGATTACTTTCGCGTTATAACAATTCCAAATTGTTATTAACAAATTGATGAAACGAAAAATCGTTCAGAAGTTTCCCGGCGAAACTACTTTTTTTCATAAAAATAATTCTATTATTTTTCTGAATACGAATGAAATTTTCCAAATTTTTCAGCGATTCAACTTTTTTTAATCATATTAATGAAAAAGGCCCGGTAATCTTTTTAAATATAAAATATATCAAAAATTGTATTTATCAAGTAAATTATATATATTTTATACTTTTCCTTGTTCCATTTCGTCCTAATTCTATTTCATCACCATTTCATACCATTTTGCCCCGGGATGCCGTTTTGCCCCACTTTATCCTATTTCTATCTTATTATTATGTCGAAGTTTGCGCGGATTCTCATAAGAAAATTAATAAAGTCCCCGCAAAGCCGAAAAGACTGGAACGAACCTGAACTCCTCCTACTGACCTTGAATATTAAAAAAAAAAAAAAAAAACAACCCCTCATTACATTCCGCGAATTGTATTTCCATCGGATTACCTGTTATGCCAGCGAGCCGTGTGAGTATTTTCGGATTGCGCTGGTAACGCCGCTTGTCCATTTTGCCCCGATATGCCGTTTTGCCCCACTTTCCCCTATTTCTATCTTATTATTATATGTTAGCTTGCGTGGATTCTCATAAGAAAATTAATAAAGGCCCTTGGAAAGACTGGAACGACCCTGAACTAATTTTCCTCCTACTGACCTTGAATATTAAAAAAAAAGAAAAAAAAAAAAACAACCCCTCATTACATTCCGCGAATTGTATTTCCATCGGATTACCTGTTATGCCAGCGAGCCGTGTGAGTATTTTCGGATTGCGCCGGTAACGCCGCTTGTCCATTTTGCCCCGATATGCCGTTTTGCCCCACTTTCCCCTATTTCTATCTTATTATTATATGTTAGCTTGCGTGGATTCTCATAAGAAAATTAATAAAGGCCCTTGGAAAGACTGGAACGACCCTGAACTAATTTTCCTCCTACTGACCTTGAATATTAAAAAAAAAGAAAAAAAAAAAAAAAAACCCCTCATTACATTCCGCGAATTGTATTTCCATCGGATTACCTGTTATGCCAGCGAGCCGTGTGAGTATTTTCGGATTGGGCCGGTAACGCCGCTTGTCCATTTTGCCCCGATATGCCGTTTTGCCCCACTTTCCCCTATTTCTATCTTATTATTATATGTTAGCTTGCGTGGATTCTCATAAGAAAATGAATAAAGGGCCTTGGAAAGACTGGAACGACCCTGAACTAATTTTCCTCCTACTGACCTTGAATATTAAAAAAAAAGAAAAAAAAAAAACGACCCCTCATTACATTCCGCGAATTGTATTTCCATCGGATTACCTGTTATGCCAGCGTGCCGTGTGGGTATTTTCGGATTGGGCCGGTAACGCCGCTTGTCCATTTTGCCCCGATATGCCGTTTTGCCCCACTTTCCCCTATTTCTATCTTATTATTATATGTTAGCTTGCGTGGATTCTCATAAGAAAATTAATAAAGGCCCTTGGAAAGACTGGAACGACCCTGAACTAATTTTCCTCCTACTGACCTTGAATATTAAAAAAAAAGAAAAAAAAAAAACAACCCCTCATTACATTCCGCGAATTGTATTTCCATCGGATTACCTGTTATGCCAGCGTGCCGTGTGAGTATTTTCGGATTGGGCCGGTAACGCCGCTTGTCCATTTTGCCCCGATATGCCGTTTTGCCCCACTTTCCCCTATTTCTATCTTATTATTATATGTTAGCTTGCGTGGATTCTCATAAGAAAATGAATAAAGGCCCTTGGAAAGACTGGAACGACCCTGAACTAATTTTCCTCCTACTGACCTTGAATATTAAAAAAAAAGAAAAAAAAAAAAAAACAACCCCTCATTACATTCCGCGAATTGTATTTCCATCGGATTACCTGTTATGCCAGCGTGCCGTGTGGGTATTTTCGGATTGCGCCGGTAACGCCGCTTGTCGCGCGTACGGCCGGGCGATATCGTTCTCTGGAGAATAATATCCGCGCATGTATTAGTGCGCCGTATAACGTATCGCTTTCAATTCGAGCTCGGCGCCGAGTGGGATGCGAGCGGTGGCCGCGCGCTCGCGAGAGCGAGCAAGAGACGAGCTTCGCCCGTGACGTTCGGCGGTTAAAAATCCGCCGAGCATAGAAATTGCATTATCGCGGGGGCGTGCGGCGACGATAAACCAAAGCCGCAGTCGCGGGCGATCGGGGCGCGGGGCGGGAGGGGGTCGGGTATAAAATCGGCAGCGGGTTTTCCGAGTGCGGAGATAGAGTCGAGAGAGCGGAGCGGAGTCGTCGAATGGGGGAGGGTCGGTTTGGCTGGTCGCGAGCCTCTCCGAGCGGAAAACTGAATCGACTGGCTCGAAAATGAATAGCGGCAGTTTTGCAGCACATTTGCGAAATAAATGATGGTATCGGCGGTGCGTTTGTCACGCCAGCGGGGAGGCCGGCCGGGATGCGCCGCTCTCGAGGCTCCGGAACCCTCCCCGATCGGTGGCCACCCTTTGGCGCGGATGTGTGCGGGCTCGCCGGCAGCGTCGGCCCTGCAGTAACGCGGGAACGGGCTGGCGGGGGTGGCTGAAGGGGCAGTTCGGCGGGCTCGAAGAGCCAAAGGCTGGAAGCTGCCGATGCGAGCCAGGGTGAACGGGGGGGAGGATCGTGCGCGAACAAACGGCGGTAAGCTGCAAGGGAGGAGAGAGAGAGAAGGGTCCTGAAGGGATGGGGGTGATGTAGTGCCCGTGTCGATAATTATCGGTGGCTGATTAACCGGCCGCTGGTTCGCGCCCCATAACTCTCGACGTCCGATTATTTTGCACCGTTTGCCATGCACCAATTCCTATAACGTAACATGGTTACCCACGAGCTCGGACGGAGAGCGGGCCAACACGGCCGTGAGTGTATCCCGGCGAACGTAGCCGAGCTCCCTCCCTCCCTGCTGTGTATTGTCGCATTAGCGAGAGAGCGCTTGTACTCCGGTACGAGCATCCCGTTTAGCGACCCTCCTCCCTCAACCCCGTCGCAGCCGTCTCGTTATCGACGAGGATCGGTGGAGATGATAAATTTCATATTAGGGACTCTTTTTATTCCTTTTTTCCGCAAGGTCAAATCGTTTTCGCGGGATCGGGGAAGAGTGAAATAACGAATGCTCGGATTTTTTAGTCATTCGAAAATTCGATTTTTTTTTTTTTTTTTTTTTTCAATTTTTTTTTTTTTTTTTTCTAAATGTTAGGGGTCGCGGTGAGAGGTCTGAGCAAAAATTGTGGTTGCCTCTCCATCGGGTCCTGCTGAGGCCTGGCCAGGGCTGCCTGATCTCGAAAGCCTGATTTAGCCCTGTCAAGGACCCGGTAAGACACAAATGGGCCTGATGGGATGACCCCGTTCTTTAATAAGCCGGACATGATGCTGGACCGATCAAGCACAACCAAGGGTGCCCGAAAAAATAACCCCAAATTTTAGCGAGACTAATCTGATTATAATCAATCATAATCTAACGATAAATAACAATACCGATACTAATTATTATTGTTATTATTAATGTTTTATATTCAATAAAGGATCATCTGTTAATTGAATAATAATAAACTTATTAAATATTATTGTATATGACAATTATTATTGTAACAATAATTATCGTTATTATTTATTAATTTTATTTATTTTATTATTTACGTGAATTCATTGCTAAAAAAATGTCGTTCGTACTTTTTACTCGCCTCAAAGTAACGTTTTGCAGAGACCAAAAAATCGAAAAAATCGCAAAGCAACTTTTTTCTTATGAATTGCGATTATTTGTCGAATCGAATGATTATGAATTCAGAATTTCGTGCTTGTCTCCAGAATTCCGTTTGCCTTCGTTTGTTTGTCTGAATTTTTTATTTTTCAAAAAACCGAATTTTAAACATTTTAACGAAATTCTCGCGAGCCTCGGAGTCTTCACTCTCGAATTCTCGTTTCAATTAATGCGCAACATCGTTCGCGATATTAATAGAGAGGTTAATTTAATTTACACCCGGATACAGTGCGAATTCGTTCGGTTGTAAGTTTAATTGGATCTACTTCCATAAACTCAAAAAAACAAATTTATTTGGGTCAACGAAATGTGCGGTTGAATAATTTATAATTAAATAATAATAATCAAGAGACGCGGTAGCGTCTAGACGCCAAGTACTGAAAAAAAAGTTTTTTTTAGGTTAATAATGAATACTTCAAAAATAATTAACTTTTCGAAGAGCTCTTCGCGTTAAACAACCGACGAATATTTCAGGCAAATTAATTTTTTATCAACGAAATATTTAGTTGCACGTATCGAAACGCACACTTTGTTGACCGAACTAAATTTTGCACCAATTTTTTTTTTTTTTTTATTCGTAAATTGATTATATCAAATTTAAAAAAAATCATCTTCCTCTTCACCATATTCAAGAGCAACGAATACACGCTCGAAAGGACAGAATCTTCGCCAGCCTTACAAGCCAAACGCGAGCCCTTTCGTTCGCGTTCGCAGCGCGCCGAGCCGAGAGCCGTCGGTGCGAGGCAAAATGGAGAGGCGCGCACGTTGCGCGAGGGTGTGGGCGGAGTCGGACGAGTGCGGAGGGGTTCGCGGCGGTGCGGGGGGCGCCGGAACGATTCGGCGGCTGCGAGAGAGCCGGAGAGGCAATTTAGCAGCCCGGAATAATTATAATCACGCGGCGAGAGAGCACTTCCCGCCAATATTCCTCTATTAAGCGGCTATTTTTCGCGCCATTTCGTTCTTCCCCTTCGCCGCGGTGCTCGCGGACCGTCGGATCCGCCGAAACGCGAAATTCTCTCCTAGTTACAGCTTCCGGAACGTTCTCGCACATCCGATCGAGCCCATTCCGCTCTCTCTCTTTCGATACTTCGCCCAGTGGCCGAATTGCGCTCGCGTCCTCGCGCAACGCCCGCAGACGCGGCCTGCGAGAGTCAGAGGGGCAAAATGGCCCACCGGGGGGGCACGAATGGCACGAAATGGCAACACAGTTCCCCGTATGATGGAATGCGGGCCAACCGCGACCAGGAAAGTTCCATCGGAGTCGATTTTTCCCCCGTGCCATTTTGCCCCATCCAAAATGGGGCAAAATGGTATGTGCCATTTTGCCCCACTGGGCCGTTTTGCCCCGCTCTCGCCTAACCCATAGAACTCGACGACCGGGCTATACGGGGCTGTTTGCAGTTTCGCCGTAATCCTCCCCCGGACGCCTCGCCGCCCTTCGCCGCCCTTTCCCTCTCGCCGCCGACACCCACTGCCGAGGTGATAATTACATGCTCGATCCGCGTTTATCGCGTAATTTGCCGCGCGCCCGGTTTTCATAGACGATAACGATGCTCGAACGGCGGACACCGCGAGCACTCGCCCCGAGCCCGTCGCAACCCCGAAACGCACCGAAACGACGACGACGGCGAAACAACCGCCGAGGTAACGAGAACCTTCGGCCCTTTCGGCTGCCGTTCGACGCTCTCTTCCGCATTCTCGATGGCCCTCGTTTCCACCGCTTTTCGGCGGTCGCGCGAACCCCGCGATAGACGCCCGATTGAAACTTATGGCTTATCGAAAGAAAAAAATTGAAATTTCCGGTCAACGATGTGCGATTTTGTTTTTTGCAACGAGATAGAATCGCCGTTCGCAGTTTTTTTTTTTTTCGTTTCTTCGGTAATTTCGAAATTTTTGGTTTCACGCGAGAAAGAAAAAGCTTTCGGAGTCTCGGCGGAAATGCGGAATGCTTCGAAATTTTACTTGGCGGTTCTTCGATTGTTGCGAAAAATCGACGATTTACCCTGGATTTTTCAAACCCTCATTTCATTATATTATGCAAATAAAAAATTATTATTATTACTATCGTTGTTGTTGTTGTTAATTGTTTTTGTCTATTTTTATTTGTTCAATTCTTTCGCAAATGAATGATAAAAATATAATTATATCGAGGGAATTTGCGACGGAGACCGAATTTTTTTTTTTTTTTTTCGTAAAACATAAATTTTCGTTTTTACACACACTTAAAAAAAAAAACAAAAAACAACACCCGAATCGGCACTCGCAGGGATCGAATACAATCGTGCGGTTCTTCGAAACGAATGCTCGATCAGATCGTCCGCGACGCATTGATCGATCGAAAAGATCATTAGGTACGATTAATTTTTTTTTTTTTTTTTTCTTTCTCGGTACCCACCGCGAGTGGAACGGGAGCGGCGCAACGCGACGTATCTCCGATAGCGATGAAAATCGAAAAGCCGCAACCGATATCACTCGCGAAATTGGTCAACGACGTTAACAATGCATGGAAGGTATCGGGGATTTATACGGTGCGCGCGCGGAAAATTCGCGGGCCATCGATGCCATTAGCTTTTTCTGGGTTGGGTCGGGGGAGGGGCTGGAATATCGTGTGTGCAACATCCGAGGCGGCGGCACGGGGCGCGCGACGCGTCGCCATTTACGCGTCCTGAATTATGCCCGAGAGCACGCGCTCATCCGAGTCCCGGCAAACTCGTGCATGAGTAACCCACACATATATATCTATGTACATAATGTATGTCATATATGTATATATATATGACTAACCCAACCATGAGCATAAACATATATTTAACATATACTCTATACATACATATACATGTATATGTATACATATATACTATATCTTATATATATGATATAATATATAATTAATTAATTATTGATAAATAATATTAATAATTATTATTATTGTGTATATATAATTATATATTTTATATATATAGTATATAATTATATATAGGATATGTATACACTTATGTATATAAATATGTGTTATGGAGCGAGATGGAATATGCACGGTATGAGGGGCACGTATAAAGCAATCGGGAAAGAGCGGAATTACGATAAATCCGCGGGTAATGCACGACGGGAGGGTCGGCATTAGTTATCGCGAGTCTCGCCTCACGGAAAAGCCTCGACTCTCAATGTTTCACGGTTGTTCGACGCGACCCCCGGAAAATAGCCCAACTGCCCTCATAATCGCCGAATTTATAATTTATTTCGTCGGATAATTAGCCGTTCGCAATGCACTCGATTGTATCGCGCGATTCGATGAAAACGAACGGGCTCGAACGTAAGTTGAAAATTTTACGAAAATTTACGGTTTTTCGATTTTCTCGAAAAATCGATGGTTTAGCTGTTTTTTTAATTTTACAAAATTCTATTCAAATAAAAAAAACATTATTATTATTATTATTAATTGTTGTTATTTGTTTTATATAATTTTTTTCATGAATAAATTTGAAAAATTGAATTATATCGAGTGAATATATATAACTGTATATTATTACTTAACAGTATTAAATTTTACTAGTAATTTTATTGGTATATTAAATTTTACAAAACTTTGCCGTTTTTCAATTTTTTCGAAAAATCGATTATTTTCCTTGGATTTTTCGAACTCCGATTTGAATATATCATTCCAATAAAAAACGTTATTATTATTATTATCATTACTATTAATTGTTTTTTTTTTTTTTTTTTTTCTTTGCTCTGGGATATGACTATAACTTATATATTATTACTACTCCGTTGGCGCTTACCAATTTACTGGAGAAAGCGAAAACGGGAGGGAGAGAAAAGGGTGTGAAAAACAATGCGGAACGACTTTACGCTCGTTGTTTCATTCGCCGCGGTTCGCGAAGTTTTCGGGGGGCGGCGAGAGTGTGTGGCTTTCGGAAAAAGTCCGCGAAACGTTTATGCCACGGTTAGTCGAGAGTTTTATAACAGCTTTCGGGGGCGACGCTGGGAGAGCTGAGCCGAGCCGAGCTTCGCAAGGGCGCGACAAACGACGAGATGAGACTTCGAGAACTTTGCGTGGAGAGCGCGCGAGTGTGAGAAATTCGGGCTCTCGCAGTCGCGGCTTTCACGCCTTCTCTCGCTCTTTCGCCCCGATGAAAACCGACGCATCTCGCTCCGATGCTCCTCGCCTCGGAGAAGGAAACTTTTTTCGAGGCAAAAAAAATCTGGGCTCCAAAGAAGCGGGAATGTGAGGGTGTTTTTTTTTTTTTTTTTTTTTTTTTTTTTTTTTCTCGAAGGCAAGCCGAGATTGGTCGTAAGCGCGACGAGGACAATCTCTTTTATAACGCTAACCTTTGCTTTTCAACTCGCGAAAAAGTTTCCGAGCGTAATGCGCGATAAAACTATTTAGGCCAAATATAATACGAGACCTCGCTCGAGTCCCGACATCGAATAATTTATTCGATTCAAGGTATTCGCAAAAAAAAAATTTCATTATTATTCTTATCCTTCCACTATTTGAATTTTTCATCCCAGAGTTACCATAATTTTCCGTCAATTATTACGATTTTTCGATTTTTTTTTTTTTTCTAACAATCATCTTCGTTTCCTTCGGCCATTTCAATTTTTTATCGCCGAATTTTTCGCATCTCTTCGTTTTTGAGATTTTTTGACAATTTTTTTAGAATAATCGTTTTTGCCTTTTTTTTATAAAAAATGTTAACCGATTTTTTTTTTATGCCGTCGATTCACGAGAGCGGAGAAGGTCGACGAGAGCGTCTCGCGCAGCGGCGAGCGAAGGGCGCTAAAATTCTCAATTACATTAATTCGATTCCGGCCTCGGTGGTGCCGGGCGTGTCGCGATATACCCTGTGCGAGGGTGGGAGGGGGGCAGCGAGGGGACGAGTTAGTTAAAGGGAACCGCTATTGGATTAAAGGACCGTGGAGCTCGGCGCACACCACCTCTCAGCCGTGGGTAGGTTTACCTTCGGGCTCGCTCTCGGGCGTCCCGCCGCTCTATCGTTCGCTCAACCGCTCTCGCGTATCTGCACCTTCCGTCGTTTGCACGTCGTACAAATCCGTTAAGCGTGGCTGCAATAAACCGCGGGTTTATTGTTCGCCAGCGTGACTTCGTGTTACGTATGTACGGCATATACGCGTATGTATACATGGACGTGTCCACATACGTGCGTATGTGCTTTCCACCACGTACGCGGTACGTGTGGAGCTTTCGACGTCGTCATACCGACGAGCGCTATCACTCAACGAGACAGAGCACTCGCGACGTTTCGACTCCGCCGATTTTTTTCCCTTTTTCGAGCACCGATTAGGCTCGTCGATGAATGAAAAACGTTGCGAAACTAGCCTGTGGGAAGCTACAATAGTGTTGGGGCATTTTGTTTCGATTTGATGAAGGAGAGACGAAAAAAACCATTTCAAGATCCGACCGAGCGTCCAGCGACGTCGTTCCGACGGCGGGCGATTCGGCGTTTCGTCGGGCCTATGCCCAGTTAGTTTTCGTCCCAGCGCTGGGAAAAGCCTGGGTTGTCCCAGAAGTTTCCCAAGCGCTGGGTGGTAGCGCCGGATCAAGAGAACTCCACCTGGGTCATCACAGATCAATGAGTACCAGGGCAAAAGCTGTATCTACTCGGTGTACCCGAGTACTCCAGTTCCTGGGCTGGGTCTAAACGGTCATCATAGCTAGCTTGTCCCAGCTAAGTCACGTAACTTTTTCGATTGCTGTACTTGCCTACACCAAGCATCTACTCGTTACCCTTGTCCAGCTCTGATTAGTACACGGAAGTCATAGATCAATGAGGACCGGGGCAAAAGCTCTAACTACTTGGTGTACTCAAGTGCTCAAGTTCCTGGGCTGGGTCTATACGTATTCATAGCTAGCTTGTCTAAGCCAAGTAAATCAGGAACCTCTTTCGACTGCTCTACCCGCCTACACCAAGCAGGTATTCGCAGCTCTTGTCCAGCTCTGATGATTACACGGAAGTCATAGATCAATGAGGACCAGGACAAAAGCTCTACCTACTTGGTGTTCAAGTGCTCAAGTCCCTGGGCTGGGTCTATACGGTAATCATAGATAGCTCGTCAGAACCAAGTCACGTAACTCTTTCGATTACTTGCCTACACCAAGCAGGTACTCGTTACCCTTGTCCAGCTCTGATGAGTACACGGAAGTCATAGATCAATGAGGACCAGGACAAAAGCTGTATCTACTTGGTGTACTCGAGTACTCCAGTCCCTGGGCTGGGTCTTTACGTTAATCATAGCTAACTTGTCCCAGCCAAGTCACGTAACTCTTTCGATTGCTGTACTTGCCTACACCAAGCAGGCACTCGCAGCTCTTGTCCAGCTCTGATGAGTACACGGAAGTTAGGGACTTCTACTTACGATGCATTGTCGGCGAGCGCGGGCTGGGGCCAGGCACGTGGCACCGGTTCCTCCTTGAGTATCTGCCGCATGTCCTGGGGCGCGAAAACCAGCGGCGCCCGCGGATGATGATGTGGCGGCGGTGGCGGCGGAGCGACGCTAGCACCGTACAACTTCCTTCCCCAGTGTCCCTCCAGCTCGACGGGACTTCCGCCACCGCCGGTGGCACCCGCACCGCCGCCCGCGCCAAGTCCCAGCCATGGTGACCCCCCAGCACCCACGATAGTGGAGCTGGGCAGGAGACCGCTCCACTCGTCGGAACGCGTGGTTAGGCCGTAAGGACCCTCCTGGGGCAACAGGCTTCGTCCTTCGGGCCTCTGCTGCCACCGGCAAACCACTCCGCCCTTATCGTCTCCCACTATTGCTTCGCGGCCGATGCGACGGTACGGACACGCGCGTCAATCGACATTTGCCGATTGCCCAATTATGGTCGCGAACCAACGTCGAGGCGCTCGCCAGAGCCGGGCACCGTTTCCTCAGCTCCTGACACCTGGCGGAACCTGGGATTATTCTCAGCCCCCAAGGTCAAGCATGTATCGGACACGCTATCGGTAAACCCGCTCCTCGTCCCCGATGCACCGACGAAGAGGAAATTCGAGAATCACGAGAAAACACAAACCAAAACGAACCGCGCACTTTCGCAAGAGTCTAAGACCGGCACTGAGTTCTCGCGACACTTCCGCAAGAGATCGGTCCTCGAGATTGAAGCTTCTCGGAATCGCCGATCACAATCGGGGTCCGGATCGAGGATTGTTCGAGACCCGACGAACCTTCGAGTCGCGCACCCGTTCCGAAGAACCCTTCCGGAATCCTTCAGCGCACCATCGTCAGTCGCGACGACGATGGAGAACCGATTCGAACGGAAAGAAGACGAAAACAAAACGGCGGGAAAGCAAGCGCGCCGCGAAGGTCGCGAAGCACAGAAAAGCACACCGCACAATTTCACTCGGTCGTTCTTCGTCGCGTTCCCGCGAGATTGCCTTCTCCGTCTCTCGCCGCGGAGCCCCTCGATGATCTTCGGCGCGAAGATTTCGTCGAAGTGACACCCTCGAGTGTCGGCGTTTAGCGTTCAGCTGGGACGGGTTGGCGGCCGTCACCGGGCCGAAGCTCCTACGTGGGCTTGTCCTCGTCTCGCGGCCCGACGCGCTAAACCGGATGATGGTCGGATCGATTGCGAACGACGAAGACGCGATGGCTATGATCGAGGAGAGTGATTTCTGGTGGCCAGGAGGCGAGGTCCTGCGAAGTCCCCAGCCGCGCGTTGCTTCCCGTTACGGCGCCGCTTGTCGAATGTGTCACGGCCAGCGAGGACGGCGTGCACGGTGTCCCACGGGGTCGGGAATCCGCTCGACGGGCGTGGCCGTGGCGACTTACGCGCAGCGAGCGAGTGCCGCGCCGCGCCTGACCGGTCACGTCCACCGCGCGCTCGACCAATGGCGCGCCGCCCGCTCGGCCAATGGCGCGCGTGGGTCGTCGCTCGGTCCACGCCCAGGCCTGACGTCAAGGCACGGTGGCGCCGGCACGGCCGCGGCGCGAGACTATCATTACGGCTACTGCCGCTCGCGCGTTAGGACGCTACGCGCTCGCGCTCCCGAAAAATCATCGCGTTCGTGCGACGCACCTCGCGCCGAGCATGAACGTTCTCGCCTTTCTCTCGTAGTCGTCGATGTACTTCTAGACGCATCGTTCTTCATAGAAATAAAAATTTTATCGAGGATTTATCGGTCAATTCGATACACTTCTCGATACGAGTTGCAATTAGAGTGTCGGAAAAAGAATTTACGATGACGAGAAACTTAAAAAAAAAAATTTCGTCGGGATAAATTTGAGGTTTAAAAAAAAATTGCCGCGTATATAAGTCAATTTTTATTTGTATTATTTATTATATTGTTTTTATTATTTATAACAGATACTGCGAGGCGTGGAAACGAGACATGTTTTTTATGATGCGAATTAAATTTGCACCTCGGTTTCGCATTTGTCGATGTTCGCTCTACCGAAAGTTCTTTCCTCGATTGCGGCTCTCCTCGTGGAGAAAGCTATGTTTTCGCGAGAAAGATAAAATTAAATAATGATTCACCTTTTTATTGTCAACGTGCTAGAAATTTAATTGAAGAATCGCGTCGATTCAATGAAAAAAAATAAACTCCAAATAATCTGATGGTAACTTAATGGCCAAATTTTTCGTTAATGTTCGTTTTTTCAAAAGCGGAAATGGCACTCTTGAAACCTCGAGCGGATTTCGTCCGATTCTTTTTTGCTCCTTAATCATAGTTCACTCTGTGGGTAAGCGAATGAATGAATGCTTGCGTATATTTTGTTTACAAAAATGAAGCAACCGTTCCGTACAGAATCGTTCGTAGATCGACTAGCGCTTGGATGTTGCCTCGCGCTTATACGGCAGCAACTCGTCCGTCGTCCGCGCTCCGACGTGTCCAGCGCTCGGTGGAAGAAACGGATTTACGACGTTTTCTGCCGTGCTCTCTATTCGGTGCGCCTTTTTTCGATCGCTCGAGAGCTCGGTGACAGACGCGCGATCCGTCAACGAGTGTCTTCGACGGCGAACCGCGGCGGACAGCCGTCCACTCGAGTGCGCTGCGAATCGGACGCGCCACGGCGAGGGGCAGGTGCGTCACGTATCGCGAAGAAACACCTCACTCGTCGTACCGAGCAGCACCTAGATCGTTCGACTTTTTTGCCACGGCGTAATCAGGTACTGGGAACTCCGCTGATCTCTCCCTCAGGACTCCCGCGCCGGGCTGTTCAGCGCGCGTGGACCACCCGGCTGGCTTTACCGCAACGGACGATCCCGGATGGCCGCGAATCCTTGCACTTGTTCTTCGATAGAGCCCGCGCAACCTGCCGAGTGGACAATTTTGTCAGGGTTGCGTATCGGGTTTGAGGCTGGCCTGAAACCCCAATCGGGTTCTGTGTAAGGATCGGCCGGAAACTTCGCGGGAGAGATGATGGTCGGTGATGCGACGGGCAGGTCCGGAAATAATGATAGAAAATATGGTGAGCCCGGGATTCGAACCCGGGTCGTCCAGGTGGTAATCAAGAGCGCTAACCACTGGGCTAAGCCACCCAAATGTTTCAAGCATTCGTGTTGTCCACTTGTATGCAAAGCTGGACCCGTCCGTCACACACCGTTACACCTGATAGCCTTATCAGACCATGATCAGTATTGTAACGCAGTTGCCGCATCAGATAAGTGTTATAAAGTTGTTATAAAAATGTATAAAGCTACTATATTAAGGCACATTAAGCGTGTTGATAGCCATGACCCGTTTTCACACGATTAAAAGGTTCTGAAGTATAAAACACGCAAACTGTATAACCATAACACGATTAAGTGAGTGATTTCGGCGCATTTCAGAGATGAACCAAAGAAAATAGTTAAAATGAAAAAAACCATTTGCAAACCATTATTTGATGACAAGAAAAAAATCATACGAGCCAAGTAAGCTTGACAAATATAAACTTTCCTCGTCCTTTCCTTCGATGCACCTGTATTTGTTTGTGTTCTAAGGACTGACGAGTTTTTATTCATTTTTTCCAAGTTCACTTAACTCGTGTGATTTTTCTGATTTGTTAATTATCCAATAATTGATTGTCTCGATTTCACGAAAACACGATTTCGCTTCGACGCAACCACGACTTCTCATCGAAAACGTACCGGAAGTGCGTTTTGTATAAAATTGTGCTGTTTTTGTAAAAAATTCGTTTCTGACCTTCGTACATCGAGTTTGAACGGTGTCGACGACGAAATCGGACCATTTTTCGATTTCACGAAAACACGATTTCGCTTCGACGCAACCACGACTTCTCATCGAAAATGCACCGGAAGTGCGTTTTTTTTCATGAAATTTTGCTGTTTCCATCGAATTTTCGTTTCTGACCTTTGTACATCGACTTTGAACAGAGTCGACGACGAAATCGGACGATTTCTCGATTTCACGAAAACACGATTTCGCTTCGACGCAACCACGACTTCTCATCGAAAATGCACCGGAAGTGCGTTTTTTTTTCATGAAATTTTGCTGTTTCCATCGAATTTTCGTTTCTGACCTTTGTACATCGACTTTGAACAGAGTCGACGACAAGAATAGTATAAAAAAAAAATTACCACGATTACTCGATCGACTTACCATGGTGAAGAATTGCCTCGAACGTGCTTTAACCCTCCCTATCGATTGTACCTACCTCTGGACCTGACACGCTACCTGCTATGCTCTAACTTCACTTCGCATTTCTTCGATTCATATCTCACATAAATCCATTGCACTTCATAGATGTTCAAACCTTCGAAATATAATAATAATTATTAATTCAATTAAAATTGATAATTTTTTATTATTATTATTACTATATTTACAAAGATAATAATAATCATTATTCGATATCCGACCACTCGACGTCGATTGCTCTTCAGGCGGATCGTGAGCTTAAATTTTTTACTAGAATCGGAAAAAATCCACTGGCTCGCCGCGGTCTCACCGACCGGGCACGACGTTCCAGCGCTTCCGGCTGCATCTCGGGCTGAACTTCGCAAAAGTGCCGAATGCGTACTCCAAGTCGGGTGACCTCGATGCTCCGCAGGGACCGCCGCGGTATCAGGAACCGAGAAATTAGTTCCGTCTACAGACGGTTCTTTTTCCTTCACGACGTCGGGCGCGCAGTCTCCGTGCGATCTCAATAAAAATGCTAAAAGAGCGGACGCGGAGCGCACGGCCGATAAATCTCTCGGGTGACTCGGCGGGACCGAAAAAAGTAATTATAGAATTTGTTTGAATAAATTTATGGCGTCGAGTGTTCGCGGTGCCTGCAGATCGAGAATTTCCCGAAACGCCGAAGGAAAAAGAAAGGCGGCGCATCAGTGACTATCAGCGGCGTCAAAAGTTCGCCGCTTTCGGGGGATTAGTGTGATAAGTCCTTATCGCAATTTTACGAGGGAGCGCCGAGCGGGAGAACCCCTGAACGGAGAGGGTTCGCTTCCGAGTCTATCAAGTGGAGATAATGCGTTCTGCGCCGGGTAATTTGGCCCTCTTCTCCTTCAATCCGGCCCCCGAATTCGAGCGACCTCCTCGTAAGTTCCCTCGCAGCGGTAGTCAAGATGTTGCATTTCGCGGAGCGTCCATCGATTCGATCCAAAACGATGAATTGTCACCAACTGGACGTAACTAAAAAAAAAAAAATTTAATCTAAAAAAAAAAAACAAATAATAATAATAATAATAATAATAATTATTATTATTCTTTTCTAGATTAATTTTTTTTTATAATTATAATTATAATGATTATTATTAAAATGAATAATAATAATAATTTATAATTTAAACAAAAAATTTACATTTTTTTTTTTGAGATTTAATATTTTTATAAAAACTTTTTGAAAAATATCGATTTTTCGGTCCTCAAGCAATGGGTTTCCTTCGATCGATTCAGTAGTTTCACGGTTTATTAATTTCACTCGATTCCCTTTCGGACGCTGCGCCGTCGGCGAGACACTCGGATTGGCCTCCGACGTCTCGGCGTGTCAGAGAAACACCGGTGATTCATGGACTCTCCGTGGGCTACCCAACGCCCCGTAACATTGCAGCCTTATGGCAACGTGAAACGCTCTCGTGCCGAGGGGTCCGACCGAGGCTATTTGGAACGACGACGAGAGCGTTATGCCCTCCCCACCGAGAGCGTATTCCCGACTCCGCCGTACGTGTGTCACGAGTGTCGCGCAAATGTCGACCATTTGACTTGAAACAACACGATCATGTTGTAACAATTTGTGCTCGTGAGAGGAGAACAAAATATTTTTCAAGCAAATACGACGCGCTTTCGGCCGGATAACATCTTATTTATTTATTTATTTTAATTCGCGTCTCGAGCCCTTTTACATAATATTCATTAATTATTATTATTATTTATTTATTTATTATCATTAATATCATTATTATCATCATATTCAATATAATTTATACAATATTAATGTAACAATAACATTTTTTGTATTTTCATTGAAATTTATATACACAATTAAAAAAAAAAAATTATTAAATTTTTTTTTTTTTTTTTCGAACTTGAGTTTCAAATTAAGTTCAAAAACCGAAAAGCCATGCGATTTTCTGCAACTGTGTCGGTCTCGTTGTTCAAACTATTATGCTCTCTCCCGAATGCTTCTGTCGCGGTATTCTCGGCAGAAGGTCCCGATCACGAGGCTTCACGGGGGTCGCTAAACGTTCGTTAAACATTTGCGTTAATCCAATAGCCGGTGTGAGCGCTGTCGAGCCGAATGCAGCGGGGCAGGCCGCGTTAAACGTCCCAATGATGTCAAATGAACATCGCGGGCCTCGCCGACGAGCGAAATCCAATTACGATCGAGGGAGTTCGGTGAGCGCGTCTCAATGTTGTTGTACACCGGAGCGAGGCGACGAGCGATTCCGGAATAACAGAACGGTGTCCCGTGGCAAGCCGGCGCCGTTGAATCAGACGGAGCCTTCTCTAAGCCTATTAGAGTGGCGAACCGCACGATGATATTCCGCTTCGAGCGGCGCTTCTGTTTGCGCTGACTGCTCGACGAGCTCTTCGCGCACCAACTGCTCGTGTCGACTCGAAGACTTTTCCGTTCGACTGTCGTATCGATTTTTCCATGAAACCGCTCGCTTTCGAGGGCTGCTCGTCCGGCTCTGAGATGAAACGCGCGTCGATGGCTTGTTCACGAAGCTGCCCCAATGAGGAAGCCGAAATTGGTTTAACAACTTCGAACGACGATTGAAAACCAAGTCATCGTTTTTCCATCGAAGACGATTTTTCTTGGTCGTTCTCAAAAGAAGTCGATTTTTCCCGTGACCCTCCATTTCCCGATAAAAGTTCGGTAAATTTTATCATCCAATGAAATTTACCGACTGGTAAATACGATATATGAATGTGAAATTCCTAATCGTTGTTTGGTCGAATAGGTATGGTTGCGGACTACAAATCCAAGGGTCCCGGGTTCGATTCCCACCGGCGGCTTAAAAATTAATTGCGTTTTTTTCAAGATGTATCAGTTCGTATGAAAGCGTCGATTTAACGGAGTGGGATTATGAAGTCCCGAATGCTGAGTATCCAGACGGGCCTTATGCTCGAATTGTTTTTCACTGTTCGGAATAACCGGAAAATTCTGATTACCGATATTTTGGAAGTAGAAGAGCCAATGTCTCGAATTGAAAAAGCGCGGAAGAATAAATTCCAGAAGGACTGAAGAACCGCTTGAAACGTTACTGACAACGACAGCAACAACGGCAACGAAAATCGAATTTCAATCATCAGAAAGCTCAGAACTCCGAACGGGGTGCAGCAGCGTGCAAGCTCATTGGGGAAAATCCAATTGTTCGAAGACTCAATAAATCGAACGGGGAGTAACCGATATGTAAATATTTCGAAATGTATCAGCGGAAGGGACGAAAATCCGAGAGACCTTTTGATCGACAAGCTAAAAGTACGAGAGGTCGGAAAATCGAAAACTCGAATTTCCGAAAACTAAAAGTACGAGAGGTCAGAAAATCGAAATCTCGAATTTCCGAGAAGTGAACACCCGAAAACTTGGAACTACGACGAGAAGGATCCGAAGGGTTTAAACTCGGAGTAGCGAAAATTCGAAAGATCAGAAATTCGAATACTACAAATCCGAAAGGTCAAGAACCCGAAAACGATCTCGCCCTTGTATACGCTCGCTAGCAACGGTGGGAAAAGCGTTATGAAGGATAACGCCCAAAAAAAATTCTGAGATTGGCCTCTCGGAGGAATCTGCATTCGGAGATTTGGCCTTTCGACGAAATCTGCATTCGGAGATTTGGCCCTCCGAAGAGATCTGCATTCGAAGATTCGACCATTCGGAGAAGCTACTTACGGAGATTTTACCGTTCGTAAAATGTTCGTTCGGTACTTCGAGCGTTTGAATCTTTTCGAAATTCGAATGTCGCGTATGTGATCGTTCTTTAAACTGCGGTTCGGGAATTCGAGCTTTCGGAATTCTCCCTTTTCCTCGAATTGTATATCAAGTGTTACGTCTTGCGCAACCTACCACACAGAAACAATGCATGAAAAATCTACCAATACCCTAAAAACGCGCGTCTCAGTTCACACACCGTGCACGCGTTCTCGTACACTTGACGCCCATAACTTTGGGCTAGGCGCGCTTCTAGTCCGTCAGCGGCACGCGGTCGTAAAACTATGTCCACGCACCCGGTCTATGCGTTATCGGGAAGACGCTTGCATCTCTGTAAAAACTCGGGCGGCAGCCTCCGCGCGCACCGCAACATAAAGATCGCGCCTTCACGACTGTCCCCTCGTCTATTAAATTTTACCAACAAGAGTCTCTAGGTTCACTTCATACATTTTCTACTTTATTACTCTCCGTTGAAAGATGAATACCGAAATCTTTATGCGTCTCAAGCGGTAAACTGCTTTTGCACCGCAAAGGCGAGAGCCGCAATAACCCTTTTGTCGCTTATTCGCTTTCACCGAAAAGGTCGCCAAACTATTACTTTATCAAAGATTTTTATGAGACTTGCTCTACGATAAACTAACCCCACCGCTCTACCATTTTTACATTAGAAGCATAGGGTCAAAACTAGTATAAAAGGCGAGCATTTTTCGTCAGCAAGTCAGTTGTTGCCGAGTAGTTGCATAGAAGTTGTTCTATCACCATCGTCTACGGAGCGTGCGAGGCTCCTCTCTTCGATAAGCCCTGCGTGGCTAAGTTCGTCGAGTGTTCCAGCGAGGAATTTGTAACACGGAAATTGTATCATCATCGAAACGCTGAACATTGAATAAAACCATAGTGAGTACTAAAACTACGACAAATTCTTCGATTATATTTCTGCATGCTCTACGATAGTGCAACGAGACTCCCGATCCCCCCCCGTTCCGGACGTAACACAAGTTCGTACATTTTTCTGAGGATTAAACCTTCTTGTTTTTGAATATAGCGATTAAAGAATTCTCGACCAAAGGCCACAGGTACCAAGTCGAAAAAAAAAGAAAGAAAAAAAAAAAAATTCCGAGATTTAACGAGCGTAACCAGAACGCCACGCGCCGATGGTCGCCGCGTTACACAAATGCGCCCGTCGCGCTCGGTTATCCGCATTAAAATCGCATTTGTCCTGTCGTCGTCGAGTGCGCGGCGGAGAAAACATTCTGGCGGATAGTCCTGCGTGACGGGTCGCGCACGCTTGCATCTCATTATCCTCGAGCTTTGGGAACCCTTTGCGAGAGCGAGTTGTGCACGGGGTTGCAGCGTAGGGTCGTCGACTGTAACGTTCAGGATGGCTTTTCGGGGCTGGTTCCGTCGGTCGTAACTTAGATCCGGTAAATGCGGCAGCGAAAGAGACAAAGTGTCTCGGACAGTCGGGATTACTTTTCCATTTGTGAAAATTCGATTTTCCTTCGGTGTCCGGGAGAAAAATTACCGGACGGCTATGAGATACGCGAGAGAGAAGTCTCCCTCGTGCGCTCGCTCTGTTTTTTCCGTATAGTTGCGTCGTTATGTCGTGGGGCGGCGGCGTGACGACTTCAATTTGCTTACATATGTCGGGACAGTCGTGTGTATAGCGGATTCCACAAACACGGTTTCAGCCCCGGTAAGTCTTGCGGCGGGGCCGGCGAGCTGGGTCGTCCTCCGGAGGGTGGCGAAGTGACCGTTCTCGAGCTTATCATTAATTCAGACGGACGCAGATCCCGGGATATAAAAAATAATTTGGTTTATGGAAACAGACGCGACGCGCACGGCGTCGTTCAGCGTTATTTTTCTCTTCCGAAAATCGCGAACGAGCCACTACCGTAGTTTTTTCTGCGGACAACTGGAATAAAACGCGAATCGATCCGTCCGAAGGGGTGCGCATATTTTCTCGACGATCAGGGCAGTTCGGGGAATAGGCGAAGGTCCTCGATTAAGTACACTGGAAAGTCCGTAACTGGTCGATGGAACTGATGCCATAAGAGTGGATCGTTTTTTTTTTTAAATGCGCAGAACGAAACAATCCTGGCTCCAAATGCAGCGCAGCTCGATGCGGCAATCACGAAACTACTCGCAGAAAATTGGCAACTGAAAATAGACGGTGCTTTTGACGAGAACCGATTTATAATCATTCGGTCTTCGTGACACAATGTAATGAGAAGAGAAACACTCTCAGCAAGCTGCGAAATCAGTTGCAGAAAGTCGGCAACTGATGATGGACCATAATTTTGACTCTAATCGCGTTTTTCTGCAAAATGAGTTGCAGAATATCGGCAACTGGGAAGAGACGGTACTTCTGACGAAAACCAATTTCCAATCGTCCGGTCTTCGTAGTGAAATGTTATGAGAAGAGCAACGGTCTCAGGCAACTGCACCAACACCAACGCCAACCAACCCCAACCAGCCCAACACCAACCAACCAACCCCAACCAGCCCAACACCAACCAACCAACACTCGTATGCTACGTTGTTCTGGGAAATCAGTTGCAGAAAATCAGCAACTGATAATGGGCCATGATTTTGACTTAACCGATTTCCAATCGTCCGGTCTTCTTCACCAACCAACACCAACCAACTCCAACCAGCCCAACTCCAACCAACCAACCAGCACTCGCATGCTTCGTTGTTCTCCGAAATCAGTTGCAGAATATCGGCAACTGAAACTAAACTGTACTTTCCACGAAAACCCATTACTAATCATCGGGTCTTCAAAACACAATCTCATGAGAAGAGGCTCCCAGGCAACTGAGTGACCTAGGTTGTTCTGCAGCATTGGTTATCCGGGAAAGCGACCAAACGCAAGGAGCTACGATGACGTTGGTGAAAGCCCGATCGAGCAAACGAGCGACAACCTGTTGTGTCCGGCGCGGCACATTTTCCTTTTTAATGGCTAAACGGGAGCGAGCCCCGCGACCCCCGAGGTCCGGATCTCCCTGATAAATAGGCATCGTCTCGTAGCGCACACATCTGTGTGTATGCAACCCTCGAGGCTTCGGGGCTCGTTCATCTGTACCTCGGCGCGGCAAAAACTCGAGCACCCCTCGAGGCGGAGCGCCCCCGTTCATACAGAAGCGGCTCTCGCGCCCTCTACGCTGCGGACACGCAACGGGGCGAGAGCCCCATTATCATTATAATCGGGCAACGATGCGCCGATCAGCAGTATTGTCGTGCCAAATGTTTGCCGCTCGTAACGCATCGCGCAAAGGCTGTATTCGCTTCGAACCGGTGGATCCTCGCTCGTATTTCTTCCTCCGTGTCCTATGGGCGAGTAACTCGGGGTTTACCTACCCATATAACGTTACAAAGGGACAAGTGCGGTTCGTTGTATCCACCGACACGCCCGTCCACTTTGGATTTCTCAACAATAATCGCGCATACGGTGCATCAACGCGCTTACATCGAGAGACGCGGTAGCATCTCGACGCCGAGTACTGAAAAAATGATTTTTTTTCGTGGCGTGACGCCACTGTGTTAGGCCAATATACCGGAAGTGTAACTTTCGATCGACATATCTTAGGAATGTTACAACGAATCGAATTTTGAAGGCCACTTCTGTGATGTGATTTGCGGTCAATCTCTCAGAAGAGCCTATTAACGATTCAGTTCCCAGTGAACATATAACAGCGATGTAACGGTTACGTAATGCATTGTAACGAGTAATGTTGGTGGGACATGACATGTAAATTACCTGTGAGTTACTATTTTTTACACAGCAACGTGTCAACTCGTATGCTACAATGACATTGTAATAAGTATGTTACATTGCGGTTACGTAACTTTTGTTAAATAACGGGTATGTCACAACGACATGTAACAGTTACATTACATGTATATTACAATGGTACATCACATGTTACTTTTGCGTTATGTTACAGAAATTGAACATGTTAACTCCTGTGTTACAATAATATTGTTACAAGTATGTTACATTGCGGTCACGTAACTTTTGTTAAATAATGGGTATGTCACAACGACATGTAACAGTTACATTACATGTATATTACAATGGTACATCACATGTTACTTTTGCGTTATGTTACAGAAATTGAACATGTTAACTCCTGTGTTACAATAATATTGTTACAAGTATGTTACATTGCGGTCACGTAACTTTTGTTAAATAATGGGTATGTCACAACGACATGTAACAGTTACATCACATGCATATAACAATGGTACATCACATGTTACTTTTGCGTTATGTTACAGAAATTAAACATGTCAACTCGTGTGTTACAATAATATTGTTACAAGTATGTTACATTGCGGTCACGTAACTTTTATTAAATAATGGGTATGTCACAACGACATGTAACAGTTACATTACATGTTGTAACGAAATACATATTACAATGGTACATCACATGTTACTTTTGCGTTATGTTACGGAAATTGAACATGTTAACTCCTGTGTTACAATAGTATTGTTACAAGTATGTCACATTGCGGTTATGTAACTTTTGTTAAGTAACGTTTATGTCACAACGCATGTAATGGTTATATTGCATGAATATAAAAATGGTACATTCCACGTAACTTTCATCTTACATTGCCGCCGGAAACCGAGGTCACTGCCAGTTACAATCGGCTCGTAACACTACGAATCCTGCCTAAAACACGCGCATGTAACATACTCCCCCGAACGTGCGAAGCCACGAGGAGAATTGTAATTTTCAACTGAACAGATAACGCAGTGCCTTCCGAAGTAAAAGATAATAAAGTGGATCGAGGGTCGTGCGGAAAGCGTGCGAGACGAAATATCGTGCTCGCCATCATCAGGAATTCGAGGGAGGCTCGCGGGTTGGCTAAATGCGTGCCTCCGCTCGTTAGTCGATCGTTTTGGGGGATGGATACGAGGAGTTCAGCCAGTTAACCGGAGTGTAACGATGCATCTAGTCGGCGAAGAGATCGCTATTCTCGTGCGAAGGCGTGTAAGGTAAGAAGACGATCCGCGCGGTGGACCTGTGCCAGATCTCTCCAGGTCGGTGATCGTATACATGCTCAACGGGGATGGGTTTTTCGGGGCGAAAGAGCGCGGAGGGAGGGCAAGGTGGTTTTTCGTGGCGCGGTGCTGCTTCTCGAGGACGCACGAATAGGGCACCCTTGAGGGCCGTAGACGGGCCAAGACTTAGGCCCTCGCACGCACACCAATGACTGCCCATCTCTATGTCCCACACCCCATGACGTAAATGTAACTTATTTTCGCAAAGGCTGCCACGTAAGCTGCGTCTCGTGTTCGGTATATACCAACGCCGTGGGATCTTCCGAGCTCAACTACTTTCACGAACCTCACATTTAACACGTTCTTCTACACCGACGAAGACAAAGACCGTATCGACTTTCATGTATGATATATAATATATAATATATTTTTCATCCGACATATTATTACATGGATACGAATACAATGTTATGTAATACATGATGGATTTTTCTGAATTTTTTACGTTCAATACGTCTTGGCAATCATCAGGACGTTGTGTTGATAACCATGGGCTAGGGTACGATCCCCTACGATGTAGTATACGGTGAGTAAATGCGCGAGAGAGTAACTCCCGTTCGGTCGAAGTCACCGGGGAATTATCGGGCGCTTGGATTATTTAATCCGGTCGAGCGTGTACCCCGTCGCTTGCCGCTGATGTTGCCTCCCGTTGGTTGCTTCTGCTCCTCCGTTTTGGATCATGCGTTGTATGTGAAACGGGTTCCGGCAGCGGCGGGGACTAATGACTTAACTAGATTACAGCGAACTAGATGGGCTAATACCCGCAGACAGGTGCCACGGTCCCGATTCGTGACGCGTCCGTCCACGACCTGCTGCGCTTCTCGGCGCACTTCCGCATCGGAATTTCTCATGTCTAACGTCTTCAACGATAGCACCAACATTCGTGGTATTGGTGCATCTTCCGGATCTCGATTAGGGATCCAAAGTCGCTGCAACGTCTTTTCCAGATCACGATTTGTAGGCGACAGTTGCGACGATGACACATCGAAGTGGATCCAGTTCTTTCGAAAACATCACGTCAATCAGAATCGGCATTTGCAGGCATCGTGAAGGGATGCATCATTCACAAAATGCGAATCTATTGCGCAGTCAATTGGGTCATTTTTCCCAGTTGACTCGGACGCAAGCTCGGTGGCAGGGTTGATGCATGCAAATGCAGACGCAACTTGCTGCCATCGTTACGGAATCGGATGCAGACGAAACTTGGTGCCATCGTTACGGAATCTGATGCAGACGCAACTTGCTGCCTTCGTTACGGAATCTGATGCAGACGCAACTTGCTGCCATCGTTACGGAATCGGATGCAGACGCAAGTTGGTGTCATTGTTACGGAATCGGATCCAGACGCAACTTGCTGCCATCGTTGCGCAATCGGATGCAGACGCAACTTGCTGCCATCGTTACGGAATCGGATGCAGACGTAACTTGCTGCCATCGTTGCGGAATCGGATGCAGACGCAACTTGGTGTCATCGTTACGGAATCGGATGCAGACGCAACTTGCTGCCATCGTTACGGAATCTGATGCAGACGCAACTTGGTGTCATTGTTACGGAATCGGATCCAGACGCAACTTGCTGCCATCGTTGCGGAATCGGATGCAGACGCAACTTGGTGTCATCGTTACGGAATCGGATGCGGACGCAACTTGGTGTCATTGTTACGGAATCGGATCCAGACGCAACTTGCTGCCATCGTTGCGGAATCGGATGCAGACGCAACTTGGTGTCATCGTTACGGAATCGGATGCGGACGCAACTTGCTGCCATCGTTACTGAATCGGATGCAGAAGGTTCCGCAGCTGATGACTTGCCACTTTCGTCCTTTTCACGGCAACCTGTTTGTGATCAACTGTTGTTTCGTACAATAGACTAAGCATGAGAAACAAGACTTTCGAGCAACGCGCAAACGCGCCGGGTTGTTCTGCAACTTTGTCTATCCGGGACTGTTGCACATCACTGCATGCACCTGGCTCCGAATTGTACACACTCAAGAGTCAAGGATCTCGGAAGGAACTAATGTTACGGTCTCGGCGATGTGTTCAGTTCGGTTGAAGGCTGTATAGCAGTTGCTCCGCTTTACTGTTTGAGAAACACACGAGGGGCCAATGGCAAACGTGGGTTAACCACGCACAAAGCTGCCACGAAGAAGACATCGGTAAGATGGAGAGAGAATGAGAGAGGGAGTGGAAGAGAAAGAGAGGGAGGGAATAGCGAAGAGAGGATGAGCGAGAGCTTTTCCGTCGACGTCGTCGCCGACGTAGTCGACGAGACGTGTATCCGCTGGATTGCGGCCTCGTTCATGAATTCCTCGCGGGACGACGCCATCTTGTTCGAATCTCTATCTCTCTCCCCGGCTCCTCTCGACGTACTGGTCGTCACTCGAACCATCCCCAATGTCCCTTCCACCCCCCCGCGCACCTCCGAAGGCCCGTGTACGTACGTTACCTATCCCTCTTTGCATAAACTTACGAACGGACGATGACAACCAGCGCCAGAACCGCGTGAAACTCGAATCCGGAGAAAATCGATGAAAGCCATCATCGATTCTCTCTCGGCAGACCGGGAAAAAATGGCTCTTCGGTTCAATGACCGAAAAATTAATTAAACTCACTGTTTATTCTCATTAAATATTATCTTTTATGTTGTTGTTTGTTTGTCTAATGGGTTGTGGTCGCAACTCCACCGACACTCAGGCCTATCTGTTATGTGCAAAATATTAATAACGATCAATTGCCGCATTTCGAACAAAACAGTATACATTATAATATTACAAATGCAAAATGTAAAATGTAATATATAATAAATAATATAATATATATGGTATATATTATATATAAAAAATATTACTATAATATAATATAGACAGGTATCTATGTATATATCTTTTTTTTATTTATGAATAAAAAAAATATGACTTTTTTTTTTTTTTTTTTTTATATATATATTATACACTTTACATTTAAAGTGTTGTAATGTATACTTTGTTGTTTTGTTCGAAATGCGAAAATCGACACTCATTATTAATATTTCGTCCATAAAAAGTCATTACGTTTGATTGAGATGCACAGTGAATTTAATTAATTCAATTAATGTGAAAAATCGGGAGCGTTAATGACACTTGCATTATCGAATGTGATAAAAGTGGGATTACGGCTGCAGTATCGGCGCATTTACGAGTGAATAAATCGCGCAATAGGGAAAGCCGTGAAGGGTCGCCGGGCATAACTCGCCGGCGGGGGGGGGGGGGGGGGGGGGGGGGGGTACATACAGATTGGGTCATATTATTATGGAATTTTGTCATAATTACCCGATGGTCAACGAAGAACGAGCGCGCGGCAAACAGCGCGGCATCGTTCTCCGTCCTTTGGCCAAGTATACGCATTACAAAGCTTTAAATAATTTCTACCTAAATCAAATTTCGCCCCGTTTGAGAACCACGCCGCGCGGCTCCGAGGGGTAAATAACGAATTGAAAATCAATAGTATTACGAGATTATGCGCTTGTTTCGCATAGGCGGGCGAGTTATCAGAGATAGAAACGCGTAACAATAATATCGCACTCTCGGTTGCGTTCCGAAATTCAACACGGAGATTCCCATTTTTCGAATGAAAACTCGCGAAGCAACGAAACTATTTCGAAATTATCGAATTCGTCGTGCAAAAAGTTGTATGAAAGAAAAGAAAATAATAAAAAAACATTTATACTGAAATATGAAAAATATTAAAAGTTTAAATTTACAAAATAAAAATTAAAAATATATAAAAATTTACACATTAAAAAAAAAAATTTAATTAAATTTTTTTTTTTTTTTAGTTTTTTTTTTTTTATGCATTACATTATATCGGTATGATTATTCATTTTTTCATTCAAAAATTACATTTTTTAATATTTTCTATTTCCAGATTTCGAATTTCTTATTATTAAATGATCAAAAAAGTTGATTCAAGTGATACTCATTTTTTTTTTTCAGTTTTGAAATAAAATATATGAGAGATGAATATTTATTAAAATTCATTGCACGATTTACATTAACCATTACATCGGTATTTTCGTTTCATCATGCTTTTTATATCGAAATTTCAAATTTTCAATTATTCGTCTTACTAATTAGCTTCATTAATTTCGATTCTTTCTTCGCTTCATATGAAAATAAATAAAAACCAGAAATGTATAAAAATGTATTATACGATTATTGCGTTATGCAAACGACGACAATTTGTAAATTATCAATTTTTCTTTTTATTGAATTCAAAGAATTGAAAAAACACTTTATTCGTCGAGCGTGAAATTTTGATTCAATGTTTGTTTTTGTCAATTTTTCATTCAACGAGAATACGAAAAGTCATTTGCGGCAAGAGAGCGCCGTTCGGGGCGTTAATTGAGCCGAAATTGCGGCAATAAAATTTTCGTCACTCACGGGAGCCGAAAGTTCGTGTTGATACGAATTATTGCGAAGTTCGAGCGTTCTACGCAGGATCGATGCCGCTCGCCTCGGCAGATATAGTTGTCCACGACGATTGTCCAATATCGCGCGGGCGAGCGCGCTCGCGAAATGGAACGGGGGGGACGAGAGTTGTGTGTATTTCGCACATTAGGCTGTTTGAACAGGATCGTGGCGCGGGCAATGAGCGGGCGACACATTGCGCGCAATATCCTTTGTTTGCTTCACGGCTCGATTAATTCGAATTCTCCCGCGCGTTCGGCTGCGCCGCCTGTCCTCTATGTGCTCACTGTAAATCCATTACCGTTCGCTCGTGTCACCACCGAATTGCTCCGAGTATCAGTGTCAATGCGCCGCGTTCCACAAATTTGCCGAACGTCGTGAAACAACATTCCTTTTTTCGCTCCCGACTCCACGAGCGTTTGCGGCGCGAGAAGTCGGAAAATCCCGCGCGCTCGGAGCAACGTTTCGCGACGCGTCATTCAGTAAAAAAATCTCATTCGATCGCAATTTCGGTGTTCACGATTTTGAAAAATCAAACATACGGAAAAAGCCGAAAAAATTAATTTTCTTCGTTGTGAAATTTTTTTCTTCATTTTTCTGAATATGGAATTTTTTTAAAATCAGTTCCACTCATTTTGTTTTTTTCCGATTTTACCATTGGAAAACGCAGTTTTCGGGAGATTACACGAAATTCGACGAAAATTCATACGTATTCAGAAAAATCGAATGACAATAAATATAACAACAATAAAAATCAAATCGATAATCAAATAATCGAATTTGTTTATTTATTTAATGAGTTATCGAAAAGTATTGTTTTATACAATATTTAAATATTACATATCATTATTAGTATTATTATTTTATTAATGTTAATGATTAAATTAAATCGTTTTTGCAACGACATAAAATGAGTTTGTCGGACAATTTGTTGAAGGGTTTTTTCTTTCACTAGTTTGATAATAACATTTTGAATTTGTTATTCTGCCACGGAAAATGAAAAAAAAAAAAAAAATTTAATTTGGAAAAATAATTTTTTTTTTGTAAACAAAAAAAAAAATTGGAATTTTTTTTTTTTTTTTTTTAATTCTTCCAAATGCTTGATTTTTTTCAGATTTCTATCTAATCAAGAAAGGTTCGAAATGCTCTCTCATTTCTTTCTCGGACTTAAGCGGTTTTAGACTAGATGCTATTACTACATTAAAGCTTCTACGGTATTTTGCAAACTAATATTTAATTTTGAAAATTAATAAAGCCGAAAAAATATAACCAAATTATAAAAATAAAATGAATTGTTTGAAAATTGTTCCTTCTAGTTCACTCCTAATCGCTTGTTCCGCATTTCGTATTCTCGCTCACCATCGCTTCCGCTTCGCCTCTTATCAACCCATTTTTTTTCCCCACTTTCTCTCTTTTCCAGTTCCACTCGGAATTTTCGTTTTTTCCTCTTCGCTCCCTCCATTTCTCGATGTTACGCCCGGCAATCGCGGAGTACAGTAACAAAAGTAGTAACGACACAATCTCGGGCGAGTAGCAATTATACGTGTGGAAGAAATAAGGGCAGTTTCCGAGTGTGCAACAAGGGCGTAAAGGTAGGTGGTTGATGCGAGAATACCCCGCTCGGAGAAACGTCGGTGGCCGGCCGATGGTTGGACGGCAGAGGCCAGGATAGTGGTAATTCCGTCACGCCATAAAGGTTGCTTTTTATCGTCCACTGTAGCATGAACCCTCGCGATACAAGTCTACAGGTCGATTCAGTGAAACAGCGCAAACCACCAAATTTCTTACGCGTTACGAAAAACTCCCCTTTTCACGCGAGTCTCATAAACACCATTTTTTAAAATAATTCACAAAAATCACACTTCGCGTTCGCTGAGTGTGCGCTAAAAAGCAGTTTTTCGCACTAGTGCGAGAAATTTCTAACGCGTTACGAAAAACTCCCCTTTTCACGCGAGTCTCATAAACACCATTTTTTAAAATAATTCACAAAAATCACACTTTGCGTTCGCTAAGTGTGCGCTAAAAAGCAGTTTTTCGCACCAGTGCAAGTAGATTTTTGCAACACGTGCGCAAAAAGTCCCCCTTTTCGTGCTTCGTGGTGCCTTTTGGCGAGGCTTCTACAAGTACGCACGTAAGTACAAAAATAACTTTTGCGCGCCCTTTTTAGGCCCTTGTGCGAGAAATGTACTTTTTCGTCTGCATTAGGACAATTCTTGAACGCCGCCGCAATTATTGTTAACTAATTTTCACTTAGCTCATATCTTCAACACTGAATTATTTTAGTTCTCTCATAAGTCACCGAGACTCGTATTAATATTCACCATCTCAATATAGATTATTGATTAAAATTTGGTTTTAGGTTGAGGGGGCTAGAATATTGTGAATCCCACCTAAATTTCTGTCAGTGCGAAAAAAATTCGATATCCCAAAGAAAAAAAAAAAGTGGACGTTTTCAAAAAAATTTTATTCAAATATATTTACAAAAATGTATTTATAAAAAATTAAATTTTTTCATTTAATTGATTTTATAGAATCAAACGAATTTTCAAATTGATTTTCATTTATTGATTAGTTTTGATTTTTATCTATTTGAAAATTTCGTTCAACTGTTTTCATAAAATCAATTTTCAAATTGATTTTATGAAATTCATTCGAAAATTCAGTTCAATTGTTTTTATAAAACCAATTTGAAATTTCAATGTAATTTTTCAATTTGGAAAAAAAAAAACGATTTTCAAAATCTGAATTAAAAAAAAAAAAAAAAAAATAATAATAATAATAATAATAATAAATAAAATAAATAATAATAATAATTAAAATTAAAAATAAAATTCAGATTTTTTTTTTTTTAATAGGGCTTTTAGTAAAGCCCTGTTTTTTCGGCATCGAAATGCCAGTTTTTTGCCCAATATCAATTTTTTGTCGATCCACGAAATCCCCGAGAAGGCTCTGTCGCAGCTCTTATTTTCCCCGTGCATTCTCGTCTTGCTCTCAGCGCGCCGCAGGAAAAGAGTTGCCTCGTTCGCGTTTTATTATCACTTTGCCCGCGGCAACGCGCCTGGCCACTGTCCGGCTCCGTCCGTCGTGTCCGTCACTCCTCTCAATGTCACGGCGAAAAACCATTCGCTCTAACGCTTCAAGCGCCCGCGCCGCTTAGTCGCTCCGTTCACGATAACCGCGAGCCATTTTTCATTTTTTTATTAGCCACGTTAATTTGGCTAAGTGCATTAAGGAGAAAAAATTGCGGGTCAGCGAAGGAAGGCGGAAAAAAAAAAAGGCCGGTAGCCAAAACGGTGGAGCGAAGGCGCGTATTTGCCGAATGCATTTCCACCCCCTCGGAAAACCACGGGTGCAACAACACAGGCCGCGCGAATCAGCGTAATACGCCGCCGGAGCGCACACAAGCGAGCATTTCGTTGTGGCGTTTTCGCGCCGGGCCCAAATGAAATTAGCCGAGCGTTATGTCCGAAGGCCGTGGCCGCGTCGGAGCGGAGCGAGATAGCGCAGCCGGGGCGGTTCGCCGCGGGTTTTTGCGAAAGTATTAATACCCCGGTTGCGCGACCGGAAACGTGCCATGATCGGGGCTCGTAATGCAGCCCCTGGGAGCCGGTGTGATATGATACATTCGCTTAGTGCGCGAGCGAGAGATATCCGGCCGGCCGGCCGAGAGCGCGCCGGCTCTCGGTGCGGCGTTAGATTCGGCGGATACGCAAACCGGCCGCGGTAGATTGGGCGCGTTCCGTAACGAGCCACAAATATTACGAGCCGAACGCACCGGGGCTCGGACGCTCTCGCGCAAACTATCCGGCGAGGGATAGAACACGCGCGCGACGTCGTGTTTGCCGCTTCGGCGAGCCGCGAGACGATACTCGAGCAATTACGCCTGTTTATCGTTGCGGCCTCCCCGTGGCAATCGGCGGAACGCTCGTTTGTTCACGTCAAACATGCCGAGTCCTCGAACGCATAGTACATCGTCGATAAGATTGACACTTTTCACGGTTTTTTTTTTTTTTCATTCTTGTCTTTTCGCTTCTTTACGAGAGAAGTTTCGTTTCTGCGAAAGAAAAATTGCGAGTTAACACCGAGGCTGATCGGTCATTAAACTTGGCCGAGGTCGATAGAAAGATCCGAAAGTTATAAACATTTTTTGGCGATATTGTGAAAATATCTCGCCGTCGCCGCCGCTGTGTAGGAGACGGTAGTTTAGACAATATGCTGCAGTCACGGAGTGGCTAAAGTCACGGACGTGCTAAAGTCACGGAGGGGCTAAAGCCACGAAGGGGTTAAAGCCACAAAGGGGCTGAAATCACGGAAGGGCTAGAGCCACGGAGGGGCTAAAGTCACGGGGACGCTAAAGCCACGATGGTGCTAAAGGCGCGGAAAGGCTAGAGAGTCACGGAAGAGCTAGAGTCACGGCCGAGCTAAAGTCACGGGGGGACTAAATTCACGGAGGAACTAGTTACGAAAGGGCTAAAATCACGGAAGAGCTAAAGTAACGGAAGGGCTAGAGTCACAGAAGGACTAGAGTCACGGAGTAGCTGAAATCACAGAGGCGCTAAAGTCACGGGGAACTAAATTCACGAAGGGGCTAAACTTACGGAGACGCTAAAGCCACGATGGTTCTAAAGGCACAGAAGGGCTAGAGAGTCGCGGAAGAGCAAGAGTCACGGGGGGACTAAATTCACAAAGGGGCTAAAGTCACGGAAGGGCTAGACTCACGGAATGACTAGAGTCACTGAGGGGCTAAAGTCACGGAGGCGGTGAGGCCACGAAGAGGCTAAAGGCGTAAAAAGACTAGAACCACGGAAGAGCCAAGGTCACGGGGGGACTTAATTCTCGAAGGGGCTAAAGTCACGGAAGGGCTAAACTCACGGAAGGACTAGAGTCACGGAGGGTCTAATGTCATGAAGGCGCTAAAGTCACGAAAGGGCTAAACTCACGGAAGGACTAGAGTCACGGAGGGTCTAATGTCATGAAGGCGCTAAAGCCACGAAGGGGCTAAAGTCACGTCGGGGTTAATGTCATGGAGGCACTAAAGTTTTGGAGTGACCAAAGTCACAGAGGTACTAATTTTGCTTGATTTGATCAACTTGATCGATCAATAGGTTCAGTTTTTACGCAATTTTGAATTTCCTCAAAAATGTCTGCAGGCACTCCAACGGTCACATTTTTCGACAAAAGAGTTTGAATTTCGTACAAAGTTAGACTATCATAAACCAACGATAGGTATTAAATTCGAGCTGGGTAGACCGTGATAAGTAAAAGACAGGAAACACTATGGAAATGTAACTGTCAACTTTTTGTTGCCATTATTTTTTTGATTGTTATAATAATTATAGTGAATATTATGATTACTTTTTCGTCGTGCACTCGAAGGTCCGACTCTGATGAGAAGCGACGTCCGTAAAATGCGACTGATTGGCGAATAAAGAGCGCGCCTCAGTCGGATGATTCCAGCGAGAGGCCCGGCCGGTGGACGCGGACAATGTTGCTCGCAGTGCAAATTGGCCGCGTTAAAATCCCGAATCCGGGTTTGGCAAACAAACAAATGACTCCGTCCGTGGGGCAAAATATTGTCGGGGACGAGGAAGGATCCATTGCCGTTGCTCGGCGAGTGTTTTGTCGCCAGGTGCCTTCGGGGTCGCTCTCCGCCTCGATCGGCCAAGTGTCCCCACGGCCCTGAACTGTATATATAGTAAATAAACAGAGCCAGCCAGAGCGGAGGGGCACAATGGGTCCAGATCGATGATTCCGGACAATGGTACTTGTTAAGAAGGCAACGAGATGTCACCGAGCATGAATTAGCGACGCGGTCGAGCTCTCCGCTTTCGAGACTCGAAATTCACCCGATAGGGGGGAGGGGGTAGAAGGGGGAGAAGGGGGCGAGGGGGAGGGGGAAGGGAAAACACGAAGAAAAATTATAGCTCGCAGGGAAGGGTTGACACGAGAAGTGATTGAGATGGTCGATTCTACACGAGTTACGCAAGTTCTCGGATCGGATCGGTCCATATGCGAGCGAATTCGTGCGCCCACATGCCGCGCGAGTCAGACAAACCGCGCCAAATTTCATATATATTTACTCGAACCCTCTTGCGCTCTCGGCCCTCGTTAACCCCGCTCGGCGTCTCTCCCTACGGGGGTAAAAAAATCGCCCCCCCCCCCCCCCCCCCCCCCCCCCTCTCCCTCGCCGCTCTTGTGTCTCTTCTCTTCTCTCTGGCGGCGATGCTCAGCCACCCGTTGGCTGTCCGAGTGCAAGATGCAGGATTTATGTCCTGTCGATCCGAGCGCTTCATAACTCGCCGCTCGAGTCGTGGCGTCTACCGGCAGGACGGAGCGAGCAGGGTGAATCATAGCGCGCGGCAACCCCGTCGAGCCCTTGGGGTAACCTGAGACGGTTTACGAGGGATTTGCGTCCGAATATGACGAGCCTCGCGCCCATCTGCGGTCGACGACGCAGTCTTCCGAACGTCGACTAATTATCGAAGCTCACTCGATGATTTTCTTTGTTTTTTTTTTTTTTTTTTTCGCCAAATCTGGTGATGAAAAAAAAAGTTGTTACAAAGTGTCTTCAAATCGCTATGGTTGAAACGTAACTTTCGACTTTTTGAACTTACTGTTGGCTAATGGAACGGAATGTCGATTTTTCGGTTGGATTTAATTTCGAATTTTTCAACGCTAAACGTTTCATCGACAAGTGGTTTCCTATTCAATTAATTGATCGATTTATTCAATTTTTTTTTCCTTCATTCAACGGAAACGGAATTTTATTAATAAACTTTTTGTTTAACATTTTTTTTTTTTTTTTTCCAACTTTATTATTACAAGTATTCAAATTTTATTGATAAATTGTATCGGTATTTTAAATATAAAATATTTAAACTTTTTGTAAACTACTTTGTATCTTATAAAGAAATGCTCGTCGATCAGATCGTAGCTTCTCGTTATACGAGTTATTCGAATTTCTAATGAATGAAATTTTTTCATTGGATCAATTGAAAATATTTTTCATTATTACAAGCTCGCTCAAAAAAGAATGTGCATTTTTCAAATGAGAATTTCTTTTAATCATTTCATTGACGAACTTTTTTTCTTTAATTTAAATTGTACTAAATCCTTCCGTCAAAAAGAATTTTCTGATTTTTTGTTATTAAATTTTATGAAAAAAAGTTTATAAAAAAGAAAACAATTGTCATCGTTATTGTGTTTTTTTTTTCGTCGTTATTGAAAATACCTTTCATCAATGCGCTCAGTTGTTCAGTATAAACAAACGCGCATTTTTGTTATAACATTGTTATTGTCAGCGCTTATCTTTATTAAAAAAAAAAAAAAAAAAAATAAAAAAAAAAAAATTGTCATTTTTTTTTTTTCGTCGTTATTGAAAATACTCTTCATCGATGTGCTCAGTTGTTCGTTACAAACAAACGCGCATTATTCTTATAAAATATTTATTACCAACGTTTTTCTTTATTTAAAAAAAAAAAAAAAAAAAAAAAAAAAAAAAAAAATTGTCATTATTTGTTTTTTCGTCGTTATTGAAAATACCTTTCATCGATGTGCTCAGTTGTTCGTTACAAACAAACGCGCATTATTCTTATAAGATATTTATTACCAACGTTTTTCTTTATTTAAAAAAAAAAAAAAAAAAAAAAAAAAAATCTGGGGATCCCTACAAAAGATTGGTTAATAGCGAGAGTTCGAGAGAGGTGAGCTGTTCCGGGCGTCGGTAGACGGGCCGTAGGAACACATGGTGGCCGGTTACGGTGGAGTGAGTACGGGGGCACCCTCTGTTTGGATTATGGACTCGACTCGGTGCGCTGCACCATCGCGGTGTCTATAAACAGTCGGAGGGATGAGTAGTATACAAGCTACTAGCTTTATTCCGCAGGGTTGCGCGAGCAAGAGAAGAGCAAGCGGCGACGAGGCCCGCGCGAGGGGGGGTGGGGGGGAAAGAGAGCCATCACGCTTTCGCGACCGCTATGACAGATTGAGAGAGCGGATGTGTACGCGGGCGCTACATAATACCGAGAGCGGGTGAAAGCCGCGGGGCCGTAGATTCGTGTCCTTTGGTGACCAACGAGGCGTCGCGCGCCACCCTCCGACTGCCGGCGCTCGGAGCGAGGCTCTCGAACGACACAAAGGAAACTCTAACTCAACGCTCCCCGCTCCTCTCGTTCCACGACGCGGCGATGTGGCTACGCTCGCGCCGCATCGACGATATCGATCTTTTCGATAATTCAAGAGGCACTCCTTCCACTATTTCGTTGCTCGACTTTCGAGCGATGGAACGAAGAGAAAAAATGGATTTTTTTCGATGGTGGTGATTCGGGAGATTCTGGAAGATGTGAGGAATTCTTGAATTTTTCTCGTCCCGGAAGAGACCTGGATTGACGTTTGGTTTCTCTTCGGGTGCTGGAATTTTTTTCGTTCCGAAATTTCCTTGAATGTCTTCGCAGGTTCTGGAATTCTCTTCGTTCTGGAATGTCCTTAAATATCTCGGCGGTTCCTGGAATTTTTTTCGTCCTCGAAAAGTCTTGGAATGTACTCAAGTTTTTTCGTTGATCCTTGGATTCTTCTTGTCCTGGAGAAAATCCTGGAGTGCCTTTGAATTTCTTTGCTGCTTTTTGAATTCTTCTCGTCCTGGAGAAAATCCTGGAAGGCTTCTAAATTCATTTGCTGCTTTTTGAATTCTACTTGTCCTGGAGAAACTCCTGGAGTGCCTTTAAATTTCTTTGCTGTTCATTAAATTCTTCTTGTCCTGGAGAAAATCCTGGAGTGCTAACTTTCTTTGCTGCTTTTTGAATTCTTCTTGTCCTGGAGAAAATCCTGGAATGCCTCTAAATTTCTTTGCTGCTTTTTGAACTCTTCTTGTCCTGGAGAAGATCCTGGAGTGCCTTTAAATTTCTTTGCTGTTTATCAAATTCTTCTCGTCCTGAAGAAAATTCTGGAATGTCTTCAAATTTCTTTGCTGCTCTTTGAATTCTCCTTGTCCTGGAGAAAATCCTGGAATGCCTTCAAATTTCTTTGCTGCTTTTTGAATTCTCGTTGTCGTTCTCGTTCTCGTTGAAAATCCTGGAAGGCCTCTAAATTTCTTTGCTGTTTATCAAATTCTTCTCGTCCTGGAGAAAATTCTGGAATGTCTTCAAACTTCTTTGCTGCTCTCTGAATTCTCCTTGTCCTGGAGAAAATCCTGGAATGCCTTCAAATTTCTTTGCTGCTTTTTGAATTCTCGTTGTCCTGGAGAAAATCCTGGAATGCCCCTAAATTTCTTCGCTCGTCCTTGAATTTTCCTCGTCCTGGAAGAGTCCTGGAACGTCTTCGAATTTCTTCGCCGAACGTCGTCGCTGAATTTTGTACTTTACCATTTTCCCCGATCGCCGCGTTATCCGCGGTTATCGCGAAATTCGTATCGCTTCGCGGGTTCCGATACGAGAATGGAATATCGTCGAGTCCTTTCGGTCGTGCAAACGGCAATCGTGTAATTTCCCTCGTAACCGGAAGCGCACCGGTGACACCGCGCTCGCCGCGCGTCGCGAGAGCCATCGTTGAAGATACGAACGGACGACAATGGCCCGCAGGACGATCCCAAAACGCGCGTTAGAGTCATCCAACGGCCTCGCCTTATTGAAACGTCGTTTTCCGCCTTTGCCGTCGCGAGCACGCACAATACACCGCCGAATGACCGCGGCAACGCCGTCGTTGGCGTTTATCCATAACGCGGAATTACATCGGGGACCGCGGCTCGATTCTCGAGACCTGCCGTTTTCCTTTTGTTCCGCTGACAAAACAATGACGACTCCTCGCCGCTCGTCCTTGGTCGATGCTTTCACGATTCTCAATGCCTCTCAAGAATATCGTCTCAAAAAAAAAAAAAAAAAAAAAAAAAAAAAAAAAAAAAAAAAAAAAAAAAAGATTATTTATTATTTATTAAATATTATTATTATCTTCGGACTTGGAACGACAAATTCCGCCCTTATTTTGTTTCGTCGTCGAACGAATCGTTCATTCGACCCAATTACGATTTTTCAAAAAGTGGTTTCTTCGTCGACTCGAAGCGCGGTGGATTTGTGCGTTCGAGCGAGCCGGTAAGTGGTAGCCGCGTTAAAATCTCGCGGTGAGTCGAGCCACTCGTTTCAATTGCAAGCAGATGTGGCTTGCGGGTTCGTCCGTCGCGAGGCTCGACCCTTCCAGGGCCCATCGCTCAAGCCGAGCCGACGCGGAGATACGGGGCGTCGATGTTGCAAGGAGCGAGGATCCACTTTGCGGGGCCGAGAGCGCGAGCGAGCCCCGAGGTCCCTCGCTCGTGTGTGCCGTAGAGAGCCGGGGGGTCGGTTCGCGCGGGTGATGCGCTATTGGAACCGGGTAGATGTGCCGCTCGGCGAGGGAACGTCAGATTTTTATACCGCTCTATACACAGTTGTACCAGCGCCAGATCGGACAAGTGCACGAGCGACGGAGATACTCCGCGCTATTATCCGAATTTAACAGACGAGATCGAGATACCTACTCGGCTCACTTCGACGGGAAACGAGCCGTGAAGACCTCGTCATATGTGCATCTCCTGTTACTCGTATCGGCGACCGGAGGACACTCGAGGGGGAGGAAAGAAGGCCCGATTGTAAAACTCATCTGTTCAATCGCCACTCGCCATAAATAAATCATTGAATAAATGAGTAAGTAAGTAAATAAGTAAATAAGTGAATGAATAAATAAATAAATAAATAAATAAATAAATAAATAAATAAGTGAATGAATAAATAAATAAATAAATAAATAAATAAATAAATAAGTGAATGAATAAATAAATAAATAAATAAATAAATAAATAAATAAGTGAATGAATAAATAAATAAATAAATAAATAAATAAATAAATAAATAAATAAATAAATAAATTTATTGACTACATGAATAACAATGATAATAATTATACATAAATGTTTTCAAACGTTACGTAAATTCCGAAAAAATTCATTTGTTGCAAGATTTTTTATCTTAGCAACTTGTTCATAAATTTTTTGGAATTAACATGCTAATAATAATATGACAAATCCAATTTGCACAATTCTTCAAAGTATTTACAATGTTTCGAAAAATTTATGGAGTTTTTCAGTTGTCGCGCTATTTTGAATATTATCGAAAAGAAAATTTTTACAAACTACTATTTAATAATAATAATAATAATCATGATAAGAAAAATATTATTATTATTATTAGATAGTAGTTTGTTTGTAAAGATTTTTTTTTCGAAAATATTCAAAATGGCGCAAGAACCGAAAAACTCCATAAATTTTTCGAAAAATACAAGAAAAAAAAAAAAAAATCGAAAGTTTCGAGAATTTATGCAAATCGAATTCGCGCATTGCTGTCTCGTGAAAAAATCCGAAATGTCGAATACCGCAGACTGCTCTGTCCGCTTCGACTGGAATTGGATCGCCAACGGATCGGCGAGTTTGTTGTAAATAATTTTCACGACGACGGAAAGCCCCGGCCGTATCGTCGTGGAGGCGGTTCGGATAGCCCGCAGGTCGATTACGAGAACACGGGCTCGGTGAAACTTCGGCCGCGGCGCGCAGAGGCGGTGGGCGGAGATGTGGTCACAGCAAACGGGTTTAAATTAATTGTTTCAAAGGGTGGTCGAGGGCTCTCCCTCGGCGTTGTCGCGAGGGAAAATCCCCGCCGGTCTTAAGCCCGGCTAAGTCTTTGTTTAACACCCTCGCGGATAATCTTTGCCGTCGAGGGCGAAACATCGAGCCGATCGACGGGCTCGACTTGCGAGCGGTCGGGACGAGAAATCGAGAAACACTTCTGGCGCGCTCTGGGCGAGGGCTTTGCGACTCCTTTCTTGGGGCTCGCGGGCAGAATGAATACAAACGACTCCTCGGGTCACCTGCACGATAATTGGATGATCCTCCATTCGGAGGATTATCCGCCGCTCGAACGGGCCCCGAGCGAGGGCTCCGCCTTCGGCCTCGGCGTTTCCGACGGACTTCGAGAAACGCCCGCGAGCCGGAGGCGACGAGGCGAGAGCGCGCGAAAGGGACGAGAGCGGCAGCGACGGGGCCAATCGAGGATGCGAGCGGCTCCCTTTCGAGGACAGGACAGAGCGAAAAATACCACATAACGGTACGGCCCGCCCGCCCTCCAACAGGCAAATAATGTGGCGTTTTGCTCACAATGAAACAAAATCATGCACCCTAATACCTTTACGACCGTGAACAAGTCAATTTCCGAGGTGCCTCGGCTCTGCGGTTGCCACCGTCGACTCTCCGCGCGCCGGTACTCGTGCGCGACAACGGCGAGGACAACGAATTTCAATCCCGACGCGACGAAACTTTTCGCGAGCTCGGACGAAGATTTCGCAAATTTGGGTTCAACATTTCGCGACTCTCCGGGAACGAACGTTGTCGGGCTTGCGGAAGATTCGGCGCGAAAAATAATTGTCGTTCGACAATTGCAAAAAATAATGTTGCAAGTGCAACACAACTTTTTTTTATGAAAATAATTATTTCATTTTCCTGAATACGTATGAATTTTTGCGGATTTTCTCATTGACCTTGAATTTCATGATTTTCCACACATTTTTGTCATAAAAAAAAATTTCAAAGTGAATACAAAAATCTTAAAAAAATTCATGCCTATTCAGAAAAATAAAAGAATTATTTTCATTAAAAAAAAAAGTATTGACGGGAAATTTTTTGAACAATTTTTCGTTTCATCGATTTGTTAATAACAATTTGGAATTATCATTATGCAAAATTGATCTTTTCAGTGCATTTAATGTGCATGAATTTTTTCAGATTTTTATACCATCGAAAAGTGTTTGCAATTCACTCTCAATTTCCTCGAACTTATGCGAAATGAACGCCTTAAGTAAGAATAGGACGAGATGCGAGCGTCGGATATTTCCTACTCACGGCTGAGTAAATTCATAAATCAGGAACGAGTCGCCGTCGCGTTGCCCGTCCGGTTTTAACAGGCAAGTAATGTCGCCTTGTGCGAACAATGAGGGAACATCATGCGGTCTTAATGCCTTTACAACCTTCATTGCGAGGCAGAAATCGCAAAACGTTTTGCCGATGAACGGCGGACGAGAACGGTATTCCGTTTGCCGGACGGACGACAAAAGTTTACAACCGGAACGAATCGCTCGTTGCGCCCACCTCTTTTCTCGTCTCCGTCCCTTCGTGCGACCCGGCCCGAGAAAACACCCCTAGCGAAGGATTTAACGAAAGATATTGTGAATCCTACGAATAATCGGTTTTCGTATAAGTTTTTTTTTTTTCTTTAAAAAGTTTTCCAACTTTTGTAATTTTGTCTATTATCATTATTATTATTATTATTATATTATAATATTAATTATTTATATAATATTATTGAATAAAAATATCTGTTTTTTAAATGTATTTTTATTATCTGTCAAATTTGTTGACTGTACAAATAATAATAATAATAGTAATAATATAATTATAACAATTACAATATTATTATATTATTTGTGATATTATTATATAATAATAATACTGCGCAAAATGACGGAAATTGAAAACGAGCGAACGATTGAAATTGCAATGCGAACTTTCTTGCGTAGAAAGAAAAATCGCGGCGTTGATATTCGCCTCGGCTAATCCGGCGCGGAAGTCTCGGAAGTTCGGAATATAATTCGCGCGATTCGTCTCTGGCGCGCTCGGCGCTCGGGAGAAGCTCGGGCGGGCGCGACCTTAGCATATTCCGACAATTAAAACCCCGGTATAAATCTCACCGGGACCCCACGGACGGAAACTTAGCATATTCCGGCAATTAAAGCGAGACCTGCCCCGCCGTCTTCTTTTTTCCTTTTCCGGTTTTTGTTTTTTTTTTTTTTTTTTTTTTTTTTTCGCAGATTGCCAATGGTGTATTCTCGACAAGCGCGAATGATATTCTCTCGACGCGGTACGATGCAAACTTCTATCCGCCGCGCGAAACTTCCGTGCCTCCCTTAAAGCGATGCAAATCGCGCGAAATATGCAGAACACATCGCCAAACGAGTACACTCGAGAGATATTAATTTTCGTACGGTACGTCGAAGTGAAGCTCGCAGACTGCCGATTTTGCTTCATTTTTTTTCATTTTTTTTTTTTTTTTTTCTTTCTTCGCGATCTAAGGAAACGAAAAAAAAAAAATTGAAGAAGTCGCAACTAAACGCGCGACAGTGCAAGAGATGCGAAGTCGGGGAGATGGGACGTAGCTTCCGGGAGGCGAGGTTTAGGGTAGATAGGGGCGAAAGTCAGCGCACAGCCCCTTCGGGGGCCACTAGCTGCCTCCGTGCCTCCGCCACTTCAGGAACTCGTGTTGCCGACTCCGCTGAAAGCTGTACGGAAAGCATCGCTGTATAGACGTGGTCGGTCCTTGTCTCGCGCGGTCCACCCTCGCGCGACCGCTCTCACCTTTTCACCCTCGGCAACCCTGCCGCGCACTTATGTGCCGTCTCCATACCTATGTCCACTGTACTTTCGCCTCCATTCCCGGACCAGATACGTCCCCGACCGTTTTTCTTCTCGGCCGAAACTCGAACATTTATTTCAAACTAGCCGCTTTCGGCGGGGGGGGGGGGGGGGGGGGGTCTCTTGGCAAACTTTTGAATTTTCCACGAACACGAAATATCAATCTATATCATAGCGAGAAAGCCTCGTGGCTTTGACGGCAGGGCCGAAATCGTGAATAACTCCAAACGCCGAGGCATCACATTCGGACTACTTTTTGCCTCGTAATGGATTCGGTTTGTTCCGATCACGTCCATATCTGTGTCTTTGCCGGCGACAACTCTACCGAGTAACAACTCTACCGGGAAACCAAGCTCTGCCTAAACTCTGCCAGATAATGAGGCTCTCCCTGAACGCTGCCGGAAAACTCTACCCAAACTCTACCGGAATACAACTCTACCTAAACTCTACCGATTTATAACTTTCCTCTGAGTGACGTTCTCGGGACTAGAGCAGAACACTATGTTGGCACAACTGTGTATACATATTCGTATCTCTACCAGCGAAAACTCTACCGATTGATAACTCTACCAGAAAACGAAACTGCCTAAGCTCTGCCGGAGAATGAGGCTCTACCTGAACGCTGCCAAAGGATAGGACTCTACCCAAACTCTGCCAGAATACAACTCTACCTAAACTCTACCAGATTAGAATTCTACCGATGTACAACTTTCCTCCGAGTGACGTTCTCAGGAGTAAAGCGGAACACTACGTTGGTACAACTGTGTATACATATTTGTATCTCTACCAGCGAAAACTCTACCGAATAACAACTCTACCAGAAAACAAGACTCCACTTAAACGTTCACAGAATACAACTCTACCGAAGGTTTGTCGGTATAACTGTCCATTTTCATCTCTACCAGCCAAAAACCTACCGAACGACGACTCTACCTAAAACATGACAGAATACAACTCTACCAAAAGCTATCTCTCTCGATTTAACAGCTGTACACAACTCTACCGAAATCAATCTCTCCCAGACCGAAAATAATTATATCTCAGCCGCGTTACAAGAGTACCAGAAATAGCGCCTCCGCGAGCATCTCTACAATTTCATCATTCTGCCCCATCAGAACTCTACCAAATTAGAACTCTACCGGTACAAGACTCCCCAGCGAGTGATGTTCTAATGCGTTGAACGGAACACTACGCCGCTATGTGATTTCACATTTGCATCTGCCATTTGTATTCTGGCAGAGCTTAGTCCTGTTTTCCGGTAGAGTTGTTATCCGGTAGAGTTTCGGCTGGCAGAGATACAAATGTGCCCGACCACGAACACGACGACCATCCTGCTTTCATCAATGGCTATGGCAGCGGAACTAAAATCCTGAAAAACCGCAAACACCGAGCCTTGGTCAGTTTTCTGCCTCCAACTCATGACTTCAACGAGAACGGCATCTGGTCCGCTTTGACGATGCCGCGGAGACGATAGACTGCACGAGAGATACGGCCAACGAAGCCATGTCGGTTGGTGAACTTTATTAATGTCCTTATCAAAACCCCGGTAGCTGCCACTAACTGTAGTTGGGCGCAGTTCGGAGGCAGATTCCAGAAGTTGGTTCTCTCCGCTCTGACGTAGCCGAGGCGCTTTACCGTCAGTGGAGGCGTATTGGTGCAGCGGCCACGTTGGAAAGGCAACGGGCAAATCCCGGGGGCACCGTGGCGGTTCGCTTGCACGGTTTGCGAGTCCTTCAGGACTCGTCCGTATCTCCGGGCAAACTATCGTTCGCGTATACGACGGCTACGTGAAGTTAGTTCGGCGAACAAACGGGCCGCGCGAACAAGCCCGTAGACGGGGCTTTTATAAACACTGATACGAGTTGCAACCACGTCAGCTCCTCTCGGCTCGCCTCTTCAATCGATGTTTCGCGTCGCTGCGACGGACACGCGACGAATGGCTTCAGCTTCAAGGATTCTTCGAAGTCCAACGACAAGCGTATTGTAAGCTCGCAATGACAGACCTCGGCTGTCCCAGGACCGTACTTGATTAACTTTAGTGGATTACGCTGGCGTCGACGGCGCCTTAGCATATTACGACTTTGGAGAACGTCGTAGAAGCAACTCCCCCTTTACTGCCTTCGTAAACGACTTACTGGGAGCCTCGGGGTAAAGGTGAGAACGGTGTACCTGTTCGCTTCTCTTCTTTATTCGAGAATATACACGAGACCATGAAGCCCCGGTACTTGGGTGACTCCGTTGTATCCCTTCGCAACGCTGTCATGGGATACGAGCGAAGAAGAAAGGATCGGCAAAGATTTCCAAATGTTCCTTTCGTGGCCCGACGCTCCTGTGCTATCTACGTCGATGCGACGGAAGTGCAACTTTCCATCGATATATCTCAGGAACGGTACAACGAATCGAAACTTGATGGACACTTTTATCATCCGATTCGGGGTCGATGAATTGAGATGAGCTCGTTCGAGGCTGAACTGGCGCAAAAAACCTAATTTGCCCTTTAGCCGCATTTGTTGAAAAATGCCCAAAAAAACCACGTCCACAAGGCAGGGCGTAACAAAGTTTTGGGCTTGAATATCGAATTATTCTACGAATTAAATTGTACGAAACGCAGAGTTTCGTGTGCGTACGGTAAACAGTAATGTGTTTCGTAATATAGTGGTGGAGCGCGTAATGGTTCGTTTGGAAGGTGGACTGGATAAACGTGCGGATTCACGGCTCGGCCGGAGGGAGGGGTTGCGTGACCGAGTCCACGAGGGCGTGTGTGCGCGGGCGCGCGTGTGTGTGCGGAGGTCAACGCGCATAACCCGGACGAGCGAAGTTATTATGGTTTATGAATACCCCCGTAACGAATGCCGCGCACTATCCCCCACGAGTTTTCTCTCTCTCCGTCGCCGCGCTCTCCTCGCTGCGCCCCCCGGACGAATAGCTCGCCCGTTACCAGGCGTCAACGACACACGTAACTGTAACGCTCGTGATTTTCTATGCTGCAAATTGTTTTACGCCTATAAACACAACCTGCTGTGAGCGAGCGCGAAAGGTCTCGGTTACTCGACAGTTGGCCCGTGAAAACGATGGTCCTTAATGACGACTCTGTCGTTTCCTTTTTCCTTTTCGTCCCTTTTATCGATTCGAATGTATCGTTGATCCATCAAGGATTGAATTTCAAGGTTTGTGACGGTGTGCGACCGACGGATCCAGCTTTGCATATGAGTAGACAAGGCGGATGATAAAATCATATGGGTGGCTGTAGCGCAGTGGTTACCGCTCTTGATTAGTACCTGAACAACCTGGCTCCGAATCCCGGGGTCACCATATTTTCTATCAATATTTCTGGACCTACGCCTCGCATCTCCGACCATCGTCTCTCCTGCGGAGCTTTTGGCTGCTCCTTACACGTCGAAGAATTCCCGTTGACTTCGAACGCTGATCCGTCCGATTTTCATTGGAGCCCATCATGAATTTTCGAAGAATCAGAAGCATCAACTAACACGCACAAAAGTGAATCGACCCTGGAAGACGCTACCATTGATATGGCAATACCAATCTTCTATCTACTTGAAAATGCAACGACTCTCGCAAGAGTACTGATTCTCACTTTTTCCTCTTACGATGCCTGAAATCCAGCACCGCCACTGCGATCCCACTTTACTGCAAGATATTCGTGATATCAGACGGCAAAAATAATCATCGGAGAGATCGACACCGGCCGCAAGCGACCGGCAGAAGCCTCGTCTCATCATGTGGGTTCCACCCGAAGTGGACCTTGCCAAATTAGTCTTCGCCTTAACCCAGGTACACCATTCATCATGATATTCACAGTAATACCTGACGGGCCCAGCTTGTAGTTCAGAAGCCTTAACTGCGCTCGATGGTCTCCCCATGGCGGATCGTTGACGTACCTTCCACGAGCGAATGCAGAAACACGGGAGACACTCGTAGCAGATTCGCCATGACGTATCGTTGACACGAACGCCGGGGGTCCGCGGCGGGTGCCAATTTGTACGAGAGGACCCCACGCAGCGCGACCAAGCACCATCCAACGACTCGGGACCGTTTGTATTGCTCTCGCGCCCGTTTAGCCCAGGGCGCAATATGCTCTGGCACTTGATTAAAACACCATGGGCGCATCATACGGCGCATAAAATGTCCCCTAAGTGGATACAACGCTTGGCCCACTCCGTCTCGAGCTCTTGGCCCGGCAATCGTGATCCGCCGGGTCAAAAAAGGCGATTTTGACCCAAGGATCCGGCCGTTTTCCAGCCAAGAACGGCGCAAGAAGGTCGCAGGTGGAATCCTGCGGATCTCATTGTTTACCAGAACGAGGAACAAAGCGAGGCAAAGAATCGAAAGTAACAAGTGCGAATTGCAGTTGGAATCCGATCGAAGCTGAAGTTGATGAATCGCCGGAGAGGATCGTCACCCCTCGGCGCCCCTTCGACGAGCGGAAAAGATCGACCGGCTTCAATGTTCGAGGACAATCGGCCTCGTTTTCGTGGATCTCGCTGGGTACGCGAATGCTCGAGGTTGTGCACCAGCCATACGGTTCGCTGCAGCGTGTAATATGATGTAGTGGCGTTATTGTGCAGGATGCTCTGCTCCCGTAGCATAGCTGCCTTTAGTGCCCAGCCTATCGGGGCAGGGACCTACTCGAGGCAAGACGCGCACCGACAGATGGAAGTGTTAATAATTGATAGTCGCGCCCCCCTGTGCTCCGATACTCCGCTCGGGTCGTATCGGGCCGTTGAGGGGGGACTCCGGTAGTGCAACGAGGGGTCGGCAACTACTGCTATTATTCCATGACTGGTGTTCACTTTTTTTCTCTCCTCCAACATTAAACATCTCGTCCGAAACTCGAGTAGCCTGGCGATAATAATAATTTCAATTACGGCACGCCATTTTCCGAGGATATGATTAAAGCAGACCTTTCGGTACAGACCAGCCGAATCGAACAGTTGAAAGCAATTCCGAACACTTCACGATCAGGCTGCTGAAGGTAGCGGACTTCCCGAGGAATGTCACATGTCCCATCAGGCCCTGCTAAGGTAGCTAGGACACTCAAATCGCTAGAACGCTAAGGTAGCCAGGACGCTAAAATGGCTAGGACGCTAAAATAGCTAGGACGCTAAGGTAGCTAGGACGCTCAAACAGCTGGGACGTGCCTGAACAAAACATTTAGGGGGGAAATGAAGATCGCGACAAGCAACGAAGATAGGGTTACGAGTTGTGCAGGATTCGGGGCGTTAAGGAGTTTCGAAACTGGTAACCCCTTCGCGGAGGCGAGCCGTGCCCGGTGATGGGCAAGTTAAAAGACATCATACCGAGCGTCGTAGGCATCAAGCCTGCTCGTTCGTCGGGATTTGCGGTCGTGAGTATATGGGCGGTGGGCCGCAGGGTCGAGCATCAGAAACGTTAGCGGAACATCGAGCCAGAGTCGAAGCATGAGCCAGGAGACTAACTGCGCTGTGAGCAGGTCGGATGGTCCGGCGACCGCACAGGGCCAACGACATAATGGACACATTAGTGGCCCGGCCTCCAGTTTAATTAGTTTACATTACGGTGGCATCGTCACCAGTGCCGAGTCGACCGAAAGGGATGGTCCCTACTCCTTCGGCATACAGCCGAGGCCAAGGGGTCGACGGGTGCCTCGACCAAGCAGTTGATTAATCGGGAAAGTTTGATGCGAGTCGACGGAGACGCTAATCACGTCTCGTAACCGAATAACACCCGGTTCATCCACGATTCTATCGCGCCCCGCAGCCCGCTTCCAGCTTCCAAGAAACGTCTTTCGAGACTGGAAACTGATTTCAGCGTAGCGAGAAGACCTTGATGCGAATATAAGAAGGCTCCGATTTTGCAGCTACTCCGTGACTTTAGTCCGTCCGTGACTTTAGCTCTTCCGTGACTTTAGTACGTCCGTGACTTTAGCTCTTCCGTGACTCTAGTCCGTCCGTGACTTTAGCTCTTCTGTGACTTTAGTCCGTCCGTGACTTTAGCCGCTCCATGACTTTAGCCACTCCGTGCCTTTAGCCACTCCGTGCCTTTAGCTCTTCCGTGACTTTAGTCACTCCGTGGCTTTAGCTCTTCCGTGACTTTAGCCACTCCGTGCCTTTAGCTCTTCCGTGACTTTAGCCGCTCCGGGACTTTAGCTACTCCGTGACTTTAGCCACTCCGTGACGTTAGCTACTCCATGACTTTAGCCACTCCGTGACTTTAGCCACTCCGTGCCTTTAGCTTTTCCGTGACTTTAGCCACTCCGTGACTTTAGCATATCGTTTAAACTACCGTCTCCTACACAGCGGTGGCGGCGGCGAGATATTTTTATAATAAAGAGAGACATCTCCGTAATTCTCGTCGCGCTCGTCAGTTTCGCGAACATCGAGCGAGAGGGTCGAATAGCGTAGTTTCCGACGGTGCCCAAAAGCCCATTTGCGATTCACACACGAGCAAGACAAAGACGCGGAGCGAGCGGGTTGTAAAGCTTCGCGAATTTGGCCGAACTCGTTGGCGGAGTCACGCGACATTGCTCATTTAATTACAAATTCCATTAAAATGAATGCCAGTTCAGAAACAAACTCCACATATCAGCATTAAGCCGGTTGGCCTGAGCTCGCCAACCGGAGCGCGCGCTCCGTTATAACACACAACGTGTCCTAATCAGGTTAATATAAATATGAAATATGCAGGCGAGTGTGTTGGGCTCTCGCGGGCGTAGGTTGGCTTTCGTCGCCGCGGCGCTTCTCTCTCTCAGGACACGGCGATCCTCGCCGCGGCGGCTCCTGCTTGGGCGTTAAAGGGTCGTCGGAATCCCGTGGACGTACGCCACCAGAAGCGTTGAACACCGTACGTTCTCAACATACGGCCCGGGTGGGGGCGCAGAGAAAGCGGAACATACGTGGCAGCGAAGCCCAACCCGCCACCTTACGACTCCTCGGGGGAGGCCTTCATATTAACCCTTGCATATTAAGCCCCCGCGCGCGATAACCGGATTCTCAAATATTAACGTTGACACTGCCTGCGCTCGGGAGCCTCCGCTGCTCGCTGTCCGAATACGATATTCGCACGGAGTCCTTACCACCGAACTCGGGGGGGCCTTTTGCGAAGACGAGAAACTGCCGACGCTGATGTACGCGAGCGCTGTGTATATTCAAATTCTTGTAAAAATTTCACCATCCACTCAGAGACACGAAGGTGGGATTCGTCGGGACGCGTGATGGAACGCACCCAATTGGATTGTCGACTCGGATTATTTATCGGAGGCTTCCGCTGTACGAACGGACGAGTTCGGGACTCCAAATTTAAGGGTTTGACTGATGCACGTCGAACTTGAACATTCATGCTCCGATCGATGCTCGGACTCGAGCTCGAATCTGAGTTCGAAATGTGAATCATTTCTTTTCTGTACTTTCTCTGGATTTTGGGACTTTTCGTTCTTCGAATGGCATTGAAAGAGAAATTGTTTTTTTTTACACGATTTCTCTACTCTTTAGACTACTTTAAGGTAGTCCAAGCGTATGCTGTTGATTTCGCACAAATTCGAGGAAATCGAGAGCAATTGGGAATTGAATTGCAGACACTTCTCGATGGTAAAAAAATTTGGGAAAATTCATGCACATTAAGGGTACGGAAAAGATTAATTTTGCACAATAATAATTCCAAATTGTTATTAACGAATCGATGAAACAAAAAATTGTTCACGCAATTTTCCGGCAAAACGCCTTGTTTTTTTCATGAAAATAACGCTGTTATTTTTCTGGATACGTATGAATTGTTTCAAATTTTTCTATTTATGAAAAAATTGTTTGGAAAATCATAAAGTCAATTGAAAAATCGGCAAAAAATGCATACGTATTTGGAAAAATAAAAGAATTATTTTCATGGAAGAAAAGAGTTATGTTGCCGGGAAATTTCTTGAACAATTTTTCGTTCCATCAATTTGTTAATAACAATTCGGAATTATTATTATGCAAAATTAATCTTTTCAGTACCTTTAATGTGCACGAATTTTTCCAGATTCTTATACGATCGAGAAGTGTATGCAATTCACTCTCAATTTCCGCGAACTTATGCGAAATGTACACCTCACGCATGGACTACCTTAAAGGGGTGGTTTTGCTGCTCATTACCAAAGAGTGCGATTCACGCGAAATTCCAAAGGAATTTCGACGATTTTCTGTTGGAATAAAAATCGGAAAAAATTCGATCATACGAAAGGTGCCGGGGAGATTAAGTTTCCTCAATAAATATTCCGAAAAGTCATTGAAAAATTGGGAAAAATAAATTTTTTAACAAATTGTCCGGCAACTCTTTCTTTCGCTGAAACTCATTGCCTAATTTTTTTTCGACTCTCAAATACAACAAAAAATGTCAGAGTCCGAAAATCGGAAAAAATTCATACGTATTTAGAAAAATCTGTGAAAAACTACTTTTTTTTTTTAAAGTAAAAAACGTACGCCAAGTACATAAATGATACAAGAATATTTGGTTCCAAGAAACTGCCTTTAGAAAAAAATCCAAAATAAAAGGTAAATCACGCGAGCCAAGCTTCGACAGATATTTTTGAATATCCAATGTCAATGTTAATGATTAAAAAATTGTATAACTGAAAAATAAAATTAAAAAAATACTTGGCACGTCCTTTCTTTTATGCATGAAGCGTTTCATTTGTATTCGAGGGACGTGCCAAGTATTTTTTTAATTTTATTTTTCAGTTATACAATTTTTTAATCATTAACATTAACATTGGATATTCAAAGATATTTGTCGAAGCTTGGCTCGCGTGATTTACCTTTTATTTTGGATCTTTTTCTAAAGGCAGTTTCTTAGATCCAAATATTCTTGTATCATTTATGTACTTGGCGTACGTTTTTTACTTAAAAAACAAACAGTAGTTTTCACAGATTTCACTCATTTTTGAAAAACAGCTTGAAAACTAAAATTGAGATTTTCTAAATCAAATCAATAATAGTGATTACTTTCTTAGTTCCAATTATTTATTGATTTTACTTTCTTTATTGTAATTGCCAAGAAAAACTCTTCGATTCATCTTCAATTTTGTATCCACATCGACGAAGGTCGGATTAAAAGTGAACCGGCCGCAATTTGTCACGAGTTCGCGCGACAAGAAAGGACGCAGCGGCGAACTTTAATCAAGGCTTCGGGCTGCGGGTCGCGGAACGGAAAAAAATTAACAGAAAAAAGAAAGAAAAAAAAAAAAAAAAAAAAAAAAAACGGTGAGAGAACAAAAACGGGGCAGCGGCAAAGGTGAAGAACGGCAAACACACGGCTCGGCGCCGATATTTTTCAATATGAACATCGGCGCTGCGCCGAGCCTTGCCTCGGTTGTGCCGCGTTGCGCGCTCGGACCTCGGTCACCAAGGGAAATCTGGCCGAGTCCACTCGCGCGTTTGTTTTGCTTTTATTTCGCTTCTTCATCTGGCACACGACAATTTCACAAATATTGGATCAAATTACGAATTAACGAGTGAAGCGGCTCGGGCCTCGGGTTGGGCCGGAGTTTGTTAAGGTCCAGCGCGACGCTTTCGCCAGGCGCCGGTAATGACTTTATAAGTCGCGAGCTCCATCGCCGAGGCTCGCGGGTTCTTCGCGCGGTGTCGGATTCATGAGGGACGGCGAAGCGAGCGCGAGGAGGCTCGGTGTGGGGCGGGCGGAGGGTCGAGAGAAACGAGAACGATAGAAAAACGAGAGAAAGCGCGGAGCGTTCGAGACGAGCGCGCGAGTGCGAGGGGGGCTTCGTCGCGGGCGCGAGAAGGAGCGAAACGTTCGTGCGTGGTCCCAGAGTCCCCGAGCCGATCCTGCCAAGTTATTTAAATTCAAATTCGAAATATCGTCGAGGGCTGCTAACATATTGTTTGTTTCGTTTGCACGGTCGCGCGATAACCGCGCTCGCGCCCGGCGTGTATACATCAGCCCCGTGTGCGACCGCATCCGGAGGGGTCCGATCCGGCACTGTTGAACTGTGGGCGAAAAAAAAATTGTCACCGGAATTACGTATCGTTTCGGGCGCGTCGGAGATTCGTCAGCATCGCGCGACTTGTTACGTCGAGAAGGCATCCCGCCCTCTCGTCGCCGAATAATCCGGTGTTCCGGCAATTTGATTAATCCGCTTCTCGACTGTCGGGAACAGAGGTGAGCAGGTTACTTAAAGTGTCATGTGCTTTTAGCTGTAGTCCCTAAACAGGACGTGCGGGAAATGTACTTCAAGTAATGGTTACAAAAAGTACTTCACTTGCCTTCACTTGAAGTACTTTCAGTATGTTTCATTCAAGTACTTTGGACCGTGTACTTAAAGTACTTTTGGTACACGTTCTACAAGTACTTCCAGTACACGTTCTGCAAGTACTTTCAGTACACGTTCTGCAAGTGCTTTCAGTACACGTTCTCCGAGTACTTTCAGTACACGTTCTGTAAGTACTTTTAATGCATGTTCTGCAAGTACTTTCAGTACACGTTCTGCAAGTGCTTTCAGTACACGTTCTGTAAGTACTTTTAATACATGTTCTGCAAGTACTTTCAGTACACGTTCTGTAAGTACTTTTAATACATGTTCTGCAAGTACTTTCAGTACACGTTCCGTAAGTACTTTTTATACACGTTCTGCAAGTACTTTCAGCACACGTTCTCCGAGTACTTTCAGTACACGTTCTGCAAGTACTTTCAGTACACGTTCTGCGGGTACTTACAGTACACGTTCTCCGAGTACATTCAGTACACGTTCTGCGGGTACTTACAGTACACGTTCTGCGGGTACTTACAGTACACGTTCTGCAAGTACATTCAGTACACGTTCTGCAAGTACCTTTACTACATGTTCTGCAAGTACCTTTACTACATGTTCTGCGAGTACCTTTACTACATGTTCTGCAAGAACTTTCAGTACACGTTCTGCAAGTACTTTCGGTACACGTTCTGCGAGTACTTTCAGTACACGTTCTGCAAGTACTTTCGGTACACGTTCCGCGAGTACTTACAGTACACGTGCTGCGAGTACTTTCAGTACAGGTTCTGCAAGTACTTTCAGTACACGTTCTGCGGGTACTTACAGTACACGTTCTCCGAGTACATTCAGTACACGTTCTGCAAGTACTTTCAGTACACGTTCTGCGGGTACTTACAGTACACGTTCTGCAAGTACATTCAGTACACGTTCTGCAAGTACCTTTACTACATGTTCTGCAAGTACCTTTACTACATGTTCTGCGAGTACCTTTACTACATGTTCTGCAAGAACTTTCAGTACACGTTCTGCAAGTACTTTCGGTACACGTTCTGCGAGTACTTTCAGTACACGTTCTGCAAGTACTTTCGGTACACGTTCCGCGAGTACTTTCAGTACACGTGCTGCGAGTACTTTCAGTACAGGTTCTGCAAGTACTTTCAGTACACGTGCTGCGAGTACTTACAGTACACGTTCTGCAAGTACTTGCAGTACACGTTCTGCAAGTACTGAGTACTCGAAGTACTCAAGCACTTGCAAGGCTACATTCGAAGTACCGAGCACTGAGCAGCCTTGGTTGAGCCTCTGCAGCAATATGCTGGAAACTGGCGGGTGACATGCTTGACCCACCAGGATGGAACTTATTTGCATAGACAAACCCGCGTGTGTCGCGACCGCTTTCGGGCTGCCGGACCGGCGTGTATAGTCCGAATCTCCCGCGCTATGTCGTGTTCACGTGTGTACCAGGAATTCCCTATCCCTTAACAATTTGCCGCTAACACGCCGTGGAGCGCGAGGCAGCGGTGTTGCGACGCGTACAGACGATGTTTCGAGTTTCACACGTTAGACATTGCTATGCGCAGTCAACGCTCATCCGTATCCACTCGCGTCAAAGTTAGACGATTTCCATATTTCGCGTTTCACTGTTTCGACTTCTATCGCGAGAGTCCTGCCCAGCGCGGATGGTCTCGTTCCGTCGAGTCATCGGGAATACGGAGTCACGACGTGTCCGCAGAATCTGCTCGACGTTTCCCCGTCAAGTAGGGTCGTTATCGGACGGAAAATTATTCGAGCTCCGCTGCGTCGTACAGATGTCATAAAGTAGGATGCTTTTTAAGCTTTCGTCTCCGCCACTTGTAAGGGGTCAGTCTGCAAAAAGACCTTAATTAATGACCGTGGCGCTCCCCGAGGGCGGTCCGCGTCGGCGTCGGCAGGCATTCGCGGATGCTCTCGCGACGCGAGGGAAGAGGAGGTGAGCCGGCGAGAAGCAGTGAGATGACGGAGTGCCCTCCGAGGAACGACCCTCGATGCAAACTCCTCGTATGAATATGTCTCTGCTAATTCAAACTTCGTCCCAACGGCGGTTCCCGTCTACCATCCCCTCGCCTCGTCCCTGTTTACGAGGAAATATTTAAAACTTTCGAAGGGGACTCGAGACTGACGTCCTCAAGGTGGATCGCGTCTTGCGACGATATCACATTTTTGGAAGGTCTTCATTCTTCCGCGAATGAGATGCATTGCGTTGATGAGATAGGATGAGATAGCTGATGACATTGGCTCATCATGGTTAATGAACCATATTAGCCCTGCCCTGATCAACGACATCTCCCTGTTGGCACCGAAGAGTACGGTTACAGTTGCCATGGAATCCGTCACTACGGACATCCTTGCTACGTTGCTCTGGAAGCCCTTGCAGCGACATCCGTTACTGTGCAGACTCTTGCTATGGCAACCGCTGTTATGGAAACCGTTGCTAAGGCAACCGTTGCTATGACAACCGTTGCTAAGGAAACCATTTCTAGGACAACCGTTGCTAAGGAACCCATTGCTACGGAAACCGTTGCTATGACAACAGTTGCTACGGAAACCGTTGCTATGACAACAGTTGCTACGGAAACCGTTGCTAGGGAACCCATTGCTACGGAAACCGTTGCTATGGAAACCGTTGCTATGGGAACCGCTGTTATGGAAACCGTTGCTAAGGCAACCGTTGCTAGGACAACCGTTTCTGAGGAACCCATTGCTACGGAAACCGTTGCTATGACAACCGTTGCTAAGGAAACCATTTCTAGGACAACCGTTGCTAAGGAACCCATTGCTACGGAAACCGTTGCTATGACAACCGTTGCTACGGAAACCGTTGCTAGGGAACCCATTGCTACGGAAACCGTTGCTATGGTAACCGTTGCTATGGGAACCGTTACTATGGCCACCGGTTCTATGGCTTGGTGTCGGGACGTTTGGTGTTCGGACCACCACCAAAGGAACCTATTTTTTATTTATACATTGAACTTCTTTGTATCCAGCGGAGCTGTAAAGGAGAAGCCATTCCAGAAGGAAGGTCCATTTTGTAGGCGCAACGTTGCCAACCAGTGGTCCAGGCCCCGTGAACTTAACGGCGCGCCGTTCCGTACTTTCTTTTCTCGTTTATTGCTGCACGGTAATTTTACGACAAGACCGCCCTCCGTCTTCCCTCTCTCGAGTATCGCACGATAGTAGCGAAAGGCACCATCCCCGTTCGAGAACATGCACAATTCAGGTGCGTAGGACCGTAAGGTCGACTTTACGTCATATCTCTCGCCAGTCGTTCTCCTGGCTCTCTGCCTACTTCGACGGGCAACTGTGTCGCGCCTCGTTTCTCCATCCGGGATCTTTCTCGCGCGCTTCTTCGTCTCCAGGACTCACCCTGGCCCGACGCTTCCGGCTCCCCCCACGGGCGACCGTCCTCGTCATATTTTATTTAAGCGATAATTGAAAATTCCCCGCTACACGACCGATGGATTTGTCACCCAAGAATGTTTTATCCTCGCCATTCCGGCGAGTCTACGACCTTCACGGCCCATTCGGACTCGATTTATTCACGCGTCTCGTTGGTTACGCGCGAATTACCGAAGACCATCCCCTTTCGAGGGACGACGAAGGTCCAACGTTTCTCGATGTTCCATAAATAAAATCAACCGTATCCGTGGAAGAGGAGGAAAAATCATACTTCCGGCGCAAGCATCGGCAGGCTCGATTCGTCCATCGGCGACCCGCATGATGTGCGGCGAAAGGATCCTGCGAGGAATCGAGAAATCGTCTCCATTCGGAAAATGTAGCGACCCAAAGAGTCCGGCCGAATTATTTCCTTCCTTTTTCTTCGCCTTTTCGCCACGCATGTTGACGCTAGCGCTCGGTATAGAGAGAACGTGGTGGAGCAGCGAGATGCAAGGGTTCGGGAGGGGCGAAAGAAGAGGAGTAAAAAGGAGCCGGTGGGTCGCGCGAGGGGGGAGCAAGGGTGAGTGTGGATTGAGGGTACCCAATGGAGTCGTGAAATCCATCAGACCAGAGGCCTCGAGACCCGTTTGCCAGCGCTACTTACGCCGGTGCGGCGTGGATGGCATCAAACTAACGGCGGGGACGGGCGCGAGATATCCGCACGGTTGGCGGGAAGGAACGAGCGAGAGAGGAACGGAGCTCGGTGGGATGAGACCGAGAATAAAATATCATCTACGGTATGTCCCCTCCGAGAACGCTGAAGCAACCTTTGCCCTCTTCTTCTTCCACTTCAACTTCTCTTTTACTTCTTTCACTTCCATCCACGGTTGCTATTTCATGCCACGACGCTTCGACCCATTGTCTTCGCGAATATCACCAATCTCGGGTATCTCTCCGTTACCGAAAATATTGGAAAGTATAAATTGACGATGGTGGGAACGACATCCAGAATCTTGGGTAACGAAGTTTCCTCCCTTCGCTTCGTCTTTCCTGAAAGGCGTCGCAGTTCCGAACTCGCGAAGTCGGATTTCTCATGACTGCAGTCGTGTTGTCACCTCTGCAAAAATGGGACCAGGGCATGGTGGGATGGCGCTTAATGGGACCGGGTCTTGGTCGTATGGGGCAAAATGGGACAGCAGAGAAACTTGGATGGGACTTTCTCTGGTTGGATTTTTCCCCAATTCCATCGGATATGGGACTCTATTTTACTATACCGTTCTGCCCAGCTCTCCCCTACTTTCCTACCAACCCAACTTCCGCCTGTCCAAAAATCAGTTTTTTCTTCGCTCCCGTCGAATATTGGAAAGTATAAATTGACGATGGAGGGAACGACACCCAGAATCTTGGGTAACGAAGTTGCCTGCCTTCGTTTCGTGTTTTTTGAGAGGTGTCGCAGTTGCGAACTCGCGAAGGCGGATTTCTCATGACTGCAGTCGTGTTGTCATCTCTGCAAAAATGGGACCAGGGCATGGTGGGATGGCGCTTAATGGGACCGGGTCTTGGTCGTATGGGGCAAAATGGGACAGCAACGAAACTTGGATGGGACTTTCCCTGGTTGCATTTTTCCCCAATTCCATCAGATAGGGGACTCTATTTTACTATACCGTTCTGCCTAGCTCTCCTCTACTTTCCTACCAATCCAACTTCCGCCAGTCCGAAAATCAGTTTTTCCTTCGCTCCCGTCGAATTTACTAGGTAAACGGAACGCTGCTCTCGGCCAGCCGGCCATATATCGCAGGCAGGGACCATCCTAACGGCGTAAATCCTCCGACGTGCACCGGCAAGGAGCGCGCGAAGTGCCGTAAGGTGCTCCTTAAATCTGAAAAATTAAATTATATCGCCGTAAAGCGGCGATACCCGGGGGTTTAGTGTCTCGTGGAAGCTGTTCGCGACAAGAGGTACCTGGGGGTGTTGGATGGGCCGGCCCCCCCCCCACCCCCCCAACCCCCTCTCCCCAGCCCACTTCCCTTGGCTTGAATAAAAACGGCATTAGTCCGTGCATAATGCATGACCGGGACACTGGGGGGGTTTCCTCGTGTCGTTGCCACTGCGCAGGGGGCGACGGAACGACGTGCGGCGCACTCCTTGCATCCTTCCTTCCCGAACCGCGAGGAGGTCCTGTCGCGATTCTTGCACACGCCCACCTCAGTGGTGGAAAAGTCGACCGCTCGGCTACGTCGCGGCACCGGTTCTCCGCGCTTCTATGAGCTTTCCGCTCTTCCAGCTCTCCATCTCTCCGTCTCCTTGGCCCAGCTTCTCCCGGCACGGGGGGTCGGTCTATACGAGAATGTTGGGAGTCGTAAAGCTTCCGAGCTTCCCGCTCTCCGTCGGCTATAATAATTTAGCTTATGAAATTCGTTCTCATACAGACGGCAACACCTGCGTATGACTCGCGAAGAGTGGAAGCCCACGACAACGAGGCTCGATCCCCGATGGGAGTTGAAGAAGACCGCGCGACAACGCGCGCACCATCGCGAGGAAAGAAATCCCGGTGCCGAAGAGCGATCCGGATCTCGCGAGGAGACCCGCCGATCAGTCCGACGAGGGGAGGGCTCGCGCGGGAAATATACAAACATCGAAGATTTCATTTGCATTTCGTCACCGAGGGCGATTGATCGAATTTACGTGTCATTTTTTTCCCCCCCTGAATTTCAAGGAGCGACGGATTGAACATTGTGCGGTTCAATCGAGGACGAAAGCTCGGATCGACGGGAGCCCCGAGGAAACGGACTGATTCATTTGTGGCCTCGGCTCGTGAAGTCGTGCCTTGAAGAGATCGGAGCAGGTGATTCGATAACGAAAAAGAGACCAACGCGAACGCGCTGCAACCATATTCAATTGCGGCGAAACCAGGTCCGCAACTTGGGCTTCAGGATGTGGCGAGAAAGGGGGAGAAAAAATGAAAGCTCGCATTATCTTTCCCATGCTGGAGAAGCGATTTGATTTATCAAGCGAGAAAATCCTATCATCTCTCCGCTACAAGACTTTTCACTCCGATCCTTTGATTAAAATGCGGGCTTAATCATCGCTCTGCCGAGTCACCTGGGGACTCCCTCCGCTCCGATCCTCCCCCAACCCCCAACCCCAGCCCCCCCCCCCCCCCCCCCCCCCATGTCGCGCATTTTTGCCTCTATATCACTCGTTCTCTTTATCGCGACGTCGCTCCCATCCCCGCTCTCTCCGAACCCATCTACACAGCGCTCACCGGGCAAACGCGCATACAGACCTCGACGAAAGAGCGGAGAAAAATCGAGAAAAAAGAAAAGGAACACCACAAAATGAAGAAGAAAAAGACCCGAAGATAATACGCGACGCGCTCCTTTGTTGCGGTCGCGAAAGAGACACTCGCGCGCTCAAAACCGCAGCCACCCTGTTTTAAGATATTAAAATGTGTCATCAGCTGATGCCTTCGTTACTGCATCGTGATGGATATATCTCCTCCCTCCACCCCCACACCCTTAGCCGGCTTCATCCCTTCTTTCGCCTCGCATACATCAACCCCGAACAACGACACGGGAATTCTACCGGTTTTCACAAAACAAAAAAAAAAAATTAATAAAATTTTTTTTTTTTTATCCCAAAAAAAAAATGAAAAAAAAAAAAAATTTGAAAAAAAAGTATTGTACAAAAATACTTTGCAAAAGTGTGCTTTTGTGAAGTATTTTTAGTTTCTCGTCACGCGCCAAGTATGGAAGAGAGAAAGAAAAATTGAGGCGAAATTCGTGGACTGAACGACACTTTTGAACATCGAAAAAATTTCACTCACCACGTGGGGAAAAATCGATATCACAAAAAAGAAAGAAATCGCGGAGCAGCAAATTTTGTTTTTTTTTTTCGAATTTAACGAAATTTTTTTATTGTTTTTTGGAGAAAAAAAATGGGAGAGTATCTTTTATGAAAAAATCGCTACGCGGCGACGTAGAGACTGGATTTTCGAAAAATTGAAGACTGGGCCCGTGCAAATTGGATGTGTAGTTTTTTGAATATGGCGTCAACCAGATTGAAAAAAGTAGTTTCGAGAAAAGCGCATCCAATATTTTGGTGATGGATTATTTGTACGTAAAATCTATTTCTTTTATCGTTTCTCAACGTTAATTTGCTTGATCGACTCTTTGATTTCTCTCACGCGAACGATCCTCATGCCTGCTTTTTTCGGTTTCGCGCTCGGATGGCCATTTTTCAAAAAAATTAAGAAAAAAAAAAAAAAAAAAAATTTGACCCGTATCGCGGGGATTTAAAAAAATTTATTTTCTATATTAGATATTGTTGTTTGTGACCCAATCTATCGTATTTCATACCCAAACTGTTTTTTTCCGCTTCGGAGTAGTTCAGAAAAAGCATTTTCTCGGTTTCTGTCTCTCCACCCGTACGTGTCCATTTTTTCTAGCGTACACTCAATAACTCACCGAAAACATTTTGAATTACCACGAAACTTTCTGCGCATCATCCATGGATATAATCGAAGTTTTTAATCGAAATTTAGAATTTTTCATCCACATCATGTTGAATTGTAGAAAATGAATAAATGAAAATACAAAAAATTTATATGAAAAAAAAAAAAAAAAAAAAAAAAACATAACAGAATTTAAAAACTATAGAAAACTTCTGAAAAACATTTAAAATACTAGATTTAACAATACCGAACTTGAATGAACAATCTAAATTATATTGCAAAATAAAAATTACTCTTTCCGGTCGAACTTATTTCATATTTTATATATTTTTTTTTTATATAATATAATTAATGATATAAATTATATTTTATATCGTATTAATAAATTTAATAATAATAATTAATAATAATAATAATAATAATTAAATTCAATTTAATTATATTATATTCATTTCCGTAATAGCGAGCTTCAAGAGCTTCGCTTTTGCTCTCGTTGGGGTCTCGCAGGAGCAGCGAACAATTTTCGAATAGTCAGATTTTGATTTCCGTCGATTTCTGTTGTTGTTTTTTTTTTTTTTTTTTTTAATTGTTCGATCGATCACGATCAAAGAGGCGACAAAAGAGATTGATATAATGTACCCGTGACGCGTTACACAGACGATAGCAGAAACGTCGGTGGCTGAATTCGTGGGGAGGGGTTTGGGTTGAGAAAGTGCTGAAGGCGTAGAGCGCGCGGAGGTTTCCAAGTGCGGCGGCGACGGCGGGGCTGCAATTTCCGCGGCTCGTGATTGGGGCAGCCTCCTCGGGGAGCAAAAACTCCATCTACAAATGAACAACCGTGACAAGAGCCATAATTCCTCGCGGCTGAGCCGACGCGCCGCCACCAGCACCGACGTTTCTATCTTCCCAGCAACCGGCTAGCGCCTCATTGCAAACGTTCCCAGCTTTCTTATCGTAAAACGCACCTCATTTTTCCCAACGTCTTGTCTACTCGCGAAAGGCTGATCAGAGCTTTCGATTCGCGACGTCCGAAGTCTCTCACTATCGCAAATGAGTCGTTGAAATTTCACAAGGTCAGCGCGAACTCAAAAAATTCGTCTCAGCGACAACATTGATTCAGGCGATACAAACTTTTTTTTTAAACTAGTGCCTTTTTTCGATGAATTTTAATGAAATTTCTTTCGTTTCATCCTTTCAACTTTTTAATTATCATTAATGATACATTTTTCTTGTTTCGATTAATTTCAATTTCGGTATAAATGTTCAACAATCATTATTAATTATTTAAAGATTCGTCAATGATTTTCGATAAACGCTGATGAGTGTCTAATGATTGATAAGAAAAATAATGAAGCTGAAGTGTTTCGGCGTAGAGTCGGCCGATCGGATGTAATAAAGCATCGGCGCGGCTGGAAGGAGTCTATCGGTGAGAGCCGAAGTTCCGGAAGTCGGTTAAGCCCCGTTCCGACGTTTGGGAGTCGGGCCGCGGTCGATCTATCAGTGGCGAACGTTTAACCGATCCCCGAAGCAAATGTACCCCGCCGTCGGGAGTCTCGGGGCGGGCTGTGCTCGTGGGTTTTCATATTGCGGGCGAGAAACTCCGCGGCAGGTAATCCCCGCGACGTCAGCGGGGATCACGCCTCTCGCGCGCCGGATGATGTATGATCCTCGCGGCGAAAAAATTAAACGTACATTTGATAAATAGTGTCGGGCGGCGGAGACTCGCACGCTTGTGGCAAATTGAGCGGGAATGGCGAACGACGGCTCAATCCTCCCGTCCCGGATATTCGCGCATTTATCTTTATGAAAATCGTAACTGATAGCGAGAATCGCGCTGGCTGGGTTCACGGTTGTGTTTTTTTTGTCAGTTACACGATATCGTACACGATGAAAAATTTTGTACTCGGCCTAGAGGCCCGTAAGTCTCGCGCGCTTGCGGTTAGTACCTCCGTGACTTTAGCCACTCGAAGACCTTAGCACCTCCGTGACTTTAGCGTATTGTCTAAGCTACCGTCTCCTACACAGCGGCGGCGGGATACTTTTACAATGCAGCCACTCCAAAGAGTTAGTACCTCCGTGACTTTAGCCACTCAAAGACCTTAGCACCTCCGTGACTTTAGCATATTGTCTAAACGACCGGCTTCTTCATAGCAGCGAGATATTCCGATAACACAGCCACTCCAAGGAGTTAGTACCGTCGTGACTTTAGCCACTCAAAGACTTTAGTACCTCCGTGACTTTAGCATATTGTCTAAACTACCGTCTACTACACAGCGGCGGCGAGATATTTTTATAATGCAGCCAGTCCAAAGAGTTAATAGCTCCGTGACTTTAGCCACTCGAACACTTGAGCATCTCCGTGACTTTAGCATATTGTCTAAACTACCGTCTCCTTCATAGCAGCGAGATATTTTGATAATACAGCCACTCCAAAGAGTGAGTACCTCCGTGAATTTAGCCACTCGAAGACCTTAGAACCTCCGTGACTTTAGCATATTGTCTAAACTACCGTCTCCTTCATAGCAGCGAGATAGTTTGATAATACAGCCACTCCAAAGAGTGAGTATCACCGTGAATTTAGCCACTCGAAGACCTTAGAACCTCCGTGACTTTAGCATATTGTCTAAACTACCGTCTCCTTGATATCAGCGAGATATTTTGATAATACAGCCACGCCAAGGGGTTAGTACCTCCGTGACTTTAGCCACTCGAACACTTTAGCAACTCCGTGACTTTAACATATTGTCTAAACTACCGTCTCCTTCATAGCAGCGAGATATTTTGATAATACAGCCACGCCAAGACTTTAGTACCTCTGTGACTTTATCCACTCCATGACTTTGGACCTTCCGTGACTTTAGTCCCTCCGTGACTCTACACTCTGTGTGTAAGGACATTTCAACTATGTGCCAAATGTTATCCCGATCCTTCGAAAGCTGTAGAAGTTAGGGTGCTTTCGGACGTTTTAGAAACATTCAAAATAGCATAAGAACTGTACTTCATAGATTTTGCGCAAAGTCAATACTGATCGTTGGCCAATAATTCACCTTCGTACCAAGTTCGAGCCCGATATCTCGAAAAAATGTGGCAACCAGAGCGCGCTCGGACATTTTTGAAAAATTCCGCGAAAACAAAGCGCCCTCCGCGAGGAAGCAAAGGACGAAGCAGCCAAACAGAAGAAACAGCAATATCTTCGGTTGATTGGCAATATCTTGTTATTTTCTTTCCTTCCGCGGGCTTCACCATCTCGGATGTGCAATTCCGTGGCGATGCAATTCCCCGACGTGAAATCAAAACGACAATCGACATCGGCCGGGCGAGGGGCCGGGGGAAGAGAAACGCAAGAGATCCGGCACGGCATCGCGAAGCTTGCGCGAGTCAGCCACGTCGAGTGTCTCGCAGCGCGGTCGTCTCCGTCGTCGCCGTGGGGATATCCGTCGGGCGATAGCGACCAGTTCCCCGAGTCCGAGGTTCCTTCGTTCCCCAAAGGAGCTGACCTCCATTACGCCAGGTTAACCACACTGCCTTCGCACTTCCGTCGGACTTTGATTGGCTCGGAGAATCCTATTAATTCCGCAGACGCGACCGCATCGTGGCCAGGTCGAGAGCAACCGGCTACGTCCGACGTCTCGTTTAGTTTATTGTCTCGGACAACTTGCGCGTTACACTTCGGCCAAGTTTATCGACTTCAAAAAAGAGAAAAGAAGGAACGATCGTGGGGGAAAAAAAGTTTGTTGGAGACATACGCGAGAATATGGAATACAGCGTCTGGTGTGTGCAGCTCCGGAGGGGTTGACGCTGGGCTGTTGCTTCTGCTTCTCGTTCGAAAGCATATGCAGATGGATGGATGGAAGTCTGCGACGTCGGTTCTCGCCTCGGCGAAGCGTCTCCGGAGACTCGCTCGCGCATCGCGCCCGTGACTCGGCGACGCTCGCGGCGACACACGCGCTCGGGAGCCTCTCTAAATAATGCAAGAGCATATTTTTCTATCGCGCCCTCTGCGCCGCACGTATCGCACGCGTGTGGAACGCAACACGCGAAGGACGGGCTAGACAAGGTGTGGGGTAAGTCGCGATTGCCACCTCGAGCCGTTCGCATCATCCGCGGTTGCGTTCGAGCTTTTGTCATCGGAGCTCTCGTCACCGAGTGGCGGGTCAAGTTTGACGAAACCGAGCGGAATCGATGCGGGGATCTTGCACCGTCGAAGCCTTCGAGGTCGTCGTATTCGGGATTTCTTTGGTTTGGCTGTGCAGTTTTGGGTGCGTTCGTCCGTTTGGTCTTCTGCATGGGGAGGGAATTCCTGGAATGATCATCTGGATTTGCGTATTATCCAGATGGTCTGTTTGTTACATCGATTGAAAACCCAGAAGAGTTTGAACTTTTCGAAATCCCAAAGATCAAATCGACCATGAAACGGAAATTCGGTCGTTTTTGACCAGACGCACCTCATTTCTCACTGGGCGAAGACGCTGCAATGGACTATGCTCAGTCATCTGTAACAGTCTCTAAAATCGAGACCCACCCTGATATTGTACTGCGGTACTTAGCTTTATCGAGGTAGAGTAGAAGTCCAACCCAGCGAGAACTGCTTCAAATTCGTATTAATTCCCATACTACTTTTTTCTAAGCAGGTCCATCTGAAAATGACTCCCAAACCATTGGAGCTTTGCCATTTTCTTCCTTCCACGCAACGACAATCGTCTCTAAATAGGGCGGCAGTTTGTCCGGGCGATTAATAGAACGACCCGTTTCCGAGACGAGTTTCTATTATCCATCGGTCCGCGAAGGACCTCGACTCGCGCTAGAATATTGATGAGACGAAGATCAGCTGGAAGGCGAATCGCGCAATTGGCAGGTGCCGCGATGACAAGCCTATCGCATCGACGCTTCGTCCCGCTTCACTGGGGTCTTGGTCGTTGAATAATCCAAAGATTCTCCGATGTTCTCGGCGACTACCGCGGATGCCCGTCAATTTTCGCGAATAGAATCGTCCAAGACGGAAGCGGCTCGCGACGGGTCGGGGATGATCGGACGCTGCACTTCCCCTCCTCGAGGAACGCCCAGCGTCGAGAACGAGGGCGAGGGGGCGCGAATATTAAAACGATATGAAGATGAATATCTCGCGCGAAGTCGAGAACTTGGAAAAACTAAATATTAAGCAATAAATAATGCGAAGCCGCCTCGTTGCGGCGCGAGAGAATGAATAACGAGCTTATCAGCTCCAAGGATGAATGGGCCTTCCAGCGCGTTTCCTCGTCGCAGATCGTCGAAACCAAGAACTTCAGAGGCGGGGGATCATCCGCGAAGACTCAAGGAACAACGTCATCGCGATTGCGGCCTCGACTTCGAGGTTTTGCCATTGACAAACCGACGTCGAACGTCGCCGATGGCGGTTCTCAGGAACGGCGGATGCGGCGCCGAATTGCGCAAGTGCGAGCGACAGTGAGCCCCGAAGGCAGCGGCAGCGTTGACTGTATCTTCAATTAAGCCGCGGGCTTCTGCAAATTAAGAGTTAAGGTGCATAGAGAGGTAGGCGACGGGAGTGGCGGCCACCGGGGGTTGGCGGCCCGAGCGCGGCGCTTCTCGCCGCGAAGGCGGCACCGGACACGCCCCTGGTGGCCGTCCGCGCAACCAACGCGCGCCTTTCCGCCGATGCTAAGTGAGAGCGACTCATAGAGAAGGAGAACATTTCTACCCCCCTCGTGTATAGAGCAAGGTATAGATGCACCGAGTCTTCTCTTGCTCCACCGTCCCGACCCCACCCCCTCCCACCTTACACCACTGCCCCTCTTACGTCACATCCGTCTCTCTCTCTCGCTATTCACTCGTCCCGCTTGGCTACGTCCGCAAACATCCTCCGTCCATTTTCCATTCCTCATGCACTTCCTTCGGCTAAAAGGATATCAGAAATGATCTTCCACTCGGCGGCGCGGCAAAGATCGAATGACGCCGAGAGCGTCACAATAGCGTCGCAATGACAACGAAAAACATTTACAAGCATCCTTTCGCATTTCTCTGAGCAGATTTTTCAAAAATTATGTTGACATTTTTTTTTTTTTTTGTTTTTTAAATTAATGAACGAAAGTTTCGGCGAGAGATATTTTCGAGATAGAGATCGAGCCGCCCCCCAAGCCGCGGGGCTCGTTCTTATTGGATTACGTATCAGCTATAGCGCGTTCGACGGCTGCGGGCTGTGCCGTCGAGGATATTCGATATCCGACGTCGATTGGTTTCATAAAGACGACGCGCCCGGGCGCGCTTCCACGCGAGGCGTTTGGCCGCTTGCTCTATATCGTTGCCACGGCCGAGAGCCACCGTCGGAGAAAGATAATTACTCCGGGAGTCGGAAAGTTGTCGGTCCCGGTCATAACTTCGCGAGTCCCAGGAGGCGTCGGGGTGCAATTTGTTGGCCGGGGCGGGAGAGCCCGAGCCCGAAGCGCGCCAGGGCTCAGTCGAAGGCACACGGGCCGGGAAAACACGACTCTCTCCGTGTGTGCGCCGTCGACGAAGGAGAAAAGGGCACCCGTCGCAATTATTTGGGGTGCACGCGAAACGTTTCGGGGACGAAAGGGAGAGCACGGCGAGCGAGGATTTCGCGTTGCAGGATGCAAACCCGCCGGGGCGCATCGGGACTTCGAACAAATGACGTGCGTCAAGCGTCGGAGGCTGACGCGAAACGCTTTGGCCCTTTCTCGATTTCGCACCGATCGATGCGCCGGTTACAGAGATTAAAAAAAATTGTGCGGATCAAATCTTGCGCTTTCTTATCTCGGCTTTGTAGTCGGGTGTGGAGCTTCTGTGTGAGGAGGTCGAACCCTGCTTGGATTCCTTACAAGGTAAGGTATCGAAGGGCGGAATTTACAATCCCAAATCCGAACGCATGTTCGAGCTGAAGTTCTTGAACTTAATGCCCAATACAAAGTCTATCGGGGCACGATAGGGCCGGGGCAAGATGGGCCAACATTTGCCTAGCTCCGTTTCAAAGCACTGTAAAGAACGGCCGAAACTTCGCAGGAGAGACGATGGTCAGCGATGCGATGGGTAGGTAGATGGGTAGGTAGTAAAAATAATGATAGAAAATATGGTGAGCCCGGGATTCGAACCCAGGTTGTTCAGGTACTAATAAAAGCGATAATTCGTTTAACTTTATAAATGTTTATTGGAGTGAGCGAATACATATAAGTTACTAAAAGTTGCATATAAGCTATAAAAGTAGAAGATAAATTATGATGGGGTAGCGCATTACCAATGCGATCAGTTTTCGTTGGATCTGGCACGGGGGAAAAAGAGAGCTTCCGCTGAAAAAAACCCCATGCACTATTCGCTAGGAGGACTTATGAGCTACTATCAAGAACCAGAGACTTAAAATACTGCAGAACATATTTACAAATGTAGAAGAAGAACTTAATCTAGGTATTTGGGCTATTTGTGTTCTTGGGAGAACGAAACTTATCAATCCATTGCTCGGTCGTTCTTTAGAAGGCGCTTTCTTTGGCTCAGAGCTATCATGTGCGCTGAGTTGATGTTCAACAACCAATATTTAATGAAATGCAGTCTGTGAAAGTCATTTGGATCCTGCAAGGGATAGCTTTTGAGTCCGCAAAGTTCGCCGAATTGAGATCTAGATCGTTTCCTGTTAACGATATTCTTTTATCAGCCTTATAGGTCTGCGCTAATGAAAGCGCTGAGGGATGCGCTAGGAGGAATGTGGCAGATCTTCGGTTCGCTTTGCAGCATCTGCGCTACTGCGTTCTCCGGGTTCATTTCTGCGCGCAGGGCAGTCGTCAGCGCGCTTCTCTCTTCGGCCCACCTTGGACGCGCGGAAAACATGTGGCATCGTCCACTTCCGTGCAGTAGTCGCATTGCCGGATGGTTCTTCTTTCGAAGCGAAACAGGTACGCGTTGAAATGGCCATGTCCTGAAAGAAACTGCGTCACGTAGTAAACCGCTCAACCTGATGCTCAAAATGAAGTTCCGTCTTAGGTTCGAACTAGAGCTAGAACTCCACCTGGTTTTCTCTTCACAGTTCATACTCAACGTCCCAAAACGATGAGGTCGAAGACTGCGAATTCAACGCTCCAAGATTTTTCGCCCATCTCGCGTTATCGTCTGAAGAATGAAAAGTGTGCGGAGACGCGAGAAAAATCGCATCGTTCGATCATCGACGCGCGGTTCGTTGTGAAAGCGCGTACCCGTGCGAGAGAACGTCGCAGGAGCGGGAGAAGACCTTCGAGAGGAGCAACTCGGTGGATGCTCGAGTGCTCGGCCAAGCGGCACGCATCAATAATTCAGGCGCAATCTCATTCCGTATGATAATCCGCGAGCACGCAGAAATATTCATCACCGCGCGCGCGCGCGCTCGAGATCACTCGGCTTTCTCGGGCTTCCGCTTGAACGCTCGGAATTCCGTGGTGGAAGCGCAAACCAGGTGCTCCGCGGGCTCGCGTCTTGGCCCGGATAATCCGCGTGTGTGTGCGAGGCCTCTGCTTCTTCTTCTTCTTCTTCTTCTTCTTCTTCTGCACGGTCCGCTGGGGCCCTCGGGCTCGCCTCGAGACTCCGCTTTCCGTTGGAGTCTCCGCCTGGATTCTCGGACCGGTCTTCGTGGGGGCTCTTCTGGGACGGCGTGATGCATGCCAAAGCATTCTCGCGGCGAGGCAAAGGCGGCCGGGCATGCCGGAGACCGACAGCAAAACACGTATGAGAAATAAGAAAAATGAAGGAAAAAGAAAAAAACAAAAAGGAAAGAAAAAAAGAAAAGCTGAACATCGACGCGGAGGCGCGAGAAGCGGAGAGGGAGAGCCCAAAAGTGCCGAGCATCTATCCGAAAGATCCGCAGCTCCAGGGGCGGGGGTTGCCGGAAACATGGCTCGCCGAAGAACGCCAACGTCAGCGGACGCAGAACCAAACTCCTCCCGCGTTACTTCCCGCCCGCAGGAAGACGTGGGAGGGAAAAAAAAACGGAACTTGTGTTTTTGCCGAAACTTTCGAGCCGGCCCGGAGATACGAGGGGCATAGCTTAGCGTTCGCACACTGCGGTATCGCCACGGGATTACTGTTGGGAATGATACTTCCGAGTCGGACACGGGGCTAAATGATGGATCGTCGGTTCCAGCACGCGCGCGAGAGAGCCGCGAGCCAGGCCCTTGGAATATAAAACTCGCGTAAATCTCAACTCCGCCGTACGTATGCCTGCGGCATGTTCTCGCGCGCTGCGTCTACGTGATCGCGGATCGGCGAAGGACACGCAGTTGGCGGCGAATTCACACGCGCCTCTTCGGAAACCCTGCAAGGGGTTCGAGGAATCTGGTGATTCGTCGCCGGATCGAATTCGCAGTTCCGAGCTCCGAATCAGCTTCTTTAGTTGGAGCTTCCCGAGCAGAAATTTGGTCAGACTTGCCTTGTGTCCTATCAGAACCGCCTCGAGGATCGGTAAGGCATTCCAGATGAAGCCGGCTGAATGTCATCCAGATCAGACCCACATCGGATAGCGCTAAGTCGCCCTAGCAGGTTACCGAGCAGACATTCAGTCAGGCTTGCTTTAGGTCCTATCAGAACCACCTCGAGTATCGATAAGGCATTCCAGATCAAGCAGGCTTAAAAGTCATCCAGATCAGACCTACATCAGAATTGCTAAGAGTCGGCCTAGCAGGTTCCCGAGCAGAAATGTAGCCAGGCTTGGTTTATGTCCTATCAGAACCACCTCGAGTATCGGTAAGGCATTCCAGATCAAGCAGGCTTAAAAGTCATCCAGATCAGACCTACATCAGAATTGCTAAGAGTCGGCCTAGCAGGTTCCCGAGCAGAAACGTAGCCAGGCTTGGTTTATGTCCTATCAGAACCACCTCGAGTATCGGTAAGGCATTCCAGATCAAGCAGGCTTAAAAGTCATCCAGATCAGACCTACATCAGAATTGCTAAGAGTCGGCCTAGCAGGTTCCCGAGCAGAAATGTAGCCAGGCTTGGTTTATGTCCTATCAGAACCACCTCGAGTATCGGTAAGGCATTCCAGATCAAGCAGGCTTAAAAGTCATCCAGATCAGACCTACATCAGAATTGCTAAGAGTCGACCTAGCAGGTTCCCGAGCAAAAATGTAGTCAGGCTTGGTGTATGTCCTATCAGAGCCACCTCGAGTGCCAGTAAGGCATTCCAGATCAAGCATGGTGAATGTAACCCAGATCAGGCCCACAACAGAATGACTAAGAGTCGCCCTAGCAGATTTCCGAACAGAAATTTATTCAGGCTCGCCTTACGTTCTATCAGGACCACCTCACGTATCGGTAAGGCATGCCAGATCAGTCAAGCAAGTGCAGAAGCATCGAAATTCGCTTGCCGAAATTGTTTTACCTGTTCCGCATGAGCGCGAGAAGTTACAGGCCGAAGGACGAGAAGCTACAGCGGTATACGCACTGGGGAAGCTCGCCGACGAGCATCACCGGGTGGCGCGAGGATCCTTCAATATTTGGACACATCGAGTCGAGTCATCGTGTTCATGAATAGTGCGATCGCACCGTGCGATTTTCCACTGCCGCGAGATTTTTATTTATTTATCTTTTTGCTCACCGTGGAGAATCGTCGGTCTCGTGAACGCGCGGTTTTCACACCGACGGTGGTCCAAGCGAAGAAACGTATACGAGCGAGTATGGAGGGTCGTATAGCAACATTGTACGTTCTTCCACCCCTGGGACGGGTTCCTCCGCCTTGCCAACAGCTGATTAATCGTCGTTGCTCGTCTCCCGAGACCCCGAGACGGCATCGGGTCGGCTTCTTTGTCGTCGTCGGACGTCTTTTCCCGAATCGCGCTTTCGCTAAGAACGCTTTTTTTTTTTCTCTCCTTCTCCTTCCTTTACCGTTGCGGAGCCTTTCCCAACAGCAATCGCCACGATACTCTCCGGCCGGTTAAGCGAGCTGCTTAGATTTCACGAAGCAGCGAACGCCTACCGAGGCACAATGATTGTTCGCCCGATGGCCCTTCCCACCGCAACAAAATTGCCTCTCACCCCGCCCATCTCGAGGGTCGCCGATGAAATGCCATGCAACACAATTGTCGCTGCTTATTTCGTACCCGCATAGCGTTTGCGGCCTCCGAGCGTTTTGCGGAGGCTCGTTTTCTGCTTCCTCAACACACGGTAGGACTAGAAAATGTTCATTAAATCCTGCGAGAAAGACACACCGGTTGCCCTTTTTATTGATGTTTGGTATCAAACTTTTGCTCAAATTCGTTGAAGAAGAATTCAATTTTTTTAGACCGAGTATCCCTTCTTTTCTTTCATTAACGACGCTCACATGGAGACAAATTCAGCGAAACAGTGGTTGTACTTTGATGCATTCGACCTTTCGACTGCGTACTTTAGTTGCGAGTGAAATTCGTTCACGAGCGTGCGGTGTAATGTTCGACGCTGCAGTACCAGAGGCGATGCCGGTTGCAGCTTAATTTGTTTATCCGCAGGACAGAGGGATGCCGGAGTCGAGTTTGCGCCCCGCGCCCCCCGGAGAGAAAACGACGGAAGGGAGTGAGTCGAATCGCGTGGGCGGAGAGGCAAAGGGTAAGGGGTGAATTGCAGCGCGATCCGATGTTTTATTTAAATACGTCGCTGCGACCCTAGTCGCGGCCCCATGGGTGTCCTGGACCGGTAGCTGCCTGCACTTAATATGGGGAGCGACAGAGCCATTTTTATTTTTCCGTACCACGAGCTCGGCGTCGCAGCCCGAGCTTCCGTTTCTCTTCTTCTACCCCCTCGATCTTTTTATTTCAGCGCGAATAACGAATGGACTTCGCCTATCCCAGTGTCGAAATTCTAACACCAACCGGTTTTTTTTTTTACATCGATTATACGAATTTCTTTTGGCTTATCTCCGGAATCGATTATAGCGTAGTTTTACACTCAGGGTTTTTACGAACCCATCCCCCTTGTCCCTTTTCTAGCAGGCTTTATTCGTAGTTCACTGAGCTAGGCAACTTCTAGTGCGTTCGTAGCCGACTTAGCCGAGTAGAAATTGGTGTCAGACTGCCTGATGCTCTATCAGGCCCTGCTAAGGTGTAGTGAGGAGGTGCCTGATCTGGAAAACCTGGCGCAGGTCTGACAAATACCTGATGTGCTGATCCTCTATTGTATCGCATGTGGGAAGGTCTTCTGCTTTTTAGGCACTTACTATTGAAAATCGGCAAGAAGTGTCCATCATTGCTTGACTCGGCTGATCGCCGCAGCTACGTAACTTCTAGTGCGTTCGCAGCCGGCTTAGCCGAGTAGAAATTGGTGTCAGACTGCCTGGTGCAGCTCTGACAAAGACCTGATGTGCTGATCCTCTATTGTATCGCATGTGGGAAGGTCTTCTGCTTTTTAGGCACTCACTATTGAAAATCGGCAAGAAGTGTCCATCATTGCTTGACTTGGCTGATCGCCGAAGCTACGTAACTCTAGAGCTTTCGCAGCCGGCTTAGCCGAGTAGAAATTGGTATCAGACTGCCTGATGCCCTATCAGACCCTGCTAAGGTGTAGTGAGGGAGTGCCTGATCTGGAAAGCCTGGTGCAGCTCTGACAAAGACCTGATCTGCTGATACTGTATTGTATCGCATGTGGGACGGTCTTGTGCTTTTTGGGCACTCACTATTGAAAATCGGCACAAAGTGTCCATCATTGCTTGACTTGGCTGATCACGGAAGCTACGTAACTCTAGAGCTTTCGCAGCCGGCTTAGCCGATTAGAAATTGGTATCAGCCTGCCTGATGCCCTATCAGACCCTGCTAAGGTGTAGTGAGGGAGTGCCTGATCTGGAAAGCCTGGTGCAGCTCTGACAAAGACCTGATCTGCTGATCCTGTTTTGTATCGCATGTGGGACGGTCTTGGGCTTTTTGGGCACTCACTATTGAAAATCGGCACAAAGTGTCCATCATTGCTTGACTCGGCTGATCGCCGAAGCCGCGTAACGACCGCGCATCCATCGCCGTCGGTGACTAAAGTGCAGCGTTTCTTTCCTCTGCTCTTGCTCTCATTGCGAAATCTTAATTATGCACTTTGGACGAATCGTATGAATGTACACAGTCATTGAAATGAGAAAAAGTCCGGAGGATGCCCGAAGGACCTGTAATTATTGAGTGCACGGGATCGGGACGAGGTAAACGGCCACCATTGAAGCTTGGCAAGCGCACTCCGGCGACTCGCGCCAAAGCGGGGACAATGGATCGAGAGGAAGAGCGAGAAGAAGCGAGAACGAGAGAGAGAGAGAGAGCGAGAGCGAGAGCGGTCTTGCGGTTTCTGTAAGGATCGCATGAATTCTAAATCCGCGCCGGAGGTATCGCCAGTCCCCACGTGGCGTAATTTGAGTTAATTCCGCTGCAGGGAGCACGCACACTGCCAGCGGTGAAAGACGACGAGAAAAGGAGAGAACAAAAAAAAAAAAAAAAAAAATCGAGAGAGAGAGAGAGAAGAAAAGCGAGATAGAGGTAGCTTGATTAAAAGTCTCGCGACTCGCATTGTCTTCTGTTTGCCCTGGGTGCATGCTTGGGCTCTGGCCAATTCCGCGACAGCTAGCTGGCTCTCTCGTTAAAATTCATTAAAAACATATATACGTATAAATCGCGAACACCCGAGTGTCCCTTGGCAAAATAACGGGCCGAAAAAAAAAAAAAAATCGAAGCGAGTGACGAAAAATATTATGCGTAAAAAAACCGAAAAAAAAAAAAAAAAAAAAAAAAAAAAATTCGTACGGTGGACGAATGAGTTGGTTGAATAACTTCACCCGCGTCGAATCTATTGATCGCGGCCAAATATTGATGACCAATCAGACTGAAACTTTTGCGTCCCCGCATGACGATCCAATATTCCATTTTTATAATACACACACACACACACAGGCGGTTATATGTGTTTTCCTCGTTGAATCGTTGATTACTCGTGCGCGCACGGACGACGCGGGATTCATCACGAGAAATGGATGTTCCAAATCAAACGCACGTGAAGTCTCCTCCGCATCCGGAACATCCCGAATTTCGTCCGGGCCGCTCAAGGTCCGACGGATAATCGCGTATTCTCTTTTCGGGACTTGGACGGGAGAGGAAACCCCCAGCGGAGTCGGCGGAGTCAATGAAAGACGGCGAAGTCCCCGGACTTGAGCCCCGGAGTCGAGACCCGTCGAAGCGTGAGAGTCCGGAAGGCTGCACTGGAAAGTTTTGTCATACGCGAAACGCGACAGTCGCGTCGGTGCTGCGGCCCCTCGACGTTCCGTCGCGTTCAACGTCCGTTCCGTCGGGCAACTCGATTTCCGAAATTCTCGGATCCGGCCCGGCCGAGGCCGCCGCGCCGAGCCGTCGGAGGAAAATCTTCGACGTCGACGGCCGCGCGGCGATATCTCGCAGTTTCCGGTCCGAGTAACCGAGACATTAGATCACCGAGTGCGCGGAGACGGTAGGCAAATACGGTTAACTCTATTTGCTCCCGTTCGAATGGTCGGCTGCGAAACGAGAGAGCCGGCGAGTAGGGGAGAGCGGGGCAAAACGGCATACCGGGGCAAAACTGGTATTCACGCACAATGGGACCAGGGCAGAATGGCATTGGGGCGAAATGGGACAGCGGAGAAATCTACTTCGATGGCACTTTCTCTCGTCCCATTTTGCCCCAATTCTATCATACGGGGGACTTTATTCGACCATTTCGTACCATTTTGCCCCGGTGTGCCGTTTTGCCCCGCTCTCCGCGACGAGACACACACGTGGCGCTGCGCCGAACTCGTCCGGATCCGTCAGGAGTACGAGGATTCCTCGCGTCCGCCTCTCCGGGAATCCGTCTCTCGATCTCGCTACTCACTTTGCCACATCCTTGCGGGTCGACTCTCTCGCCGGTCTTGCTCCCTTGTGTGTCACCCACCTACCCGGGATCTACCCAAGTTTCCATCCCAATCGTACGTGAGGCGCTCTCACGACTCGGTTGGCCCGCGGTCCGCGGTCCCTCAAGTTAAATAGTATAATGGCCAATTTAAAATGTCCTCGCGCTTGTATATCTTAGATCCCTGTTTGCCGTGGCTTCCGCTCCGCTCAGATATCTATGTATGTAAGCGGAAGAAACGCCGGCGCGCGGAATCGCGACGGTGACTCGTCTTCATCGCTGTCGGGGATGATGAAAGCCCGACGGAGCTCTCCCGCGGTCCACGTCGCTGGAATACCCTTCGCTCAGTCAAACTTCTTCCCGAACTCCGTGCTCTGGGACAGTTACGACGATATCGCTTCTTCCGGCCTCTCTCGAGCCATTGGAAATGGAAAGGTCACATCGTTGAGTTTTTTGTAGATCATTTTGCGCTACGGTAGATCGGCTCTATTTGTGAAGGGTTTTGATACCCTTTTCAGATTCACTTCAGTCGTCGGACCGATGTCATCAAAGAACGACCTCTCGTCGTGGCGAATGACTTTCCTGGCTAAAGTCATAGCCTTGAAGTTAGAGTTCCATGTTTAATACTACGTAAAAATAATAAGCGTCAAAAAGTTACACCAGCGAAATTAGACAACAAAATGCCGAATGCCAGCATTTCAAAAAGCCACACCACATCGCACTAAATCGCACCCCGGGTTGAAATTTGCAGTTGGTACTGGTTTGAACTCATTAGCGGGCAAGCTTTTCTAATCTGGAATATCTGGAGAGGAACTAGACAATACCTGGCAAAAAGAACTTAATTGTATCTCGATTAATAACAACTCTACTCGTCAAAGAATACTCGACATTTAGTGTTTTGTATTTGTCTTTGTACCATTTTGTTTTGTGGGGTCTCTCAGCTGAGCTCAGTTTGCATTTCCCTATCTAGGGCTATGGAAGGATATTTCGAGTGTAAATTGACGAGTTGAGCTGCTCTCAATCGGGACACCAATAAGTTTTTCTCGCCCGATACTGTCCAGCTCTTCTCCGGAAATCCTAGATCAGAAAAATGTGCCACACCCTCAAAAATATATCGGGAAACATTTCGGGTTCAACCTCTCACGGTGGTAAATCACCTATCATTTTTTTCCGCAAACGAATAGTCCGGCTGAAACATTCACCAAATTAATGGAAGGAACTTTCGTCATACAATTGTCATTTCAGTTCGTGCTGACATGAAATGTCTGTGCAACGAATTCGATTGCAATCCGTTTAGTGCTACTATGGATATATAAATAATGGTCGATTTTTTGGCTCAACTTCGAGGGGCTGTGCCAGCCCTTAAATCGTTACAATTACTGGGAAAAAAACGTGACTCTTCGATTTTCGAATTGTATAATATCCACTAAAATGAACAGAATCGAGGTGAGACTTACAAATTTTTCCTTCAAAGAAATCACTCATCACTCAGCCCAATGATTTGATCAGCAATGTCAATGTAAATCGATGAAATCAACAGTAAAGTTTGGTGCACATTTTTTTTGTAATGCAGAAAATTCTGAAAGATCATAAAATTCAAAGTGAATTTAAAAATCTGAAAAAATTCCCACGTATTTAAGAAAGTGAACGAATCATTTTCATAAAAAAACGTTGGATTGCTGAAACATTTGTTGAACTATATTTTTTTCATTAATTTGTTAATAACATTTTGGAATTATTACCGTGCAAAATCAATCATTTCACTACCTTTAATATGTATAATTTTTCGGAGATTTTTTTACGAGAAAACATAATTTTGCAATAATACATGTAACAATTATTCGTTATCTTACCGAAATGCTTCTCACTTTGGTAATTTTTGGAATTTCGGTCTGAAATTTGGCGGGGCGGGATAAAAGTCCCGAATGCTGAATATCCAGACGGGCCTCATTCTCGATTTTTTTAAACACCATTCGAAATAACCAGAAAATCCGGATTACCGATATTTTGAAAGTAGAAAAGCCAATGTCCCGAATTGAAAAAACACGAAAGAATAAATTCCAGAAGGACTGAAGAATCGCTCGAAAAGTTACCGACAACAAGAGTGACTACGGCAAAGAAAATCGAATTTCAATTATCAGAAAGCTTTGAGCTCCGAACAGGTTGCAGTGGCGTGCAAGCTTATCGGTGAAAATCCAATTGTTCGGAAATTTAATACTCCGAACAGAGAGTTACCGATATGTGCATATTTCGAAATGTATTGGCGGAAAGGTCAAAAATACGAGAGATCATTTGATCGACGAACCGAAAGTGCGAGAGGTCAGAAAATCGAAAACGTGAATTTCAGAAGAGTGAAAACCCGAAAACTTGGAACTACGACGAGAAAAAATCGGGAAGGTTCAAACTCGGAATAGCAAAAATCCGAAAGATCAGAAATTCGAATAGAGTAAATCCGAAAGGTCGAAAACCCGAAAACGAACTCGCTCTTGTACATGCTCGCTAACAACGGTGGGAAAAGCGTCTTGAAGGATAATGATAATGGAGATTTGGCCTTTCGAAGAAATCTGCATTCGAAGATTCGACCATTCGGAGGGAGTACTTTCGGAAATTTGACGCTCCGGGGAATTGATTTACGGAGACTTTACCGTTCGCAAAATTTTCATTCGGTACTTCGAGCGTTCTGCGTTGAATCTTTTCGAAATTTCAATTTCGTGCATGCGATCGTTCTTTGAACTGAGATTCAGGAATTCGAGCTCTCGAAATTCGCCCTATTCCTCGAATCAAATATCGGGTTTGTACATTTTTCCGAGCATTGAACCTTCTTGTTTTCCAATATCGCGATTATAGTTCATCGTTATAACCATCGTACGATTGTTCCTGTCGATTATGCAGACTTTCGGTGGTTCGACCCACCGTGAGATGTATCGAATGAGATATTGCGAATCGGGTTTTTGCCCCTTCGAACTTTGAACATTCGGAAATTCAAACCCGTCCCAATTTGGTGTGTAGGTAGTATACAGTATGTACTTTCAGCATTTTTTTCAGATCAATTTTTTGGAAATTTTCGGTGACTCGGCCCCTTCAAATGTCCACACTCTTTTGCGGAAGTGAATCTTCTTTTTTCTCCATCGAATGCAGGCTCCTGCGCCGCGGCGATTGTGCGAGCGTTGCTCACATTATTGCATTGTCCGTTGTGATAGAATCCCGAAATCCTTCAACTCCCGGCCCGAGGTTAAGGGGGGGGGGGGGGGGGAGGGGACGCGAGGTGCCTAGCAATGCGCCCCGAGGCCATTCTCCCCAGGGCACTCGGTAACCCATCAAACTTTTAGCCGGACACCACCGGTCGACACCCTACCCTTCATCTCTCCTCCGCATCCCTTCGCTTCTTATTCTTCGCCGCTCGCACCCACCATCTCGCGCTCATCTTTCTGTATCTGTCTCTCCGATGGCCTTCGCTTTTCCTCCGCACACACGCACACGCGCGAGGATACAAGATATATTTTCCTTCTCTCTTTCGCGCGGATACGTGAGGCGAAGAAAGGGATACAGTGGAGTAGGTAGAGGAATAGTCGGCCTCGCGCGAGCGTACGACGGCCCGAGCCCTCGTGATGAATATTGCAGGGAGCGCTTATTGTTTCCACTCACAAATCATCCGCCGATGTCTCGCGGGGGTCGCCGCCCCGATGTTTTATTCCTCCACGGCCGAGACTCGCCTCCGCGCCGAGCCGAAGGAGAATCGAATGGAAACGGGCCGGGGAAGAAAGGAGACCAATCGGCAGGAGCGCGCGGCAAGTTCACATCGACGACCTATCCGTGTATGACTCCTCCGAAGGCGCAACGAAGCCCGAAGAAGCATCGCCTGCCCCGCCGATTCCTGAATAAGTGATGATGTGAATTATGCCCAATTGCGATGCGGGTCGAGGCGAAAGGGAAACATTCGACTGGCGCTTCTTCGCCGGCACCAGAGCCGAGGCCTCCGGGCTCGGGGCATTCTTTTATCAAACAACCGCACTGTCCAATCCCGTAACCATAATTTTACAAACCGCCCGAGAAAGCCGCTGCTTAATAATGAAAGACCGGATTGTCAGGGAGATTCAATTTGGAAAGGCTCCGCGCGCGCGCGAAGGGAAAGGGAACGCGTGGCCTCGGGGAAAAAAAGGTCTCGTGAACGCTGAAGGAATCGTCGCGTCCATCGTCGTTCCTTCCGGAGGCGACTTTATCGAGGCATACATTTCTTAAGGCCGTGCCCGCGCGTCGCGCTCGCCTCGCACAAGCCGGCGACGATCGAGAGCGAATCACAAACACTTCTCGACGGCACGAAAATTCACGAAAAAAAAAAAAAAAAAAAAAAAAAAAAAAACTTAAAACATTAATTTTGCACAATAATGATTCAAAAATGTTATTCACAAATTAAGGGAATTTTTTTTTTTTTTTACGAAAATCGTCACGCGCGGCCACGGGGAAAAAAAGGTCTCGTGAACGCTGAAGGAATCGTCGCCTCCATCGTCGTTCCTTCCGGAGACGACTTTATCGAGGCATACATTTCTTAAGGCCGTGCGAATCACAAACACTTCCCGATGGTACGAAAAAAAAAAAAAAAAAAAAAAAACGAAAAATTCTAATTTTGCGAAATAATAATTCAAAAATGTTATTAACAAGTTAATGGGGAAATTTTTTTTTTTTTACGAAAAGCGTCGCGCGCTGCCTCGGGGAAAAAAAAGGTCTCGTGAACGCTGAAGGAATCGTCGCGTCCATCGTCGTTCCTTCCGGAGACGACTTTATCGAGGCATACATTTCTTAAGGCCGTGCGAATCACAAACACTTCCCGATGGTACGAAAAAAAAAAAAAACGAAAAATTCTAATTTTGCAAAATAATAATTCAAAAATGTTATTAACAAGTTAATGGGGAAATTTTTTTTTTTTTACGAAAATCGTCGCGCGCTGCCGCGGGGAAAAAAAAGGTCTCGTGAACGCTGAAGGAATCGTCGCGTCCATCGTCGTTCCTTCCGGAGGCACAAACACTTCTCGACGGCACGAAAATTCATGAAAAAAAAAAAAAAAAAAAAAATATTAATTTTGCACAATAATAATTCAAAAATGTTATTCACAAATTAAGGGAAATAAATTTTTTTTTACGAAAATCGTCGCGCGCGCGAGATTGAGATTCGCAGGACGTAAGAGTGCCCATTCGAGAGACTCATCGACCATCGAGGATAAGATATTCAAACGCAATATTCAAATACCGGCCGCAATCCGCGAAAATTTGATTTCCACGCGTATGAATCAACGTCCGAGGGAAATTCCTTGGGGCAGCGGGACGCGCCCTCGTGGCTATCTCGCAGCCGGAAATCGAGGGTGGAAGTCGGGGCCGAGGTCGAAGTTTTGTCAGAGCCGTTGGACGGTGAGCGAAAAAAAAAAAAGAAGAAAAAAAAAAAAAAAAGGAAAAGCATACAAAATGCAAGGCCTATGAGTGGAACTCGACGAGCGACACCGGAAAGAAATTGTTTAAATTCCCCGCGGACCACAGCGTGGATTCACTCTACCGAAATTTCATATTTGTTTTCGACCGAGGCGTCGCGTGCTCCACGCGAAAATTCACGCGACATATGAAGTTTGGAATAAACAAAAAAAAAAATTTTTCGGAATTGAGTCGAAGTGAATTTCGTTAATTTTTCATTCAATTTTCATTCGAAAAAAAAAAGTTCGTTCAATGAATGATTTTTTCAACAATTTTTTTCTCTTCTCAATTTCTTAACATTTCGCAATTATTATTGGGCAAAATCAATCTTTTCAGAACACTCCGAATGCTTGATTTCTTTCAGATTTTTATCTCATCGAAAATAATTTTTGTTAATTTGTTAAGACGAAGAAAATTTGTTAAGTCCTTACATACGCGATTTCGCGATTTTTCGAAGGTACTTTTCTAGACGCGGTTAAAAAAAGAAGACGCCGTATTGACAACATTTGTTTTACAGATTATTTATGCCCTTGGTTAAGTATGTGCAAAAATCAGAAATATTAACAAATGGCGGAGATATTGCATAATAAAGCAACGTATTTTTTTAGCGCGCGCGTTCATGGCGAAAGTTCTCGGCATCGATGTGGGTGTCCGGAAAAAAAAAAAAAAATGAATGTATTCCTAATTGCATAATGAATATATCTTCAGTGTGAACCAACAATACTACAACAAAAAAATTATTATAATAAAAATTCGAAACTTCAAATTTTTTTACTGAATTTTCTGTCGGTATTTTTTTTTTTTTTTGTAATAAAATAAAAGTTCTACGCCCTAAATCCCGTGACTTCAACAATTTTGAGAATTCCTCAATTCCGCAAAGTTTGCAACATTCCTAACCCTTCAGGCTAATAGAATGAAAGATTTCGAAAAAAAATGAAGAATCTTGGAATTTTTCGCGCGAACGTGTGAAAAAGCTCAACGTGTCCGAATGCCGGCTAATCCGTTGCAACGGGCCAAGGGTGAAGGTCAATTGCGCGTGGACGATATTATTAAATTTGTCGACGAGGTAACTTCGTTTGCATTCGTTAATGAGTTTTTCGGGTCCGTCGTGGGGGGTGGGGCGAGGATCGGGTCGACGGATCGGTCCACGCGCCGGGAGCTTGAATTTTTCTCGCGCCGCGAGCGGTCGCGACGGAAATTTGCATATTTTTCCCGCTCGAAAGCACAGGTCGCCCGGAAGTGCGTGGCGGCGAAATCGTTTGTTCGCCGCTCGGTGCGGCATCCGCTTAACGGCGAAGTAAGTAACACACGGCTGGATTCGGATAAAGTGCCGTAGATCACTCCGCGGTCCACGGCAGCATCTCGGGGGTCGCATTATCCCTACTGTAAAGCTCGGCCATCAGCCCGAGCCGAAACCCTTTTTGTCAGTCCTTCTTCCACAAATTACCTCGCCGCTCCGCCGGCCGGGCTTTTTTCTTCAGACCCTCCTCGAAGCCCTTCTCCCGCGATGCTGAAGAAGAGTTTAATCGTTTGGCTCCGAGAGAAAAGAGGAAAAAAAAAAAAAAAAAAGGAAAAAACAACGCAGAAACAAAGTGTTCCGACCCTCGACTGTTTTTTCCCGATAGCGGAAGAAGCCGCGTATTCTTCCCGCTCTTACGGTCTCGCAAAAAGTCCATTCGAACCAATATTTCCGATGACGAAGTGCCCGATAAACTGATAAAACGAGCGCCGTCCCGGCCCCGCTGCGTTCCGAGGCTGCGGAGATAAACGGAAGTGAGTCTATCGAAAGTTGAACTTTCCGCTGGAAGCGTTTTGTATCGCCGGGCAAGAAAAAGTCCCGCCCCACGGAGCCTGCTTTCTCTTTTCCTGGAGTATAATACTTCTTGAAATCGCGCCAGAACCGTCGAGACATCGTTGCGCGATAATCTTGGAAACGCGAAAAAAACGAAAAAAAAACAGAAAAGTTTCTTCAGGTAAGAGCGGAAGGTCTGGTGATAATCCGAAATACGTAGGTACTCCGCGGATGCGCGGGATGCTTCCACGCTGACGATATCGAATCCCCAAAGACCTCCCTCATCCTTTCATCTTCGCCCTCTACCCGTCGGGCGTCATCTGGGAATAGCTACCTACCCACTTACATACTCCCGGGCTCGGTGTATCTTGTATAAAAAAATACATGCGTGCTCGCGGCCGCCTCGTCGCGACGTGGGGAAGCGCCGGGGATGTAGAGAAGAAAACAGGCCGATAAGGGACATTATTCAAATTTGCCGCGCGTAAAATCTTCCCCGATCATAATAAAAACGGCTGGGCCGTCGGAAAAGAAAATCTCGAAGGATGCCGCGAGGGAGATTATCGCGTTTGCGATAATATCGGGTAGCAAAGTCCGATCCGATCGGGGTGATTCAGGGCATGCTTCTTCGTAGCATGACGACGTGCTAATAGAGAGACTAGCGAACGTAGCGTAAGAATAAGGGTCGACGCCGACCACTTGTTAAAGAATTTTTCAAGGTGACGTGACCTTACCGAGTATACATGCGGCAACATCCCGCAAGTAAAACTTTTGAAACCGCCTCCGCTGTATGGAGGACGGTAGTTTAGACAATATGCTAAAGTCACGGAGGTGCTAAAGTCACGAAGGGGCCAAAGTCACGGAGGGGCTAAAGTTACGGAGGGGTCAAAGTCACGGAGGGGCTAAAGTTACGGAGTGGCTAAAGTCACGGAAGGGCTAAAGTTACGGAGTGGCTAAAGTCACGGAGGGGCTGAAGTCATGGAGGGGCTGAAGTCACGGAGAGGGTAAAGTTACGGAGTGGCTAAAGTCACGAAGGGGCTGAAGGCACGGACGGGCTAAAGTCACGGACAGGCTAAAATCACGGAGGGGCTAAAGTCACAGAGAGGCCAAGGTCATGGAGTGGCTAAAGTCACGGAGAGGCCAAGCCCACGAAGTGGCTAAACCTACAAAGTGGCTAATCCTACGAAGTGGCTAAACCCACGAAGTGCGTGAGTTCACAGAGCGGCTGAAGTCTCGGAGAGTACAACCTTAATCGGTATTTCCCCTACAGTCTCCACTCTTGGTCAGTTGCAGCCGGTCACGTCGAATGGAGTTAAGAAAAGAGGGTTTCCACTGTCCAGTCTCTCTCCAGTGATCCTGAATTGGAAAAGGCTGCCAAGCAGCCACTTCGAAACGCATCACCATATTTCCACACGGGAAATCCGGTCAAAGAGTTTCTTTTTCACCGTGGGGGAAGGGAGAAGCTCCTGAAATGCTCATACGCCGGATCGGCATTTGCATCGTAACGTCTGAGAAAGCTACGATGACGCAGTGAAACGACGAGAACGACGACGTCGGTGATGGAGGTGACGCGGGCGGTGGTGCGGCCCGCGGAGGGTTGATGTCTCTGCGAGCAATATCACGGGGACGTGGTCATCTTAATGGAGTCGTCGGTCGTCGCTCGGCGCGTACACCCGGAAAGCGAAAGGCACGCACCGATGACTTTAATGAGATTCGCAAGTCGGACCACCGGGATCCGCTTGCCGAAGTGACGATATCCTTGCTGGAGGAGTTTCGCCCGTAGACGCCGGTTCGACGGGAACCCGTTGCAAAGCAACGATACGGCACCGCGGCCGGACCTCGGTTTCGCGGATCTCTTTGCGATCAACGTCCACGAGAGCGCACCATGGCGGAAAGATTCTTTTGCGTCGAAAGACCGCCCGGAGTCTTCAACTCTCCTGGGATAATCACCATCTCTCTAACGGTCGAAATGGATTTTTCTTTCTCCCAAACGGATTTGGATACGAAATCTCGGAACTGAACGAACCAGGGAAAAGTTGACGGCGCATATTGGAATCCATGAAAACAAAGTTTTCTCTATGAGGAAGCGGAAAGGCGCGATTATGCAGCTTCAGGATGTATTTTGTTGCAGTTACAATGGATTTGGTCGTCGATGATAGGATTGCGAATGACGACGAATTGATGGCGTTCCCAATGGCTTATCCGGATAAAGCACGCATTCGTCCTGTTTGATCATCGTGAACTGCGATCTATCGATGTTGACCTTCTCGGTGATTTCGGCCACTTTTGCCATGACGGATTCCGGCGGAGTCTGTTCCCTGGTCAAAACGTACACCCACTGGTAGCTGAAGGATAAACGACGACGATGTTATTCCGGAAGCAACAGAATCGCTCCGTTACTCACAATAAGTTTCGAAAGGTCGAGCAACTGTAGATGATGCCGAAGGAGTCGTAATCGGTTCCCAAAACCCAATGGTCCATCTCGTGGTCGACCCCGGTCCACTTGATTTTCATCTTCGACGGTTCGGTGAAATTGTACACGCGCCAAACACCCAGCATGGTCGTTTGATAGCCCGTCCTGAAGAATGGACACGGTCAAGTTTCGTTCACGCGACTCGCGAGCGCGTTTGAAGATGATCAAGCGATTCGGTATCTCACAAACGACATATCACGGTGTAGATCAATTGAAGATTGCTGCTCTCGTCCAGGGTAACATTGACCGTTCGGCATTTTTCGGTGTCCTTGATCCACGGTGCGACGATTACGGCCGTCATGTACCATTGTCCTAAAAACTATCCAAAAACCAAGCGATTATCATGCGGTCAATACATGGTTTTTCGCTGCAGCGCGAGCGTATCAATTCCGAAATGAATATTTATTTTGAATCCGGTTGTTCAATTTATCAAGTAGTTTAACTTACTTTCGACCCATCAAAATCTGGCATAACTTCAGCGACTGGACATTCACCTTTCCCCAGCAGAATGGCCAGAACTCTACCGGAAAGGCCTAGAGCTACGAATGCCCAGAACGTTTTCATGACATCTGCAATTTTCACCTGTGATCGTACACTTTCTATCGATCACCAAACGCTGTGTCCACGTTGCCAATGGAAGCCGCAAACAGAACTGCTAAACTCGACGTTTCGTTTTCCTGCATACGCTGTCGTTGTGCAATTGCAACGACCACAATTACTGCAATCTTGATGTTGACAAACAAAAGCTGTCTTCTCCACGATCACGCGAGATTCTTTTATTCAAACCTGATTTCGTCGGACGGGACAAAAATGCTGCACGAACTTGCGAAAAGACTTGTGTAACGTGTTACGAAAAGCATTCCGTACGACAGTCGAGATCCCCGCCCAACGGAACCCACTTGATAAAGGATAAAAAAAAATATGGTTGCAAGGCTTGATTTTCCGCATGGCAAAAATACTCATAATCAAAGGAAGTTGTCACTGAATTACATTGGACCGCTTGTTCGGAACGATACTAACGCTGGAACCAACGCTGAAGCAAACGCTGAAGCCAATGCTGAAGCCAGCGCTGAAGCCAACGCTGAAGCCAACGCTGAAGCCAGCGCTGAAGCCAACGCTGAAGCCAACGCTGAAGCCAACGCTGAAGCCAACGCTGAAGCCAACGCTGAAGCCAACGCTGAAGCCAACGCTGAAGCCAACGCTGAAGCCAACGCTGAAGCCAACGCTGAAGCCAACGCTGAAGCCAACGCTGAAGCCAACGCTGAAGCCAACGCTGAAGCCAACGCTGAAGCCAACGCTGAAGCCAACGCTGAAGCCAACGCTGAAGCCAACGCTGAAGCCAACGCTGAAGCCAACGCTGAAGCCAACGCTGAAGCCAACGCTGAAGCCAACGCTGAAGCCAACGCTGAAGCCAGAGTTAACGCTAGAGCTACCGCTGGCGTCGTTCAGTTGAGATTACAATGAAGTAAATTGGTTTAGCTTATCATAGCTGTTGAAAGGACGGAGTGCGGGACATCGTAGTCGGGATCGAGAGTTCGAACAGCGCCGACAAAGTCCGGGCGTTCAAGGCGAATGCATAAAGGATTCAGCGAGGACCGAGGCAAGTGATATCTACAGCCCGAGAACGAGAACTCCGCGCTGGAGGTTGATGCCGGGACGCAATTGGGTTTCGTGTTGGTCATCTCGTCCCCGTTGCCGAGTTGCTCGGACTTGGGGAATTTCCGTCGGTAGTCCGTCGTTCGCGGGTTCACAAAGCGGTCTGCCGGACTTAACGTGATTAGCAGAGATACCCGGGTGGTCCGGCAGCACCGGCAGCTTCCTATTATCCGCGGTCCAGACGCTGCCCGCACAACTACCCTCCATGCGCGCTTTCGCTTCAACCCCTTCGACTCTCTCGCTTGTAAAACGATACACCCCCGCAGACGTCGGCTATCAATGTTCCCGCTTCTCTTTCGGGCCTCAAAGTATTAATGCGAACAGCCACAAGAAATACAAACGTTGAGTCCTCGAGAACGAGCCTCGCAGTGATTCCCATGATTCAAGCATGCGTTTGGATGTCGTTTCGGTATTACAGCACCGTGCCGTTTGGATCATCGCGTTCGTGACTGCGGAGACGTTGGATCGGATAAAATCAGAGATTGGAACGATACACATCGTCCGCGCGCACGTACGTGTTACGTACCAGCTACGCCGCCACTCGAGCTTCCGCGACGGAATGCCTACAACGGTACGAGCATACGGCGATGGCTGCGACCGGACTGCTCCGGCAACGGGGTGAGAGTCCCTGCGAGTATGAAACTCAATTTGATTCCTGCTTCGCCGACCCCTCGGCCCGACGGGCGAGCGGCGCGGGGATGTCGGGCGAGGTCGGAAAGGATAGAAGCGAGATGCGAAAGACACTGGCTGGAGCGAACGGCAGCGAATCGCACGGTGGCCGAGGGGCGCCGTACCGACAGCAATGCTACCGGCACTACTGCCACCCCAGAAAAGGGGGTTTGCTCCCTGGGGCGAGCGACTGACCCGACATCCTGCAGGATCCAGCCACTCATATTGCCAATTACCAACTCCACGAGCCTCTCGCTCGCACGCTCTGGACTTCCGACGATTCGAAGCACTTGCAGGCCTGTTCCAGTTACAGGCTCTCCTTCACCCACCCCCCACCAAACGCCCCACCCCCAACTCGTACACCGTCGACTCCCGCGTATTTCCGGACGTCAACCGACTCCGCGACCACTCGGCGAAGAGCCGTCTCCCAGCGACTTTGATACTTTCGCCAGCACTCGACGACGGCGAAACTCGAGTCGCACGTCCTAATCGGGACTTAAGGACAAACTGGCGAATCTAATAATTCGTCGCGAGTATCGAGACGGAATCCATCGAAGGCCTCCGTTGGAAATTGTCGCGTTTGGGGCTCGCAGGGAACGAGCGCGAGTAGCCAAAAGAGCGAAAGAGGAACGAGATGACAGTCAGGGCAATTGCGTGCAACCGCGCCTAAGGGGCGCACTGACACGCGATCCCGCACGCTCGTTCATGCTCGGTGCTTCAATTTTTTTTTTTTTCTTCTTTTTCTTTTTTTCTCCAGAGAGCATACACACGGAAAAAGTGCGAGCGGGAACGCACACTCGACGGGTCTCGTTAGCGAATTAAATACCGGTGACCGATCGTGGTCAACGATAGGGCAATTTTCGAATGAGTTTTTCTGACCGAATCGGTCTCGCGAGAGAACGGCATAATACCGAGCGGGCTATCTGTGTCACGGGGTGACTCTCGCCGTGGAACGGACTCGGGGAGATATAAGTTTTTATCAACCCTCGTCACGTTAACCTTGACTTCGGGCGTAACGTATGCGAATCGTCGCGAAAAATACATTCCGTCGCGACCTCGCTCTCGCGAGGCTTCGAGCTTGGGAAATGAAGAAAAATCGGAACAACCCGCCGCGCTGTCGAGGAAAAATTCTCGAACCATCGGGACGATTCGCGGGGGCCTTTAAGGTTGTCCATGCGCAAGGTGCTCATTTCGCACAAGTTCGAGGGAGTTGGGAGTGAATTGCAGACACTTCTCGATGGTATAAAAATCTGAAAAAATTCATGCACATCAAAGGCACTGAAAAGATTCATTTTGCATCATAATAATTCCAAATTGTTATTAACGAATTGATGGAACAAAAAGTTGTTCAAGAAATTTCACGGCAACGCAACTTTTTTTTTAAGGAAAATAATTCTTTTATTTTTCCGAATAAGTATGCATTTTTTCAGATTCTTTAATTGACTCTGAATTTTATGATTTTTCACTTATTTTCTCCATTGGAAAAAATGTCAAAGTCGGTAAAAAAACTGAAAAAATTCATACGTATTCGGAAAAATAAAAGAATTGTTTTCGTAAAAAAAAAAAGTTGTGTTGCCGGGAAATTTTTTGAACAAATTTTTGTTTCGTCAATTTGTTAATAACAATTTGGAATTATTATTATGCAAAATGAATCTTTTCAGTACCTTTAATGTGCATGAATTTTTTTAGATTGACATACTATCGAGCGCTGAGTCGCCGAAATATTTCGAAAAATCAATTTAAAAAAAAATTGAATCCTCATACGATTTTCTACGCATCAAATTTTAAGTCGCGTTCTTCAAAAATAAAAAACTTGTGAGCATTTTAGTTCGGAACGATTTTTAAACACTTAATGTTCGCAACGGTACTCAAATGCTAATAACTTTTCTATTTTTGAAACTTGCAGCTTGAAATTAGGTAATTAATTAGTAAATAAAATAAAGATAAAAAAAAAAAAATCGAAATTTTTTTGTCTTTTTTTCTTCAAAAAAAAATCCATTTTCGTAATTTCGTACAATCGGAATTTCACAACAATCAATGATTATTTAGACGGGACTATAACATATTTATTTCCGAATTGTCGGATCGTATTTTCTCCGAGACACGGAAAGACGTGGATTTAAAAAAAAAAAATTTTGTATCTCAAAAGCTATTATTATAGTACGAATTTTCATAATCTCTCCGGGCGAAGGTCCCTCAAAGTTGACGTCGGATCGGGGGGGATAAAAGGAAATAATTTACCCGCTTCCGGCCTTCCGAGAGCCGCGTGTCTCGACCATCATTCTCCTTACAATCGCAATGAAAAAGAACCACGAGAAAATACGATCGGAAAATCACTTAGGTTTATTGGAAGTCGGATAGACGTGACTCTCGTTTCATCCACCTCGCGCGCCTCTTCTCTCCGAGCCATTCGGTAATCGTATATATATATATAAAATCTATATGTCACGTGTATTACAGCCGGGTGGAGTTTATGCGTTATAAAAGAGAGTCAAACTGCTGTGTTCCGAGAAGGGCGAGTCTCGGGAATGCCGCCCAGTCGATTCGCCGGAGTTTCGCGAGAATAGGAGAGAAAAAAAAAAAAAAAAAAAAAAAAAAAAAAAAAAAAAAAATTGAGGCGAAGAAAAATACGGAAAAACGAGAGCCAGGGATGAGTTTAACAAATATCGAAGTCCCGTGGAAAACGTCGGCCGTCGTCCTCATATCTCCCCGGGTCGTCCCTTCGACACGCTTTCCCACCTCCCCGAGTGAACTTCGGACTTTTAAACTTGTATAAATGTTTCGGACTTCTCCTCGTGCTTCGATATTTCACGCCGTCGCTCTCGCTCTCTCGCTCGCCCCGAAACCGACGCGTTACTTTCCGCCTTCGAGGACTGCTTCGTGCGTTCTCCGGACGCCGTAGGATACACGACAGACGTCGCCTTTAAGGCAGTCCGAGCGGATGGCCTTCGTTTCGCATAAGTTCGAGAAAAATAAGAGAGAACTGCAAACGCTTCTCGATCCTATGAAAATTCGAAAAAATTCATGCATGTACTGAAAAGATTAATTTTGAGATTTAAAGATTTTTTCTTTTACAATTTTTTTTTATATCAATTTGTTGATAACATTATTAATTTTATGCATTTTTAATTTTTTCAAATGCATCTACAAATAATGATTGATCATTTTTGTAAAGGGACTAAAAATATTAATGTTGCATAATAATAATTCCAAAATGCTATTTACAAATAATATTTACAAATGCATGAAAAAAAACATTGTTCAACAAATTTGTTCCAGCTTATCTTCTTTTTTAATGAAAATGATTCGTTTCTTTTTCCGAATACGTATGAATTTTTGAGATTTTTCTATTCGCTTTGTATTTTGTCTTTTTAGACGCATTTTTCCATAGAAAAGAAAGGTACCGCACATTTTTTAAACAATTTTTCTTTTTATACCAATTTATGCATAACATCACTAATTTTATGCAGTTTTTATTTTTTTATACATTTTTTTTAATGCACTTATTTCACTATATTATAAAGATATCTCGCTGCCGTCGTGTAGGAGACGGTAGTTTAGACAATATGCTGAAGCCACGGGGGACTAAAGTCACGGAGGGTCTAAAGTCATGAAGGGTCTGAAGTCACGGAGGGTCTAAAGTCACGGAGGGTCTAAAGTCACGGAGGGACTAAAGTCACGGAGGGTCTAAAGTCACGGTGAGACTAAACTCACAGAGGGTCTAAAGTCACGGTAAGACTAAACTCACGGAGAGTCTAAAGTCATGGAGGGTCTGAAGTCACGGAGGGTCTGAAGTTACGAAGGGTCTAAAGTCACGGAGGGTCTGAAGTTACGGAGGGTCTAAAGTCACGGAGGGTCTGACATCACGGAGGGTCTAAAGTCACGGAGGGACTAAAGTCACGGAGGGTCTAAAGTCACGGAGGGTCTGAAGTCATGGAGGGTCTAAAGTCACGGAGGGTCTAAAGTCACGGAGGGTCTAAAGTCACGGAGGGTCTGAAGTCACGGAGGGTCTAAAGTCACGGAGGGTCTAAAGTCACGGAGGGTGTAAAGTCACGGAGGGACTAAAGTCACGGAGGGTCTGAAGTCACGGTGGGACTAAAGTCACGGAGGGACTACACTCACGGAGAATCTGCGCTCACGTAAGTGCTAATCTCACGGAGTAGCTCAAATACCGAAGATATTTAGAACTACAAAACATTATGAAAGAGAAGTTGTCGCAGGATACCCGCGAGCGAGCCCTACGAGCCTCTTCTTATTATGGAAAATTAATATTTCCGGTACCTTCGACATGCACGAATTTTTTCAGATTTTTATACCATCGAGTGTTTGCAATTCTCTCTCATTTTCGCTCGAACTTATGCGAAATTAACCACACGCCCTCAAAGCTCTTTAACATCGCGCATAAAAGTGTCGCCGACACTTCGGACGTTTCTCCAACGCTTTTTGAACTCGCCGTATCGTTCTTTGTGTACCTTTTCCCCCTTTTTTTTGGACCTCTCTCGATCCACCGCTCGTATACATTTCTTATAACGCGACAATGTTATTGCCGAAGAGACCGGCGTTTCTCCGTCGGCGAGGCAAAAAGCAGCAGTCCGCGGGACGGAGAGGACGAGGAAAAAAGAAGTGGGAAAAAAGCGAGACCCTCGGATATTCCGGAAGCCATCGACCCGCCACGGCGTTGCGTGCATCCTCTTTGATGTTCTCACGCATGACTTTGAGACGCGGCACTCAGCGCCGTCTCGAGAATCGCGACGCTACGCGAAATATATTCCGCAGAGCCGGCAAAGTGCGCGCCGCGCCTCGTAGAAAAATGCGTTTCCGAGCGAGGAGAAAATTCGTCGAATCCTCGTCCGAGGTCACGGTCGAAAACCGGCTCGAGTCGATATTTCGTTCTCGATCCACTCGCTCGTCCCCGTCCTTTCCCCGGCGAGCGGACGAGGTGGAGAAACTTCCGCTTAGCCTCCCTCTCGACTCTCGCTCGTTGAAAGCCTACCGGAAGCGATCGAGGAAAGCGAGACCGCGAGAACGGAGTAGTGCGGAACGCTCGCGAAACGTCGGAACAGCAAAAAAAGGGAAAAGAGCGAGCGCGTTGCGTACGAGTTGCGAACAACGACGGGGCGATCCATCGTCGGCCGATTACGAACGAGCGTGTACACATCGAGGCGAGACAAGGGGTTGGCTCGCGGGGGTTGGGGTCGATTCGCGTGGCGATTCCCGTCGAAGCGCCGGGCGAGCGAGGGGGTCGGGTTCGGTTACGGGAATGGGCGAACGGGTCTCGTTCGGAATTGGAAGGGGCTCGCCGATCTGTTCGGAAAGTAGGTACGGCCTGTGCACGCCGAGAGAGCGGGCTCGAGAGCGAGAGATAGAGAGCTCAGTATACGATCGCGTTGTATAGAGTGCTCGCGCGCGAGCGCTGCCGGAGTAAGATGTAATTTTCAATACCCGGCGAGCGAGTCTCTGGAGGCGTCGTGGGGTAGCCCACAATTCCGGGGGTTTACCGTGCCCTGTCGACGTAAACTCTCCTCAGTCGCACCGGCCCCCTTATCGACCCCTCTTCCCTCGAGCGGCATCCACGACGCCGGACCGGCGCGGCCGCAACTACTGGCTGGTAGTTATTCGAGGCCTGCACTACGTCGCTTTCGTCCAGTGACTGTCAATTCGAGTCTCGGCGGACGGGACCCGGCGTCTTATCGGGGAAATATTCCGCGGCGAGCGCCGAAGCTCGGCCCGGAGGGCGAGGAACGTCTCGCGGAGGAAAGCAGTGACCGAAGTCTCGTCGGCTGCTTTTTTCTCGCTATTTCGACTTTCTCGTTCCCACACGAAGCACGCAAACGAGAAAGTATAATCGTCGGAAAAATTGAGGCCATGTTCATGGACTTAATGTTGATAATATATTTATTTATATTATACATGTATTTATGTTTGTTAGAATATATTGCATTTATAGGTATTTATTTATAAGCGAAATTACAGCTTTGAAGGTCAACAAAATTTACTAAACAATCATTTTTATTCAGTTAATGAAATTGGTAATTTATCAACTGAATAAATAAACGTATTAAATTAATAAATCAATTTATCAATTTATTTATTAAAAAATTATGACACATTCAATGTATTATTATTATTATTATTGTTAATTCGATTAATTTGAATAAAAAAAAAAAATTTGTATTGGATAATGTTGTTTGTGACTCAATTTTTTTTTCGCTTCGCGGTGGATTAAAAACGGCATTCTTTTCCGTATCTGTCTGTTCGCCTGTGCGTATCAATTTGTCTGGCGTGCACTCAATAACTCGCCGCAAACATTTTTTACGACTACGAAACTTTCTACGCGTCATCTCTGGATATAATCTGAGTTTGGAATTGAAATTTAAAATTTTTCATCCGCATCTTCTTGTTATTTGCCTGGAATGTAAAGAATTAATAAATGAAAAATTACCAACATTTTTATAGAAAAAAAAAACTAATTTTAAAAATGATAAAAAACATCTAAAATACTTAATTCAACAATACCGAACTCAAGCGAATAGTCATTTAAATGAGATTGTAAAATGAACGTCATTTTGTCCCTAATTTTATTCAATCATTATTTAATTCGCGTTTGAATTATTTGAAAAATAAAAATTAACGTTTTCTTCGTTTGAAGATGGAAAATTACCATTGAATGCGTTTGAAAAATCTAAATTCCCCTTCAAATAGAAAAAAAAAAAAATTTGAATAATAATTTGACTTATTTGACAATAATTTTTGTTTAATTAAAAATATAAAAATTATGTTACTATCATTTAACAAATCGCGATTGGCGTTCTAATTGTTTCGAAAATAAAAATCCCCCTTCCCCGTCCCCGCCCCTTCCAAAAATACACATTTCGCTGCTGACTCCGCGCGAACAACAATTGGGATCGGAAAGTCGCGAGTCGCAACGCGCCGGTAGCGACTGCGAAGTGCCCAATTTTTTTTTCCCATAACTCTCTTCGGTGGAGCATCTATCTCGGGCGTTCTTTTACTATGCTCCGGAGGGCTTGCGAGTGTACTACGGAATTCCGTGATGCTCTCGAGGTGCGAGAGGTGAGAAGCGCACGAGAGAGCATCGGAGCTCTACGCGCCGGGTTGTGCAAGCCGCGAACCCTGGGGAGAGCTGAGAGTCACACTGATCTTGCTCTTTGTCGCGGGAGCCATTGGAGTGCATCCTTCCATCTTCGCACATACATATATATACGGAAAACACAGAGACAACGAAACCAATAAGGAAGACATCGCACATATATATATGTATATGTATATATATGTATACATATATATGTATATAAATGTACATACATTCGTATATATATGTATATATATACGCATTACATACATAAGAAATCGTACATATATATATATACTAGCGGACCTGCGGGCTCGCGCGCTACGCGCGCTCGCGACTATGGGTTGAAATCGACTGAAATATCTCTCTATGTGATATAGATATCTCACCACCGCCGCCGTGTACAAAAATTGAGAAATTAGAACATTTCTGCTTGCCCCCCCCCCCCCCCCCCCCCCCGCCCCTCCCAACCGCCGGGAAAATATTCTAAGTCTTTAGAGGGGCCTTGGCCAGAGATATTCTAAGTCCCTAAAGCCTAAGCCCCTTTAGAATATTTTTTCGAATATATATATTTATAGGTGATATAGATATCTCACCACCACCGCCGTGTACAAAAATTGAGATATTAGAACATTTCTGCTTATCCCTCCCCCCCCCCCCCTCCCCCTCCCTCTGAGAAAATATTTTAAGTCTTTAATATATGATAAATAATATATAATAGGGACTTAGAATATTTCGGCCCGAGGCCCCCTTAGGGACTTAGAATATTTCGGGCCGAGGCTCCCTTAGGGACTTAGAATATTTTCGCTTGGGCCCCTCCAATGGAGAGGGGAGGGGAGGGGAGGGGCGGATAGGGGGAGGGGAAGGGGAGGGGAGGGGGGGGGGGGGGGGTAGGGGGGAGGGGAGGGGAGGGGCCTCGATTCTTGTACACGGCGGCGGCGGCGGCGGTGGCGGCGACAGCGGCGTAATCTTTTTATATATATAGAGAGATACTGCTTTCCTTAGCCGCGCATCCTCTCCGTCGAAGCTCCCGTCTCCGTCACGTCCGGATTTTCGATGCTCCTTCATCGAGCTGGTCCTCCGGCAGAATTTCTGTACGGCGAAGCGGCCCCGAAGCTTTTCGGCTTCTTGCCCGAAGCTCGGGATGCATATCCGCGAAGCTTTCCGTTGCCATCGCAGAGCCGCTACGCCGCTTCTCTCCCGAGGATACGTTCACTTCGATATTCCGTATCGAGTTACGCTCGCTCAAGCTTTCTCGTTTCTGTTCCGTTATAACAGTGCATCGGGGCCGCCCCTCGCAACGTCCCGACGCGTGTGCCGAACAATTCGAGAAGCGGAGGAGTGACGGCTTCATGATCCTCGGCCCGCACGCGATGCAACTGTATATCAGTCGATTTTACTATTGTATCAGCGTACTGGTTTATGCAGCGCGCCTCGACTCTTTCTCCGCCTCTCGCGATCTCGCGCCGATCCGTCCTTCGAATCCTCCTTGGATTCGCAGAGTCGCGCGCGATGCGTCAGACCGGTGTCTTTGAGCTCGAGTATCCATCGCGGGAGGGGGGGCACTGAATAAAATATGCTTTTTATTTCTGGGGTTGGGAAATGATCGCGGAATTCGGCGAGCGAAGCCGAGCTTCATCTGCGCTCGATCTTCATCTGCGCCCGAGCTCGCGCCGACGAACTTTCACACTTTTCGATTTTCGGCCAATTGTATTTTCGGTCAATTGTATTTTCAGTCAATTGTATTTTCAGTCAATTGTATTTGCGGTCATTGTTTTTTTAGTCATTGCATTTTCAGTCAATTGTATTTTCGGTCAATTGTATTTTCAGTCAATTGTATTTTCAGTCAATTGTATTTGCGGTCATTGTTTTTTTAGTCATTGCATTTTCAGTCAATTGTATTTTCAGACAATTGTATTTTCGGTCAATTGTATTTTCAGTCAATTGTATTTACGGTCATTGTATTTTTAGTCATTGCATTTTCAGTCAATTGTATTTTCAGACAATTGTATTTTCGGTCAATTGTATTTTTAGTCAATTGTATTTTCGGTCATTGTATTTTCAGTCAATTATACTTCTGATCATTTGTATTTTTGGTCAATTGTGCTTTTGGTCATTTGTATGTTTGGGCAATTGTGCTTTCGGTCAATTATACTTTCGGTCAATTGTAATGTCCGTCAATTGTACTTTCGGTCATTTGTATTTTTGGGCAATTGTACTTTCGGTCATTTGTATTTTTGGGCAATTGTACTTTCGGTCATTTGTATTTTTTGGCAATTGTGCTTTCGGTCAATTACACTTCCGGTCAATTGTACGTCCGCTCAATTGTATTTTTGGTCAATTGTCCTTTCGGTCATTTGTATTTTTGGTCACTTGTAAGTTCCGTCAATCGTACCTTCGGTCAATTATACTTTGCATCAATTTTTTCAGCCAATTGCTTTTCGGTCAATTTCTCGCAAAGCGGAACTTAGGATCGAACAACCATGGCCACTGCGGCGTGAACAACGATATCAGCCCCGATATCATTCGAAACGGCGCTAGAAACAAAGGAATCGTTTCGCCGACGATTTTCCGCCGTTCGACAACGCCGCACCGGGCATTCCCCGAGTCAGCCGCGAGAGTCGCAGCCCGCGCGCGAGAGAGTAATTGCGCGAAATCTTATTCGACCCTTGCGAGGGTGTTGATTGAGACTCCGCGCCGATGGAAGTGCCCGGATGCGACGATCGCGCGGAATCAGGAAAACTCTCAGGGGCAAATTCCCAAAAGGCAGCGAATCAGTTTCCGTTCGGATTCGCCCGATGGGGAAACAGTGGGCGGGGTAGCCCGAAGAGGAGGAGGCGGAAGAAGTTGAAGAAACGGCGAAGGACTCGTGATTCGAGTCTTTTCTCGTTCCTCCGCTTCTCCGGCAATCGTCCTACACGATCGGTGATATAACGCGCGGATAAAAAGAGCGAAAGAAAGAAAGTAAGGGAGAAAGAAAAAAAAGAGCGTCTTCGTTGCGTACTTGCGGCGAGGTTGGTCGATGCGCGCGAGAGGCGAGCTCAGCGCTGGAAATGCGATCGTCATCTAATTGGAATTCGATACTCGGGTAACGAGGGTTGCAAACTCTCTCGGTCTCTCGCCCACCGCCTGTTACCGTCGTCTCTCGCGACTCTCGAATCCACCCTCGGATGGGCTCCCTCCGACGCGATCCCGTTGCCGTTTGACTCGAGGGTGAGAGCGTCGCTTCCGCCGGGCGAATGAAAAATTGTTATCTTATTTATGACCGCGTGATTATGACACAGGTAAGAGTTCTTGCGGGTTGTTCGACGAGGCCGGGGCGTTAACAGGAACATCCCCGCGATAATGGGACGAAAGTTTCATGATTCGTTTCACGCCTGACCCGACGCTTCAGCGTCTACTTTGTTGCCACGTACGCCCACGGATAATACGCCGCCAATTAACTAATTGAACGCGCGCGTTGATTAGCGAGAGTGAGAGGAACGCGACGGTGTCCAAAGCTTGCCTACATTAAATACACGTGTGTATATTCCAGCGCGGTCCGTTGAAAGCTCGAAACTATGATGGAGCTCGTCGATAGCCGAGCCAGTCGCCACGTCGCTTCGTTAGTTCCAGCACGATGGACCGATAACGAGAGAGAGAGACGGTTATCGCTTGCCCACGCACGCGTGTCACCGCTGGCGGTGACGATGTCACGCGATTGCCCACCCTCGCGCCGGCTCGTGACAATGGTGCACCTACGTACGCGCTGCCGGCTCGAGGTGGCGGAATTATCTTTGAATTTACAGCTAAACGACTTCTTCACCACCTGGCGATGGGCGTGGGTCACGGAAGGGTCTGGCGCATCGCGTTGCTTTCGACTCGTGTGAAAGCTCGTGTAAGGAACGGCTGAGAACTTCGCAGGAGAGATGATGGTCGGTGATGCGACGGGTAGCTCCAGAAACAATGATAGAAAATATGGTGATTCCAGGATTCGAACCCAAGTTGTTCAGGCACTAATCAAGAGCACTGACTACTGCGCTACCCTCGCAGATTCACCAACCGTACAGCCGTAACGTAGTTTCAAAAAACCTACCATGTCCTCAACCCAGTACCAACTGTAGGTTTTGAGTTATTGGACCTACTGGCAAGTACAACTGCGACTACTTTTTGCGTCGACCTGCTGTAAAACCCACCAGCATGTGGGCATGACCTCTTACCTGCTGGTAGGTTCCACGGCAGGTTGACGCAAAAAATCCAGTAGGTCCAGTAGCTGAAAACCTACGGTTGGTCGTACAGCAGGTCGCCAGTATATCAAATTTGCTAGGGTATAGCTATCCATTTGCTTCGATCATTCGTGTTGTCTACTTATACGCAAAGCTGGAGCCGTCCGTCGCGCAACTCCTCTCGTGGTTGTCGACGTCCGCGTCGAATGTGCAGAGTTGCAAGTCTAGTATTACGCGATAACTGATGCAGAATGACTCGGTCACTTATGTTCCGGCTCTTGTGGGCTGCGTCTCTGGCTGAGCTCATTGGCCTTCCGTGCTTTTCGGAAGTCTTTCCTCACTGAGAGATGTGTAACAGCTGATCCAGATGCGTTTTTTGTGGACGCGTTTATCAGTTTGAAAACTTCTGGCACCGTGTAAGGAACGGCCGGAACTTCGCAGGAGAGATGATGGTCGGTAATGCGACGGGTAGGTCCAGAAATAATGATAGAAAATATGGTGATTCCAGGATTCGAACCCAAGTTGTTCAGGCACCAATCAAGAGTACTGCCCACTGCGCTACCCTCGCAAATTCACCAACCGTACAGCCGTAACGTAATTTGAAAAAACCTATCATGTTCTCAACCCAGTACCAACTGTAGGTTTTGAGTTATTGGACCTACTGGTAAGTACAACTGCGACTACTTTTTGCGTCGACCTGCTGCAAAACCCACCAGCATGTGGGCCTGACCTCTTACCTGCTGGTAGGTTCCACGGCAGGTTGACGCAAAAAATCCAGTAGGTCCAGTAGCTGAAAACCTACGGTTGGTCGTACAGCAGGTCGCCAGTATATCAAATTTGCTAGGGTATAGCTATCCATATGCTTCGATCATTCGTGTTGTCTACTTATATGCAAAGCTGGAGCCGTCCGTCGCACAACTCCTCTCGTGGTTGTCGACGTCCGCGTCGAATGTGCAGAGTTGCAAGTCTAGTATTACGCGATAACTGATGCAGAATGACTCGGTCACTTATGTTCCGGCTCTTGTGGGCTGCGTCTCTGGCTGAGCTCATTGGCCTTCCGTGCTTTTCGGAAGTCTTTCCTCACTGAGAGATGTGTAACAGCTGATCCAGATGCGTTTTTTGTGGACGCGTTTATCAGTTTGAAAACTTCTGGCACCGTGTAAGGAACGGCCGGAACTTCGCAGGAGAGATGATGGTCGGTAATGCGACGGGTAGGTCCAGAAATAATGATAGAAAATATGGTGATTCCAGGATTCGAACCCAAGTTGTTCAGGCACCAATCAAGAGCACTGACTACTGCGCTACCCTCGCAAATTCACCAACCGTACAGCCGTAACGTAATTTGAAAAAACCTATCATGTTCTCAACCCAGTACCAACTGTAGGTTTTGAGTTATTGGACCTACTGGTAAGTACAAATGCTACTACTTTTTGCGTCGACCTGCTGTAAAACCCACCAGCATGTGGGCATGACCTCTTACCTGCTGGTAGGTTCCACGGCAGGTTGAGGCAAAAAATCCAGTAGGTCCAGTAGCTGAAAACCTACAGTTGGTCGTACAGCAGGTCGCCAGTATATCGAACTTGCTACGGTATAGCCATCCATATGCTTCGATCATTCGTATTGTCTACTTATACGCAAAGCTGGAGCCGTCCGTCGCGCAACTCCTCTCGTGGTTGTCGACGTCCGCGTCGAATGTGCAGAGTTGCAAGTCTAGTATTACGCGATAACTGATGCAGAATGACTCGGTCGCTTATGTTCCGGCTCTTGTGGGCTGCGTCTCTGGCTGAGCTCATTGGCCTTCCGTGCTTTTCGGAAGTCTTTCCTCACTGAGAGATGTGTAACAGCTGATCCAGATGCGTTTTTTGTGGACGCGTTTATCAGTTTGAAAACTTCTGGCACCGTGTAAGGAACGGCCGGAACTTCGCAGGAGAGATGATGGTCGGTAATGCGACGGGTAGGTCCAGAAATAATGATAGAAAATATGGTGATTCCAGGATTCGAACCCAAGTTGTTCAGGCACCAATCAAGAGTACTGCCCACTGCGCTACCCTCGCAAATTCACCAACCGTACAGCCGTAACGTAATTTGAAAAAACCTATCATGTTCTCAACCCAGTACCAACTGTAGGTTTTGAGTTATTGGACCTACTGGTAAGTACAACTGCGACTACTTTTTGCGTCGACCTGCTGCAAAACCCACCAGCATGTGGGCCTGACCTCTTACCTGCTGGTAGGTTCCACGGCAGGTTGACGCAAAAAATCCAGTAGGTCCAGTAGCTGAAAACCTACGGTTGGTCGTACAGCAGGTCGCCAGTATATCAAATTTGCTAGGGTATAGCTATCCATATGCTTCGATCATTCGTGTTGTCTACTTATATGCAAAGCTGGAGCCGTCCGTCGCACAACTCCTCTCGTGGTTGTCGACGTCCGCGTCGAATGTGCAGAGTTGCAAGTCTAGTATTACGCGATAACTGATGCAGAATGACTCGGTCACTTATGTTCCGGCTCTTGTGGGCTGCGTCTCTGGCTGAGCTCATTGGCCTTCCGTGCTTTTCGGAAGTCTTTCCTCACTGAGAGATGTGTAACAGCTGATCCAGATGCGTTTTTTGTGGACGCGTTTATCAGTTTGAAAACTTCTGGCACCGTGTAAGGAACGGCCGGAACTTCGCAGGAGAGATGATGGTCGGTAATGCGACGGGTAGGTCCAGAAATAATGATAGAAAATATGGTGATTCCAGGATTCGAACCCAAGTTGTTCAGGCACTAATCAAGAGCACTGACTACTGCGCTACCCTCGCAGATTCACCAACCGTACAGCCGTAACGTAGTTTCAAAAAACCTACCATGTCCTCAACCCAGTACCAACTGTAGGTTTTGAGTTATTGGACCTACTGGTAAGTACAAATGCTACTACTTTTTGCGTCGACCTGCTGTAAAACCCACCAGCATGTGGGCATGACCTCTTACCTGCTGGTAGGTTCCACGGCAGGTTGCGGCAAAAATCCAGTAGGTCCAGTAGCTGAAAACCTACGGTTGGTCGTACAGCAAGTCGCCAGTATATCAAATTTGCTAGGGTATAGCTATCCATATGCTTCGATCATTCGTGTTGTCTACTTATACGCAAAGCTGGAGCCGTCCGTCGCACAACTCCTCTCGTGGTTGTCGACGTCCGCGTCGAATGTGCAGAGTTGCAAGTCTAGTATTACGCGATAACTGATGCAGAATGACTCGGTCGCTTATGTTCCGGCTCTTGTGGGCTGCGTCTCTGGCTGGGCTCATTGGCCTTCTGTACTTCTCACATCTGATCCAGTCACCACATCAAATCCAGTCCAGTCACAGCTGATCCACATGCGTTTTTCGTAGATATTTTCAGTACCTCGGAAACTTCTGACACCATGAAAGAAAGGGATGAAAACTTCGCAGCAGAGATGATAGTCGGTGATGCGACGGGTAGGTCCAGAAATAGTGATAGAAAATAAGGTGAGCCCGGAATCCGAATCCAGTTCGTTCATGTACTAATCAAGAGCGCTAACCACTGCGCTAAAGCCAGCCATATGTTTCTATCATTGGTGTTGTCTACTTCAATGCAAAGCTGGCCCCGTCCGTCACACACCGTTACACTCGTTCGTGCATACAAACGCAAGCCGGAAGGAGAAAATCTCTTGTTATTCCGGCGCGTTGCCTTGGCCAATAATCTCTAATTCTCGATTCACCCGGATTTTACGAGGCGAACGAGAGACGGCAAATCTCGACGGATTTCGCTGGTCTGCGGACGGGAGGTGAGAGAGACCAGGGGCGAGAGGGAGAGAGCCGCGAGGCTTAAATTTCGGAGCACGTAAGCCAAGCAGGGTTGGCTAGGGACGGCGTGGATGCTGCAACTCCGCGCACCCTTTCCCCTGTCTCTCCCTGACTGGCATTATACGATCTCGAGGCTAGGTAGCGAGCGGACTACCTGTATCAAACTGCCGAGCGAGTTCTCGCGAGTGGAAAGCGAGGCTTGCGCCGACATTGGTGCATCAGAGAATAGCTGGGGGATGGACGGGGGGTGGAAAACACACCAGCCGCGAGAGCCCCGAGAGGCCGAAGAGCTGCCCGCGGAAGCACCGACCGCGGCTCAGGACCGAACAGTTTCGAAATCTCAGACGCCATAGGTCGGTTTTGAACTCGTATCACCGAGCGATAGTTGCGCCAATCCCGCTTTCAAAGACGGTAGTCGGGACAGCGAGTGGCGGAGAATTTGGAAAACAGAACTAAAGCTGAAGAGCGAACGAGCAAGCGGGGATGGAGGCGACGGTGACTCCGCGAAGGACTGACTGGTTGCTTGGCTGCCTTGGAAGCGAAGGAGGCAGGCGATCGGAGTATGTACGAAACGTTGTTGGATGGTTGCAGGGGGGATTGCGCGGTGGTAGTTGAGAGAAGCGAGCGGGAGGTGGGTAAGGTCGCTTCGCAGCCTCTCTCAGCCTCCCACGAGGCCTCCGGTGTAATTAAGCGAGTGCACCCTACCCACATGTCTACGTACGTTCGCATCGCGTCTATCCATCTACCCGTGGCAGGGCTTGTTCTCTTCGTCGAGTCGTCCCTTAACGGCGAGAGGAGGAATGGAGCCGAGCTCGTTCGCTCATTCTCTGCACTTCCCTCTCTGTCTCTCCGTCCCGTTCTCTCCCTCTCTCTCTCTCTCTCGCGTCTCACTCGTCTGTCGACTAGCAACAATCCGACTTTGAGATAAGGGCCGGCGCAAAAACACTCGCGAAAAACCTCGGTCGCACATCCGAGCCGGCCCCGCTGCCAACGTGCGGGAGAACGAAGAGCAACAATGAAGAAGACGAACGGGGGAGAGTAGAACAAAAGCTTAATGAGGGTGCGGCAAAATAAGGGAAAGCTTAACAGGTGCCGCGGGTTGGATTTCGACCGATTTATAAATCGTGACTACGTTCGTACGTTCCTGCGGAAATTTAATCGCGAAGAGACGAAGGAGAATCGAAGCGAGTGCGGCGTTACAGTGGAGACAGATGGATCCTGCAGAGCGATCGGCTTGGACGGATGAGTATCGAGTAACGATAAGGAAACAGCCAACACGTCTCCACTCCGGTGCGATCCCTCGCCGATCGGTTTACAAGCCATCAAGCCTCACCGCCGCTCGCAAGATCGAAAGCTTCCAAGCCGTCGGACGATGGGATGGCGAGTGTGCGGGGTGAAAAACGCCGAATCGACGATAGTCGCCGGGGGGAGGGTTGGAGAAGCGGAAGTGGAAGGAGCCCGCGCGAGAGACGGCAGACGTCGAAGGAGTCGAAGAGCGAAAGGATAGTCGCGCCGGTGGCGCGAAGAGGGCTGCAGGGCTCCCGCGGGAGCGACCCTCGAAGCACCTTCGCGCCACTTTCGTCGAGGCAGTCGATGGTGATGGTGGTCGTTCGGCCGCGAATCCAAACTCGAAACGAAGTGGTTACGGAGCCGCCCGGATCGGCCGAGACAGTGCGGACCGGGCCGGTCATAGAGAACCAGCTTGACGCCCGCTCAGAAACCGGCCACGCCAGTTCCAGGATAACCGAGGATCACGCTTGTGTACGTTGTGTATGGTAATGGAGGGCCAATCATGCGGTAACTAGCCACCCCTGGGAGGCGGTCAGGCCTGCCAAGCTGCGGTCAGCCCCCGTCAATGTGTCACTTACGTTACCGGAATAGCCGAAACCCTCTGGACAGCGGCGCAGCAAGCATCGCTGATGCATGCAGTAGCGGCAACGTTAACGCTACAACACAAGCGCGCTCTCCCTCCGTCTCTCTGTCGTCCCTTCCCGATTCGTAGATCGAGTCCTCTGTACATCCACGCTGCTTCTCGATGCTACAGGCAAAGTCAGAGCCGGAGCATCCCCAATGCGTCAATATCGGAATTTCGAACTCCACGAATGAGATGCCTTCATGGCATGGAATGGGGATCTCGTCGAGATGTGCCCAAGTCCACGATGAACGCAGTTCAATGGCTCGACGAGGCGCAAAACCGTGTTAGAAGTCGAATTAGAGTTGCTCGCCGAACGAGGGAGCTGCGGGAAGAGCACACGGCCAGGAACGAAGTAGGGGGTATTACAGCGAGGGGTTATCCGACTTGGGCTCGGATGAACGGAGGACTGCGAAGAAACAAACTGGGCTCCATCGAGGGGCAGTTCTTGACTCGGGGATCGTGAGACCCGGCGAAGGTCCGCTCACGAAGCTGCGATCGCACACCATCGCGATGCGTGTGCGTTGATGTCACCACTACCGAGAAAGGGACTTCCACACGTACGGGAGCGGGGCTCGCGCTGTCGGGAGCCGCAGGAACAATCCCTCACCGACCCTCGCGCGACCTTCTTCATCGCGGCCACCAACAACTTCGCCGTCAACATCGATGAACCCGCGATGGCGGTTGCCGAGGCCAGCTTCAGCCGGGTAACCTTCCGCGCTGTGTACACAACGGCGAACACAAACACGACGGAAGAATCGTCGATGTGAACGATACGCGCGCGTGTTGGCGCACGGCCGCGGGAACAGGACGATAAATAACTACAGGATGAAAAAGGGGGCGCGGTGCACCCCCGGGGCCCCTAAAGCTAGACTATAGATACACCCCGGACCATTCGACCGCATGGTATACAGAACTTGAATGCGCGCGCGGACCGACGTGGAAAGCCCAGGCACAGCCCCGACAATTATACCCTCGCACGCGAAATGTTTTATTACCCTGACGTATGTAACCTTCTCTCTCTCTCTCTCTCTCTCTCTCAATATATATATGTGTGTATATATTTATATATATATATATATATTTGTGTGTGTACCTATAGTATGTGTAGATGACCGAACGTACGCATGTACTACGCAACTATAAGGATCACGTGAGTTCCAGTACAGTGCTGGTAGCAACTTGGCCCAGTTTCGTCCGTCTCCTAAATTGCTGCACCGAAAAAAAGGTTCGGTAATATCAACCCTGCAGCTGCGGTCACGGACAATTAGTTTGAATCAATCGTGGCGGGTTCGAATAGACTACACCGCTGTTGAAATAACAAAACTGGTACGATTGAGTCAAGTGCGTACAGCAGTTACTTCAATTACAACATTAATTCAAATCAAACCAAAACGGGATTGAATCAACAACTCTTTTTTCAATTCAACCGTATATACTGTTAATATTCAGGAGGCATATAATTTCGATTCAAACGTATGTTTTGTCGATTTGAAAAAAAAATGGATTAATTTGACCTATCCGTAGAGTTGAGTGAAATAATAAACGGGTTTGATTTGATTAAATCGTTTGATTGATCCAACCAAATAATTTTATGCCGTAACTGCAAAATTATTTAACGCAAAAAACTAATGTCATTACGATAATTGAACGGTTTGACAGAGGCTATTCTGTATTGCATCGTAGCAACAACAAATTCGGTTAGCTTGAAAATTCAATATTATTATGATGAACAAATAATTCTATTTTTAGAATTATTTATCCATCATATTTAGAATTTTCGTTAAAAAAAAAACAAATACAAAAGATAGAATTACACTCAGCGACTCAGCGCTGTGTACACTCAGAAAAAGAGATAGTACCGTCAACTATATATATATAGTCAAGACACGAGTTGCGAATTACCGCCAGGTGGCTTCGAGGATGAAGTGATTCTCTCGCAAGCGGTCCGGTACCTAGCAAGTTACTATATAAGAGTCACTCTTTTGATTATGATATAAGGTAATCGATGATAGGTAGGATGGTTAGATAGGTAGGCAGGCTGGTTAGGTAGGATAGCTAGGCAGGCTAGTTAGGTAGGATAAGTAGAACAGGTTAAACATTAAGGCGTTAATTAATGAGTTTCTCAAACCCTGTCCCGCAGTTGAGTGCACGAAATATTTTTTTTTTCGAAATAATTAAAACTAATAGACACTGCCTTCCATAAAACACGTACATACATATCGTTGATTCAACAAATGAATTTTGTTCCTCAATCCCATATTGAGCACCGTCAACCAAATCGAGAGTAAAAAGGAAAACATGTTTCATTGATACAATTGCTTATTTTGTTCAGCCAACCATATATTCAGTTGTGGCAATGAAATGATTTTTCAGATGCTGATGCAACTTTTTAGTCAACTCAACTAGATATTTCTTTCGCCGCCCGCAACCGCTGGATTTGGTTGAATCAACCAACATTTTTTTAATGTTACCAAACCTTTTTTTCGGTAAAGGTATGGGGGATTCTCTGATACAGGGTTGGGGGAAGATCGAAATGATGTGACCTGGGAAGTAGTCCGAACGCAAGCAAAGTTTGGGGGAGGGTCGGGAGCACGTCACGAGACTCGTCCGGAATCCGATTGGCCAATTTCGCGGGCCAAGTGGCCGATAAAGTTCTCTCTTCGTCTTGGTCCGCGTCCTCGAGGACGTACGAGGTCGTCAGACACTTCGGGGCGTCTCGAGGCACGGCGGAAGTCGAGCGGAGAGCCCGCAGCGGACGAGAGAGCGACAACGACGAGAGGCGAGTCGATGAACGCGCCGCCGGAACCTAATTTTGTAATCCGAGCTCGCTCTACCTCTGCTAACTGCTCACTAAACCAGCCGAGGATCCAATCTTCCTTACCCCCCCCCCCCCCCCCCCCCCCGTTCCTTCTATACTTGCATCGTTTCTCCACATCGCTGCTTCCGTGACAACGCTCTATCTACGCGGAAACTTTCCGCGCGTCCGATACTCCAGAGAAAATTGTGTTCGCCACCGTTTTTTTCATTCCCATTGATAATTTCACGACTAATTGAATTTTCGTCCAACTAGAGCGGGTCGCGAGGGCCACATCGATCGGAAAAAAATTGCCTATTCGTAGGGTTTGACGTCACGGAGGATCACAACTATTCACGACTATCTTAACCCCTTAACGGCCAAGCACCTTTCCCATTGAGAAAAACTATTTTTCTCTACTGCTCGAGACATTTTTGTATCAAAATATGTCGAAAAAGTCACTTTTGAAAAATTCAGTTTTTCAATTTTTTCGATTAAACAAATGATTTTCCAATTGATGCTCTGGTGGAAAAACTTTCATTTGTATGCACTGCTTGTCGTCAAATTTTTTCAGAATTTTTCAAGAGAGTTTAGGACAGTTTAGTTTAGTTAAAAAAATCGCAAACGCGAGAGTATAGAACGAAATATTTTTATTTTTCGACACATACTAAAAAACGAGTTAATGGACGCATGAAACATTTTTTGAGATATAAAATAAAAAAATGACGGCGTTTCGAAAATTTTGGTGAAGGCCGCCGCGTGTGGACGGATCTATCTTTATCTTATGCATGTTGCATCTGAAAAAAAAAAAAATATATTATCTTGTTCCTGGATTATATCGTAAGAGAATAGCAATCGGATTTTTTTTTTCATTCAGGCAAATTATGGTGAGCCGATCAATTTTTTTTTTTCACAAAAATGTGTCTAAAAGTATTGTGTAAAAAATGCACAGCAATCAGACCAATAGTTCATGAGATTTACTACATTTTTCAAATTGGCACCACGTAAATCTCAAAAAACAACTGTGGAAAAGTATATTTTTTCGCACTAGTAGACTTTTCTGCACTAGTGCGTACAAAAGTCATAAAATCATGAGTCATAAATTCATAAAGTGCCCTCTCGCGCGCTTCGTTCACCGCGAGAGTGCGGAAAAGTACACTTTTTCGCACGAGTCGACTTTCATGCACTAGTGCGTAAAAAAGTCATGGAATCATAAAGTGCGTTTCTCGCACTCGTATCGAAAATACCTATTACAGGTATCTGATCGAAGAATTCACGTCCTCGCTTTTCGCGCAGATTCAGCGATTTTCATCTATCTTGAACCGGTCGCGATTCCATCGTCGAACGGGGAGAACCCAGGCTATGAAATTTTCTCGACGTGGCGCGTTTAGCGTGCAAATTGACCGTTAATTAATTAAAAATGAAGCGCCCGACAGGGCCACCGGCTCTGTATACGCGATGCACGCCGCGAGACGGGAGCACTCGCGCTCGCTCGACTTCATCTCGTCCTCGCGTCTCATCCACCCTTCAGCAAAGTCAGCCCATAGTCTTCGGTTAATCGGGTTAGATTAACTCGGTTAAAGCTGCTTCCTCCGCCGTTATGCTCCCGTAGTTAGCGACTTGTTATACACGCATTCTTGAACCCCAGCCGCGATTATACATCCGCAGAATGTTGCGACGAAAAAAAGAAAGAAAAAAAAAAAATCGGAAAAATCAATTCTCATCCCCGTTGAAATAAATCGGGACGTCCGTGTTTTTTTTTTTTTTTTTTTTTTTTTTTTTTTTTTTTTTTCTTAGCCCGCAGGCACCCGTACGAGCGCGTTTAAACGAGCAACGGAGTATCGTGATCGCGGTAAAATCGATTTTTAAATTGCGTAATAAATAAAATTAGAGAGCGAGGGTGACTTCGAGAGGGCGAGCCGATGTCGGTGCCCGGCGACGACGGGGCCGCGCGCGGGGAGGAAGAAAGTTGGCCCGTAACTTAATCAGGGTAACTTCCCTCGACTTAATAAAGCTGTCTCAATTTTTGCCTCATTACCGGCACAGCCTCGACGATTTTTCAGTCAATTTCCGCGACGCTCCGCGCTTCCGCGCTCGCGATGCTCCCGGCGACGGCGAAATTCGCGTTGCGGGCGCGCATCGATGAACCACGAATTTTCGCAATCACACAAGATTGGTATAAGCTTTCTTGCCTCTTGGCAAATGCTTAAAAAAAAAGATTGCCTGAAAAAAAAAAAAAAAAAAATCGTAAGTCAAGTAATTCAGAATGAGTTTTGACGAAAAATGAGTCAAAAAAATTATAAAAATAGTAATAAAAAAATCGATAATGACGATTTTTTAGAATGAGTTCAAAAAATAATTAAAATAGCAGTAAAAAAATTGATAGGGGAGAGCGGGGCAGAATGGCATACCGGGGCAAAATGGTCCGAAATGGTCAAATAAAGTCCCCCGTATGATAGAATTAGGGCAAAATGGGACAAAAAGTCCCATCGACGTAGATTTTTTTGCCGTCCCATTTTGCCCTAATACCATTTTGCCCATGGTCCCATTGTGCGTGAATACCATTTTGCCCCGCTCTCCCCTAATGACGATTTTTTGAAAATGAGTTCGAAAAATAATTAAAATAGCAGTGAAAAAATTGATAGGGGAGAGCGGGGCAGAATGGCCTACCGGGGCGAAATGGTCCGAAATGGTCAAATAAAGTCCCCCGTATGATAGAATTAGGGCAAAATGGGACAAAAAGTCCCATCGACGTAGATTTTTTTACCGTCCCATTTTGCCCTAGTACCATTCTGCCCATGGTCCCCTTGTGCGTGAATACCATTTTGCCCTGGTATGCCGTTTTGCCCCGCTCTCCCCTAATGACGATTTTTTGAAAATGAGTTCGAAAAATAATTAAAATAGCAGTAAAAAAATTGATAGCGGAGAGCGGGGCAGAATGGCCTACCGGGGCAAAATGGTCCGAAATGGTCAAATAAAGTCCCCCGTATGATAGAATTAGTGCAAAATAGGACAAGAGAAAGTCCCATCGACGTAGATTTTTTTACCGTCCCATTTTGCCCTAGTACCATTCTGCCCATGGTCCCCTTGTGCGTGAATACCATTTTGGCCCGGTATGCCGTTTTGCCCCGCTCTCCCCTAATGACGATTTTTTGAAAATGAGTTCGAAAAATAATTAAAATAGCAGTGAAAGAAATTAATAATCACGATTTTTTTTAATGCTTTTAAAAAATAATAAAAATAACAGTAATAATATTAATAAATAATAACAATAATTTTTTTCGAGTGATTGACGTCACTCTCGATAACGAATCATTGCGACAGGACGAATTAGCCGTTGCCGTTTCGTACGTCAAAATCATTGACGTCGACGTATATAGATATTCACGTGCGGGATTTCGGTCGAACGTCGCGGAGGAGGACATTCGAGGGTTCGAGAGCGGGAGGGGTCGATTCGGCACGACAGCCGGTTGATTAGTTACACGAGAGCGAGTGCCGCCACCGACGTATCCGCCGCTCCGGTCTCTCCCTCTCTCTCCAGCTCGGCGCAAACGTCCGCCCGACGAATATGTACGAATGCCGCTGGTTTACGGAACGGGGAACACGTTCGCCAGCCGGAGAAACCCGCACGTGAAACGCCGCGCGGGCGATAATCGTATGTCCGGGCGTACACGAAGCAATCATGTTACATTATGCGTAACGCGTGTGCCGCAGCTTCCGGCTCGGAGCTCGACGCAACGTTCTTCATCCCTCGCCGTGCCGGCCCTTTCGCCCTCTCGATTCCCTTGCACTGCCGTGCAAGGCCTATCTTGTGTAAAATATACAAAGTGAAAAAAAAAAAAAATTGCCAAAAATTTGGATTTTCCAATTTTTCCAATTTTCAAGCGAACTACGAATTGAATTTTTTTCATCGATTCTCGTGGTCGATGAGTAAAAGAACATTTTTTTGTTAAAAATTTCAAAAACGACGCCAAGTAGTTGTAAAATAGATTGAAAATCGTTTTTTAATCATCAAAAAAGGAAAAATCATATGAGTAAGTAAACTTGAAAAAAAAAACAAATTTGGCGAATCCTTAGGACACAAATAAATACAGGTGCATCGAATGAAGGACGAGCAAGGCTATTTTTTTTAAGTTTACTCGGCTCAGATTATTTTGTTCTTGTTTCAATTATGAAAAATGATTTCGAAACTAGTTTTAAACTACTTGCCGACGTTTTTAAAAAATGTAAAAATTTTACATTTTTTTTTTAATTTTACATTTTTTGTAAAATTTTTAAAAAATGTTACATTTTTTGCAAAAAAATGTTTTTTTATTTATACATAGAGAAGAGTGTATAGAAAATTATTTGTTTCAATATACAGCACTGTTTGCGGTATACGTCCTCCAAAAGCGCACTCCGGCAAAATTGTTGCTCGGCGGTTGACAACAATTAAGCCATACAGTCTGTCTGAAAATTTTTAAAAATGTATATGTTTCCAGGTCCAGCGTTTTTTTTTTTTCAATTTTAACGAATTTTTTTTATTGTTTACGTAGAAAAAAATAGAAGAGGATTTTTTACGGAAAAAATCGCCACGTAGCGACGTAGAGACTGGCTTTTCGAAAAATTTAAGACTTGGCCCATGCAAATTGGACATATATTTTTTTTAATACGTTGTCAATCAGGTTGAAAAAAGTAGTTTCGAGAAAAACGCTTTCAAAGTTTTGACGATGGATAATTCGTACATAAAAGCTATATATTTTTTTTTTTTTTTCTCACCGTTAGTCTGCTATTCCTATTATATTCCATCATAAAAAACTGAAAAAAAAATCAAGCATTTGGAAGGTGCCGAAGAGACGCTTCGTTTGCATTTTCAATTCAAATTAAACATTTTTCAAAATTTCACACGCGTTCAGAAAAATACACGAATCATTTTCATCGAAAACAAAAAAAATGGATTTTCGAAATTTTTTTGAATTTCCAATTTTTATAATAATTTATTGACAACATTTTTGTATTATCATTATTCGAGATTAATCCTTTCAGTTTCTTTGATACGCATCAATTTTTTCGGATCTCCATAAAATCGGGCGGTATTCGAAATTCGCTCGCATTTTTCTCGAACTCGTGCGAAATGAGCGCGAAGCGACACGACCGCCTCAATAATTCAACGAGGAAACGAAGAGCCGCGAATGGCGAAGCGCACACCGCGTTGCTTAATCAAACTTCGAAACGTACGGCAATAGAAAAAAAAAAAAAGGAAAAAAAAAAAAAAAAAGAAAAAAAAAAAAAACAAAGTCAAAGTCGGAATATCGCGATGCAGGAAAGTTGAACAAGGGAAAAGGTGGGATCCGGCGAGGCACAGTCGAGGTATCGTGAGCATAGCGAGCAAGGGTCGTCGTCGAGTTGATAAAGAAATAAAGAATCGCGAAAGTTGGTCGTCGAAGCGCCGCCCCCGCCCGCGCGCTCCCGAGAGGCCTTATGACTTAAAGTCTCCTTACTCCGTTAATTCCGAACATTAACAAAAGTCTCGCTAAAACTCGGCGCCAACTTCTCTCTCTCGTCGGCTCTCCTGGGGCTCGCGAGGACGTTGGACTTGTTAATGAAAAAAAAATACAATAAAACCCGCCTCGCGAGTAAACCTTTTCCTCCCTTTCTCTCTCTCTCTCTCTCCTTTCTTTCTCGCTGCTTGTCGCGGAGCTTTTCTTTTGACTTTTGCGTAACGTCGCCGAGTGCATGAAAAAAGCGCGAGAAGCGCCTCGATATCATTGCCCCGCGGATATTATCATCGAGTCGAGCTAACGCACTCTCCGACGATCGTCGCCGATCTCGCGGAGTAGTTTTAATCGCTCAATTAACACCGTGGAGGGTCCCGAAAGCGCCGCGAGTCCCCGAAATCTTAATACTCGAGTGACGTTATAAACCGTTTTATATTCCTGGGCTTTGCATTACGGCGGGCCGCTCTTCGCGCCCCTCGTCGGCGTTACCTTCGCGCGTACCGTAACGCTCGCTTATTCATTCATCGTCGCCGCGGCGAACTTTGCGAAGATTTTTTCAAGGGGGACACATCCACCCGGAGAGATTAATAAACATCGATTTTTTTTTATTTCTGAATTTTTCATGTCTTCGGAATGTTTCCCAAAATCATTTTTTTTTTATAAAACTCATTGGTTCGGATGTCTCAGTACGTATGAATTTTTCAGATTTTCGTCGAATTGTTTGAAATTGCGTTTTTGGATGGAATCAACGAATGAAAACGCAATTTTTCTCCAATTGGACCAAATTCTGACAAAATTGATGCGTGTTCAGAAAAACAAACGAATTGTCTCTCTATATTATAAAAAAATCTCGTCGCCGCCACCGCTGCGTAGGAGACGGTAGTTTAGACAATATTCCACGGTCACGGAGTGGCTAAACTCACGGAGTAGCTACAGTTACGGAATGGCTAAAGTCACAGAGTAGCTAAAGTAACGGAGTGGCTAAAGTCACGGAGTGGCTAAAGTCACAGAGTAACTAAAGTAACGGAGTGGCTAAACTCACGGAGTAGGTAAAGTCACGGAGTGGCTAAAGTCACAGAGTAGCTAAAGTCACGGAGTGGCTAAAGTCACGGAGTGGCTAAACTCACGGAATGGGTATAGTCACAGAGTAGCTAAAGTAACGGAGTGGCTAAAGTCACGGAGTAGCTAAAGTCACGGAGTGGCTAAGCTCACGGAATAGCTAAGCTCACGGAATAGCTAAACTCACGGAGTAGCTAAAGTCACGGAGTGGCTAAAGTCCCAGAGTAACTAAAGTCACGGATTAGCTAAAGTCACGGAGTAGCTAAAGTCACGGAGTGGCTAAAGTCACAGAGTAACTAAAGTCACGGATGAGCTAAAGTCACGAAGTGGCAAAAGTCACAGAGTCACTAAAGTCACGGAGTGGCTAAAGCCACGAAGTAGCTAAAGTCACGGAGTGGCTAAAGTCACGGAAATACTGACTGTCCGCCCCATATGTCCTTAAAAATCGTTTAAGATTCTCTATAAATCGCAGTTTTTGGTGGAATTAACCGAGAAGTTGACTCAATCACCACTCTACGACGAGGCCTGACGTCGCCTAACGACGACGTTTCGTTAGCTTCGCGACGAGGCTCACCGTCGCGACAAGTCCTCAGCGTTGAGTCTCCCGTTGGGCAACCTCGCATGTGCCATCCGTCGCAGAGAGAGCTACACCCTCAATATCAAAACGTCTCTGATATATAGATCCAGTTATCAGCCGCGCAACCGCCTAGTCTCGTTAACTGTGCCCCACGCTATTAGCTCGCAATCATTAATCAGCCGAAGCCTCCCAACTCCATCGGATTCAACCTCGAGCTCTCTCGTTGCCGTACAACTGTATCGCGGAGCGAATATCGGCGCAATTCGGAAGCAATTGTATTCGAAAGACTTGAAAAAAAAGCCTATCCCTTATTCCGAACGAAATGAAACCTCTCCCGCAGAGTTGCGCCAATCGCGCGAGTGACAGGCAAACGGAAGGAAAAAACGAGAGAACGGAAACAAAAAGTGAAGAAGAAAAATGAAATTTCGCAATATCAGTTGCGGACGAAAGTTGCGGAAGGGCGAACTGCGGCTAGAGCGGCTGAAGCTCTCGGGCGCGAGCTCGCCAACGTCGGGAAGGTGGGCAGAAAATAATGTTTGATCGCGCTGAAAATTAGAGAAGCGATCGAGCCATGCGCGGCGCGAGACGGCCGCTACGCCGTCCCGGCGAGTCCGAGAGAGAAGGGACGAAGAACGAGGGGATGCCGGGCGTGGGGGTTCGCTCGGTCGAGGTTGGGCCTTCCTGCCTCCGGTAGCGATTCGACTCGACCGCTTTCCCAGGGGAAAACTGTGGCCCTCACTTTCTCCCGATTCTCCCTCATCCTCCGTTGCCGCTTCTCCTGCCAGCGCGTATTTTCGCCCACCGCGTTCCCCTCCTTCCGCGTGCCTGCCCGGAAAAATCATCTCGCTGCCCATTTTCGAGCTCATCGCCGTGCCGGGGCTGGTCAAGTCGAGCTGCCACTCGCGTCGAACGTGGAGAAAGAGACGGAGTAGAAAAAAAATTGGGGAAAAAAGAAGAAATGCGAAGAGCCAAAAACTCGTGACCTGCCATTGATCCGAGCTATCAATACTCATCACGATCCGACTCCCGCTATCCGTCCGGATCGAGCGGATATAATCTGTTTCCACTTCGCGCTGACAGACGACCGCGAGAGGATCGCATAACGAATGAGAATTGATAGGGTCGATGATGAAATCGAAGACCTGCAATCGCTCATTATCAGAAGACGCGCTGGAGTCTCGAAGCCAAGTACATCAAAAAAATTGCTTGGTACGACGCTGCCGCGTATACGCCGATACAGAACTGCAACATCCAATCGATCCAGCTCAGTAATCCAACATCGGATCGAATTTTTGGTTGATGCTTTTATATCATGAATGGGAAGTTAATCTGTTGCGCCAGGTCAAGTTTGCATCAGTTCAGCCGATTTTGATAAGTTGGATTTTGCACTCCACAGGCTCACTTCAGGTTGCAAAAGTGTCTGCTGTGATGCGTTTACATCGGATGGTCGAAAATTTGCATGGTTGCGCGCTTGTTGCCAGAGTCGGGTCAATTGGAGAACCTGATGGCAGACTGCCTGATACCTATCCGAGCCCTGCTGGGCTGTAGGCAACGGGTATCTGATCTGGAAAGTCTGATGTAGCTCTGATAAGGGTCTGATGCATCTACATCGGTTCATTGAAGATTTGCGTGGTGGCGCAATCGCCGCCAGAGTCGTCCCAACTTCAGAAATTGACATCAGACTGCCTGATATCCTATCAGAAGCTGCTGAGCCAAGTGGTGCCTAATCTTGCAAGGTTGATGTAGACCGGACAAGAACTTGATGAGACACACGTAGGGAAATCTGAATCAATGGCCCCGATTCCTAATCAGGTAAGCCTGATGTAGCCCGGATAAAGACTTGATGCGTCTACATCGGTTCGTTGAAGATTTGAGTGGTGGTGCAATCGTCACCAGAGTCGTCCCAACTGCAGAAATTGACATCAGACTGCCTGATATCCTATCAGAAGCTGCTGAGCCAAGTGGTGCCTAATCTTGCAAGGTCGATGTAGACCGGACAAGGACTTGATGAGACACACGTAGGGAAATCTGAATCAATGGCCCCGATTCCTAATCAGGTAAGCCTGATGTAGCCCGGATAAAGACTTGATGCGTCTACATCGGTTCGTTGAAGATTTGAGTGGTGGTGCAATCGTCACCAGAGTCGTCCCAACTGCAGAAATTGACATCAGACTGCCTGATATCCTATCAGAAGCTGCTGAGCCAAGTGGTGCCTAATCTTGCAAGGTCGATGTAGACCGGACAAGGACTTGATGAGACACACGTAGGGAAATCTGAATCAATGGCCCCGGTTTCTAATCAGATAAGCCTGATTTAGCCCGGGTAAGGACTTTATGCGTCTACATCGGATCATCGAAAATTTGTGTTGTTGCGCGCTTATCGCCAGTCGGGTCAACCAACAGTGTGACGGTGTGTGACCCACAGGTCCAGCTTTGCATGTAAGTCGACAGTCGACGTTATTTTTTTCTGGAAAAAAGTTTTCGGGGTTTGATTTGGGTTTTTGGGTTTGGGTTTTGAGTCTTGCGTTTGGGTTACAATTCGACGTCGGTCTTTCGGCGAAGCTCGAAACAGCCGAAAGTCGCACGAAAGCCGAGATACGGCAAGAGCAGGGAAGAATTAATAATGCATCGCGTACTCCTTATTTTCATACCGGTATCCCCCTCGCAATGACGATATTCCGTTCGTAACCGACGACCAACCCTCGCGTCTAACGGCTCGCGAGATCAGGCGGGAAACATTTATGACTACATAACTCGTTTAGCTTCACCGAGGTCTCGGACGTTAACGCGGTAGCCTGGAGGGAAGCAGCCCGCGCACACTGGACCAGGTGGTCACCGCTAAGAATCTCATTACTTCGCTGATCAATTCTATATTCTCTACTTTCGACCCTCACCATAGTGGATTTCTAGGATTCCCAGAACACGCGTTTCGCCTCGTCTACTCAAATAACGCATCCGAATTCGCATGTCCAGTATCTCTGGTTTCCGGTCACGTTCTTCCCTTCGCGTTGTAAATAAATCAATGCGCGCCATTTTTAATGGAAATCGCAATCTTACATGATAATCACAATGATAAGCAAATGACGTCACACTTCAAATCCGATCTTGAAATCGTCGTGCAGATCTTAAGTCCGATCTTAAGCTAGATGTGCAGATTTAGGTCCGATCTTAAGCTAGATGTGCAGATCTTAGGTCCGATCTTGAGCTAGATGTGCACATCTTGAATCCGATCTTAAGATCGATGTGCAGATCTTAGGTCCATTCATAAGCTAGATGTGCAGATCAATCTTAATCATCAGATCGATCTTAAGGTTCAAGTTAGATCTTGACCTCGATCTGAAGTTCGTTCACACGTGGGAACTTGAGATCAATCTTACCATCCAAAACTCGTCTGTTAGAACAGTTTCAAACCTGTTTCCATGAAGATCTTTAAGGAAAACCGAAACAAAAAAAAAAGAAAATGCTACCAAAAGAAGTCCTTCTTCTTGAGTAAGCAAAATATGTCCACTTCGACCATGCAGCTTCGGTTACCAGACCAAAGATCTGTGCGTCAATCGTATAGATTTCGGTACCGCAGAAATCGTGCTCCGATTCTCGAGTCCGCATCGCAGGTGAATCGTGAATGGAGCAGAAGGTCCGCAGGGCTCCGTGGAGACCAGGGGGTGGCGTTTGGGGCAGCTCGAGGGTGGCTTTCGCCCGTTCGTTGCCTGACTCGTGATGGCGGAGGAGAATAGGAGCAGCACCTAGTTTTGATTCACCTCGCGGCGGCCTACCGGTCACGGGGCTGACGGCGCGTAATTGTTCTCTTGTCTGGGCGGCTGGTCTTCGCTTCTCTCGACGTTTCGCTCGTGGCCTCCCCCTCGCGCCTGGCATCATCGTGCACCACCCCTTCCGCCCATGCCCGTGCCAGCGTGTACGCCAGCATCGAGAGCTCTCCGCGAACGCTTGCCGCTTGCCTCGTTCGCCATCCCTGCGATTGCCTTCGCGCCAAGAATGCATAAGCAGCCCTCCGCTTCAGGAGTGACTCGCGCTACCCCGACTACCCCCCGGAAGGCCTTGCCGATCCGCAATGCCGCAATGGCAACTCTTCATCCAAGTCAACGTCTCGGCGGATCAACGTCTTCACCGTTCACTCGTCGCTGCAGCGAAAAACCTCGATTTTTTTCCGTCGCATTTCGATTTAATCATCTTTCGAAATATGCTCAAAAAAAGGCCAAAAATGACAAAAAAAATGGTAAAGATTAAGATTATCCGATTTACAATCAATTCTTAACAAAAAAACCGTATTCGACCATTCCGATATTCGCGATTATCCTGCCCGCGGAAGGACGTTGAAAGAAAAACGATGTGCGGATCAGTTTTGACTTATATTTATCGAAGTACAGTTGCGCGCGTTAGCCTTGACGTGGCTCAGTAACCAATCAGCGAAGCTCAGGCGTACTGACAAACGATCCTTTCGCCCGCACAGATACATATGCGTCCATGAATGTATCCACCTCGCGTTGCGCTGCGACATCCCTTCATAACAGTGTTGCTCGGCCGGGTTGATATCGAGGCGTATACGAAACCGCCGTCCGTCGTTTCCGATGGGTTATTAATGACACCGGACCCGTCAGTTCGCCTCCGTCTCGCTCGTACACACCACTCCCGTGTTCGCTTCATTTATTCGTGTCTCTGCGTTCCCGTTACTCTCTCTTCCGCCCTCCCCGCGCCTTCTCCATCGCATGCCGTTTCTCCCTTCGGCCTCCCATCGATCTGTCGCGACACGAGCGAGATCCGACCGATTTGTAGCGGGTCGCAGTTCGGCCGACAGCGGGACCCACTCGATTCGCGGCATAATATCCACGCCGCTTCATCTCGCAATCGTTTCGTTTCGCGCCCGGTGTTATAATTGGCACTCGACTCTCGACAATCGTTCGAACATGTCAGAGAGTTACGCCAACACCGGCCCGGGAGCGAGCGAGAGAGGAACGCTTGCCATCCGTGAGTTTGCCGAATGCGGGACGAGATATCACCTCTTCGTGTACCCCCCCAACCTCCGCCCCCCCTGCCCCCAGCCCCCTGCCCCACGTTCCCGCACACCCTTGCGGTCCCCGTAGGCCCGCAAGCCACCGTTCCACCTCCAGCTCCGGAGTTCTGACGTGTGACGGGATTTGTGCTCCTGGGAGACACCTCATTCAATTAGCCACTCAGTTACTCGCATCACATCGCATTTGCCCCGCTACCCTTTGCGTCCCTCGTACTCCCGGCGACGTCACTTCGATGTACCGGCCTATCGCGGATGCTGTTCATATTTCGCGCATCCTCAGGATTTCGCTTGTTCGAAATCCGTGGAAAATCGTGATTTACCCGTCCGGAAGAAACGGTGGAAGTACTACTTGTCCTCCGGCTCAGGCTGCTTCTTGTCTGGCCTGACTACTTCGTCTGCCACTGACGGCGAATCGGTTGCATTTCATCCTCTTTGGAGCCATGAGATGTGGTCATTTTAGCGTAGTCGGGGATAAAGTACACTATGCCACCTGGGAGTGCGTCTTTTTACCCAGTGTCGAGTTTGGCCCCGAGCGAAGCAAGGGCAGAAATTTAGACGAGGTAAAAAAGCACTTTCTCCTTTGGAAATCTACTGTAGTCTTATGCCGGCAACAGCGCATTGTCAGCTAGTATTCTTCCCTAGGGAAGAACAGTACTACCTAGGAAGAAAAGAAAAGGAGAAAAGTACTACCTAGGGAGTACTTTTCTAGGACTTCCTGGGGTGTACTTCCCAGGACTGCATAGGGAGTACTTCCCCAGGACTACCTAGAGAGTACTTCCCCAGGACTACCCAGAGAGTACTTCCCCAGGACTACCTAGAGAGTACTTTCCCAGGCCTACTTAGGTTGTACTTCCCCAGGAAAACTTAGGGTGTTCTTTCTCAGGTCTACCTACGGAAGACTTCCTCAGGACTACCTAGAGAGTACTTTCCCAGGCCTACTTAGGTTGTACTTTCCCAGGCCTACTTAGGTTGTACTTTCCCAGGCCTACTTAGGTTGTACTTCCCCAGGACAACTTAGGGTGCACTTCCCTAGGACTACTTGCAGAGTACTTTCCCAGGACTACCAAGGGGGTACTTCCCCAAGACTACCAAAGAAATACTTCCCCAGGACTACCAAGGAAGTACTTTCGCAAGACTACCTACGAAAGACTTCCTCAAGACGACCTAGAGAGTATTTCCCCAGGACTACATAGGCAGTACTTTCCCAGGACTACCAAGGAAGTACTTCCCCGAAACTACCTAGAGAGTACTTTTCCAGAACTGCCAAAGGAGTACTTTTCCAGGACTGCCAAGAGAGTACTTTCCCAGGACTACCGAAAAAGTACTTTCCCAGGACTACCAAAGAAGTACTTTCCCAAGAGTACCTAGGGAGTACTTCGTAGGACTACCTAAGGGGTACTTTCCCAGGACTGCCAAGAGAGTACTTTCCCAGGACTACCGGAGAAGTACTTTCCCAAGACTACCTAGGGAGTACTTCGTAGGACTACCTAAGGAGAACGTCCCCAGAACTACCTGAAGAGTACTCCCTAGGACTGCCTAGGAAGTATTTTTCTTTTCTCCCGCTCATCAAGAATCAGAAAAAAAAATGGAGACCCTCGAGTGACCGAGAGTGTATCAGCGGGAGCTCAGATGATTTCTTTGTTCCGGAAGAACAGCGTGTTTTCCATTGTTCTGGGAAAACTTCCGTTCCACGGGCGCACGTTTGAAACCTAGTTAGATGGAGGCGGTATAGAGTTACGGTAAAGTGCGATAGCGTGGCAAGAGAAACACACACACACATAGAGAGAAAGAGCGAGGGAGAGAAGTGGAATTCTACTCGATGCCGAGAGCAAACCCGAGAGAGCTCAAAGCCGAAGGGCCGAAACCGCTGGCTTTGCGGAATTACTCGACGGGTTAATCCCCCGGGGTCGAACTTGTCCGCGACAATTTCAAACTTATTTTAACATTCATATAAGCCCCCTCCCCTCCCCCGGCCTACCTATGTACAGGGGCGAGGCGAAGGAGAGAAATAAGAGAGCGAGGGAGAGACCGTATCTGCGCGGCTGCGGAACAGCGTCGGATCTCGTCCGGGCCGGCATCGCAGTTTCCGGGAGCTCACTTCCCATTTCTGCAACGCACGAGAGACCCCGAGACAACTGTATCCGAGCGGTGCGAGATAAAGCCGAAAGGAACGAGGTAGAGGACGACGATAGACGTAAGGGCGTGCGAGCATAAGGGTCGCGATGGATTTACATAAGATTATCCGGCGAGGCAAGACGCGTCTCGCTTACGCGTACTCGAGCGGCGAGATTCTCGTCTCTGGAGTAGCTGACGTCGTCAACGAGCCACTCGGGTGCCCTGACGTCTTCGGCACATAATTAGGCTCGACGAGAAAGGGGACGATTTCACCGGCACGGCGAAATCTGCGACATAATAATCGAGAAATATTCCGTACGAAAAAAAAAACGCAAAAAATCAGGTCCCACGGTGGAATTCGCAGTCCAAGTCCGAAATCAAGTTTGAACTTAATGTTCAACTTGAAGTTCCGTCTTAAGTTCGAACTAAGTTAAGTCAACTTATTATTGTTATTATATGACAAAATATTATTTATCGTATATATAATAATAATATTGTATATACTATAAATAATATAATAATAATATTGATAATAATAATAATAATATTATAATAATATTGATAATAATAATAATTTCAACAACAAGCAATTATTTAATGTAATATAATTCGATAAAAAATTTAAACAATATATTTTTTTTTTCTTTCAGTGAAATTTTTTTTTCGGCGACGATGATTTCGTGCGAAAATGAGGTTTTTTGCATTGAAAAAAAATTGGTTCTTCCATTGCGCGCGTTGGCGGTGAATTTTCGTTCCGAATTTGGCCGATAGCTCCTCGCGCGGTCCTGAAAATCGCGGGCGAGGGGGCGGGAATCTATTTTACAGAAGCGGTACGCCGCAACTGCTTTATATTTCAATAGGCCGAAGAGATTTACGCTCGGATACTCGAGTCCTCCTCCCCGCCCCGATATTCACCTCGCGGGGTTGTTAAATCCCGCGGATCCCCCCCGACATCGCAACGCCCCCGTTATGCGTTTCGTATTCATAGTCTGAGGAAAAGTTGCTCCTAGAGCACAATAAAGCTTATACGGGCCATAAAGTAACTCGGAACAAGCGGGACGATGTTTGTTTAGGCGAAAGAAGATGCGGCGCTCGTTTCGCGAGCCACATCCGCATCGCATTCGCGTCCGAACGGATAGCGAGGGAAGAAACGCCGCGCGCATGTGGGGAGTTGCAGCTTGTCGTATACCGACGGACCGCGAAAGATTTTCCCACTGCCGTAAACGGCGAAAAGTTCGAAGCGCACGATTCTTCACTCCGGCGTCGATCGATCGAAACATTCGTCTTACCGACCGTCGATAATGAGAATGTTTCCTCGCGGATGATAAAACAGTCGGTAAGTTTGCGAAAGAACGCGATTCTCCGCTACGGCGCTGATCAAATGAACATTCGGGTCACCGTCGATACTCGTGTTTCGTCGCAGATGATAAAACCCTGTCGGTAAGTAACCGACCGTCGATAATTCTTCACACTCTTCAAATGAGACGTGGCTATCGTCGAATCGTAATGAAGATCCGTCCTAATCGCTTCAATCTCATCGGCGATGGTATAACGATGAAAAAAAGGAATGAACCGAAAGCGAATCGCTGTTCAGTGCCAGAAGAAGAAGCGCTGCGCCGATGTAGGTGTTGTAGCTAGTCTGGGGATATCCGTGGATCGAGAGAAATTTTACACTGCTGTAAACGATGGCAAGTTCGCCGAAACCCACGAATCTCCACTCTGGCGCTCATTAAACGAAACATTCGAATTTTTCGTTTCATCAAACGCAACATTCGAACTACCGACCGTCGGTAATCGGAATGTTTCTTCGCGGATGATAAAACAGTGTCGGTAAACTCGCGAAAGGACGCGGTTCTCCGCTCTGGCGCTGATCAAAAGAAACATTCGGATCACCGTCGGTACTCGTGTTTCTTCGCAGCTGATAAAACCCTGTCGGTAAGTAACCGACTGTCGATAATTATCCAAAGTCTTCAAACGGTACGATCTCATCGGCGATGGTATAATATAAAAAAAAAAAGAGTGGAACAAAAGAGAATCGCTTTTTAGTCGACCCGCAGAATGTCAGGACGGACTGAACTGTCCGTCAATCGTCATTGATCATAGAAAATTCCACTTCCGATCGATGAATCATGCTTCTATCCAAACTCCGTCGAGTCTCATTGAAGACTCGTGCTGTCGTCGAGTGGCCTTCCTTCCGTAATCTGCACACCGCCAAAGTTTCGCACAGCAAGCGGAAGACATCCAAGGAAAGGGGTTGCGAACCAACGCCCGTAGCGGTCGTGAGTCGAAGCTCCTTCTTCGCGATCGCCGAAATCGCGCCCACTTTCCGACGATGTCTTCACCGATCTTCCGGCAGATTCTCTGCGGTTGCGGCGGTCTCGACGGCACGGAAATCGCCGAGGCTGTCTCGATAGCGATTCACTGCTCCCGAAACGACTTGCTGCCGAGATTCTTCGCTCCCGACGTCGAGATCTGCGGCCTCGTCGATCATCTGACGAGGAAACCGGACACTTCCGGCGAGGCGAGAAACGCCCTCGTCGAAGGCGCAAGACTGGCCCGACCGACGATCAAATCGTTGCTCGATTGCAGAGCTCGCGAAGCCGAAGCTCTGCTGATTCCGGGCGGTTACGGAGCGGTGCGCACGCTGTGAGTTAAAAATTGTAATTCGAGATCGACACCGATCGGTAAGGTAGCGCTCATTCGATATTTCGCCGATGCGCAGGAGCGACTTCGCTTCGAAAGGCGCCGATTGCACTGTACTGCCGGAACTACGAAGAATCATGGAAGAATTCAATTGCGAGAAGAAACCGATCGGCACACTCTGCATCGCCTCGACGTTGGCCGCTAAAGTCTTCGAAGGGGTCAAAGTCACCCTCGGCAAAGAAAGTCAGTCAAGAATTGCGAGCTTTTTTTTCATTCGATTCGTTTTATTTAGATTTTTTTATTCAGTCGGGTTCATTTCGATTTTTTTTTTTTCGATTTTTTTATTTAATTGATTGATTTTTTTTTTTTTTCGATTTTTTTATTTAATTGATTGATTTTTTTTTTTTTTTAATTTTTTCATTAGATTGATTGATTTTTTTTTTTTTCATTAAATTGATTTTATTCAGATTTGTCTCTTTAAATGATTTTATTGGTCGATTATTCGTAGATTTTTCCGAAACCGTATGAATTTTTGCAGAATTTGCGCCAATTTTCAATTCTGACCAAATTTTAGCATTAGAAACCCCAATTTATTGATTTATTATTATTTGTTTTGTTTTATTATAATTCATTGTTAATTTATTAATTATTAGGTTTCGCATTTATTTTTTAAAAAATGACGGTGCTATCTTTAGAATTGACTTATCGATGACGATTGTCAGGTCCGAAAGAAGACTGGCCGTACGCCGAGGCGATAAAGCGGGTGAAGGAAATGGGAGCCAAAGTTGAGGCGAAGGACGTCACCGGTGTTTCGCACTGCACGCGCCACAACGTCTTCAGCAATCCCGCCTGGCTGTACGCGCCGGCGACGTACGCCGAGGTTCACGAGGGAATCGGTCGGATGATAACCAAGATGAAGAAGAGCATGTTGCGCTAATCGATCGGGAGGGAGGAAAACAAAAGAAAAGAAAAACCAAAAAATACGAAAAAAAAAAACAAAAAACCCAAGAATTTACCAAAAAATATAGTTTATTCGTATGCGTTCCGTGCGCCCCGCAGGTGGGAAATGGACGACGAGGCACGGATGTTTTTAAAATTATTTTTTTCATATATTTTTTTTTACAAACGTTTTACATAATCGTTCTATTTTTTTTTTTTTTTTTTAATATTTATTTATTTTTTCGCTTAAGATTATTAGTGCGTAATACTATGCCTTTAGAAACTACAATAGTCAACAACAAATGAGATAACAATGCATCGAAATACACGGCGAAGATTCGGTACGTGTAGTAAGAAAAAAAAAAACAAAAAGTAGTCTTAACATTTCGTCCGAAACGGCGGCGAGTCGGCGGATTTCGAAATCCTTGCATGCTCCGTGGAAAAAAAAGAATAATTTACTTTCATATTGAATTTTTTTTTTTTTCTTTTTTTTTTTTTCTTTCACCCGGATGCGAACTTCGCCGAGGATTTCGATCGGGACGAATACCGTCGTGCTCGAATCTTGCGGCATTTTCGATCCGAGATTCGGGCGTCGCGCGAACGACGAATGGATCTGATTCGCTGAAGGAAGAAGAAAAGAATTTGTTTGTTTTTTTTTTTTTTTTTTTCAAATGAGTCTCTGATCTCTCGATCGCGCTTTGCGATTCCGCGCGTCCGTCGACATGCGTGTGGCATAAAAACTAATCCTCGCCCATCTCGTTTCGTCTTCGCGGCCGTTTCTTTTGCGTTCCAGCTTCAGTCGAGAGCGATCGAGAGGAGAGCGAAGAAAAGGGGGTAAAAACGACAGAAAGCATCAGACTTTGGGCCAGATTCCGCGATCAACGGGAATACCGATTTGAAGGTCAAAAGAAAAAGATACACCTGCGCGTGTTCGCTCTAGAGTGAAACTTCCGAAGCTGCGAATTCGGGCGAGAAAGCTCCGGGAGGGTCGTTCAGCTGAGGGCGAGAAGCGGCTCGACCGTCATGCGCGACTTCCTCGACTTCTCGTCCTGGCGCATCTTCATCTTGATGAGCTTCCGCTTGGCCTGGCTGAGCTTCTTGGTTGGCGACTCGGTGCTGGTGGTCGTCGGGCCGTTCGCCTCGTCGTAGTCCTCCTGCTCCTCCAGCATCCTCAGCGTCTCGATGATGTTCCGGGGCTCGTTGGTGCGCCTCCTGGTGCCGTTTCTGTTGGCGTAGACGACCGACAGATGGGAGAAGCTGGACTTGGGCGGGGCGGTTATGTCGGCGAAGTCGCGGAAGTTGGCGAAGAAGTCGCCGCCGCGCACCGGTTGGGGCTTCGGGTTTCTGTAGTAGTTGGCCCGGGCTCTGGGGGTGTTGGCGGCGTAGAAGGGGTTGTAGAGGGTCTCGTCGACGTTGTAGTCGTCGTTCTCTTTGTCCTCGGGGTAGTAAGTGCCGCCGCGGATGACGCCGAAGTTGCCGGAGCCGAGAAGCGGATGTTGGGTGTCCTTGACGCTGGAGGCCGCGGCCTGGTAAGCGTTGCGGTCACGCTGGAAGTAGCCGAGGAAGCGGTTGGGCCGGTAGCGCTGCTGCTGCTGCTGCTCGTTCTGCGAGAGACGGTGGTTGGCGAAGAGCTCCGCGAAGGAGGGGAAGAAATTCTGACTGTCGGTCTCCAGGTTCTTCGCTTCCGGCTGGTCGTTGGCTGGACCATTTGGCGGGACGTCCTGCCGGATCCGGGGCTCGGACACCGTCGCGCTGACGCGTATCTCCTCGCGGTTCGGACCCTGACGGCTCACACTGACCGACGAGGAGGTCGTCTCCGTGTGGAGTATGGACCGATCCGGCGACTCCTCGCGCGCCGTCTCCGCTCCGTCGGGCTCCATGTACATGTCGGAGTCGTCCTTGTCGTCGTAGTCTTCGGCGCGGACCTCCGAGGCCGAGGCTATGGAATCCTGGAATGCGGCATCGATTAATAAGCTTGAAGAGAATCGAAAGACTGGGATACAAAATAGTGATCTCGGAGATACGAAGATTCCTGAAAAACCATGTCGGGAATCTTCTTGAGAAGACCAAAGATAGGCTTTTCTGGAATCAAATCCACCCAATTCCATCAAGGATCAACGTGAGTCGAAGAGAAGATGATGAAGACAAGGAAGAGAAGGCAAATCAGGCCATTTTTTTTTTGTGTCTTTCGAAATGAAAACCATTCACGGAAGCGTTGCGTTAGTTTCGTAGACGTTGAAGCCTGATCCTTGAAGACATTTCATCGCAGATGCAATTTCAGTATGAAAGAAGTACTGATGCAATTCTCGATAAGTCTGAATACCACGAGGCATCAACGCCGAACGAGGCAGGGCAGATCGTGGCTGGTTGGGGGGGAAGCCGAGGGGATTACGAAACTCGAACGGAACGACACGCCTAGCATTGTTACAAATGCCGTCGGGTCGCATGCAGTGCGGAGCAACGGGTCCGGCTCCTCGTTGTTCCTCGCTCCCGTATTCAAATCGCTACTCTCTCGGGCCGGCGATGATCATTGTGAAACTTTGCCCCGGCTCGACTGTGTAACCGAGCATTGCTGATGTCTCGGCCCGCTCGGGCACAGGTGCTTAATTCGTTTTCTCTACACGCTCTCCGACGTCTATCTTAATCTTCAATCATAGAAGTGGATCTACCTGAGCTACTGCCCGGACTGGCACGTAGCTGGTGCCAGGCTGCATTGCGGCAGCCAATTTCGTCGAACAGACAAACGTTAACCCAGTAAACCAAGCTTAGGAAAAAGAAACATACGTCATCATGACTACAAAGTTTTTGTAAATGATTAGTGATGTGGTTAGTGCAATTGTTTTGAGGCATCCAATAGATTAAGGTTCATTTAAACCGTGCGTTTGCAACCATCACTATTCATTTGCGGTCAACATGGTAACTAGAGCAAGATTCGAGAGTTTCAATGCGGTAGGGCTAGGCCATGAAAGCGTTTTCTGCAACAACATGTTTTAGTTCAAGGGTAGGTTACATGTATCATTCGCACGATCGCCTGATAAGGCGCAGGTAGGAAAGTCTGCCGTGATGACGTCTGATGCCAGACTGTCTAAGCATTCAGGCCCTGATAAGGTATAACCAGGGGTTACCTGATGAGGCACAGGTAGGGAAGTCTGCCGTGATGACGTCTGACTGTCTAATAAGCGTTCAGGGCCTGCTAGGGTGTAACCGTGGGTTACCCGATGAGGAACAGGTAGGGACGTCTGCCATGATGACGTCTGATGTCAGACTGCCTAAGCGTTCAGGCCCTGCTAAGGTATAACCGGGGTTTACCTGATGAAGCACAGGTAGGGAAGTCTGCCGTGATGACGTTTGATGTCAGACTGCCTAAGCGTTCAGGCCCTGCTAAGGTATAACCGGGGTTTACCTGATGAAGCACAGGTAGGGAAGTCTGCCGTGATGACGTCTGATGTCAGACTGTCTAAGCGTTCAGGCCCTGCTAAGGTATAACCGGGGTTTACCTGATGAAGCACAGGTAGGGAAGTCTGCCGTGATGACGTCTGATGTTAGACTCTCTAATAAGCGTTCAGGCCCTGCCAAGGCATAACCAGAGTTTACCTGATGAGGCACAGGTAGGGAAGTCTGCCGTGATGACGTCTGATGACTCTTCAATAAGCGTTCAGGCCCTGGTAAGGCATCACCAGGGATTACCTGATGAAGCACATGTAGGGCAGTCTGCCGTGATGACGTCTGATGTCAGACTGTCTAAGCGTTCAGGCCCTGCTAAGGTATAACCAGATGAGGCACGGGTACGGAAGTCTGACGTAATGATGACCGTTCAGAAGGAACCCTATCAGGTTGCCAGATCATGTCCTGCTTGGGCAACTACGTTATTCGACTCATCAAAGCCTCACAAAGATTCAGGGCAGTGCCTCACATGGTCCTTATGCCAACCTCACAGCGATTTCTACTCGGTTCGGTGTTCTCCTCGAAAGTTACTTTCCTCTACTGCAAATTATCATTCCGTGTTGCGCTATACGCGTTAGCGAATCCATAACATGCTCAACAAGCGTTACGTATTACAGCGAAATCCGAGCTAATACGCTTCTGCAGACGTGAATCAATGAAAATAATCGACGAAAGGTAAAACCGACCAGTCGCGTCCGTCACGATAACGCAAACTTCGGTTGTTGCTACCAAAAAAAAAAAAGAATTAAACTAATTCGTCGGTACGAACTTGTAAATCAAACAATCAATGCAACGTAAAATACGACCTGTCCCCGGTTGATCAATTAACGTTATCGCCGCTCGCGAGTCGGCGCGTTCACTTTCGTATCTACAACGCATCAATTAAGTGAGCCAGCGACTGCCGACCGTTCGAGTTAATCCGTAGCAATTGCGAGTGAATAATCCGAGCTGGATTTGCCGGTTATCGAGAGGCGAATAGTCGCGGAGCGTATCGCAACCGAAAGCGATGCCGATCGATGACAATAATTGTTTCTATCTCTCCCTCGAGGCAACGCTCGCCGGTTGAAGTCGCCTCGGCGATAGTTCACGTTCGGATTCCCCGCAACGGGGACCTATCTTCGTTAGCCAGTCACTTTCGTGTGGCAAGATCGATCGACGTCGGGACGCGTTGCCGCGCTGTGTTGGTTCTCGGCTGAACGCGGCGGGTATCGGTGCCGATCGCGTTCACGGATAAATCACCGGCAGAGAAAGAAGACGTCATTATTGCGCGATTGCAGGACGCAAATTAGTCCCGCGCCGTTCGCACCGGCTATTATACGATCTGGTGCCTCGAAGCCTAACCCCCCCCCCAAGCCCCTTCTCATCTTTCACCCAGTTAAAGATTATTATATTAACTTCGGATGCTCGCGTCGGTTCGGATTGCGGACTATTAGACATCGCCTTCGGGCCTCGCGAGCGCTGATGCATCGGGCCCCGATGCCAGGAAACCACTCGCCGTGTGAATTATATGTGAATTAAGGGCAATCAGCGAACGAAACTCTCCCCCCCCACTTCGGAATTCTCTTTCACACGAGGAAATTATCCCGTCGTCTCTATTCGTCCGCGTCGATCGCTCCTGAATAGCAATCGTCTTTGGTCTCTCGTTAGAAGCGAAACGCGGCGGGATGTGCGGCGTTCGCCGACCGGTCAGCGCGCAGCTTCGCCATGTTGTGACACGAAGGACGTGAGATCTTTGAAAATCGATTTTACTCCCAACAGCTGCGAGTTGATCACTCCGGGCGACTCTTCATTGAACGGCGCTTGAACTTGCTCAATTGCTCGGTCGGGATCGGTCCATGCGGCAGTCGCGCATGGACCGATCCGGACCGCAATTCGCCGCAGACGGACCACGCGGAGCGCTCTTGGGGGTTGCGCAACACGAGGATGAGCCTCGCGAAGAGAAAGAGGGAAAGGAAGAGCCGAGAGGGGAACCGCGGATAGGGAAAGAATATTTCGGTCACGCGGGTATCATTATAAAGTCGTTACCACGAAACTTTCCGGGCCCCGTTCGGATGTACGGCGGTGATGCCGGGTATCTTTCTGCTCTGAATGCGCACGGACTTGTGCGATGGGGTTCTAAAGATGGATGTTTGTTTTGCCCTTTCCCTCAGGTTTTCCCCTTAAGCGTGTTGGGGAGAGTGGGGAGGGGGGGGGGGGGGGGGGGGGTGAACCGCCAAACGTGAGTTAACGAGAGTTTCAGAGAGAACTTTCAATATTTCTCGATGGGAATGTGTGAAAAATCAAGCACTTAGAAGGCTCGGAAAAGATTGTTTTTACACAATAATAATTACCAAGTGTTATCAACAAATTGATGAAAAAAAAATGTATTTCACAAATCACGCGTCAACTTCTTTCTTGAAAATACTTCGTTTTTTTTCTAATTACCTATACATTTTTTTGGAATCTTGTTTAATTATGAAAAATTGTGTTTTCATTCGCTCCTCCTGAAAAACGTAACTTCAAACAATTGGACAAAATTCTGAAAAAAATTCATGCGTATTTAGAAAAAAAAAAACCAAGTTATTTTCATCGATGAAAAAAGTTGGATTGGTGAGTGATTCGTTAAGCAATTTTTTGTTAACAATTTGTTAATAACATTTTGGAATTATCATTAAGCAGAATCAATCTTTTCAGCGTGGATCAATGTTTTTTTCCCCCTTGAGGATTAATAGGTGGATTGAACCGCCAAACGTAAGTTAACGAGAGTTTCAAAGAGAATTTTAAGTACTTCTCGATGGGACGGGAATGTGTGAAAAATTAATCACGTGGAAGGCGCTGAAAATATTGATTTTACATAATAATAATTCCTAAATGTTATTAACAAATTCATGAAAAAAAATGTATTTCACAAATCACGCGTCATCAACTTCTTTCTTGAAAATACTCCGTTTTTTTTATGGTTACCTATACATTTTTTCAGAATTTTGTTTAATTATAAAAAAATTGTGTTTTCGTTCGATTCTCCTGAAAAACGTTGCTTCAAACAATTGGACAAAATTCTGAAAAAATTCGTACGTATTTGGAAGAAAAAAAACAAGTTATTTTCATTGAAGAAAAAGTGATGCGTTAAACAATTTTTATCAACAATTTGTTAATAACATTTTAGAATTATTGTTATGCAAAATCGATCTTTTTAGCGCGGATCAATTATTTTTTCTCGAACTTATGCGAAACGAGCGCAGCGACGTACCTTAAGGTCGGACGAGAGTCGGGAATTGTTCGGCGTACAATCCCGCGAGATCGTTGGCTCATTCGCGCTTCCAGCTCGCGGCGAGCGGTGCGAAGCGTCTTGAAGCTACGATTGAATGCCCGGGCATACGCCAATCGGGATTATAAATTGCCACGGCGATCACACGTGAATCACAATTCGCAATGTACGGTCTCACGATCGGCCGTTTCGCAATTCCGGGGCCTCTTCTCCCACACCGCGAGAATAGATTTTCCAGCGCTCTCGCGGCTCGTACGAAATCCCGCTCGCTTCACCGTCCCCCCCCCCCCCCCCCGTTGATAGCGGTAATGCGCGAACACTTGTCGCGAGACGCGACTATCGCTTTCGCGCGGCGAACGAGAAGGCAACGGCAGTCATTAATCCGAGGCCCGGGCGAACTTATCTCCTTGACATCTAACTTATCGGATCCAGCATCGAGCCCGAGCACCCGGAACGTCGGGCTGAAACGTTCGTTCTCCACAAACGCGAGAATTCCGCCGAACCTCGCGAATCCTCGCGACCTATCGCGCAATTCGGCGCCGCGCGACTCGAAGACTTGAGGTTGTCCAAGCGTATGGTGTTCATTTCGCATAAGTTCGAGGAAATCGAGAGGAATTGGGAATTGAATTGCAAACACTTCTCGATAGCATACAAATCTGAAAATACTCATGCGCGTTGAAGATACTGAAAAGATTAATTTTGCACAATAATAATTCCAAATTGTCATTAACAAATTGACGAAACGAAAAATCCATCTATACATTTTGCGGCAACACGATTTTTTTTTTTTATGAAAATAATTCTTTTATTGTTCCAAATACGTATGAATTTTTTCGATTTTTTAACTGGCTGAAAATTTTGTTTTTAAATAGAAAAAATTGTTGGAAAATCATAGAATTCAAAGTCAATTAAAAAATCTGAAAAAAATCATACGTATTCGAAAAAAAAAAAAAATTTCATTAAAAAAAAAAGTCGTGTTGCCGAGAAATTTCTTGAACAATTTTTTGTTTCGTCGATTTGTTAATAACAATTTGGAATTATTATTATGCAAAATCGATCTTTTCAGTACCTTTAATGTGCATGAATTTTTTCAGATTTTTATACCATTGAGAAGTTTTTGCAATTCACTCTCAATTTCCTCGAACTTATGCGAAATGAACACCTTACGCATGGACTACCTCAAGCGCGCGGTGTTTCGTTTCGCGTGAGTTCGAAAAAAATAAGAGAGAATTGCAAATACTTGTCGATGGTCAAAAGATCCGAAAAAATGTACACATCGAAGTTACCGAAAGGATTAATTTTGCATAATAGTAATTCCAAAATGTTATTAAAAAATTAATTGAAACAATTATTTTTCTCATTCGTCGAAATGCGTAATATCGTCAGATTTCTGAATTTTTTTTGAATTTCATGTGTTTCCACATATTTTTCCATGAAAAAAAAATTCAAAGCAATTTGAAGAATCTCAAAAAGTTCATTCAGGAAAAAAAACAAAAATTTAACTCCCAAGTGCCAGAAACAAACTTGCGAACAAAAAAAAGTATGAAATAAACCTTAACAAGTAATGGGGAATAACTCCGGATGTTCATTCCAACAACTTTTCTAGTCAACAACTTTTCTTGTTTAATCAATTTTTGTGTAATATTTGAAATTTATTTATATTCATTTTTTTTACTCCAGTCGAGAGAGGTCTTTAACATCATAAATGTCGTATGTTAATAAGTGTAATAAATATGAGGAGATTCAAATGTCGGGGCCCGTATCGAAAATCTTTCTCACCTCGTAAACGGCCGCGTCCTCGGGCACCGGAGCTCCGTCTGAAACAAAGAACGATTGTCGTGAGTCGCGTCTCGAGGAAGCCAGAATGACGATAAATTATCGCGACCGATCCGCCAACGATCCGAAGAATAATCGACGTCGAATGACATTTTTTTATCGCTTTTTTTTCAATTTCAATTTTTCCAATTTTTTTTTCAATGTCAAATTCGATTTTTAATTTTTTCAATTTTCAAATTTTTTTTTCAATTTCAATTTTCAATTTTTCCAACTTTTTCAATTTTTTCAATTTTTTCAATTTTTTCAATTTTTTCAATTTTTTCAATTTTTTCAATTTTTTCAATTTTTTCAATTTTTTTATTCGGCGAATATTGCAGCGAGGAATCCGCGCCGTCGGATTCGGCATCGAATCCGAGAATGAATTACCGTCGCCGATCGCGGGGGATGGAAACGCGGTGGATGCGAAACGGCGAGGTAAGAATTCCCGTCGACGATACTGAAGTCAGCGAAGATTCGACGATAGGGAAGAAGCGTCTTCCGGAACTTTGCCGTTGCCGTTGGTGAGCAGCGGCTCACGTCGGGACGAGCGAACGATGCGATAGCGAGGGCGAGGAGGGAGTTCAAGGCGAAGCGGTGGGCGACACCGCGATGGCTCGTCGACTCTCGATAAAGCCGCGAGGTCCGGCGAGAAAATAAAACAGTTGCGTTATACCGGATAAACTGGAACCCTGAAACCTCGGGCGATGCAAAGACATACGAAAAAATATATATATATAAAAAAAAAAAAAAATTATAAAAAGAAAGGAAAATCGAAGATTCCGCGAAATTCCTGAGAGCGCAAGCTCGAGACGAGTTCGCGGCGCGCGCGGATCCCGCGCGCCGAACCCTTCGACGCATAAACATCGGTAAAGAGACTGGAATATCTACGATAATCGTTTTTTCTCCCAAGGTCGGAGATAAAGGACCCGTTCGACCCTCGTCATCCTTGGAATATATTAAGAATGTACGCAGGCGGACAGTCCCGCCGAACGCGAGTCAAGAAGTTTTTCGAAAACGCTTCTCGATGGGACGAGTGTGCAAAAAATCGAGCGTACAGGAGGCGCTAAAAGGATCGTTTTTGCAGAATAATCATTTCAAAATGTCATTGAAAAATTGAAAAAAAAAATGTCACGCAACAAATCATTTTTCCGTCACGAAAATAACTTGTTCATTTTTCTGAATACGTATGAATTTTTTCGGAATTGTTATCTAGGGGAGAGCGGGGCAAAATGGCATACCGGGGCAAAATGGTACGAAATGGTCGAATAAAGTCCCCCGTATGATAGAATCAGGGCAAAATGGGACAAGAGAAAGACCTATCGCAATTTTGCCCCGGTATGCCGTTTTGCCCCGCTCCCCCCTAATCATCGAAAAAATCGCGTTTTCATTCGTAAATTTTTTCGAAAAAACTTGATTTCGAAAAAAGAAACAAATTATCGAAATCGATCATTCCGTGGATCGATATTGATCATTCGCTACCCTCGAAATGTTAACCAAGCACGCTCAAAAAAAATCCTCAAAATCACTCGCTCTGCGGGGTAATCGAAATACTTTCAAAGGTCAACTTCCGACGTTCACTCGGAGTCCGGCCAATTGCGCAAGTTCTCCTATCACAGGATAAATGCAGTCGGTCGCAGTCTTAAAAAAAATCGTAAATGCCTAGGCAAATTCAATTGCTCTTCGAGTCCGCGGGAGCTGCCTGAGAGCGGCAAAAAAATCGTCCGACTCGGAAAGGAGACGTTGTGTGTTTTCTCTCCTGTCGCTGTTAAACTATACCTTTCTCTCGGGAGATTCGACTCTCTCGTTTCTTTATCCCGACGTTATTAATTAGCTCAACTCCAACGGGCTATACGAGAATCCGCGTAGATAATCGCTCAGTCTCGATAGTTTCTTAGCCACCGGTCGCGCGCGCTGTTCAACGATTAATTACCTCCAGGCTGCTACTCTATATCCTGAGTATTTATATATATATATATTTAGATTTTTTTCGCTGGTCCATTTTGCCCCCATTCCGCTAGGCCCTGGCCCAGGTATGCCATTCTATAGATATATAGATATATATATATATAATAGGCTATTATAGTATGTACTTTCCTCCCTCTCACCACAGGGGAGAAAGTCAATTACGTCGGGGACGAGTAGCTCTGTGGTTCGAGATCGCGGACATGGGACTTTTCGTGGAGGAAAGAAATTTCCCCGAGATCCCTACTGACTTCGATCGAACTGGCGCGAGAGTCGCAACCGAGCCTGTGCGCGGGCGCTCGCGACTCGCGGAAGAAACGGGCGTGTCCTGTCTTTTCCGCGCTCGTTCTCTTCTACCTTCATCGGCACTTGCCCCATTGCCGCAGCGCCCAATGCGCACCTGTTCGCGACTATCCGACATAGTTACGTTCCACCGTTTCGTCGTGGACCGACAAAACACTTCCACATTCAGGCTTTTTTTTTTTTTTTTTTACAAGTGCTCGCGGCGTTTCATTCGCTCAGTCGTGTTTCTTCTTCTCAACTGGCCATTTCACCGAAAGACGGAACTGCCCGTCGAGTGATTCAATTTTCTTGCTACTGCGGACGAGAAAAACGCATCCAATCAGCATCGCGACTCGAATAGCGCTCGCTCGGGATAGGGGGGAGCGGGGCAGAATGGCATACCGGGGCAAAATGGTATGGTAAAATGGAGATTCCTGTATGATGGAATTCGGGCGAAATTGGACAGGGAAAAGTACCATTGAATTCGATTTTTTTTCTGTTCCATTTTGCCCGCATTCCACCAGGCTCTGGTCTCATTCTACCTAAGTATGCCATTTTGCCCCTGATCCCTGTATGATAGAATTCGGGCGAAATTGGACAGGGAAAAGTATCATTGAATTTGATTTTTTTGCTGTCCCATTTTGCCCCCATTCCACCAGGCTCTGGTTTTATCTTGCACAGGTATGCCATTTTGCCCCTGATCCCTGTATGATAGAATTCGGGCGAAATTAGACAGGGAAAAGTACCATTGAATTCGATTGTTTTGCTGTCCCATTTTGCCCCCTTTCTACCAAGCTCTGGTCACATTTTGCCCAGGTATGCCATTCTGCCCCGCTCTGCCCTACGTCAACGGGATCGGTAGTTAGATCTCGAGTTCGCTACACATTCTAGTTTTTTTTATCCAAGACTTCGCCCGACGACGAGAGCATCGCGCTGGAATGAAACTTCCGCTCCCGTGTTTACTTTTTCGACAGGCTATACTTTCGCGCTTGGCCGATCTACCGAATCACTTCCGTTTCGTTGTCCACCGTCGTCGGAACGGAGGCGAGGGAGGCATTCCGGTGTCGATACGACTCGCGACGAGGAGCTTCTGAACTTCCGGTAATCGGAACTTTTTTCGGTTACTTCGCGCTCAGCCTCGGGAAGACGGCTTTCTATGCCTACCTTTTATTTGCTTTTTGCTGTAAGTCTCACTGACCATTCAGGGCAGCGATTGGACAATACTTGCGCAATGTTTCGAGGTATTTGATCATGATTTGTAGACATTCTACGGTGACGCTTTAAGCGAAATGGGAAGTGCAGTTCACAAGGTCTGAATGGTCCAGTGGATACTGTCGCGGACTGGTAATCCGAAGGTACTGCGTTCGAATCCCGGCCAGGGCGATAAAATTTTATTCAACCTTTTTTAAGGTACATGTGTCCTGTGTCGACAAACCAAATTTCAGTAGCCAGAAATGGGATCAGGGAGGGCTTCTTCAGAACCGAGTGTCGCCATCTCAAGAATCGGATCATGACTGGATTCGCCTGATCGCACGATAAAAACCAATCTTCAGGATGACCGCGTCGACGGGCGATCTACGGGTCGCGTCCACCTTCTCCACCTCGCCTCCTTCCCTCCTCTCCGCCCTCACGTCCCGTCAGCGGTAATACACGGAAGGCCAATTACCGTGCGCGAATCAGTAATGTGGCCGCTGGATCAGCAATTTGTTCGGGCGAAATAAACCACACTGAAATCGCGTGTTCTCGTAATTTATCGCAGCGTGTATCTCGCGTACGTACTCGCGGTTCGGAGTCGCCCGGGCCCCCCTGCGAGTAGGGTTTCGTAAATCGCGAAGTGTCGTCTCTTTCACCTGTTCGTACCACCGACGCATAAACAAGAGGATCAAGACACGCTTTTCTGTCGTTTCAGGCATTAGCGATATAAATCACTTGATGGAGTGTTTGAGCAATTATCAAAGTGAAAATGCACATTTAATTGGCCCGAGACGATCTTTAATCTGCAATTCAAATAGGGTTTGATTTTTCTTTAGTTTCTTTCAGATCCTTCCAATGCACGGAATTATAATCGTGAACCAGCAACCGAGTCTGCGACCTGGTTTTTCAATGACGCGTTCATCGACGATACACGCGGAGACAACAATCGTGCGGCAACTTATGGGAACGTACGGCTCTTCTTTCTCAGAACTCGACGGGTTTGCATCATTGTTCACACGGGCGAGTACGGGCGAGCGATGCAGGTGTCTCCCCCCTTCGCCCCTCTGCCTCGTTATAGCACTCGCGTGACAAACGTTTGCATCCATCCTCGCGTGTTACTAAATCGCAATACAATGTGCCGAGAATGCATGAATAAAGATACGAGAAGAAATGCTTGGAAGACGCGTGACTAGGCGAATCGCGTGGCAAATCTATTACCCGAACGTTTCGCCGTTGGAAAATCAAATGGCACGAATATGGCACATTAAACGAATTTTGACTATTTGAAAAATATTCATCACTCGCTTCGCTCGGGCAGCAACTTGACTTGAAATAGTACTCGGAAAGTACTTTCATTGCAAAAGTATACTTCGTGCTTCGAGTACTTTGTACTTTACACTTGAAGTAAAAGTACTTCAAGTATAAAGTACTTTTACTTAAAGTAAAAGTACTTCAAGTATAAAGTACTTTTACTTAAAGTAAAAGTACTTCAAGTATAAAGTACTTTTACTTAAAGTAAAAGTACTTCAAGTATAAAGTACTTTTACTTAAAGTAAAAGTACTTCAAGTTTAAAGAAAAAGTACTTCAAGTTTAAAGTACTTTCACTTGAAGTAAAAGTACTTCAAGTATAAAGTACTTTTACTTCAAGTACTTCAAGAACAAATTACTCGAAGGACTTTCATCTCACGTGTAAAGTACAAAGTACGTTTATTCTCGAAGTACTTGGAATACTTTTCAAGTACAAGTACTTTTTCATCACATGCATTTTCTTTCACTTTAATTGTGATCAAATTTGCCGAATACTGCAGAAATAATCGAGTACTTGAAGTAGCACTTGGAAAGCACTTCGAATGCAACAAAATACTTCGTGCTTCGAGTACTTGCGGTAATTTGTACTTTATACTTGAAATACGTTGCTTCGAGTACGTTAAGAACAAAAGGCTCTCAAAGTACCCTCTAACCCTCTAACTGTCCCCTTAAGGAACTCAAAGTACTCGAAGTACTTTTACTTCAAGTATAAAGTAAAAAGTATTGCAAGTACTCAAAGTACTGCAAGTATTCAAAGTACTGCAAGTATAAAGTAAAAAGTATTGCAAGTACTCAAAGTACTGCAAGTACTCAAAGTACTGCAAGTACTCAAAGTACTGCAAGTATAAAGTAAAAAGTATTGCAAGTACTCAAAGTACTGCAAGTACTCAAAGTACTGCAAGTATAAAGTAAAAAGTATTGCAAGTACTCAAAGTACTGCAAGTATAAAGTAAAAAGTATTGCAAGTACTCAAAGTACTGCAAGTATAAAGTAAAAAGTATTGCAAGTACTCAAAGTACTGCAAGTACTCAAAGTACTGCAAGTATAAAGTAAAAAGTATTGCAAGTACTCAAAGTACTGCAAGTACTCAAAGTACTGCAAGGACTCAAAGTACGAAGTATTGTTTTGCCTTTGCGGTACTTTCCAAGTACTCTTCCAAGTACTCGATTACTTCACAGAGTAAACTAAAACGCTTGTGCCGGAAAAGTACTTGCACTCAAGCACTCAACGTTTCTCGAAATCATCGAAAAGCCGATACTTTGTCCGACTCCGCTTTTAGCCGGGATCGCAGCGATACTCTTCTCAACCGACGGATGTTCCACGACGAATGAGTGCTCCATGCACGTGCGCCTTCGACTTCGACAGTGCCTTGCGTATCGGGCGATCCCAAATAAACGAGGCGATAATTCAGCCGCGAGACGCGATAACGCCGATCGAGTTCGTGACTCAACCCGCGGAAAATTAGCGTCGAGCTTAGCGAGAACGAGCGAGGCTCGCGCCGCAAAGTCGATCCCGCTCTCTCCCCGTCCTTTCGAAAATCTTGCTACACACCGGCGCAGTTTACTTTACGAGAAGCCGATGCACTCGCGCTGCACGCGGATATTGAGGAACAATTGTTTAATGGATCGACGATGTCGTCGATTATGTTGCCCTCTCCGCGATAAAGCCGACGTTGCGTCACGCCGAGCGTCGCCGCCGATCGTCGATCGTCTCTGAGAAACGCGCTCGCGAACTTTTTTTTTTTTTTTTTTTTTTTTTTGACCTTCCATCATCCCCCTCTCGTCGGCTCTCACTTTCGATCCTAAACCCAACAGCGCGCCTGCGAGAGCAGCTCTGAAATTGTAATTTGTGCCCGACGAACGACATAATCGAATCTCGAATCAGGATTCTTATATGGTGGTCTCTCCGTCTTCGCATCGCCGTCGACTAGGAAGCGATTTAAATCGATCTTGTGTAAAGTGGCGTTGTTTTTTTTTCTCTTTCATTTATTCATGACTACTTTGTGTGTTTTTTTTTTTTTTTTTTTTTTTTTTTTTTTCCCGCTTTCAATCACATATCCCGGAGTCGAGAGCAATTGGGACAGACGTGTCGTTAGAGACAGACGCGAATTTGTTTTACTTTCCATCGGCAAATCCGCGAGGAATCGATCTCACCGACTCGCCGATTGCTCGCCGGGAATCGTTTCCTGATCAACGTCTCTATTTTTTTTTTTTTTTTTTTTTTTTTTCAACTCAATCTCAATCTTACTCGAGTCTTTTCGCATCGAACTATCCGGCTCCGGAACGAGGACCGAGAGGCGCGGTCGAAGAAAAGCGTCGAGAGAAAAGAAATCGCGAAAAGTAGTCACAGCGAGGACGCAGTCAGACAGTCAATTTGTAAGGCGCAGAAGCGTTTCGAGCCGAGTTTCTCGGCCGGCAGGCGCGAGTTTCGTCGTCGGGAGACTCGCAATCGCGATGAAAGGCGAGAAATCGGATGACAACCGACGAATCTTCCAGTGGAGAGGTGATTTTTTTTTTTTTTTTTTTCTTCACTCGCCGTGAGGCGACGTTTCAGGAAGCGGAGACCGCGCATCAATATCGCTGTCTCGGTTAACGAGACAGCGCAAAGTGGCAGATGTTAAGGATGCATAAGGGGGAAGAACAGTCCCGTCAAACGTGAGTTAACGTTAGTTTCAGACAGGATTATTTTTTTCTTACGAATACTTTTCAATGGAATGAAAGTCCGAAAAAAGTCAACCATGCAGAAAGTGCTAAAAATATTGATTTTCCATGACAATGATTCCAAAATGTTAACAATTTTATTTAAAAAAATTAGTTTCGACAAATCGGTCAACTTTTTTTCGTAATGAAAATAATTTGTTTATTTTTTCAGAATTTTTCCTAATCACGGAAAAAACGCGTTGAAGAATCGCCTAAAGGGCGTTTTTTTCTTTTTTCGTCATTTTTTGTTCCATTTTTAAAAAATTCGAAATTCGCTCGAAACGGCGATTGCGACGAGCGTTGGTTTATTGAATCATAAAATAATCGCTCGAGTCGGAGAGCGAGATATTGGACGAAGTCGAGCCGCGGCCGTTGTGCAGCGTCCGAGCGCAACGGCCGGCGTTTGTACAGATATGGAAGAATAATCGGCGATTGCGATTACCGTACGCAGCGTGGCGAAGAACATTTCCTAGTTCGCGCACGGTGAGAGCGCGCACTCGGCTGAATGAACGTATCCCCGGAGACCGGCCGCTGACAGAGAAATCGGATTGGCAAACTAATCACGTACACAGCAGCCTCAACTATGTCTAATGATTATATTTTGTAATTACGACTCATCACGAATATTAGTATCCTGCGGTGATTTCGCAATGAAAAACAATCCACACGGCAACGGGACGTCCTTATCCCCGGGTGAGTTCTGTCTTTTGCCGCCAGATGGCCGCGGCGAGCGAGTTTCTCGCAAACGAAAAGGTCGCCTCGACGGTATAAGACCGGTACCCGTCTCGCGCTCGTGGTCCTTTCCTACTTTCTAGAAAGAATTGACCACACCTTACGGGCAGAATGGTGCCTCTTTTAACTACAGTACACGTTCCGTATTCTTGACTCCACGCGACCTGGCACGCTCCCTTATCTTGACTTCCCCTACCGTCCCCTTATCGGCGTAGCGGACGTAGCGTACCCATCGCCGGATACGCCGAATCCGTGTATCAGACTCGACGCCTCGCAATAGCTATCCCTGACTTGAGTGTAAGCTATCGTGCTCGCGCTTCGGTGCGGCACGACCATGTTTCGAGGTATACCAGGCGACATCCTAGAATACTCTGGACCTTAATTCCTCAACCTGGGGCCTCTGAGGAGGCCGACCACAATCCCCAACTGACTACATATGTAAGGATGCCGGGGGACGGGGACCAGGCAATGATACCCTGGGGGCAACCGGCAATCCCAAGTAGGGTCGCTGGGACATGGGATAGTAGCCGGGAGAGATCGGTAAGGTACCCTCGGAGAGACTGACAGAGCCACGAAGGATTCTGGGGGCCGGGGGACTGGCCGAGGCCCCTGTGCAACCGGTCATCCTTATGAGAGAGGTGTCACGTCGCAGAAGGAGGTGCGAAAAGAGAGGCAAAGGACATGAAACGCCTGTCCGTTGTTGTCCCGTGTCTGAGGAGTCCAACGTGGACAATTAGGGCAAGGGTATACAATCGGCCGAAAGGCCTGAGTGTCGGTGGTGCTACTTGTGACTACAACCCGTTAACAACAACAACCGTCCCTACTCCTGGTCCGTTTTTACGAGTAAGGGGTAAGAAAAGATTCTGTACAATACTTGATCATTTCTGGATTTAGCAAAACGAGTTTCATCAATTTTTATAGAAATTTCCTATTTTTTCACATCCCAAAAGTCTAGCATTTTCGTTACGCGTTCATTCAATGAACGAATCACCCGAATAATTCCGGAAAGTTGCGCGAAATGTCTATTCCATCTCGAGAAGATCAATGAGATCCATTCGGATGATCACTTTTCGTTGACGTCGCGATCGAGCGTTCGAGCAGCGAGGCGGAGTAACGAGAGGACTACCTCAAGAATCCCGGACCCGGGGACGATGTGTATGAGCCCAGCGTTGTGGGAAAGCCCGCCGCGAGGATAGATTCCTGCGGCGGCGAGGTCTGAGAGATGATCGTGGGAGTTGTCTCGGATGTCGGCGCTGTGGCCGCGCGCCACACCTTGGACGATGTTGCTGCAAGAAGCGATTTCCGAACATAACTCACGACCCCGGCGAACAAACGTCGGTCGAGGCTGTAACCCTCTTCTACTTGCCCCCGTCGTTGAATATCGAGATAATCGTTTCCATACACACATTCGCATTATTCATACGCGGAGTGAAAGCAAGTGGAAAAGTATCGATCACGACGGCGAATTGCTCGAGCCAAAGCGAAGATCAAACTTTCGTTTGACGCGCGCATATGTATACATATATGTACATACATATATATGTATATCAAAAAAAATTATTGTTGTTATTTTACATAATATATAATAGGTATATATATATACATATACATATATAATAATCGTTTATATATATATATGTATATACATGTGTGTTTATAGGCATATACGCTTCAGTATACGTTGAAAAGTGCGCGACTGAGAACCGAAAGTGAATCGGGGAATATAACTTTCTCCCGAAGGGAAGAAGAAGCCCGCAGCCGTGTCTGTTCTCCGTGTAAATTATGCTCGATACTCGAACGGTCGTAAAGTACCTCGAGGTATTCGCACTGCCCTCGGCTTTTCGCATTTATTCGGCTCATGCGAATATTCATAACGCCTCGAGAAGAGAGCGCAGTTAAGGCAGTCCTCGCTGCGCAGGCCGACCAAAGGTGAGATTCTAAGATTGCAACGCGGGATTTGCAATCTTGCCAATTTTTTGGTGAAAATTGGAAAAAAAAATCTGTCTACTTATTTCCGCTCCAGTTTTCCAGAAAAAAGCACACTCGCGCGGCTTCTCCTACAAATCTTTATCTTTTTTATCGCGTCGAACGGGTCTTTGAGATTCACTTCCGACGATCGAATCAGTGCCGAAGATATCTCAAAATTTCTTGACAAAAGTCTTTTCACTTTCTTCAAGAATTAAAAAAAAAAAAAAAAAAAAAAAAAAAAAAACCTTGATTTGAAGAACGAAAGCGAAAAACGAGAAGTCACGGATTCGCGACGAAATACGTCGAGGAGCGACGCTCGGGCCGTCTCGCAGCACGTAGAGCCGCGTCTGACCCAGATCGGGACTGACCACTGACCGATGATCGATCGGCCCACGTTCCGAGCTTCCGAGTCTCTCTCCCGATCGTTGGCCTTGACAATGCGACCGCCGGCGTTGCCCGCCTCTGTCCCGCCGCTTGTTTCTTTCACCAGTTCGCTGTTCTCCGCGCCGCCCGTCCGGTAACACCGCCATGGTTCGCGCTTGTTAAGGTGATTGGAGCGCGTGTGGTCAATTTCGCATGAGTTCGAGAAAAATGCGAGAGAATTGCAAACACTTCTCGACAGTATGAAAATATGAAAAACATTCGTGCGTATCGGAGGTACTTAAAAGATTAATTTTGCATGATAATGATTGCAAAATGTTATTAACAAATTCATGAAAAAAAAATCGTTCAACAAATTAATCAATCAATTCAATTGATTCAATTAATTTTATTATTTTTGATCTGTTTTTATTTTTTTATTTTCGAAAAAAAAAGCAATTTTTTTTCCGCCTATCACACTCATTTTCTCCATATGAAAAAAAATTTTGAAACAAATTTAAAAATCTGAAAAAATTCCTACGTATTGAGAAAAATGAACGAATCATTTTTATTTTAAAAAACGTTGGTTTACCACAAATTCGTTGAACAATTATTTTTTATTTTTGAATAACATTTTGCAATTATTGTTATGGAATACCAACCTTTTTCAGGACCTTTAATTTATTAATTTATTTATATTAATTAATTTATTTGCAATTTTCTCGAATTTTTCTCGGACTTATGCGAAATCAACCGAATGCGCTTCAACCTTCTTAAACCTCGCGGGCATTATACTCGGGCGAGGCCCGAGTTCGAGTTCGTTCGTTGAACGACGAATGTCGGGTTCGTTGGCACTTTCACGATGGCAATTATCTCGGGATCGCCGATGGGACCAGTTCGCGAAAAACTCGTTTCTTGGCCCACGCGAGGAATTCCATCGGCGCACGTTGACGCCGAAATCGCATCCGAAAGTCGCATTGCCGTTTCGAAGACGGGACAACGTAAACAAATCATTATTATAATTATGAACGGATAAATAATCTTGAAAAAATTCACGAGTGGTCAGAAAAATTACCAAACCATTTTTATTGAAAAAAAACATTAGATTGACGAATAATTTGTTGACCGGCTTATTTTTTCACCTTTTTTTTAATAACATTTTGAAACGAATGGACGAATTTTGTTTGTAGCATTTTTTTGTATTGCAAAATTTTTGCTAAAAAAAAAGTGTGGGTAGCGAATTTGTCCAAAAGATTTTGGTCTTATTATTTCGCCGAAATACGCCGAACGGTCGATTTTTTTTTTCGAAATTCGTCCAATAGGGAAGCATTCGAAATGCGCTCCGAATCTCACCGAGCCGAAGAATTACGCGACGATACATTGTGTAACTCGAATGAATTCGAATGACTCGTTGCTCAATCCAGCGAACGCATTAACATCAATCAAATCCTTGTTTCTCGAAACTCTAATAACTTCGGCGGGAAACGTGCGTGCGGACCATGAATAAATTGATCGAAAAAAAAAAAAAAAAAAAATGTAATAAATAAATAAATAAACAACATCGAAGCGACGCATTCGAAAGCGCATCGCGTGACTCGGCGCGCAAACTCATTTTAATCGGCGTGACACGAGACAAATTGGCGTTATCAATTAAGCTCCGTCGGCACGTCCTTCGTTACCGTTGAATTGCTCCGCGGCTCGGAAATCTTATTAATATCATCGCGATGCGGTTGCATCCGCGACCGACGAGATGGAAACTCGAGCGCGAGACGATGGCTCGTTGCTCAATCGAACGAGCGCATTAATATCAATCCGATGCCTTATCCACTTCGAGACGCCGATAATTCATGCGCGGAATTAATGTTTGCGCATGTCATAACAATCTAATCGTTGGTAGATCGTTGCAAATGGGGAGCAAGCAAGTCGGTGGGGGGGGGGGGGGGGGGGGGGGGGGGGGGGGGGCTATCAGTGATTGTAGAATAGCTCCGTTGCGGAGTTGTGAAATTTTAACTAATCGCGTTGCGGTCGATCGATCCCGTTTTGTTGCTTCGCCGTGTCCTGGCTACTACTCGTCGCAGCGCTCAACCCGCAATTATGTATTTTTTAATCAAATTAAAAAAAAAAAAAACATTAAAACCAGCGTTTTAGTTTTATTGATTTTTCTATACCTATTATTATTATTTTTTTTATTCTAAGGATTTGCCGAGTTCTTCTAACGGATTCGCAGCCGTGCGGACTGGTGCGTGTGGGACTCCCGATTGACCTACCCACTAAACCACCACCGTCTTTGCGTCCACCCTCGACCAGGATCTATGTTAATATTACTTCTGATGGGGGGGGGGGGGTTCTGTCTGGGTTTTTCTCGTCGTGTTGCGTAGGTTCTGTTTCCATCTCACCCGCCGCGTCTAGTTGGTCATGTCAGGTAGCCGTCCGCGCTTTTCCGTCTCAGTGTTGTCTCTATGTATGTGGCGATATTTTGCCATTGCTCGTTACCGTGGAACATCACCTCGACGATATTGTCGGGGTGATGCTTCCGACGGCCGATTCTAGTTCGTGGCTCAATCTTGTCCAGTGGTCATATTTGAAAACGGTGTGTTCCGCATCGTCTCGTTCGTGTCCACAGTATGTACAGACCTGTCTTCGTACTCGGTTCATTTTGTATAGGTACTGTCTAAAGTAACCGTGCCCCGTCAGAAATCGGGTAACATACAAGTTAACGTCCCCAAAATCCCGACTGAGCCACCGTCTCAGGTCCTCTATCAGTCGTCTCATCCAGTTTCCTGTCGTTTCTTCTGTCCATCGTTGTTGCCACGTCTGTAGCATCCTGTTTCTTTCTGTCCTTCCCGCGTCCCGTTGTCTCGTTCGTGTCCACAATATGTACAGACCAGTGTTTGTACTCAGTTTATTTTGTATAGGTACCATCTAAAGTAAGCGTGTCCCGTCAGAAATTGGGTAACGCAGTAGTTACCGTCCCCAAAATCCCGACTGAGCCACGGTCTCAGGTCCTTTATCAGTCGTCTCATCCAGTTTCCTGTCGTTTCTTCTGTCCATCGTTGTTGCCACGTCTGTAGCATCCTGTTTCTTTCTGTCCTTCCCGCGTCCCGTTGTCTCGTTCGTGTCCACAATATGTACAGACCAGTGTTTGTACTCAGTTTATTTTGTATAGGTACCATCTAAAGTAAGCGTGTCCCGTCAGAAATTGGGTAACGCAGTAGTTACCGTCCCCAAAATCCCGACTGAGCCACGGTCTCAGGTCCTTTATCAGTCGTCTCATCCAGTTTCCTGTCGTTTCTTCTGTCCATCGTTGTTGCCACGTCTGTAGCATCCTGTTTCTTTCTGTCCTTCCCGCGTCCCGTTGTCTCGTTCGTGTCCACAATATGTACAGACCAGTGTTTGTACTCAGTTTATTTTGTATAGGTACCATCTAAAGTAAGCGTGTCCCGTCAGACATTGGGTAACGCAGAAGTTAACGTCCCCAAAATCACAACTGAGTCACGGTCTCAGGTCCTTTATCAGTCGTCCCGTCCAGTTTCCTGTCGTTTCTTCTGTCCATCGTTGTTGCGTCAGTAGCATCCTGTTCCTTTCTGTCGTTCGAGCGTCCCGTTGTCTCGTCCGTGTCCACAATATGTACGGACTAGTGTTTGTACTCTGTTCATTTTGTATAGGTACTGTCTAAAGTAACCGTGCCCCGTCAGAAATCGGGTAACATACAAGTTAACGTCCCCAAAATCCCGACTGAGCCACCGTCTCAGGTCCTTTATCAGTCGTCTCGTCCAGTTTCCCGTCGTTTCTTCTGTCCATCGCTGTTGCCACTTTTTTTTGTTGTTGTTGTGAAAACGTTATTTTGTTGTGACAACATATTTATAAGTGGGTACCATTTGTTTTCATTCAAAGAAAAAAGATATCTTTGGTTTTAAAAATATATTCTGAGAGCCTCGGGACGAATATTGCGGGGTTGAGCAGCGAAATCTTTCGGCAAGAGCTTGGCGGAGTGCCCATGCCAGATGTATCTCCCTCGCTCTGCATGTATTACTTTCTCTCGGTCGTGACGCTCGGACGACTTCCGGGTAAGAAAACGAACGGGACAGGATGATGACTGACGTACAAGAGGGCTCTCGGTGAAGACACGATTGCGATGGGATCCGGAGATTCTCCGTAATCGGAGACTCGACGTTTCCTCCGCTCTCGGGCCGGCGGCGTACATACAAGTACGAGAAGATTGAATTAAATTGACCTTTCGCACGGTGGATAAATATTTCCTTCATCATAGAAGTGGGTTTCGTTTGGTGAACATTTTTTTCCTTCGACATATTCACGTCGAAAAACCTCGAAAATCGTTCAAAACGTCGAGAGAGGTGATTTGGAGGTCTTTTTTTCCGCGGCCTTTTTTTACCTCAACCGATTAAGCTATGCCGAATAAACCGAAAATCATTTTTACGCAGCCCTTTTTTCCGCTACCCTTCCGGTTTGAAACTGAATCTAGCGCACATTCGTTCGGGGTTTCGGACTTCCCTCAAGAACAAAGCTTCTGGAGGAGTCCAAAAGCGACAGACGTACTTTTCTGGAAGCAGAGCTGGTTAGACGGTGAAGAAAGAAAGAGAGTAAGCAATAAGCTATCGTAGCACCATTTTTTTTCTCTTCGACATTCCTCAGTAACGACAAGTTTAATTGGCTGGCGACCTCTCACTTGACCCCGTTGAATGTCAACGACGTTGGACGCGCGGGGACGAGAAAAACAAGTGCAGCAGCTGGCACGGCTGCCATGTAACATTTATCGCAAGGACTCGGAATCCTTGTTACCGTTTTCCAGTTGCAGCTGCCATTTGCCGTGTAACCTGTAACACGCGAAGGTGTAACGCGGCGAGAGGGCAGAGGAAGGCAAGATCGGGATCCGAAGCGCTTCGACTCGTGTCGGCTAATAATCGGTTATTCAAGGACGCGACGATCGTTAACGTTCCCCGGGCAAGAATCCAATTAGATGAACGGACGAATCTCGTTTCCATTTATCCATACAACTGTGAATGATTATTACCATTCGCGGCGTCGGGATCCATCAATCATTGCGGAGCTCAATGGTGGTATCAGTTAATACAATGAAGCATACGGAGCGCGATGAGGAACACGCAGACGTCGCGGGTCTTGTGAAACGATACGGTGTTTGTCTAGGAACTCATTTCACGGTCTGGCTTAATTCGTAATTATATAATCACCCGTAAACGTTCGTTTCTACATCATCTACGGGCTGATCCGTTGAGCGAGATGGTCAACCTTGCGCGACAACGCGGCGACGCAGGTCAACGAGTTATCTGCAGTTGCAGAGCTAACGAGAGGTGAATCGGAGTGAAGATACCCTAATGTTGAATGTTGGGTTGGGCTGTCGAGTGTCCGCGACAGTTGATTAAGTTACAAAAAACGATTATGGCACCGAGAGAAAACACGTAGATGGAGCCAGCACACGCGAGAGGCTGAGGCAACGAAATGGGTTGGCCCAATGACGATTCCATTGTCTCAGTGGAAGTTGAGTCAACTTCTGAGGTTGGTTCAATGTTTTGCGAGGTTACCTACGGCGAAAGCCATGATGAAGTTGAATCAATCGCTATCGATCCAGTTGATCCAACCTACGTTAGGTTCAATTAAGCGAATTGGTATTTACTCAAGCTCAATCCGTGAGATTGACTCAAACCCATCGCGAGTTTCGCCGAGCGTGGAACCTATCTCGTACAGTTGAGTCAACCTCTATTTCATTGATTCAACTTCTGTTTCATCAAAACAATAGGATCGTTGTTGAACCAATGTTCAATTGACCAAACCACTCGGTGGGTTGGATACGGCAAAAGCCTAATGAAGTTGAATCAATAGCTCTCGATCCGGTTGACCCAACCTCCGTTAGATCGAATCAAGCGAATTCGGATTGATCGGAGCTCATCATGAGTTTCGCCGAGTGGTGGAACCAACCTCCCACAGTTGAGTCAACCTCTATTTCATTGGTTCAACTTCTGTTTCATGGAAACGATCGGATCGTCATTGAACCAATCCTCTTCAGTTGGGTCAAGCACTCGAGTGTAGTCTCATCTTTGATTTCTCTGTGTATGAAGCCAATATTGGTCACATTTCCAATGGGAGGTTTCGTAAACTTTTCTCGTTTTACGCAACAATGATCGAAAACTCGGGCCATAGACAAGCGGAACATAATTCCTTTTGGCGATAGGCCTTTCCGACATGAACACATAGAGAGGCTTGTCGCAACGCGACGACTGCATCATGCGTAGGTTCGTCATTGTTAGATTCTCATTGCGTGAGTCGCGTTGTCTACGATGCATGTGTATCGCAAACTCGCACGTGAATGACGTCAATTGTGGAGGGATTTGGTCATCGATCACACGAACGGTACCCGGCGTTGACTCGTGAGCCTTGGCACGCATATGCCGATTCTACAGCAACGACGACGCCCATTATAATCCGCGCTGAAGTCGCACACAACTTGTATTCCTCATCGGACAAGCACATAGATGATGTACCATGCGCCGATGGCTGCAACCACCGCTACCGCGATCCGCCCACTTCTACTACTCGGCAATAAACCATTACTTTTTTCGATGAGAAAAAAAAAGGAGAAAAAAGAAAAAGGCGCGATCCATAGATCATTCCAGTCGGCTTCGCACGGTTTAAGCCGCATCGGCGAATCGCGTTAGATCGCGATAGTCAGTCGCGATCTCGCTGGGAAGATCTCGCCTATTAATTATACCGTCGTTAATGAACAATTGTAGCGATTAACGCTCGAATTAGATTCGCCCTTGGCTACTGGGAAGATCTATGATACCCAATTTCTTCCGAAGTGTCGTTTCATTCGTCGGTAAATCAAACGATATTTTTTTTTCACTTATTTGTTGATGACATTTAGAAATTCGCATTTTTCTTCGCTATCTTTTCTGGTCGTCGTATGGACGAGTGAAAACTTTCGTCTCGCGGGAGATGCATCGGCGGGGTAAATCGGTGCCGCGAATGCAACGAACCGTCTCGTTCGGCGCGCGCCAAACGGTTCGCCATGCAGGCTCGGCGCATCGTGAAAATTAATGCACTTTCACGTTCGTCGTGGCGGGCTACCGGGCTCGCGAGACAAGCCTCCCGTTCCCGGATAGAAAGTACAGTAATTGCGCGAAAAAAAAATTCAAAAAACAATCGCACGTGTTTAACAGCGGTTCTAACGGCGAACAATAATATTGGGCCCGGACATCGTTTACGCGAAGAACCGGCAACACTGAGCTACAATCTTAAAAACGCATCGGTAAGCTCGAAAGAAAATTTGAAAGCGCCGGCATATAATAAAATAATCTATGACTGATTGAATAGAAAAATAAATAAACAAACAAAGAAACAAATAAATAAATGAATAATATAGAAACAAGGAGGAAAACCCCAAACAGAGAAAGTCAAGAGGTTGTTCCCACTCTCACTATCCATAATTCAAAGGAACTAAAAGGAAAAAAAGAAAATATGTACCTCGGTAAACAACGAAAGAGGATCGTATGTCTCGGCGTTGGTAGGATTGCGCAACGACAATGAAGTCTCGTTATGCTCGAGAAGGCGAAGAAAGACTTTCGTTCGTTCACGGTTCGGGCACGATAACCGTGAGTCGTTCGCCGGTTGCGACGAAGCGTCGAAGATATCGATCGTTTCTTATTAGCACTTGGCCTGGTACGACTCTCTCGCGAGTGCTCCCCTTCGCTTATCGTTGCCACGGAGGTGCGCTCCGGTCGAGGGATTCGATGGACGGATAATGAAACTCGCTCGGATAACAGGGGGGGCTACCGAACGGGAGCTGAACGTGGGCGAGGTGTTTTCCGGTTACTTTTCGGTTCTATCATTATTATTGTTATTATCAATAATAATTAATAATAACCACCACCACCAAGTCCACCACCTCCGCCAGTTTCTTTGCGTCCGCTCCGGACCAGGAACTATGTTAATATTACTTCTGACCAGGGGTCTGTCAGTGTTCGTTTCGTCATGTTGTGTGTAGGTTCTGTTTCTGTCTCATCTGTCGCGTCTAGTCTGTCATGTCAGGCAGCATTTCGCGTTTTTTCGTCTCAGTATTGTCTCTATGTATGTGGCGATATTTTGCCATTGCTTGTTTCCGTGGAGCATCGCCTCGCCGATGTTGTCGGGGTGATGCTTCCGACGCCCGATGCTAATTCCTGCCTCACTCTTGTCCAGCGGTCACATTCGAAAACGGTGTGTTCCGTGTAATCTTGGTCGTGTCCACAGTGTGTACAGTCCGGTGTTCGTACTCTGTTCATTTTGTGTAGGTACCATCTAAAGTAACCGTGATCCGTCAGAAATTGATCAGCGCAGAACTGTGCGTCCTCAAAATCCCGACTGAGCCCCGACTGAGTCCCGTCTCAGGTCCTTTATCAGTCGTCTCGTCCAGTTTCCTGTCGTTTCTTCTGTCCATCGTTGTTGCCACCTCTGTAGCTTCCTATTTCTTTCTGTCGCTTCCGGGTCCCGTCGTCTCGGGCCCACGCTCTTATCGTAGATCCTCCTGTACTCAAGGCAAGAAGGTCTATGGGAATCACTCCCGCTATCACCGCAACGATCTGTGCAGAGACAGTCCGGTAGGAAATTATTATTATTATTATTATTATTATTATTAATTGAACACTTTCGGAGCGAAAATAAGGTGGTCAGGCGAAAGTTGTAATTAACATCGGTATTGTGGGTACGACATTATGTGTCGTCCCATCTCCCGTGTACAGCGGACCGAGGTCGATGCGGAATTCGATCTCGAGAGTCCAGATCGTGTTTACTAACACGCGGCGATCCTCTCGTAGCATTCGTCGTTGTGTACCCAGCCCCGCGACGTCGGTTCAACGGATCGAGGATGAGTAATACCGCGCTCGACGACGACGACGACGAGGACGAGGAACGCCGAGTGAAAGATATTCCGGTCTGGCTGGATCCGGAGAAAGTAGCCTCTGCCATTGGCTTCGCGAACGATCGTTCTCTCACACGAAGCGTCTCGCACACACACACGGCTATGCGCGGTATTCGCGCGGACGACTCGGTAGGGAGGGGGTCGGGATTCTGATCTACCGAGATCATCGGGTATCATAAGAGACGAGAGTGCTGGACACCCACGAGAAGCGATATTTCGCGGGATTCAAAGATCGTTGATCGTTCATAATAATAATCGTCAACACGATCTCTCGAAAGCCTTCTGTCGAGAGAGACCCGTATCGACAGGGATAGAGCGAATCATCGAATTTATAATACCCGGTTATGGCAAGTATTTCGCAGCTTTTAATGCTCGTGTATGGTATGAAGTTTGTTTTTTTTTCTTCTCTGATCCGGACCTAAGTTAGAAACTTAGTCGGACCTTTGCCTGGTTTTCTCTGCAGAGTTCATGCTTAAAGTTAGCAACAGTCTGAAGTTAGGAAGAATCTGAAGCGATTAACAGTCTGAAGTTAGCAACAATCCGAAGTGATTAATGGTTTGAAGTTAGCAACAGTCTGAAGTTAGTAGCAGTCCTATTCTGAGGGAGCAAACTTACAAGCAGATAAACGGACAAGCAACTTTCCAAAATATATGTATAAAATAGTTATTGAATTTGTTCATCGTCGTCTAAAAGCCGGAGTCAATCACTCATCTAACCTCTATTTTCCGTATTCAACTTCTCAAGCTGAGAATCGAGTTTTCTCTCTTTCTCTGGCTCTCTCGCAATCTCACGAGCCCGAAGCCCTATACGGATGAATCTCGGAATGATTGATGTCATACTCGCGCCTATGGACGGATGATTATTTTGCTCAAGCCGCAGAGAGCCTTATATTCGCGCGGAAGTTGTTTACCTTGCGCAAAGAAAAGCATCGAGTCTCTCGCGTACGAATGTGCGTGCTCGTCGTGGTATCGTAGGAAATAAAGAACGATGAAAGTTACACATCAATCAGGAAGCGTAGCATCGGTTGATGCCCGTTGGATATTCTTTTCTCTCTTACTTCACCCCTACCCTCCTCCCCCCCTCCGCGCCATCGCTGTTTCGTATACTCTTGCGGTTTCTTCCTCGCTGCTACGTTTTACAAGTTTGTTTTTTTTTTTTCGACGCTCGCTTCTCTCGACTGCCCATAGTGTATCTCTCAGCTGTTCGAATCGCTGCTCGCGCACCGTAACAGTTCTCGCGCCCAGCCTCGAATACGCTCTACGTAGGTGTGAAAGTGATTTCGGCAACGGTAACCACGCGAGCACCGTTCCGCCGGCCTCGGGACCGAACGGGCGCTGTTGGAGCCGCGATACGAGCGGTACTTCTCGGCTTAAGGGGAAAATTTACACTCAGAAGTGAAGGAAAAAAGGTCGTTTGTAGGACTTTTATTTTTTTATTTTTCAGTGACATTTTGCTATCATTGTTGTATACTTCCTTGTATACTTTCATAGACTTCCTTGCCTTTCAGGGAAGGAAGATCTACGGTAAGAGCGCGGACACGAGAAGACGGGATGCGAAAACGACATAAAGAAACAGGATGCTACAGACGTGGCAACAACGATGGACAGAAGAAACGACAGGAAACTGGACGAGACGACTGATAAAGGATCTGGGACCGTAGCTCGATCAGGATTTTGGGGACGTAAGCTTCTGCGTTACCCAATTTCTGACGGGACACGGTTACTTTAGATGGTACCTACACAAAATGAACAGAGTACGAACACTGGTCTGTACATATTGTGGACACGAACGAGACAACGGGACGCGGGAACGACAGAAAGAAACGAGATGCTACAGACGTGGGAACAACGATGGACAGAAGAAACGACAGGAAACTGGACAAGACGACTGATAAAGGACCTGACACCATGGCTAGGTCGAGATATTGGGGACTGAAACTTCTACCTTACCCAATTTCTGACGGGACACGGTTACTTTCGACGGTACCTATACAAAATGAACAGAGTGCGATCAGAAGTAATATCAGGACTCTATACTTGAAGGTACTTTTGGGTACTTTGATCGATTCGGCAAAATCATCATTTTCTCTTTTCTCGTACACATTTCACTTTCGTAACGTTGATTTGAATACGACCCGACGACTCCACGCGTTTCCATTAATCCGAATGGTCGCGATATCAATAAAACCGATAAATTTCCTCCACGCGAAAGGAATCGATGCCCACTTTTCGAGCAGATTCATTCGTTATTCTGGTTCCGAAGAATTTTCAAAAAAATCTCGCGAACACTTTCAAATTCCGGACTTTCTCGCAAATGACAAGTATGATGTGTCGTCTGAAAAAAAAAAATTGAAAAATTGTCGATCATTAACATAATCGAAATATCGGCCCCTGACCGATTCTCTCGAGTGGCGAGAAGGATTTCTCGCGATCTTGGGATCGTTAGCTCTGTGGATCGGTGCTCGGAAAGAGACCGATCTGCTCGGTTGCAGATCCGCGTGTCCCGTCCCCGCACGGATGGCTGCACCTCGCGCCTTCCCCGTTGAAACTGAATCTCGCGAGGGTCTCTTCTCCCAGTCGAAGCACAAACGATCTATCGCCGTTGCCGAGTATAATGCTCTCTCCGATCGAGAACCGTCTCCACGCGGATCCTCGACCGTTCCCGGGGATGCATTATGCTCCGATCGAGCGCCGACAGACACGTGTGCCAGATACGAGCCACGAGGCGTGTATTCCGTAGCGTCAGCTGCAAATGGCCATAGATTTCGAAAGTGACGCGTACCGAGCCGCAAAATCTCTAGATCCGCCGACGGCGAGACGGGGGAGATCGTTGACTCCGCGCACCGGAGGCATCAAACTCGACCGTCGATCGTTGGGTCCTTTATTCCGCCGCGGGACGACTGAATCGACGGTGGAACGACATGCCCGGACTCACCGAACGAATAACTAACGATCGCAAATCACTAAAGATACATAATACTGGATCTCCACCGCGCCGTTACGGCCACTCGGGATAAACTCCGCTCGGCGAATGTTCGCCGGCTGTCGTTTTAGCTCTCGTGACCTACTCGGCGTTTTTATTCTCTCTCTCCGTACCATAAATATATTATGTTGATGTTCATTACGGAACATAAGAGGGCAATGGTGAAAAATCGCCCGACAAGCTCGAAGGTACTGAAAATATTTATTTTCCGTCATGATAATTGATAGATTTTTACACCGTCGGGAAGTATTTGCAATTTGCTCCAATTTTTCTCGAACTCATGCGAAACGAACGCGAAGCGACATAACTGCCTTAACCGGCAACGTTCGGTACTCTATTGCCAAACGCAGCGATCAAGCAAGTCGATGCGGTAAATCACCCTGACGATATGAAAAGTTCTGAATAATTCGCAGTCCATTAGCAGTCTCTTTTATTTTTTTGTTCTTTTATTGCCGTTCAGTCTATCGGCGATTTTGCAATTTTTCGCAATTATGAAAAGATTCGACTCAAGATGATGATGATTCAGATTGAAATCATTTTCGGGGGCTAAATTTCCGAGGCCAATTTTCTGGTAGCGAACTTTCTGGTGGCCAATTTTCTGAGGGCCAATTTTCCGGTTGAACTATAACCAACCGGGCGCGATGGTCGTCCATGAGAATTCGAAAAGAGGCTCAAACCCCGGCGTGTCGACGAGCGAACGGGCTTCCTCGTTTTCTCGGTAGCTACCATGTTTGATCAGCTGCAGAACTAACAGGCAATAGAACACAAGTGTCGGCTCATGAGTGCAGTTGATCGCCACTTCAAAGAAGTACCAGTTACAAATCGCGCTTACGTGGACAGTCAGAGACAAGTATTGCGAGTGAAATATAGCATCGCGGAGAGGTGGTAAATACTTCGCCAGGTGGAGAATGTCCAGTTTGCCATTTTCGTATGTAAGTGACGCGGACGCGAGTCGTACGTCGACCACATATCGTCGACGACGGGGGCTTTCGCGAGCTCCGAGAGCTGGGGAATCGCCACGACGAGCAACGACACTGGCTATGGCCCCGGCTAAAGCGTTGCTCGACGCGTCGTGCACGTTTCGCGGATTGTAACACGCGGATGGAGAGAGAGAAAAAGAGACCTGGCTCTTCTGCGATTCTGACATAAGACGCTGACGGCGAGGTGCGAGGAGATACGTTACTTCATCGCCGCTCGTGTTCCGCGATCTCGCCCGGTTTGAAGACTCGAGAAGGATATCGCTACAATCCCCGACAAAAATGAGATTCCCGTTGAATCAGGACCACTTCACGGGAGGAAGGATCAAGACCGGCAAGCTGGTGAATCCAAAATTGGATAATCGAATCGGGAACACATGTAAATTGCGCTTCTCAAGGTGCTGAACAGGCGCGGAGCCGAAGGATTTGGTTCTCTTGGCAACCACACGGAAAAGTCATTTGGTTCACCTGGTAACCAAATGGGAGAACTCATTTGGTTATCTTGTCAACCAAACGGAGAAGTCATTTGGTTCTCTTCGTAACCAAAGGGGAACAGTCATTTGGTTCACTTGGTAACCAATTGGTAGAAGTCATTTGGTTCACTTGGTAACCAAACGGAGAAGTCATTTGGTTCACTTGGTAACCAAACGGGAGAAGTCATTTGGTTCACTTGGTAACCATACGGGAGAAGTCATTTGGTTCACTTGGTAACCAAACGGGAGAAGTCATTTGGTTCATTTGGTAACCAAACGGGAGAAGTCATTTGGTTCTCTTGGTAACCAAACGGGAGAAGTCATTTGGTTCTCTTGGTAACCAAAGGGGAAAAATCATTTGGTTCACTTGGTAACCAATTGGGAAAAGTCATTTGGTTCTCTTGGTAACCAAACGGAGAAGTAATTCGGTTCACTTGGTAACCAAACGGGAGAAGTAATTTGGTTCACTTGGTAACCAAACGAAGAAGTCATTTGGTTCACTTGGTAACCAAACGGAGAAGTCATTTGGTTTACTGGGTAATCAAACGGGGAAGTCATTTGGTTTACTTGATAACCAAACGGGGAAGTCATTTGGTTTACTTGGTAACAAAACGGAGAAATCATTCGGTTCACTTGGTAACCAAACGGAGAAATCATTTGGTTCTTTCGGTATCCAAACGGATAAGTCATTAGGTTCTTCTGGTAACCAAGCGAAGAAATCGAAGAATTTTGGTGCCCTTGGAATACAAAACCAAATTATTCTACTTCGCACCCAATCAGGACGTAAAAAACACTTAACTGAGACACGTTTTAGACCTGATTTTACAATGTTGGGTTCGCGAGCTTGAAGGACCTATGAAGATCTAAAAAAAAATTGACCTAGCACAAAATGATAAAACAATCAACTTTTCGGAAAAATATCGTCGAGATCAGTTCAACAAATAATTCAAGTTTTTCACCATTCTTTCAAGAACTTCTCATTGGTTGTCATTATCATCAATCGGATTTCTTAAGATCCGTCTGTTCGGTAAATTAATTCCAGATTCTCATTCTGATTGGTAATTCTTCCAAATTTTCTCGAAATCTCAGCTTTTAGCTGGGACTGTGACGATATACTATCCTTAAAAGGGCCGAGATATGAGGAACAGCCGAGCCGAGCTGGATCCGCGTGCTTCTACCGTACAACTTGCAATGTGACTCGATTTTTCTTCTCTTTTTTTTTCTTTCTCTCACTCTCTCTCCTCCTATTTCGTTGTACCGTCCAACGCTGGCCGACCGGGCGTTACATCGCTGCACGCTCTTCCAAGAAAGCGCAAGAAACCCGAAGGAATTACCGTAGGGACGAACGTGACGGGAATTAAACCGCGCTGCGAGTGTAACGTCAAGCGCGATCTAGAGAGGGCTCTCTCGCGTCTCGCACGCCCACTCTGTATGCTCGTTAAGGCACTCCTGTCGCTTGGTGGTCAGTTCGCATAAGTTCGAGAAAAATGAGACGAAATTGCGAATACTTCTCGATCGTATAAAAATCCGAAAAAATCCATGCATACCAAAGGCGCCGAAAAGATTAATTTTGCATTGTAATAATTTCAAAATTTTATAAATATATTCATTTAAAAAAGTGATTGTTTCAAAAAATCACCCGGCAATATAATTTTTTTTACTACAAAAATGATTGAAAATGTATCATTCTTTTGGATTCATAAATTTGCTTTTTTTTTGTCAATTTGTTTATAACATTTCGAAAATATTATGCAAAATTATTCAGTATTTTTAATATGCATGCATTTTTTCAGATTTTCGTACCATCAAGGAGTGTTTGCAATTTTGTCTCATTCCTCTCGAACTTCTGCGAAACGGCCACAGATCGGCAGAACTACCATATCGTAACGCGAGCCGCAAACAAACGTCGCATTACCGCGTTGATCTTTTGCCACGGCCGTTCGCTCGCGCGGCACACCCACGATTCTGAATCCGTCAATTGTAATTGACAGTGACTCAATCGTTATTGCGGCTTAGAAAAATTGGCTGTTTACGAGCTCGTTACACGAGAAAACTTCGAGACCCGACGATTGACGGTAAATATAATAATTGAGACATCGCGGACGGATCGAACCGACGATGCAAGGGCGGAGCGCGAGACGGGGTGCGGAGGTAAAATGTCGGAGAATCGGTTGGCGGCAGAAAAGGCCGCGGAAAGAATGGATGGAGTGAAAGGCTGTGGAAAGAAAACTCCCTCATCTTGTTTTTTGTTTTTCAAATTAGCTCAAATTTTTTTTGTTCGATTTTTTTTTTTTTTTTTTTGGATATGAACCGTCGGACTTTTTTTTCCTCGGCCGATCGAAATCGCTCGCGAGATAAACGCGCTCCGGCGCAAAATTGCTTCTAAAATATTCCATACATTATGATTATTATAACATTATTATTGTTATTATTATTATTATTTAATTTTTATTTTTCGTCTTTTAATAGACGGTTGTGCATTGCCGAGAAAAGGGAAAGAAAAAGGGTGGTCGAGCTCGGATGGCGCGAAGTAGAGAGACGAATGAATGTGTTTGAGCGCATGCACTTGAGAGCCGCCCGTCGGCGTAAATCACCCGCGTTCGATAGTTCCCGGTTTTATGGAGCAACCCGGCGAGTGCCCCGTTCGTTTCGCCACTTTGTTTATCACAACGCGAGAGTACGGCTGGAAACTTTCATAACGATCGAGCGTTGAGACGACGAAGAATTTGTTTGCAAATATGTCGTACGGCTCGACGCGCGAAATCCCCGATCTGGTGAAAATTGAAAAATCCGTTGTTGCAAACGAAAACAAAATGGGAATAATTCTGAAAAAAATGAGAATTCATTGTATTAAAAAAAATTGGATTTCGTTCCGTAGACTCGATGTTGGTTTTTATCCGAACGAAAAATCTGTTCGCCAAAAAAAGAAAAAAAAAAAAAAAAAAAACAAGCGCGTGGGTCAGAAAAAAATAACGAAAGCAACGAGTTTCGAATCGACCCATGCGTCGTAAACTCCATCGGTGACTCGTTAATAAGTGTCCGTAACGACCTCGTGACTTTCATTACCGCACGCACTCTCGTTACGCATATGCAATTACGCGCGGATTGACGGGGCCGCTAGCTGCTAGAAAGCCTCGCGGGTTTGCGTGCGCTAGGCGCGGTTCTCGACACGAATGATTATTAGGTGTACATATCTCGCGCGCTTTGCTTCGTGGTCGGCGTGGAAAAACCAGATGAAAGTGCGCGTCAAGGCCGATAAGGCCGCGACGATGATAAACCGGAAACGGCACTTTTTTTCTCAACCCCGCTCCGGTACGACGATCAAAATCGTTCCGACATCTCCGAATGAACGACCAACTGGAGGAGCCCAGTCCCAGAAAATCGGCCGAGACCTTACTAGAAAAAGGCTCTTTTATCTGCAAATGATAGCATCCATTTCCACCAATCGAGATTCTTTGAAAATCATTCAATGAACCTACGAATTCATCGAATGCTTGTAGCCCTGCAAGGTTCCCTAAGCGGATCGAAATTGACTTCCGGCTGCCAGATACCCTATCGGGCCCTGCTGAGGCGTTCCCAGGGGCTGCCAGATCTGGAAAGTCCGATGTAGCTCTGCCAAGGCTCGGATGATTTGTCTGGTGCGTTATCGAGCCCTTCTAAGGTGTACCCAGGGCTGCCGGATTTGGAAAGCCTGATGTAGCTCCGCAGAATCTATTGACGAGGATCTTCCAAGTTGCCTGATCGGTACCCGATCAAGCAATACCTGTGCCTGATCAATAATCCAGCCTATCAGGACATGGCTCGGGGTTTAGGCACTCCTGATCTCCCGTTGCCCGGGCCCTGCTGAGGCGTTTCCAGGGGCTGCCAGATCTGGAAAGCCCGATGTAGCTCTGCCAAGGCTCGGATGATTTGTCTGGTGCGTTATCGAGCCCTGCTAAGGTTCACCCAGGGCCGCCGGATTTGGAAAGCCTGATGTAGCTCCGCTGAATCTATTGACGAGGATCTTCCAAGTTGCCTGATCGGTACCCGATCAAGCAATACCTGTGCCTGATCAATAATCCAGCCTATCAGGACATGGCTCGGGGTTTAGGCACTCCTGATCTCCCGTTGCCCGGGCCCTGCTGAGGCGTTTCCAGGGGCTGCCAGATCTGGAAAGCCCGATGTAGCTCTGCCAAGGGTCGGATGATTTGTCTGGTGCGTTATCGAGCCCTGCTAAGGCGTTTTCAGGACCGCCAGATTTGGAAAGCCTGATGTAGCTCCGCTGAATCTATTGACGAGGATCTTTCAAGTTGCCTGATCGGTACCCGATCAAGCAATACCTGTGCCTGATCAATAATCCAGCCTATCAGGACATGGCTCGGGGTTTAGGCACTCCTGATCTCCCGTCGTCACCCCGACGGAATTTTCAGCTCGGGTCCGCGAGAGGTCATCAACACGAAAATGGAAATGACGCATCCCTATTTCGCTACTGTTCGAATGTGGAAGCCTGTTGCGCTATTTCTTCCATCTGTTCCTGCATACCTTCGATGCCAATCGACTGGTACCCCGGAGCGCAAGGACTTAACTTGCAAAATAAAGACGCAGATGAAACGAAGCCAGGAAGAGGGCTTCGCAGTCGCAGGAAAACGCGAGACGCTGCCGCGAGCGCTTGGCCATCGCGAATCGTTGCGCAAAGCGAGTCTCGGTAGCCGGTGGCTGGACGAGTTGCGATGCGCTGTTTGCCGTCCAGTCGCGACGGTAATTGCCGATGAGAAAAACAAAGATCTCTCTGCCAGGTGCCACGCGAGCGCTGTTGATCCTTCGGCGCTGGCCGTGTAAAATCCGCGTATTTTATGCATTCATTTAACATCCACGTAGCCCACAGTGGAACGTTATAATTGCTGCAGTCGGTGCAGTTCGCATTCACATGTTTACACTTCGTCTCGTTGGCTCAATTCCGTAAATCACCATCTCGTTACGTCTCGACACTCGACAATAAATATTCCAATTACATCGCTCGGGAGGATCAGCGTTTCCTTTTTTTTCCCCTTTTCTTTTCGTGCCACTGAAGCAAGCTCGGACGAGGCTCCGCGCTCCGACATCTTCGCTGGTTAATGGATACCTCAGCGAAGCGCGTTGCACGTTCACCTCGCTGCGAATAGCGAGTAAACTCTTGGCTTCGTGGCTTATTATGTACTAATAGTCAGACGTGAATCTCCCAACCTCGCTCCATTTGTTCCTCTGCCGGTCTTCCGTTTCTCGACTCTCGCGACAACGCTGCACCGACGCCGATGTCGAGGTCCGACGCACATTATGCTTATGCAACAGCGTTACAACTCGTCCAATTAAGCCGTATGATCGTCGTGCTCGCGGGTGAGTCACCTCGGTCGTTAGTCGCGATATTACAATGATCCGGATTGTACCTTGTGGATGTGATGTGGGTCGTTTCTTTTTTCCTCTTTCGAATGAGAGTCCGTGGTTAGTTAATGCCGATTATACAGATGGGTTGTGTGCGGTTGAGGACGTTGCGCTGCGGAGTCGTTAGATGCGGTACCTGTTACGATCATCCGAGCGATAGTTCCTCTCGGACCGAGCTTATCAAGACGGACGGTCTAGTTGCGAAGGAAAATGTGATTCGAGGGACTCGATGAATCGCGACGAATTTATGAATTACATGGAATGAACTGGGGTTTCGCAGGGTTTGCGCGCTCCGGCGAGGTGTTGTCGATGCTCTGACTCAGCAATGATCGGAAGTGAAGCAATGTCGGACGTTAGCTATGCTATCTCTGGTCTGAGGAACGGTCTGAAGTGATGAATGGTCTGATGTCAGCGTTGGTGTGAAGTTGGCGGCAATCTAAAGCTGGTTGCTGCCCAAAGTCAGCAACGCCGTGTAGCGAAGCAACGATGCGAAACTGGCAGCAGTTTGATGTTAGCAGTGGTCTGACTTTAGCAATGGTCTGACGTTGGGAATGGTCGGAAGTTAGCAACAGTCTGAAGTTCGCAGCGGTCTGAAGTCAGCAACGCCGTGGAGCGAAGCAACGATGCGAAACGAGCAGCAGTTTGATGTTAGCAGTGGTCTGACTTTAGCAATGCTCTGACGTTGGGAATGATCTGAAGTTAGCAACAGTCTAAAGTTCGCAGCGGTCTGAAGTCAGCAACGCCGTGGAGCGAAGCAACGATGCGAAACTGGCAGCAGTTTGATGTTAGCAGTGGTCTGACTTTAGCAATGGTCTGACGTTGGGAATGGTCGGAAGTTAGCAACAGTCTAAAGTTCACAGCGGTCTGAAGTCAGCAACGCCGTGGAGCGAAGCAACGATGCGAAACTAGCAGCAGTTTGATGTTAGCAGTGGTCTGACTTGAGCAATGGTCTGACGTTGGGAATGATCTGAAGTTAGCAACAGTCTAAAGTTCGCAGCGGTCTGAAGTCAGCAACGCCGTGGAGCGAAGCACCGATGCGAAACTAGCAGCAGTTTGATGTTAGCAGTGGTCTGACTTTAGCAATGCTCTGACGTTGGGAGTGATCCGACGTCAGGAATGATCTGAAGTTAGAAACAGTCTAAATTAAGCAGCGGCCTGAAGTGGACAATGGTCTGAGAGTAGCAACAGTCGGAAGCTAGCAACATCATGAACTGGAAGGAACGTTCCGAAGCTAGCAAGAGTCTGATGTTAGCAATGGTCTGAAGGTGGCAATGATCTGTTGTTAGCAGCGGTCTGAAGTTAACGGTGTTCCGATGTTAGAAATGATCTGAAGGTAGAAACGATCTGAAGTCCGCAAAACTATTGCATCAGCAGTCGTCTGTACGTATCAACGATCTGAAGTTAGCAACAGTGCGATGCTACGGCCTGAAGTGAAGCAACGTTGTGAAATTGGCAAGTCCTTTCATCTTTTCATAACAATATAAGTGCATGTATCTTTCACTATCTTCGCATAAAACCAACGTAATAAAAATAAAATGAATTCCACCACGAAATTCGATGTTCCGTAGAAATGCGTATTGTTTCCAACGATTGCCGACATATTTGTAACACGAAATTAACTTAGAAAGCGAGCCCATTGTTCGAATTCCGATTACGAAATTTCGCGTTGTATAAATTTGTGTTTAACGTCGAAAACGTTCTCGGGAATGGAATAAACCGGGTTCGCGATGCTCCATGCAAAAACGTCGCGATTCCGTAATCCCGTTGAGGTTTATTGTCATTCCGAACGCGTGGATCTCGCCAGGACGTATCAAATGTTCAACTGCTCAGCAGTGCCTCCAACTTGGATGAGAAGCTTTGCCCCCCCCCCCCAAAACTCATTGGAGTGCACACACTGGTGCGCTTTCCAAAGGCTTGCGCATAGAGTTGGGTCCCGTCTTCGCGCATCGCTGGTCGCGTTGGGATTCACCATTGGCCATCCGGCCGAATGGTCTCGTGTGGCGTACGGCTCACTCGACTCTCCACCAGCGTTGTAACTCATTACTCCCGGTATGTGTTTCTTGCAAACTCGTTGGATAACGTCATACTCTGATTAACCAGCTGACCTCTCGTCGTACGTATGGCTAGCGACTTTAAGCTCGTCCTCTTGCCCCTCCGAACCACATCCTCGCCTCATGCGCGCTCACGCAGCTGGTTTCCAATGCTCGCAATACATCGGGGTAATGCGGATCGGCCAGCAATAGGTGAAAGATTTCGAAGTGACGCTTTTTTTTTCTCAAAATCTTTTCAATTTTCGTTTCCAATATTCGAAAACATATTTTGTCGCAAATCGATTTTTGTGAAACATGTCATCAGCCGGCAATATTTGACAAAACGAAGACGAATGGAAAAATGTACGACCGAAATGCAATTCAATTCAAGCTTCAAGTACCTGATGAAAACGATTTTCAAAAAATCGATTGTACTCCGTAGAATCCTAGCGTATTTTGTAACATCGACAAGTTTACCTTCGCGCGTTCGACTCGTTCGAGTGAGTCAATATTGGTCTTGAGCATAGGAATTTTCTTACGAGTGATCGGCGTAAGAGAGCGGTGCGTGTAACACGTGGAGCTCTCTCTGGCGCGAGATGGAGAGTTCAGCGATGAGCCTGCACGTAATCGCGTTGAATGAATTGTAATGGTAATTTCGCGATAGCGCGAGGCTACGCCGACGATCTGAGGCATACCGAGCGCTCGTATAACCCGCCGGACGGACGTAGCTCGCGCGCAAGACCCGTTCGAAGTGGTCACGGGCCGCGTGTGTGCGCATTACAAGATCGCGAACGGGTTAACGCGCGCGTTATCCTAGAAGTAAGGAAAGGAGCTTCGTGGGGGAGTGGGCCTATCTCGCGCATTGCACGCAAATGAGAGACGCCAGCGGGGAGTAACGCAAACGACGGCCGTAGTAAATATGTGAAAAACTACTTTTTTTTTCAAAAAAAGTAAAAAAAAACGCACGCCAAGTACATAAATGTTACAGAAATATTCAGATTTAAGAAACTGCATTTAAAGAAAAATCCAAAATAAAGGTAAATCAGACGAGCGAAGTTTCAACAAATACTTTTGAATATCCAACGTCAATGATAATGATTGAAAAATTGTATGATAGCTGAAAAATACAATTAAAAAAATACTTGGCACGTCCTTTCTTTTATGCATGAAGTGTTTCATTTGTATTCAAGCAACGTGCCGAGTATTTTTTTAATTTTATTTTTCAGCTATCATACAATTTTTTAATCATTATCATTGACGTTGGATATTCAGAAGTATTTGTTGAAACTTGGCTCGTGTGATTTACCTTTATTTTGGATTTTTTTTTAAATGCAGTTTCTTAGATCTGAATATTTCTGTAACATTTATGTACTTCGCGTACGTTATTTTACTTTTTTTGAAAAAAAAAAAAACGTAGTTTTTCACAGATGTTACTAATTTTTGAAAACCAGCTTGAAGGGAAAAAAAGAAATAAAAAAAAATTGACGATTTGGTGACGTTTTGAACTTGAAGTATCGATTTTTCGAAAAAAATTGATCGATTTTTTGTTATAAATAAAAAACTATTAAATGTATTGCTTTTTTGCTTCATCAAACGATACAAGGATGTCAGCTGAGCATTCTGTCCAAATTTGAAGGCAATCGGTTGAATAGTTTTTGAGAAATCGTGCACACCATCAAAAAAGGACCATCGCGCGTCGAGGGGGGTGGGAGGCGGATTTTTTGATGAAATTGTTTAAACATTTTTTTGTATGTAGTAAACAGATCAATAAGACTATATGCCAAGTTTCACAAGTTTTCCGTTGTATACTTTCTTCACAAAAAAATTCCCAAAATGCGATAAATTTTGCGAAAAAAAAAGACAATCCCCCCTTAATCTTCCGAGAATTATCGACCGAAAGTTTTACTTCCGGCATATTCGCGTATACTAAGAAGCGACAGCGCCTCGGCCAGCCTCGTACGAAATTTTTTTTTTTTTTATGTACTTGGCGTCGAGACGCTACCGCGTCTCTTGATCCCCTCGTGCACTCGACGTATAAATACTTGCGAACGTCGCGGCGATAGTCTCGTCAAGAGCGCGGACTAGCGTAACCGCGTTCGATGCCGTTTTCTTTTCTCTCACCTGCAACAGAAACGGAAGGGAAAAAAAATTAGTAACGAAGAAAAAAACACAAACAAACAGAAGAAAACAATCCTACCGAATGATTAGATCGGTCGTGTCGAACGGCGCGGAGAATGCGGACGAAGGTCGCAATTCTGCCTCGTCGTGCAAACGCCGCGAGTTTCGTTTGAAATACCGTAATCGCGGGGCCAATTTATTTGCTCGCGCTCGTATTATCCATTGTGAACGCGTTATCGTTGCTCTATCGATTTCCGCGGATTGAAATTCACTCGCTCGATACCGGCGGCGAGTCTCGATCGGTGAGAATCTAGAGGCGCGCGGTATGGGAAGGTCGGGACAGGTCGAGGCAGAGCTCCGGACAGGCGATAAAGTGGAAGCGATAGTCTCCTTTGCGCTCCCGGCATCGGTCGGGCCGTCGTTCAGACCGCTCGTCGTCGTCTTTCTGCTTTGCCTATAAACTTGCGATACCATCGAAACGCTTAAATCCTCGAGCGGTGTGTCTGTGTGGCCGCGGGACCGCGCTTTTGCGCGTGCAACTGTTGACCATGTTAGCGCTATCGCACCATTTGCATGCCGAAGTGGATACGTTTCGCGCAGGTGTTGCGTTTTAAGGCGAGGCGTAACGCCCGGTAAAGGGTCTCACAATCGGGCAAGCACTGGGCGAGTTTTGGTGATCAGGGTTCTAGTAAAGCAGCGATGGCAACCGGTGCTGGGACATTTGCCGGTATGAATGCCGGATGATAACTTTGGCCTAATATTGGCAGCCGTATGTCGAGCGTGGCGTTGATTTCCCTGTTATTCGAAACCTGATCCAGTCATGCGTCATGATTGCATGTAACCAACATTGTCTAGGACAGGGAATGGTTCTTTCGTTGTGGCCTGATCATTTCCCTAGATTAGTCTTTGGTGGGGTAGAGACGAGTGGAGAGACGGTAGCCATTATGTGATATTCCCAGCTGGGCACCGTTGGCAGCCAGCAATGACCAAGTCCCGGCGAACTGCTGGTAGCCTTCAATAGGCAGAAATCCAGCAATCGCTCATGGCTCATCAATGGTGGCATGCCAGCTCATGTGAGCCATTACTCGTTCAGGTATTGGCCCTGTTGTCACTGCTGGGAAAACCTAGTTGTGGCCAACTGCTGGTACCATTTGAGAGGCGAAGATCGCTTGTCACTTCTGACAGCCAGCAATGGCACATGGTTCATCAACGGTAGCATGCCAGCACATGAAAGCCATCACTTGCCCTAGTATCGGCCCTGTTGTCACTGCTGGAGAAACCCATGATGATTGGTGTACCTGGGCTACGGTGAAGACTAAATTCGGGAAGGTCCACTTCGGGTGGAACCCACATGATGAATCAGTTGCGAATAAAGTGGCAACGGGCGAGATCGACGAATGAGTCACATGCAGGTCTCGTGCTCTGGCAAACGTAACGTAAGCCCTTCGGCGTTCTCACCGCGGCGCACAGCGTGTGGCGAGTGGCTTATCGACAATGACCGAGCCCCCGTGTCCGTCGCGGCTGATTGACTGATGTGGCAATCTTCGTCCACCGAGTCATCGATGTACGCCAACGCGACGTTTGTTCAACGCTACGGGCAACACTTTGCCAAGATTTCGTCGTCAACGCTCCAGCGATTCGGACCGCTCTCTCGGGAGACAAGAAGAAAACGAAAACAGGAACGAAAACCGAAGAAGAATAGCCGAGAGGCAAGAAGCTGATGTGCAACCGAGCGAACACCTTAGAACTCGGCAAGATCAGAATGTCCCTCTCTCTCTCTCTCTCTCTCTTTTGCCGTCTCCTCATCACTCTGCCCCTCTTTCTCGACCGCGAGAAAACACCGCGACGAACAAACGTTGCGTCAACGTCGGTGTCGTCTTCGAGGCGCAACGCAAAAGCGTCATAGAAGATTCAAGAGCGCGAGAGAACGAAAGCTCCCCCGTATCGCCTATTTCGTAGCGGGAGTGAGCGAGTTGGCCGCGTAACTCCGAATAATTATTAAGAAATTGAATAAACAGTTCTCCGCGCCACGAGACCGGCTCTCACCCGCGCAAAAGCGAGGCATATTGTAGACGCAGCTTCACCCAGCTCTTGTACGGTCAGTTGCGTAACATCTTTCTTATATTGTAGCAACCGGTGAACTTTCGCGGACGAGTCCGTGAGGAGAGATAAAGAGACCGTTTTCCCGTCAGTCATCGTTCAAAACAATAATGAAAAAAAAAAAACTAACAAAAACGGTATAATTTTGTTTTCAATCAAAATTACCATTTTTCTTGTCTTCCAAAAAGAAAGGAACGCAATAAAATGTGTTTACTCTTCGTTCATCTCGCGCGCCCGTTCGTGAAATTTCTCCGAGCGATTCTAAGGCGAAGCACCGCATAAATACGTCAACGCGTGGCGCGCAATCCGTCCGTGGCGTGATTGATCGGAATTTTGCTCTACCGGGCAATTGCGAAAAACTGCGCGTTCCGCGTCGTTTTCGTACGTACGAAATGCCCTTTGGCTGTGCGTTCCGGTTCGTACGAAGAGATATTTATACGTTTCCGCGCTCCGGAGTCGGCCGATCGTATCGAGCGGACTATAAAGCACAGTACGAAGCTTCGCGCGGAATGACGGATTGTCGATTGATCATTAACGATGATAATGGTGACAGATGTAATACACCCGAGAGGGAAGTAGTGGGAACGGGGCGCAAGCGATCCAGTTCGATATAACAGATGTGGACTCCCCCTCGCCCCGCATTGGATTGGTACAGTTGCCCGGATCGTAAATTAACAAATGCACGTTGCATTCCAGAGCCACCGAGAACTCATGACCGATACATGTATATATGTATATACAGAAGCGGTCGGGAATGGAATCGTTATTAGTAGAAAGCCAAGAGGAACCGGATTCTTCGTGCGGCTATTTATTAATTGCGGAAACTACGAGAGAGGCTCGTGCGCGAGCCTCGCCAACGCTCCGTGGCCTCTCTAAAAACGTAACTCTGCTTCGCGTGTGTGTATTCCCTTGCCGTTTAGTACGTCCTCAGCGACGCGAGCGTTACCTTCGAGAAAGGTAATATCGCAGCTGTGAGCTAACACCGTTGCGTCCTCCTGCGGTAGATGTCGAGGAGTTATTTTCTTTTCCAAGGATCGATTGCAATCTTTTTCTTTCGCATTCATTTCCCGGCCGAATCAGCAGGATGACGGAAAAATTCCATCGACAGAATAATCTGTCGGGTTCACCGTTCGCCGCGCGGAGGAAACTTGGTTTTCGAGAATTTCATTTTCTTTCATTTCCCGATTATCATTTCGATGCAATCGCTGGGTCGAGACCGGGAAAACGGAGGCTACTAATGTCGACGACCCACTCGATACTGCTCTACGACGCGGAGATCTGGACAGACTCCCTGAAGACGAAAAAATACTGCCACGCGATGATGACAGTACAAAGACAGAGCGCGCTGAGGATTGCTTGCTCATACCGGACTGCCTCTGCACAGGCCGTTCTGGTGATAGCGGGAGTGATTCCCATAGACCTCATTGCCTTCGAGCGCAGGAGGATCTACGGTAAGAGAGCAGGCACGAGCCGACGGGACGCGGAAACGACAGAAAGAAACAGGACGCTACAGACGTGGCAACAACGATGGACAGACGAAACGACGGGAAACTGGACGAGACGACTGATAAAGGACCTGAGACCGCGGCTCGGACGGTATTTTGGGAGCGTTAGCTTCTGCATTGGCCAATTTCTGACGGGACACGGTTACTTTAGACGATACCTATTCAAAATGAACAGAGTACGAATGCCGGACTCTACATACTATGTACACGAAAGAGACGACGCGGAACACACCGTTTTTGAATGTGATCGCTAGACAAGACTGATGCAACTAATATATGAAAAACGCACTCGACGGTGCGCTACCATGCGCATGACAGAAGTGAATCCACCCCGAAAGAGTAACGCTTCTCACTTACTGTAGTACTGATTCTCACTTTTTCCTCTTACAATGCCCGAAATCCATCACCGCCACTACGATCCCACTTTACTGCAAAATATTCGTGATATCAAGACAGCAAAAATAATCATCGGAGAGATCGACACCGGCCGCAAGCGACCGGCAGAAGCCTCTACTCATCATGTGGGTTCCACCCAAAGTGGACCTTCCCGAACTTAGTCTTCATCGTAGTCCAGGTACACCAATCATCATGATATTCACAGTAATACCTGGCGGGTCCAGCTGGTAATTCTGCCCGTAGTACCTGTAAATCGCTACCTCGAGTTCTCGGATATGGCGTGCACCTCTAGCGCTACATTGGGATGATCATCCACCATACCGTCTGCGTCCACAGTACGGTAACTTAATGAGTGAAACAGGTTTGCTACTTGGATGACAGCAGGAATAATGTGAGAACTTCCTGTCACCCTCGGATCCCATTTGTTTGTCCCGGCGTCCTTCCGCCGCCCTACCGGGAGAGCTATTCCATTCCTGGAATACGACCAACATCGTCGAGATGATGCTCCACCAAAACGAGCAATGGCAAAATATCGCCACATCCATAGAGACAATACTGAGACGGAAGAACGCGGAGGGCTGCCTGGCATGACAGACCAGATGCGACAGATGAGACAGAAACAGAACCTACACACAACACGACGGGACAAACGCAGAGACCCCCCGAACAGAAGTAATATTAACATAGTTCCTGGTCCGGGGCGGCGATAAAGAAGGTTGTGGTTTAGTGGGTAGGCCAATCGAAAGTCCGACATTTGCATCAGTCCGCACGGCTGGTGTGGATCCGTAAAAGGGATTTCGCAACTCCTTGGAAAGAATAAATAAATAAATAATTATTATAACTAATTAATTTTATATTATAATGATTTGTTAATAATTAATTGTACGATAAATAATTATCGATAATACCTCTTATAAATTATCAATCATTACTAATTATAAAAATTTGTCCGTCACTGTCATGACATTGGAGATGTCTTTGACACGATGAACCTTTGTGTTATCGGACTTTCAGCAACCCGTTGGCAAATATCGGTGCTGCGAAGCAAATTGTTCCCACATCGCTTCGTTGTGTTCTAAACGTCTTCTTCAGAGCTTCCTCTATGAAGAAGCCAAAGTTGGTCGGATAACTTTCTCGTCGAGGAGCTTCGATAACGACATTAAAAAACAAAATGAGGAAGCGATGTGCACGTGTAATTTGCATATTCTTTTTTTTTTTTACACACTATTCGGGAAATTACCGTGCTACACCGAAACGACGTATCTCGGGATTCGCAGCGGGAAATCGTGACTCCCTCGGTCGTTTCCCACAGCGAGAGATTTCCTATGTGCAATGCAGGCACGCGTTACGCGACGCGGCTGTTAAATAGTTTCGACTCGCCGAGGAAAAAAAAAACCGTCAGGAGGATCGGTAAATCGAGCGCGCGATAAACGTCAGTGTCCGATGATGTCACGAAGTCTTATAGTGGCGATCGTTAAGTATAACCGTACGCTTGGATATTACGTCGATAAAGACCTCATTGCTACCGGTGAGATACAACCAAGCTCACCGAATCGTCGTCTTCTATTTTCATCGATAACGCCTCGCGATTATGACCCCCAACCGGAGTGAGGAGGGATCACTACATTCCCAGCAAATAACGAGACTCGAAAAGATTTTTCGAAGACGGGAGTAGAATCCGTAAGAGAATCTCAGACCTCGCGGAAGGTGCTAAAAACAATGATTTATTATTTATTATTTCTTTTATCAGGTCTTTTTGTGTTTTTTTTTACAAATTTTTAATTTCGTGAAAAATGTTCGAAATTCCGTCGGAGTTCACACTTTTGGTCAAGACTGTGAGCGACACGCGATCATTAATCGATCGCTTTTCATCGGGTAATATCGCGGGAAGCAAAAATGTGTAAACGAGGTAAACGACGAGTCCGGCTCACTTCTGTCTCTCGTTCTCTCCTATCTATTTTCGCTCACTTTATTTACCATAAAGTCGCGGTTATGTGTGTACGCGCGCGCGTGAAATCGTAAAATTTTCTTGCCGATTTATACCGATCGGCACCCGAGACCGGGTCGAGACTTAATGATGACGATTACTTTCGCGAGAGATCATTCACGATCGAATAACAGAATCGGTGGCGAGAAGCTACCAACGAGTTTTCTCTATCTAACTCGCGATATCGATAGTAATCTGCGAAGGCAGATTGTGCGTGTGTGTTTGTCATTCTAGGAAATCGATCGGGAATTCGTATTATGCGCGGTATTCAGCGGAGTCTCTAGTGAACAGAATAAAGTCCGTAGTCTGACAAAGTCATCGTTTTTAGTGCTGAAAAGACCGATTTCGCATAATAATTTTAAAGGACGGCGGGACTGAAGTCACAGCGGGACTAAAGTCACGACGGGACTAAAGTCACGACGGGACTAAAGTCACGACGGGACTAAAGTCACGACGGGACTGAAGCCACGGTAGGACTAAAGTCACGGCGGGACTGAAGTCACGGCGGGACTAAAGTCACGGCGGGACTAAAGTCACGGCGGGACTAAAGTCACGGCGGGACTAAAGTCACGGCGGGACTAAAGTCACGGCGGGACTAAAGTCACGGCGGGACTAAAGTCACGGCGGGACTAAAGTCACGGCGGGACTATAGTCACGGCGGGACTATAGTCACGGCGGGACTAAAGTCACGGCGGAACTAAAGTCACGGCGGGACTGAAGTCACGGTAGGACTAAAGTCACGGTAGGACTAAAGTCGCGGTAGGACTAAAGTCACGACGGGAGTAAAGTCACGGTAGGATTAAAGTCACCACAGGAGTAAAGTCACGGTAGGATTAAAGTCACCACAGGAGTAAAGTCAGGGCGGGACTTAAGTCACGGCGGGACTTAAGTCACAGCGGGACTAAAATCACGGATATACCAGCGTCTCGAAGTGGCTCAAATACCGGAGAGAATTGATATAGAGACACATTTAGACCTCTAGTACGACTATGAAGAAGAAGTTTCTATCGTCCAAAGATCGTTAAAAGTGCAAACAGTTTTTACTGTGTATGCAAAATTAATGTTTTCAGAATCTTACGTACGCTCGATTTTTCCTCGGATTTTCGTTTCATCGAGGAGCGTTCGAAATTCTCCGTGGCTTTCACGTTTGGCCAGACTGTACCGAAAGGACTGCCTCGAGCTGCGATCCGTGTACATAACCGTTGGCCACTGTGCATTCGCGTTATCCGCTAGATCCGGGGATCCGCGAGCTCCTCCGAGCCTACACAGTGCGCATATCGTTCCGGGTCGGAATACCCGAAGATTTATGGAAGGCACGAAAATTTCACAACGCGCAACGAGCGGAGGAGACTCTCTTGCGAAAGTCTTCGACGGCCCGTCCGCGAGGCGCACTTAAGTTCGAAATTATTATCCGCAATTGCATTAAAACTAATTATAATTGCGGGCACACACGGATAAGTGTAATATCGTCGAGAAAATTCAGCGTTTATTTGTTACGCGATGCGCGTACCGCGATTTCGCCGATCGAAAAGCCTCCGAGGCGAAGCCTTCGCGAGCCTCCTCGCGGGAAATCGCCGACGCGACGCTCAATCGACCACTTGTCTTCACTCGAGAAAAATCGATTTTGCATAACAATAATTTCAAAATGTTATCGACAAATTATTGAAAAAATTGATTACTCCAAAAATTACCCGTGAACTTAACTTTTTGCTCAAACATCGAGATTTCGTCTAATTTTCAAAAATTGCATCTTCGTCCGGAATTTCGTCGAAAAAACAACAAAAAAAATTTCAAAAATTGGATATAAGTCTGAAAAAAATTGGCGGCGTATTCGGAAATATTGACAAATCATTTCCGCTCGAAAAAAAAGTCAAGTCGTCGGATAGTTCGTTGAGTAACCAATTTTTTCGTCGATTCGTCAGCAACGGGACGAGACTGTACCCCCCCCCCGTACGTCCTCAACGGCAACGAACAAACGAGAAGGAAATATTCTATTCCCCATTGTAAAATGCATCGTGATCGCCGCCGAACCGCGAGGGGGGTTGAGTAACGCCGGAGAAAGTAACTTTATCACATAATAATTCGTTGCCGCGGCGCGAGCGAAGAAGAGTACAATCCCGGAAGTGCCATGCCGGCTTCTGGCTCCTTAGACGCGACTGCAAAGTTTCGTCTACGGAATACAAACGCTTGAGCTAAACTTCTAAAAAAAAAAAAAAAAAAAAAAAATTCCATCACCCCGTCAAACGAATGTCACTGGGATCCGTGTCTTCGATCGAATTCCCGATAAAACGCGAATGGGACTTAAACATCGGCTCGCTTTATAATTCACTTTCTAATTCGATGGAAAAGAAAGAAATCACTCGAGCAGCGAATAAGTTGCGGGCTTCCGAAAGTGCCTGAGCGAGAGAGAAAGAGAGGGAGGTAAGGCCTCATTTAATGACTCGTGTTGCGCGTCTTGATTGTCGGGAGCGTTGGAGCGAGGCGCTAGAAAGAAATCACCGCTGACACCGGGAATCGATCGGCGTGATTGAAAAGTTGCGCTGAATCTCTTCGATTACCGTCCGAAGAGAACGATCGGGCACCGAACACGCCACGGGTCGAACATTACGGGTCCGTTTTACCTACAATTACATATATATGCATATACATGTACATATAAGTATACATATAAGTATACATATACATATACATATACATATACATATACATATACATATACATATACATATACATATACATATACATATACATATACATATACATATACATATACATATACATATACATATACATATACATATACATATACATATACATATACATATACATATACATATACATATACATATACATATACATATACATATACATATACATATACGCTGAAAAAGGTGAGACTCGAGATGTCTCGATCGTCTCGAGATTCGTAAGAAAATCGACGTTTTCGCACATACGCGGTACTCGTCGAAGGCAACCTTTCCACGCTCGAATCATTCGTAATTGCGGAATCGAGCCGAGCGAGGCATTGTCGAATATCCATAATTTCGCGCTCGTGCACGGCAATGTTGCAATGTCGATATTAGCGAAGTTGCGGATCTAATGAATGAAGTAAAAAAAAAAAAAAAAAGAAAATCGTGAAATTTTGTAGGAACAAAAGTCAGGATTCTAGGAATTTGTTGAACAATTTTTTTTCTTGTCGGTTCATCATTTTTGAATTATTATCGTGCAAAATCAATCTTTCGAGTATCTTTGATGTGAATGATTTTTTACAGATTTTTAGACTGTCGGTGAGTGTTCGCAAATCTGTAAAAAAAAATTTTTGTTGAAAAATTTGAATCGAAGTCAATGAAATTTAAATCAAAATATAATAGTATTATATCACATTAATTGACTTTGAATAAAAATTTTTAAATCAAAGTTTTTTTTCAAACATATTCGTAAAGAATATAATTTAAAAAAAAACGTTTCTTTCAGACGCACAGGACGGCCACAATCTCGACACCCGGCTGAAAAGAATTTTCGCGACATGACCTGCGCAACATTAAATATCTTGTCTCATTCGGAATAAAATTTTTTGAAAAAATTCAAGATGCTGCTTCAAACATTTATCAATTTACTGTAAAATTTAACACTGTACACTTGACCGTTTTTCCAAATTTGATTCCCAAAAAACCACCTCGAAAATGTGTAAATCCAGTAGAAGACTCTCATAAAAAAAAAATTAAAAAAAAAAGAAAAAAAAAAAACATCGACAAAAACTAAGTAAAAAATTTGAAAACGCGATAAATCAGCGCAAATATACGTCCGCGCGATCGCTTATTATGAATAACGCAAAAAATAATGCAACGTCATAACAGCCCCGATGGATTGACGATAATTGCAGTTGAATTTATTATCGGCGAGCAAAAGTGCTCAATAACTTTGTCGGGTTAATGATTCCTTCGATAGTTATTACTTCGTTACGTCGATGCCGGAAGGATAATTCAGTGGGCCGGATCAGCGAGCGAGCGCCGAGTTCACGGTATAAATCACACAATCGCGCAGTCGGCTAATTCGTTCGGATACGTTTTTCCGTTCCTACGCCCTCCCCCTTCCTCGGAGGTTTGTTATTTCGCAGAAAATCATTCGTGCATCCACGAATCAATTTTTTTTTTTTTTTTTATTGTTGCTTTCATTAGTTTTAATCCACGAATAAATTTTTTTTTTGTTGCTTTCATTAGTTTTAATCCACGAATAAATTTTTTTTTTTTTGTTGTTTTCATTAATTTTAATCCACGAATAATTTTTTTTTTTTTGTTGCTTTCATTAGTTTTAATCCACGAATAAATTTTTTTTTTTTTTATTGTTGCTTTCATTAGTTTTAATCGAGTAAACGAGAGACAAGAAACAGAAGCGAAATCCGCCGGTGCCTTCTCGACTCTTCGCCTCTCTCCTTCATCAGCCCCCCCGCGCCCCCTCGCGGTAATTGACGTAATTATCGTGCATACTCCGGGCGCATTGGTACATTCGCTCGCGCTCTCCGGGCGAAGAACAAACTCGCTTCGCGTATGCGGAATAGTTTCGCGTGCGCACACGCCTGCGCTACGTGCGAGCGCGGCTCGGTCAGCTTTCGCGCATTCGACGGTAGCCGAACAAACACATCAAACGTGCGCGCTCCTTCCCTCTTTCGCGTGTCTCGAATTGTTTTCCTGCGAACCGCATCGCTCGATTACGATTGCCAGTCGACCGTGAACGAATCGCCATTGTCGCGTTTCATTGTTACGTTGCGTTGCGGAAAGATTTCGTGCAAGAGAATCGACGGGACTCTCTTCGTCGAGTCTTCGAAGGACGCAGCCTTTTTCCGGTTCATTAGCCGCGGTATGAGCGGTGTTTTTTTTTTTTTTTTCTTTGGATCTTGCGAAGGGTGAAACGGACTTGCAGAAAGAAAATGTCCAGGTCAGGTAAGGTATGGCCAGGGGATGCCTGATCTGGAAAGTCCTGATGCAGGCTTGGGGAGGGCCTGATAAGTTACAAGTAGGGGTTCCTAACGAGATAACTCCGTTTTGTACCCATGCAGAAATTTCCCGCAGGATGGCGTCAGAAATTAACATCAAGGCCTGCTAAGGTATGGCCAGGGGATGCCTGATCTGGAAAGTCCTGATGCAGCCTTGGGGAGGGCCTGATCTGGAACGTCCTGATGCAGGCTTGGGGAGGGCCTGATAAGGTACAAGTAGGAGTGCCTAACGAGATAACTCCATTTTTTAACCGTGCAGAAATTTCCTGCAGGATAGCGTCAGGTCCCTGATTTATTTTTTACTTCTTTAGATCTTACGAAGGGTGAAACGGACTTGCAGAAAAAAATGTCCAAGTCTGCAGGAAAGTGGGCTTGTAACCTTTCGCTTCCGCAGAAAGCCAAATGCAGCTTTGCAATTGCCCAGACAGAAATTAACATCTGGTCCTGCTGAGGTATGGCCAGGGGATGCCTGATCTGGAAAGTCCTGATGCAGTCGTGATGAGGGCCTGATAAGGTACAAGTAGGGGTGCCTAACGAGATAACTCCGTTTTGTACCCATGCAGAAATTTCCTGCAGGATGGCGTCAGGTTCCTATAAGGCGCGCCGGAATCCCTGATTTTTTTTGCTGATATGGATCTCACGAAGGGTGAAACAGACTTGCAGAAAAGCCAAAGGTAGCTTTGCTATTACCCAGACAGAAATTGACATCAGGCTGCCTGATTCCTTATCAAGCTGTCTGATTTTCTATCTGGCCTTGCTAAGGTATACCCGGGAAGTGCCTGATCTAGAAAGTCTGATGCAGCCTTGATGAGGGCTTGATAAGATACAAGTAGGGGTGCCTAACGAGATAACTCCGCTTTGTACCCATGCAGAAATTTCCTGCTGATGGCGTCAGGTCCCTGATTTTTTTGTACTTCTTCAGATCTTGCGAAGGGTGAAACGGACTTGCAGAAAAAAAATATCCAGGTCCGCAGGAAAGTGCGCTTATCACTTTTCGCTTCCTAAAAACGCCAAAGGTAGCTTTGCCATTAGTCAGACAGAAATTGACATCAGGCTGCCTGATTCCTTATCAAGCTGTCTGATTCCCTATCTGGCCTTGCTAAGGTATACCCGGGAAGTGCCTGACCTAGAAAGCCTGATGCAGCCTTGATGAGGGCCTGATAAGATACAAGTAGGGGTGCCTAACGAGATAACTCCGCTTTGTACCCATGCAGAAATTTCCTGCTGATGGCGTCAGGTCCCTGATTTTTTTGTACTTCTTCAGATCTTGCGAAGGGTGAAACGGACTTGCAGAAAAAAAATATCCAGGTCCGCAGGAAAGTGCGGTTATCACTTTTCGCTTCCTAAAAACGCCAAAGGTAGCTTTGCCATTAGTCAGACAGAAATTGACATCAGGCTGCCTGATTCCTTATCAAGCTGTCTGATTTTCTATCTGGCCTTGCTAAGGTATACCCGGGAAGTGCCTGATCTAGAAAGTCTGATGCAGCCTTGATGAGGGCTTGATAAGATACAAGTAGGGGTGCCTAACGAGATAACTCCGCTTTGTACCCATGCAGAAATTTCCTGCTGATGGCGTCAGGTCCCTGATTTTTTTGTACTTCTTCAGATCTTGCGAAGGGTGAAACGGACTTGCAGAAAAAAAATATCCAGGTCCGCAGGAAAGTGCGGTTATCACTTTTCGCTTCCTAAAAACGCCAAAGGTAGCTTTGCCATTAGTCAGACAGAAATTGACATCAGGCTGCCTGATTCCTTATCAAGCTGTCTGATTTTCTATCTGGCCTTGCTAAGGTATACCCGGGAAGTGCCTGATCTAGAAAGTCTGATGCAGCCTTGATGAGGGCCTGATAAGATACAAGTAGGGGTGCCTAACGAGATATCTCCGTTTTGTACCCATGCAGAAATTTCCTGCTGATGGCGTCAGGTCCCTGATTTTTTTGTACTTCTTCAGATCTTACGAAGGGTGAAACGGACTTGCAGAAAAAAAATATCCAGGTCCGCAGGAAAGTGCGGTTATCACTTTTCGCTTCCTAAAAACGCCAAAGGTAGCTTTGCCATTAGTCAGACAGAAATTGACATCAGGCTGCCTGATTTCTTATCAAGCTGTCTGATTCCCTATCTGGCCTTGCTAAGGTATACCCGGGGAGTGCCTGATCTAGAAAGCCTGATGCAGCCTTGATGAGGGCCTGATAAGATACAAGTAGGGGTGCCTAACGAGATAACTCCGCTTTGTACCCATGCAGAAATTTCCTTCTGATGGCGTCAGGTCCCTAAGGCGCGCCTGAAGTCCTGATTTTCTTTTGCTAATATGGATCTTACGAAGGGCGAAACAGACTGGGAGAAATAAACTTTAGAAAGCAAAAAAACATTTAAGCCTCCGTATTTTAGGCTTTTTCCGGCCGAGGCCGGAAACGTCGAGCGTAAATTAGAAAGTTGAATTCGATTCGTTGAAATAAACGAAGAGAAATAGCGATTAGAAATGGATGAAAGAGCACTTTTGACCCGAGCCTGGACGCTCGAAGGTCGAAGACACCGATCGCCCCATTAATAATTGTTTGACGCTCGGTAAAATGGTTACATTAAAGACCCCCGAGGCCAATGGGAAAGCGCTTTCAGCATTATTTATTTACACTACGGCTTGTATCTTATGTCTTCGCGGCAACTCTCGCCGTTTCCGGAGACACGGGGATATATTCAACGGATTTCTCGTCGATGCAACTCGGAATTGAAGAGAAAAAAAAAGAGAAGCAAGGCTTGTAAAAATATTTGCCGCTCGATCGGAGAAGCGAGTCGCGAGAAGGAATCGGGAGAGTCTCGCGACGAGCTCGTTTTGCTGCCGATTCGCGCCGCGCGGACAGACTTTTCCTCTGTCAATCGGGGCCTCAATTACCTAACGTACCGGTCAAATTGCGGCGTAAGTGTTACGCGACAATTTCCAATCGATCATTCCCATGGGTGACGCAGAACGCGGACTGAGCTGTCCGCGAGCTATGCCGCACCGTCGAATCGCTACCGGAAGGAAGAGCCTTTTGCGCTTGTGCAATCAGCGCCATTTACGGATTTCCTTGGAAAATCCGCGCAGTCGACGCGACCGCCTCGACGGACGAATGACGTACCCAGATCCGGACGCTCCGCACCGGTCTCTAACATCAACTTCAGTCTCATCCCCGTAAAACTCATTCCAGACTAGTTTCCCATTTATAAGACAGACCTCTCGTTACGTCTGACGCCGCTTATGTTTAAGTGAGATCGAATTATTAATGATTATTAATTATTAATAATTATTAATAATTAATAATAATAATAATAATAATAATTTATAATAATAATAATAATTATTTATTATTATTTATAAATAATTATTAATAACTATTCATACATTTTCATAAATTTTTTATTAATTATTATTAATTATTTATTAATTATTGTGCAAAATTAATTTTTTCCGCACGTCCCACATGTTTGATTTTTTTCAGATTTTTCCCATCGAGAAGTGTCGAAATTTCCACATTCGAGGGAGTTGACCCATACACGCTCGGACCACCTGAAACCTGTTGGCGTCGATCGAGCATTATTTATCGTGTCATAGAGCGCGATCGCCGCGATGGGAATGAGATGACATATACCGAATGGAAATGAGGAAAGGCGTCATGCGGAAGGAAGAGTTCGAAATGCGTGTATCGAATTGCGTAAACGTGTGTATGTATGCATAAGAACGGACTCTCGAGTGCTTCGCGATGGCTGCGAGAACACGAGCCGAGTCGTTGCACCGTGCGAGAGAGGATTGGGTCGAGAAAAAATCCGTGACCCGTCCGTGAAAGTGGTTGACTCCCGCAAGTTTTGTGCGCTCGCGAGGCGGAGAAGAAGCCCGTGACGATAATTCAGTCAACAACATCCTCGACGTCGAATCTCTCGGCTTCTGCGGGGTCATTAACCCGAACGGAAATAAACCCAAAGGGACATAAGCCCGAACAGTTATAAGCCCGAAGGGACATGAGCGTCGAAGGGACAAGAGCGTCGAAGGGACATGAGCGTCGAAGGGACAAGAGCGTCGAAGGGACAAGAGCGTCGAAGGGACAGAAGCGTCGAAGGGACAAGAGCGTCGAAGGGACAGAAGCGTCGAAGGGACAGAAGCGTCGAAGGGACATGAGCGTCGAAGGGACAGGAGCGTCGAAGGGACAGGAGCGGCGAAGGGACAAGAGCGTCGAAGGGACATGAGCGTCGAAGGGACAAGAGCGTCGAAGGCACATGAGCGTCGAAGGGACAAGAGCGTCGAAGGGACAGAAGCGTCGAAGGGACATGAGCGTCGAAGGGACAGGAGCGTCGAAGGGACACGAGCGTCGAAGGGACACAAGCGTCGAAGGGACAAGAGCGTCGAAGGGACAGAAGCGTCGAAGGGACAAGAGCGTCGAAGGGACAGAAGCGTCGAAGGGACATGAGCGTCGAAGGGACAGGAGCGTCGAAGGGACAAGAGAGTCGAAGGGACTGAAGCGTCGAAGGGACAGAAGCGTCGAAGGGACATGAGCGTCGAAGGGACAGGAGCGTCGAAGGGACAGGAGCGTCGGAGGGACTGAAGCGTCGAAGGCACATGAGCGTCGAAGGGACAAGAGCGTCGAAGGAACAGAAGCGTCGAAGGGACAGGAGCGTCGAAGGGACAAGAGCGTCGAAGGGACAGAAGCGTCGAAGGGACATGAGCGTCGAAGGGACATGAGCGTCGAAGGGACAAGAGCGTCGGAGGGACAGGAGCGTCGAAGGGACAGGAGCGTCGAAGAGACAAGAGCGTCGAAGGGACAGGAGTGTCGAAGGGACAGGAGCATCGAAAGGACCGGAGCGTCGAAGGGGCAGGACCGTCGAAGGGACAGGAGCGTCGAAGGGACAGGAGCCGGTTCGAGCTTATGACAGCGTCCCGTTCACTCGTCAATCGGTTTCTACGACTCGTTGCTCATTCGTGAAAAACAAATGAAACGGTACTCGCGATTTCGAGCTCGGCGCGCTAAACCCGGAAAAACTTCGATGGTTCATTGCGCGTGAATACATATCTTTTTTCACCGCGCCGCGAGATCTACGCGCGTAAAATCGCGCGTTCGACGACGTCGTTACCGCACGGCTACATGAGCACAACGTGTCTCCGCGCGATTGAGTCTTGAAAAAGAAAAAAATTAATGAATAAATAAATAAAGATTCGAAATATATACAGAAGTAAAATTACCGGAGAGCTTATCGGTTACGCTGACGGGCGAAGGGGCGCACGTAACGACGACTTACTCGCCGAATATACGACGATATTAGTTAATTAATTATCCTCCGAATTAACACGACGAGGTGATAAGAGATCGAGGCTGTCGCGTATCGCATCGAGTTACCGGTCGATCGATATTCGAACACGTCGAGCCATTAGCGCGGATTTTTGCGTTCGGCTCGATTACTTCATAGCTTTTCGCGTCGAGGCCAATTTCTTCGTTATTTATTGCGTATCGAGTAATTTCTTCACGGGTTCTCGTACTTCGCTTCCCCGCGAAGGAAACTTTGTTTTCGATGAGAAAAAAAATCAAATCCTGATTTTTGTGCCACGATGGTCGAAATGCTCCGAAACGTCGGCAATGGGATTTGGTGATACAAGCGCGAGATGCCGTCCCGCGAATTTTCACCGCTAGATGGCGTCGCCCCGAGTTTTTTCTCGCAAACGAAAGGGTCGGGCATGCGATATAAGAGCATGGAAATATCAATTTTTTCAAAATCACGCAAATGACTTTATTTAGTGCTCTAATTTCGAACTAAAGGACCAAATCAAGTTCAGAGTCAAAATCGAACTCAAGTTCGTACTTAATACACAAGATAAAGTTCCAACTTGCGTTGAAACTTTATTTGTCGAAACTTTGTACGTTGGAACTGCCGAAAATGTTTACAAGTTAAAACTCCAACTGAAGTTCGAACTTTATTTTGTGCTTTGAGTTCGATCTTGATTTGGTCTTCAACTTCGAACTTGGTGCACGAAATGAAGTTCCAACTCAAGTTTGAGCCTGGGCCTATAAATTCGGTCCCAAATCTTGTAATTTACATTCGCTCCTCGCAATTTGCACGTCATCGGGACGGGCACGAAAAAAATGCATTAGTTTTCCTCGCGTGGACTCGGCGATTCTGGAACGCTGGATTTTTCAGTGTCCTATCGCGATTCGCCGGGCAAGCTCACTCGCGGCTTAATTCCCAATCACGACAGTCGTAAAGCCAGGTGTAACACGGCCACTTATGTAAATAAGACGTCGACCTGTAGCCTCGAATTAGATCTCGATTTCGACGGACGAGAACCAATGGGGGGAGGGGCGAGGGTGCTCCTATCATTTTTTCGCGAAAACGATCTTTCCGGTCGCTGCCGACCCAATGTTCGACGAATCGCGGCGCGATTATATGCCGATCGAACGAATGCGCGGCGTTATCACGATCTATCGATCGGCGCGCCGCGAGTCAAATTACCGAGAAATTTACGAGTCTCAATGCGCGTTTGGGTCGATGAAAAAAAATTGGTTTTGCGAGAAAAAAAAAAAATCTAAGGACACCTTACGCAATCGAAATAGAGCAGGCGACGGAGCGACGCAACGAGCAATTTTTTTTTCTTTTTTTTTTTTTGGCAAATTATGCGCGAGTTTCGGTCGACGCCCACTTATCGTGGACAAACTCTGATATTACCCGGAGTCGAAGCAATTTTTTAATAACAATCCCGCGCGGCGACCCTCTGCCGGTCGCGCGCGCGGCGAAGGTTCGCGTACGGATTTAATCGCGTCGACGCAACTCGATCGAGACCACACACTCGGTGCGATATCGCGAAATTGAGAAAAAAAAAACCAGAGCAACGAGATTGCAGCGCCGGAACGCCGAGAGCGCGACAAGTGACTCGGCCAACGCGCTCGCGCGATTAATGATACGGGCAGCGCATGAATTATATTAACGAATGAGAAATCAAGGCTCGGACGTTATTATCGTGTTTTACATATTACACGCTTGATAAATCCAACGTTCGGGCATTGTGGATCGAGATCTATAGGATTTTTCGGATCGGAAGATCGAGACACGAAACGACAGCGTCAAATGGTCTCGAAGATCCGCCACCGAATCGGCCAACGATCGAATGATCTATAAAAATGATCATTGATCGACGAGAAAAATCGTTCGGCGGATCCTATCGGAAGATCAAAACACGAATCGACATTGTAAAATGGAGTCAAAGTTCCGCTCACGAATCGGCTAATGATCGAATGATCTATGAAAATGATCATTGATCGACGGAGAAAATCGTTCCACGAATCCTATCGAAAAATCGAAATACGGAACGACACTGTGAGATGGACTCGAAGATCCGCTCACAAATCAGCAAACGATCGAATGATCTATGAAAATGATCATTGATCGACGACAAAAATCGTTCGATGGATCGTATCGGAAGATCAAACGACATTGTCAAATGGACTCGAAGATCCGCTCACGAATCGGCCAAGATCGAATGATCCACAAAAATGATCATTGATCGACGACAAAAATCATTCGGCGCAAGCATCATCTCGAAATACCGATCGTTCCGTCGAAAACCCGATGACGGATGTCGTCGAGCGACGCGAATGCAAACCAGAGAAACGCGCCAGAGTACCGCAAGACCGAGTTCTCGAAGTCGGATCCTCGGCGCGAGTCCACGGTAAATACTAACCGAGAGACCGGAGAAGAAAATTTTTCTCTCGCTTCGCGTCCGGTGAAATTTTTCCATCGAACCGTCGCGCCGCTGTTCTCGTGACTATTTGCGAAATACTCGGGGCCCGATGTCACCAGGGTGAGCTTGGGCGCGGAAGAAAAAAACAAAAAAGGCGCTGAAAGAAATCACAGCACACAGTTGAGCGATCTAGCAATGGGGCAAGGAGGCAATAGCGCTGGAACAGAGGAGAAACGAAAGAGGTGAACGGTGCTCCACTTCTCGTACGCCCAACTCGCACCGACTTTTCTTCCATGGATATATATAAATGTTCTTTTTTTTTTTTTCTCTCCTTTTCTTTTTCCTCGTCGAATGAATTTCGCGCCAACCGCAACGTGAATTTCGCGAGTTCCGCGACGGTGGCGGTTTACGCAATATTTCGCGTCCGGGGCATTATTTGCGGTATCACAATTGTGTATAAGATTGTAGAAACGATGGCGTGCTATCCACGAGAAGTAGAAAAAAAGAGTGAGAAAGAGAGGGAGACAGAGAGGTTTATCGTGCAAGAACGAAAGGGTGAAGAAACGATGGAGCTGCACCGAGGCCATTAGCGATCGATTATTGGGAAAGCCTCGATCGTCCACACCTGCGACAGCATCGCGGAGAGCTTCTTCGCGAATCAATGGCCCGGCGTGCAATCAGCTCCGGCTGTTGAAGCGATTATATTCGAAAGGTTCGAACAGACACAGAAAGATAGTTTGTCTCGAGATGATTAAAAAATATATATACATGTACTAGAGGCCCGTCGGGTCTCGCGCGTTCCGACCATTCTGCGAGAATAACTTCTCCTTCATAGTAATACTACAGTTCTAAATATCACTGTACACTAATTCTCTACGGTATTTGAGCCACTCCGTGACTTTAGCCCTTCCGTGGCTTTAGTCTGTCCGTGAATTTAGCCACTCCGTGACCTTAGGCTGTCCGTGAGTTTAGCCACTCCGTGAGTTTAGCCACTCCGTGACTTTACTCCCTCCGTGACTTTAGTCCCACCGTGACTTTAGCCCTCCCGTGGCTTTAGTCTGTCCGTGAGTTTAGTCACTCCGTGACTTTAGTCTCTCCGTGACTCTAGCCATTCCGTAACTTTAGTCCCTCCGTGGCTCGAGCCGTTCCGTAACTTTAGTCCCACCGTGGCTTTAGCCCTCCCGTGACTTTAGCCCTTCCGTGGCTTTAGTCTGTCCGTGAATTTAGCCACTCCGTGGCCTTAGGCTGTCCGTGAGTTTAGCCACTCCGTGACTTTAGCCCTCCCGTGGCTTTAGTCTGTCCGTGAGTTTAGTCACTCCGTGACTTTAGTCTCTCCGTGACTCTAGCCATTCCGTAACTTTAGTCCCTCCGTGGCTCGAGCCATTCCGTAACTTTAGTCCCACCGTGGCTTTAGCCCTCCCGTGGCTTTAGTCCGTCCGTGAATTTAGCCACTTCGTGACTTTAGTGTCTCCGTGACTCTAGCCATTCCGTAACTTTAATCCCTCCGTGGCTCTAGCCATGCCGTAACTTTAGCCCTCCCGTGACTTTAGTCTGTCCGTGCGTTTAGCCATTCCATAACTTTAGTCCCTCCGTGACGCCAACCATTCCCTAACTTTGGTCCCACCGTGACTTTAGCCCTTCCGTGAGTTTAGTCATTTCGTGACTTTCGCATATTGTCTAAACTACCGTCTACTACACGGCTGAGGCAGCAGCGAGATATGTTTATAATATAGAGAGATATACGTGTGGTTTGCCGAGACAAGAGACGTGTAGCTTGGATGTAAAGCCAACACTGCATTTTTCCCGGTAGACCAAAGCCGAAAGGTAAGAGAAGGAGAGTATCCTCGACCTCCGACAAATTACAAGCACGATCGCGCGCGTGAGATTCGCCCGTTATATTCTACCTCCAATGTTCGCGTTCAACCGCCGGCGATTGCGCAACCTTTGAACGAGTCGCTGTGAAAGACGCGAGGAATAATTGTTTCCATATTCGAAGAGCGAGACGGGCAGTCTCGAGGGATTCGCGGGGCCGAGTCGAGTGGAACGATGAGAGGCGAAAGAACGCCAGAAACAAGCTGCGATTCCACCGAGATTCGCGAAATTTTTTTGTCTTCAAGTTTTTTTTTTTTTTACTTCTACCGATAAATTTCTCGAAGCGAAAATAAGACAAAAGTTGTGAAAACCTTGAGAATGCCGACACCGTGCTCGATCATTGTTACCGACGATCCGTTGCTCGATCTCGATCACGATTGCGGAATCATCGTCGAAGCTTTCGTCACCTTCGCCCTCTCACCTTGCGCCAATGAGATTCTTCGCCGAGGATACGCGAAATGTATGTGACCTATGGAAAGATTTCGCCCCTGTCACCGCGCACAATAAGGTGGCTCAGACGATGCGCTAAGATCACGGAGGAGTTAAAATCAGGGACTGGCTAAAGTAACGGATGAGTTGAAATGACGATGTGGCTAAAGTCACGGAAGGCGTGAAATGGCGAAGTGGCTGAAGTCACGGAAGGCGTGAAATGGCGAAGTGGCTGAAGTCACGGAAGGATTTAAATGACCAAACCCAGGGATGCGTTAAAATGACGATGTGGCTAAAGTCACGGAAGGCGTGAAATGGCGAAGTAGCTGAAGTCACGGAAGGCGTGAAATGGCGAAGTGGCTGAAGTCACGGAAGGATTTAAATGACCAAACCCAGGGATGCGTTAAAATGACGATGTGGCTAAAGTCACGGAAGGCGTGAAATGGCGAAGTAGCTGAAGTCACGGAAGGCGTAAAATGACGATGTGGCTGAAGTCACGGAAGGCGTGAAATGGCGAAGTAGCTGAAGCCACGGAAGGATTTAAATGACCAAACCTACGGACGGCGTGAAATGGCGAAGTAGCTGAAGTCCCGGGAGGATTTAAATGACCAAACCCACGAAGGGCTTAAAATTACGAATTGGCTAAAGCTACGGCGAAGTTACAATCGCGGGGTGGTCAAAGTCACGGGATAGCTAATGTCACGGAGCTCTTACTGCTGCAACGAGCTTTACAGCAGTCAAGTTTATTCATTTCTTTCTACTTTTCACGCATAGTTAGCAATTATGAAACAGATATTTATCAATATCGTATAATACATTCATGCAAATATTGATAAATATATTTTTCTCAAATGTTGACTATAAATCAATAAAAACAATAAATACATTTAACTTGGCGATAATACAAATTTGTGTTACTGGTAAATTTTATTGAGCCGCCCACGACTCCGTTGCGTTCTGAACAAGCATTGAAACGTGTTCAGATCGCATTAGAGATAGATAGAAAAATGCGTGTATATCCATAACTGTAGACCGAGCCGGAGGTAACGAAATCCAGGCAGGCCGACAGGTGCGCGAGCGCGAAAAAAAAGGCAAAAAAAACAATGCGCACAATGGGCGAAGCCCGCGCGGCGAAACAGCGTGCGGACGTTCGGAGATTTCGTTGACCGCGAGAGAAAAATCGCCGGTTAAGTAGTAGCTCTCTAATATTTTTCCACGGCTCGGAACTCCGCGTTGTCGTAAAAATCACGCGAGCGAGACAGAGGTTGACCAATAATAAATTCGACCGGCATTCCTTCGAATGTACTAATGAATCGACCGAGAGCGGCGAAAGCTGTGCTTTATTTTTTCGGAAAACAGAGATTTCAAAAAAATGATTCTTCTCAACAATGATGAATTAACAATAATAGTGCTAAAAATTTATAATAATAATAATAATAATAATAAGTAATAAATCATTATTATTATTATTATTTGAAATTAAGATTTAAGATCAACTTTTGTTGTCGTTTGTTATTTATGCTGTTGATTATTTGTTGTTATCATAATGATAAATAAAAAAATAAAAAATGATTAAATTTTTTTTTTTTATTATCGAGATATTATTTTATAAATAATATAAAATGATAATATTAATATTATCATATTATATCATTATTTCTATTTTTATTATTATTATTTTTTGTTACTAACAATAATAATTATTATTATTATTATTATTATTTATTAATAATATTATTAATAAAGTATTTTTTATTTTTTAATATTTTATTTACAAATCCTTTTCGGACAGACCGACGTTCGGGGATGACACACTTTGGGCTTGAAGAAAAAAAGTTGGATGCCAAGTTGCTTTTTCGTTCATACGCTCGGCGATGCCGTAGCGAGCGGTGCAACGATAAATCTCGTGGCTCGCGGTCGTTTCGTTCGACTCGGCGTTCGCGGAGCGGGGAACAGCCCGAGAACAATACGAACGGTAAGAGATCACTGTCTCGCGCAGAAGTGCATTTGTTTGTACGAGCGGGAGCGGAGAGTACGCGCGCGGTTGCATTCCGAGGGGCTCGACTCAAGGCCCGCGCGATGCCGTGAGCGTCGAGGCAAAAGTCACCGCGCGGGGCCGCCGGCTCGGCGCATTGCATCGATCGCTGCCGAGCACGAGACTCGCGTGCAATGCGATTCAACCCGAGCCGCGGCGTATCCTCGTGTCACGTGAACGATTCACGTTCGCGTCGAATCGCCGGCAATGCGCGCGCTGCGCTCGTCGCCGCTTGAACTATCGCGGATCCTCGTGGGAGAGGCGGCCTCGCGCGCGCCTACGACACCGGGTCGCAGGGTCATCAGCCGCACCTGAATCGTCGTGATCGGTGAATCGCCGAGTGTAGTTAATTGAGAAAATTCATGGAAATAATCGGCGTGACAATACGAACCGACAGAGCTGAGGCCTATCGTTGTCAGTTGAGCATTATATGAGATAAAAAAGGGTTAATTAAATTAAGAAAAAAAAAAACTAAATATAAAAAAATAATAATAATCTTGAAAAAATTAATTAAGAAATTGGAGAGAAATAATCTCGATAATACGAATCGATAAAACTAAGGCCCATCGGTGTGGCTCGAGCGTTATATGAAGAAAACAGAATTAATTATATTGAAAAAAAAAATTATAGAATAAAAATTAATTGAAAAAATACAGAAAAATAATAATAATAATACGAATCTAGAAAGCTAGAATCTAGCTAGAATCTAGAAAGACTATCGATGTTGCTTTAGCGTTATATGAGATAAAAAAGAGTTAATCACATTAACAAAAAATAATAATAAAATAATAATAATCTTGAAAAAATTAATTAAGAAATTAGACATAAATAATCATAATAATACGATAAGGCTAAGGACTATCGGTGTGGCCGTAGCGTTATATGAGAAAAAAAGTTAGTTAATTGAAAAAAAAAAAAAAAATACAACGAATAAAAAAAAATTGATAAAAAATATAAACAACAATAATAATAGTACGAATCGACAAAGCGACGGATTATCGACATGAGTCGAGCGTTATATGAGAAAAAGAAAATAATATTAGCCGACGAAGCCAAGGACTGTCGATGGGAATGCAATGAATTAGTTGATCGTAAATCGACCGATTCGCGACGGAGGTGTAAAAAAAAAAAAAAAAAAAACATGGCTCTTGAAACGTTGAATTTCAAAGACGTAAATGTCTCAAGCTGCCATAAAGGAAGAGCCAAACTGCATAATCAGCAAAAAAAAAAGAAAGAAAAAGGAAACGTAACAGTAGCGAACGCGTAGCGTATCGTTAATGCTCCGTTACCAAAGTGCGGCAACACGAAAATTATGGGCATAGCTTCTTTGTATTTTTATTACATATCCGTGGCTCGACGCCAGGCCAAAGAAAATTTACGATCTTCCGGACGCGGTCGAGCGCAACGGCCAGCGGCGAAGTTTTTTTTTTTTTTTTTTTTTTTTTTTTTTTTTTTTCGAAGTGAAATGCGCGCAACAATAACTGGTATGGATAAAATTTACGGGAGAGTCCCCGGCGGCGGGATGCATTACGGTAGCGCAATGGGCGAACGCTCTAAAAGTCACGATTTCCTTCTCGGACGGTGTTTCGGCTTTCGTCGTAGTTCGGAGCCGAGGCGAGTACGCGCGCGCGTTGTCTCGGACCTTTCGCGTCCCGAGGGTCATGCGTTTATGACTACACCGGTACACTTTGTTTAACGGTCCGAGGGACGGGCGAAACGGCTTTCTAAGACGGGAGCGCGCGCTCCGCCGGAGCGCTCGGCGCTGACGGAGAAAACGAGCCAATGCGTCCAGAGCAGTTAGCGGTGACGAGCGCTCGAGCGGGCACCGAATTATCCGCAGTTTTGCGAAATGCGCCGCGAAGCACGCAATCCAAGTTTGGCGACAGTTATCAATGTCGTTTGATAGTTCGGAGAAAGAAAATCGAGAATTTTCTATCTCGCTGTGACGACAACAAAAAGGTCGCGACATTTATTATTAATTATTAATTATTTATTATTTATTATTTATTATTTATTATTTATTATTTATTATTTATTATTTATTATTTATTATTTATTATTTATTATTTATTATTTATTATTTATTATTTATTATTTATTATTTATTATTTATTATTTATTATTTATTATTTATTATTTATTATTTATTATTTATTATTTATTATTTATTATTTATTATTTATTATTTATTATTTATTATTTATTATTTATTATTTATTATTTATTATTTATTATTTATTATTTGTTATTTATTATTTGTTATTTGTTATTTATTATTTATTATTTATTATTTATTATTTATTATTTATTATTTATTATTTATTATTTATTATTTATTATTTATTATTTATTATTTATTATTTATTATTTATTATTTATTATTTATTATTTATTATTTATTATTTATTATTTATTATTCATTATTTATTATTTGTTATTTTTTATTCATTTATTCATTTGTTATTGTTTACCATCTATTATCCCTCTCGTATTGAGAACGGATATTTGTGAAGAAGCGCAAAATTTTTGTTGCATTCATCGTGCGCCACACGTGTGTGCGAATTAAGGTCATACGAATGCGCGATGGAGTTTGTCGATTAACATTCCCGGTCGAATCGATCGCGGCGATTTTCCCATCGAGCTTTGTTCCCTGCGGCTCGCCGATCCAAATGTCACGGATGCCTTCTCGTCGACGTATGGACCGATCGGCGTCAAGATCGCTACCGCGCGTTCTGCGCCGCGGCGGCCGGACTCCCGCGCAGTGAGTATCGGAGCTAAGCGAGAAGATATAATGCCTCGCCATAACCTTCCTCAACGCGAACGGAGAGAACGACGAGGCACAACGTTGACCTTTTTCCGCGCCGGTCACGAAAGTAGCGCCAAGGTGTGCGACGGCCTTTTTTTTTCGCGACTCGCCGCGGAGAAGCGCGGCAGCGTCGTTTCTACGCAATGATCTACGGTCTTTCATGGCTTTACAGTAGAACCTCGATTAAATGGGACGCTTGGGACCGAAGAGACCGAGGATAATCGAAATTCCGGTTAATCCGAACTGGACAGCGAATGTATGTAAGTCAAGAATGGCCAATGATGGAACTTCATTTTTATACTTACAGTCGCATTTCGTATAAATTGAGCTCAATCGTTAAATACAGTAGAACCCCGATTAACCGGGTTGCGCGCCACCAAAGAGAGCCCGGATAATCCGAACTGGACAGCGAATGTGTAGAAGTCAAGAATGGCCAATGATGGAACTTCATTTTAATACTTACAGTCGCATTTCGTATAAATTGAGCTCAATCGTTAAATACAGTAGAACCCCGATTAACCGGGTTGCGCGCCACCAAAGAGAGCGCGGATAATCCGAACTGGACAGCGAATGTGTAGAAGTCAAGAATGGCCAATGATACAAATGTATTTTGATTACTTACAATCGCATTTTGTATAAGTTGCACTTAATTGTTAAATACAGTAGAACCCCGATTAACCGGGTTGCTCGGGACCGAAGAGACTGAGGATAATCGAAATTCCGGTTAATCCGAACTGGACAGCGAATGTGTGTAAGTCAATAATGGCTAATGATACAACTGTATTTTGATTACTTACAATCGCATTTCGTATAAGTTGCCCTCAATTGTTAAATACAGTAGAACCCCGATTAACCGGGTTGCGTGGCACCAAAGAGACCCCGGATAATCCGAACTGGACAGCGAATGTGTAGAAGTCAAGAATGGCCAATGATACAAATGTATTTTGATTACTTACAATCGCATTTCGTATAAGTTGCCCTCAATTGTTAAATACAGTAGAACCCCGATTAACCGGGTTGCGCGGCACCAAAGAGACCCCGGATAATCCGAACTGGACAGCGAATGTGTAGAAGTCAAGAATGGCCAATGATACAAATGTATTTTGATTACTTACAATCGCATTTTGTATAAGTTGCACTTAATTGTTAAATACAGTAGAACCCCGATTAACCGGGCTACCCGGGACCGAAGAGACCCAGGATAATCGAAATTCCGAGTAACCCAAACCGGACAGCGAATGTGTTGAAGTCAAGAATGGCCAATGGTATAACTTATCAATCGTATTTACTATAAGTTGCACTTAATTGATGGTTAAATACAGTAGAACCCCGATTAACCGGGCTGCTCGGGACCGAAGAGACCCCGGATAAGCTAGTCTTTTTTTCGAAAGTACTAAGTGACTGGTTTGCTTTCCGGAGGGAAAAACAAAACCGCGGAAGACACCGCGGTTAGTCCGCTGCCCGCTTAATCGGGGCTCTACTGTACGAATTGTGCGATTCCTCCTCTTTCCGCGGCGAGAACGCGCGACCGCCTCGCGTGTATCGGCTTCTCGTCGCGGGCAACGCATTACTGATTGATTATGATCTCGTTCGTCGAGTTAGATTTAATTATACCGCCGTCATTGATGTATCCGTTACCCGGGCGGCGCGGACGAGCGTCGTGTTCGTCGTAAATCACGACGCTGTGAGGCCGAACGATCAAGAGAGTAAGAAAAAAAAGAAACGTGTTTGCGAGAAAATATAAATGGACGATGGAAATGTGTTACATCGACTAATTATTCTGATTCTTGATTGACACACAGTCACGCCTTTCGGCACCTCGTCGCTGCGCGTTTACGGTCAGGCTCGAGACCGACGATGCGAAACGATCGCGGAAAAATTGATCGATTGATTTGGAAGAACCACTTTTTTTCTGCTTTCATATCTAATTCATCTAAAAATCATTCAATTTTTTTCCAACCGAATTTCGCCATTTGTAGATAAATTTTTCTCAAAAAGACTCAATTTCATTCTCATTATTATTCTTATTATTATTAAAAATGAAATTTTTTATTTTTCAATATAAAAAAATATAAAATCATCCAATTTTTATTCAAATTATATACGCTTTTGAACTATAAGTAGATAACAATATAGTAATAATTGTCAATTTTTTATTAATGAAAAATTTCCGATCCACTTTTTTTTCAATTAAAGATTATTATTATTATTAAAAATGACATAAAATCAAATAATAATAATATTTCTGGATAATTAATGAATAATAATATAATAATAATTGTGAATTCTTCGTTAATTAACAAAAATTTTCGTTGAGCAATACAATGGTAAATATTGTTTTTCATTAACAAATTTGCTATTAATTTATTTCTCGTATATTACCGCTAATGGGCCGTCGGCCGTAGGGACGAGGAGAGACAAAGAGTGACAGGATAATGCTGCATTAGCGCGATAATTTACGGTCCGTTATTGTTGTTCCATTGGCGGTCGACGATTGCAGATTGTATCGTCGAAGTAATACAAATGCGGACTTTGATAAATAATAAAAATGTAATAAAAGAGAGAAAAAAAAAAAAAAAAAGTGGAAAAAAAATCGAAGTAACGGCGGGTTAATAGGTTGAGAGTCGATCGTTATTGGACGTAATAATACACACACGTGTGTTTATAAGTTATAAAATTTATCGCGTGTCGATCGTGTATGGTATAAGTATATCGATCGTGACGAGACGTCGTGCCCGCGATCGCCGATCGACGAAGGCTGCGCCGATACGGAATCTATCTTTCTCCCTCTCTCTCTGGCACAACTTCATTCGTTCAAAAAAAAAAAAAAAAAAAAAAAAAAAAAAAAAAAAAAAAAAAAAAAAAAAAAAAAAAAAAGAAAACTTCGAATCAATTCGCCAATCTCTGCCAGTATCTCTTCCACTCGGACTTTCCATCTCCGCAAGGAGTATCGACCGGCTTAATTACAATGCGCGAGCTGCGCTCCCGATAATAAGCACCGTTTCGTCGGTCGCGCGGATCGCGATTATTTCGCACTGTTGCGCGCGGCGAAACCCGGTCTCGGGAGGTAAAACAGGCCGATTGGGGGGATCGATGAGGCGGCGGGCGAGCAAGCGGAGCCCGAGAAACGACAAGATCAAGGGAATCTGGTTTCTGGTCTCGGGTTCTCCGTTCGCGCCGGTAGCGACAGACGCCGCGGCAACAAGTGGCCCCGAGCTCGTCCAGCCGTGCAAATCAATTCACTCTTACTCAATTTGACTGGACGCTAATCTGCGCGCGGATTGTCGATGACGATTTTATTACAACCGATCGCCTTTGAATTTTTCGTTTTTTTTTTTTTCGTCGCAAATGGGAGACAAAAGCCTCGACGATCTACTGAAAAAGTCGAATCAATATTAAAAATAAATAAAATAAAATGATATAAAACAGATAAATGAATAAAACAAAAAAAATTTCGAGAAAATAATTCTGAGAAAAAAAATGTTAAAAAAAGAAAAAATTAGAAAAAACATTTAAAAAAAAAAAAAAAAAATTGAAGAAAAAAAAAATTTCGAAAAAAAATTAAACAAAAAATGTTTTGGAAAAAAAAAATTGAAAAAAAAGTTTCATCAAAAACAACACTAACTTTGGGACAAAATTTCGAAGATTCTCGGACCGATAAATTTGATTGAATAAATTTAATTAAATGAATCAAATTTAATGAATTGATTATAAAGACACCCTTGTGATTAGTTGAATAAATCTCCGCAGAGATATTATTTCGTTAAGATTGGGATCCTAGTCGAACCGTGTTGAATTGACTTCAGAACTGCATTAAGTTAGGCTGAGAAGAATAAACGCTGTGTTCGGAATCGCTATGGGAGTCTATATCTTCGTATACTTCTAGAGTATACATATATGTATAACGCTGAGATATTCTTCCCACGAAACGTGACCAGGGATCTTATCCTTCGGCCACGATCGACCTATACCACCTCCCTGCGATCGGTGGTTCTCTTCACACGAGTCAGCATTCTAAACTATCATCTCTTTCTCCATCATGCTTCGCTACCCACGAAGCTTCTTTGCACGTGAATCGAAAGTACCAAAATTGGCAATGCCGATCAAAAGAATCGGCCGATTTTTTGTCATCGATGTAAGCCCACCATTGGTTGACGTCATAAAACGAGAATCATACAATCATCAAATCATTTCGTTATTTTTTACAATCATTTTATTTGCCAATATTACCTGGCAACATTGGCGCCAATGCCGATCAAGGGAATCGGCCGATTTTTTGTCATCGACGTAAGCCCACCATTGGTTGACGTCATAAAACGAGAATCATACAATCATCAAAACATTTCGTTATTTATTACAAGAATTTTATAAATTTTCTTTGCCAATATTATCTGCCAACATTGGCGCCAATGCCGATCAGGCCCTCTGCCGATTTTTTCGTGAGGAATGACTCGAGTTGACGTCGCCTTCCGGCATTGCCTATGATTGATGACCCGACATTGACCCTATGTTGGCAATCGGTGAAACGATCGTTTCGCGTCACCGCTCAACGTTGTTCCGAAATCGGCAAATTCACGATTGGCCAATCGATACCGAACGGAACACTGGCTTAAATTGGCAAGTCATTGATCGATGAGTTAATCTTTGACCGAAAGTTGGTCTGAGATCGACGAACCAGCGATCCGTTAGCCCGAAATTGGTAGACCAAAAATCGGCTAACCATCAGCAGAACCTTCCGGATTCAGCAATCGTCAGCCCAACACTCGTCTGATAGTCAGCTGCTTGGGTTGGATCCGCCAAAGCTTCATGATAAGCCAGATGTCAAAGCAGAAACCGGGCATCAAGCCTCGACCGTTTTGCCCCGCCGTCCATTTTCGCCACAATCTGCAGCGCAGCGCGTTGATGCAGAGTTACAAATTGAACCTCTGCACGGTATCCGCGTGTGTTACTTTCGAGTGGTTTATTATTGAATCATTGTCGGGTATTATGTTCAACGCGAGACAGGGTACGGCATTACTGTGAGAAATTTATAACGAAACTGTTTGTCGACGACGCGTGTAGAATTTCAACCTCGCCACGGGGTTAGACTTGGCCAAGACGCAATTCCTCGAAACAACCTGCTGGAGCTATTCTCGCATCGATGGCTTCTGTTTTCGCTCCTGCGCCGCCAGATGTTAAAATGACCGGGGCAAAATCCCGACCAGAAGCCGCTGGATCACGCTACGTTGTCAGGCCAATGTGTGTTTCTCGTGCTAATTTATTCTACAGGTTACTTTCAATTGTCCGAGGTACACGCGTGTGCCGCCTACATTCACCGACGGCGGGGGTTTAAGGTGTAGTAACTCTCGAGAGACTCGGCACGTGGTTATTGCAACGAGCCGCAGCTGGCTGCCGCTGTAATGGTTACACGCCTTTCTACGGCCGACGAGATCCTTTTTCTCGTCGGATCAAGCTTGGAGTCTCTGCCGAGGGATCATCGAGATGGTCGAATCAATGTCGTGGGATAATCCTCAAGACCGCACATTGTCCGTTCGCGCGTATCGATTCTCGCGCTTCTAATGACGAGGTGATTCACGTTTCGCCCCAATGGAATCGAAACGGCGGGATTTGTTGATGACCGTCGATACGAAGATACGTTCCGGCGCGACTCTTCAGTCCGAATGGACAGCGGAGATCCCGAGATGTGTGAAGGTAAACGTTGATCCTGGACCGGATCGCGAATATCGGTAGCGCACGGAATCACAGCTTTAACAAGCCAATTATCCATTTACGATGGATCTGTTTATCGCTCGCGTCGCCGTGGGAGATCCCATTTGAGACGCGACGAGTAATTAGACCCGAAGTCATGAAGCGTTCGATTATACCGGAGTCTCGAATCCCGTTGGGATGTTCTAGCTCCTTTCGGAAGTCGACGTCATGGGTGCACGACTCCGCGATGATCCACTTCGACAGCCCGGCCCTGATCTACGCCATCTCCTAGATCGTCGATCACATCCAACTACCAACGCGGCTAAAGATGCAACACCAACTGCTTCCAATGAATTACCCAACGCACGCCATTCCGCTAACTCGGTGCAACTATTTCTCACGACTGTGTTGGACGATATCGCGTCATTGCATGGGGAGATGATGATCTGGTTCATTTGATGCTGATTTCGCATGAGTTAAAACACTGATTCATGATAGCTATTGCTAACTGCAGCCGGGGAAGAAGCCGTTCCATTGGAAGGCATGCTGTGCAAGAATGTGGACTGGTGACCGTGATAAGGTGCAGGCCCATTAAGCGAAAGACCCAAATAAGCGAATATGGGTAGACCATGATAGGGGATCCAATGTTGGACTTTACTTGGGTCAAGAAAAGTACCCACAACAAGATTAACAGGCGATCTATGGGAAGCTACATTGGGCCGTCAATACTTCGTCCTGTTGGGTCCTGTAGATGCTGCCGCAAGTCGAACACTGGGCATTACGGTGCGGAAGGCATGGTGGGGGCCGTTTAGGGACTTGCTTGGCCCAACAAAGCTATTCCCAACAAAATTAACAGGAGTTGTATGGGAACCACATTGGGTCGTCGATACTTCGTCCTGTTGGGTCCTGTAGATGCTGCCGCAAGTCGAATACTGGCCATTACGGTGCGGAACGCATGGTGGGGGCCGTTTAGGGACTTGCTTGGCCCAACAAAGCTATTCCCAACAAAATTAACAGGAGTTGTATGGGAACCACATTGGGTCGTCGATACTTCGTCCTGTTGGGTCCTGTAAATGCTGCCGCAAGTCGTATGCTGGGCATTGCGGTGCGGAACGCATGGTGGGGGCCTTTTTGGGACTTGCTTGGACCAACAAAGCTACCCCCAACAAAATTATCAGGCGTTGTATGGGAACCACACTGGGTCGTCGATACTTCGTCCTGTTGGGTCCTGTAAATGCTGCCGCAAGTCGGATGCCGGGCATTGCGGTGCGGAACGCATGGTGGGGGCCGTTTAGGGACTTGCATGGATAACAAAGCTACCCCCAACAACATTAACAGGCGTTCTATGGGAAGCCACACTGGGTCGTCAAGACTTCGTTCTGTTGGGTCCTGTAGATGCTGCCTTCAAACTGTTTGATTAATCCAGCGATCAACTGATGATCAGCAATTGTGAAATAATTTTACAGAAAATAGTCAAATAGGCAAATGGTCAAATGGTCAAATGGGCAAATGGTCGAATGGTCAAATGGTCAAGTAGTCAAGTAGTCAAGTAGTCAAATGGTCAAACAGGCAAATACTATTTTTCAATTCCCAGTCGTCGACGGTGCTGTTGCCCAATTTTCACTGCGGCAGCGATGTCGCATACGGAAAACCGACGGAATCCTTCGCCGACCGGATCATTTCGCCGTTATTTTTTTCCCTCCGTCTTCGAGCCGCGACCGCCGGACCGGTAATGCTTCAATTATGCATGTGGCAACGAGAGATAGCTCCGCGATCGAATGAGAGACGATAAAAAGTTTTGCAGAACTATGAAACCATTGGCCGTGGGCCAACCTTCGGGCGCAAGTCGCATAGCGATCAAATGCACCGCGGATATCAATTTCTCAAATGAGCGTCCGCGGAACCCGCGCGCGAAGGGGGGCCAGCGCGTGATTGCCCGGAGCCAAACAACCGGGCCGCACTCGATAAGTTTCGCCTCCGCGAACGCCGCGATAGTCGCAAAGGCGGCGCGCGGGCACCGGCTTTTATCGTACGTCGCGGCCCGGACGCGGACGCGATTTTCTCATTGCCGCTGCCTTTCAGCGGCCAACCCCATATCGAGCAAAGTGATTCAGGAACGGTCCGGCATTAACCCCGATTGGACAGAAGTCGACGGCGCGTTCGGCGGCTTCACCTGTCTCACATAAATCAATTGTGCTTCACTCCGTCAGCCCGCGCCGGAATCGCGTTGCGGACTTTTCGGATTTCGAGCCGCGCGCGCGGCCCATTCGGGGCCCGTTTCGCGACGCGCCGCATTCCACGCCGACGGCGACCAAACGCGGCGGCTTGAGCGCTCAATAAACGTAATCGCTTATTAGACGCAGCGCTGAAAGCGCGCGCGCGCGCGCGGCAACGAACCACCGCGAACCAGGTCCAACGGCGCTGACGCGACATAAACACGGTTCGCGCTTACCAATCCCATTCCCTTCGATTTATAGTGTCGATATGTTGGTAAATAAATTACAGGCTCGGGATCGTTGACTCCGAACGGGCTCGACGGACAACGACACGAATTACCGAGAGATCCAATGGCAGCTTTACGTTGCGACTTAAGCAAACGCAACCGCAACCGTCAATGCGTTTTTTTTTTTTTTTTTTTTTTTTTTTTTTTTTTTTTTTTTTAAACGTCGGAATCGCGTTAACCTTTCTCTAACTTGGCGCAAATCGCGATTGTATGTTATCACAAAACGCATTCGGTGCAATTATTGTCGCTGGACTGAAAAGACGTCGTTAAGTCTCCGCAACGATCCGGCAGCGGTGTTACCGCGCGTGCGGTTAGTTTATTGTTGCTTTTTTTTATGTTCTCTCTTGAACATTCCTCGATTGCCGAGCACATTGCGAAAGCTCAAAACGGGCTCGGAGCCAGAATTTTTTTTTTTTTTTTTTTTCTTCGGTGAAAAAATGGCAAGGGTTTAAGGTACTTTTCCGTGAGCAAGGGTAAGAGGCTGAAAAAGTGGTTTTGAATTGGATTCGTCTTTGGCGCTACAATACAGAAAAAATACAGGAAAATACAATAATATTGTATTTCGACATTTCGATTCATAAAATATGGTCTAAAAAAAATCGAAAAAAAAAAAACCCCCTAATAGAGACATAAAGAAACGCGCGTGAAGCGTAGGATCGCCGTAGTGTCTACAAGACTGCAATTTCAACTCGGCCAAATCGCTCCATTCGCTCAGACGATTCCAATCATCCGCTACCGTCGATAAAACATTCCACACTGAGCCAACTCGGGTTTTTACGCAAGAAAAAAAAAAGATAACTATCTCTCGATCGACTCGAATCAAATTGAAGTCAATGAAAAAAAAAAAAAAAAAAAAAAAAACCCATCAATCCGAAGAAGTTGAATAAACTGTCGGGCTTTTGTTCTCCGGTCCCTTTTATGCCGCTGTTATTGTGACGACCGGTTTCTGTCTCCCATTGAAAGTGTACTTGATCGACCGATCGTTTAATGGCACGCGTAGGTTATTAAGGACGCATGAAACAAATCACGATAGCGTAGGCTCTCCAGAATCCCGCTCGGCACCGGACACGCACGTGATAATCTCGCGGCGCGGCATTATAGATATTATTATTCATCGCGGTGTCCGTCGTGAAACATACGCGAGCCGCGTCCAGCGGCGAGTCTCGTGTCTGTTCCACGGCGATTAACTCTTTCGTCGTATTTCGCTTCTATCTCCGGCGCGGCGGTTGATATTCCGCCGTTTTGTATCGCGTGCCAGAGCCGACTTCTCTCGCGGGCACCGTACACGTGACACTCGGTCACGTGCAGGCCGCGTAGTCCGTTGCGCCCGGCATGACCACGCTCTCGCGCACGTGAATTCGCTCGGCGAACGGGCTGAAACCTCGAGAGCCTCCTTCGCTTCGGTAACGCACGGAAACACGTGCGGCGCTACGGTGGCGAGTCGCGAACGGGCTCGGATAATGGGACGCTAATGCGACGGCGATTTAGTTTCGGAGCCATCGAGACACCAGCGCGCGAGATGGTCGCGGTTGTTACGATTAGGGGAGTGAGGGGCAAAACGGCACACCGGGGCAGAATGGTATGAAATGTTAAAAGGAATCCCCTTTATGATAGAATTAGGGCAGAATGGGACAAGGGAAAGTCCCATCGAAGCCGATTTTTTCTGTGACCCATTTTGCCCCTAGTTGGTAAACGGGCTCGGATAATGGGACGCTAACGCGACGGCGATTTAGTTTCGGAGCCATCGAGACACCAGCGCGCGAGATGGTCGCGGTTGTTACGATTAGGGGAGAGAGGGGCAAAACGGCATACCGGGGCAGAATGGTATGATATGGTAAAAGGAATCCCGTTTATGATAGAATTAGGGCAGAATGGGACAAGGAAAAGTCCCATGGAAGCCGATTTTTTCTGTGACCCATTTTGCCCCTAGTTGGTAAACGGGCTCGGATAATGGAACGCTAATGCGACAGTGATTTAACTTCGGAATCATCGAGACACCAGCGCGCGAGATAGTCGCGGTTGTTACGATTAGGGGAGAGAGGGGCAAAACGGCATACCGGGGCAGAATGGTATGATACGGTAAAAGGAATCCCGTTTATGATAGAATTAGGGCAGAATGGGACAAGGAAAAGTCCCATGGAAGCCGATTTTTTCTGTGACCCATTTTGCCCCTAGTTGGTAAACGGGCTCGGATAATGGAACGCTAATGCGACAGTGATTTAACTTCGGAATCATCGAGACACCAGCGCGCGAGATAGTCGCGGTTGTTACGATTAGGGGAGAGAGGGGCAAAACGGCATACCGGGGCAGAATGGTATGATACGGTAAAAGGAATCCCGTTTATGATAGAATTAGGGCAGAATGGGACAAGGAAAAGTCCCATGGAAGCCGATTTTTTCTGTGACCCATTTTGCCCCTAGTTGGTAAACGGGCTCGGATAATGGAACGCTAATGCGACAGTGATTTAACTTCGGAATCATCGAGACACCAGCGCGCGAGATAGTCGCGGTTGTTACGATTAGGGGAGAGAGGGGCAAAACGGCATAACGGGACAGAATGGCATGAAATAGTAAAATAGAGTCCAGTGTATGATAGAATTAGGGCAGAATGGGACGAGGAAAAGTCCCATCGAAGCCGATTTTTTCTGTGACCCATTTTGCCCCTAGTTGGTAAACAGGCTCGAATAATGGGACGCTAACGCGACGGCGATTTAGTTTCGGAACCATCGAGACACCAGCGCGCGAGATTCTCGCGATTGTTAGGAGAGAGAGAGAGGCAAAACGGCATACCGGGATAGAATTGCGTTAAATGGTAAATCAGGGTCCACTGTATGATAGAATTAGGGCAGAATGGGACAAGGAAAAGTCCTATCGAAGTGCGATTTTTTCTGTGTCCCATGTTGCCCCTATTTGGTAAACGGACTCGGATAATGAGACGCTAATGCGATGGCGATTTAGGTTCGGGAATCATCGAGCCATCAGCGCCCGAGATGTTTGCGATTATCGGGCAAAGAGAGGGGCAAAACGGCATACCGGGGCAGAATGGTATGAAATGGTAAATCAGAGTCCACTGTATGATAGAAATAGGGCAGAATGTGACAAGGGAAAGTCCCATCGAGGTCGATTTTTTGTGTCCCATGTCCCGAACTATTCGGAGTGGTGACTCTCTTCGTCTACTTCGACGAATACACACCGAGTGGCGAAACATCCATTCCCCAATCCTGGGATCAACGACCTTTGCCACAGCGGGAGTCACCGCGAGCCGTGAAAAGTCGAGCTAAACGCGTCGGTGCTCATTGTGAAACGAGCGAGATCTCGTGAATTCGCCGAGACGAGTGAAAACAGCGAAGCAAATTACGAAAGAGACGTGAGAAGCGGCGAGACAAATTTCGCGAGACGGAATGAATCGAGCGAGTCGGCCGATTCGAATCCACTCGAACGAGTGGGAGAGCTGAATTTTCACATGTACGGAAAAAGAAGAAACTCGCGAACGAACGTTCGACGGTCCGTCTGTCGCCGGACCTCGAGGCGGCTCTGGCCGCGTTGAAAGTCCTACGGGAATTCGGGAGGAGAAAGAACGAAGAAACGAAGCAAAAATTATGTTCCCGTCGAGACGATTGCGGGCGGAGCAGGGCGAGGGGCCGAGCCGGGAAGAGAGAAGTACGCGAGCGGCGAAGCTAGGGGGAAAGCGGGGCAAAATGGCATACCGGGGCAAAATGGTACGAAATGGTCAAATAAAGTCTCCCGTATGATAGAATTAGGGCCAAATGGGACGAGAGAGAGTCCCATCGAAGTAGTTTTTTTTTCTGTTCCATTTTGCCCCAATACTATTCTCTCCTGGTCCCATTGGGCGTGAATACCATTTTGCCCCGGTATGCCGTTCTGCCCCGCTCTCCCCTGTACGAAACGTCAGGTGCCCGCTCTGCCTCGGGCGGGTTAAATCGCGACGGGGACCACAATAATTGGTAGCTAAGAATGCGCCGCTGTGTGTTTCAGTCGCAAAAAACGCTCGAACATTAGGAAACGAGGAGAGAGAAAGATCGGAGAGAGGAAAAGTTTAATGCGCCGGTTTAATGCCCAGGCCACCCTAAAAGGCACGATAAATCAGAGCGCATATGTGTCTTGTGTTTATCGTCGAGCGGAGCGAGAGCGACGGACGTAATGCGCCCACTAGCCCGCGGTCACTGGCGTACCCGCGGACAATGTTAATTGCCGTCGCGAATAAAAGTCCCATGAAAGCCCGACCGCGCGCGGCCCTCGGGACCGAAATCATTAACATATCGTTCCCTCGGCGCGTCGCGCGTACAAATCTCTACCGCCTGTAACCACCGCGCGTAATCCACGCCAACGACCGTTCGAGATGTGCAAATCGTCATCAAGAATCCCCGAAAAAAAATCCCCATTTTACGATTTCCATTTTTTTGGGGATTTTTTTTCCAGGATTTTTTTTCTGTCTGCCGTCAATGATTCTGTAAGATCGAAGATTACCAAGAATCGCCATCGTGCCCTTCGAGGAAATTCGCAATATAAAAAGTCACTAGCGCGTTATCAATACGCGTATGAAAGTAACTAGCGCAGTGTGAATGTTGAAAAAAAGTAACTAGCGAGTTGTGAACGCTTATAAAAAAAAGTAACCAGTGCGTTATACATTCTGGTTAAAAAAAGTAACTAGCGCGTTCTTTATTCGACTCGAAAAAATCATTGTCTGACATTTTTTTTAAATGGAAATTATGTGTGAAAAATTATGAAATTCAAAGTCAATTGGAAAATCTGAAAAAATTCATACGTATTCAGAAAAATAAAAGAATTATTGTCATTAAAAAAAAAGTTGTGTTGTCGGGAAATTTCTTCAACAATTTTTTGTTTTATAAATTCGTTAATAACAATTTTGAAGTATTATTGTGAAAAATTAATCTTTTCGGTACCTTTAATGTGCATGAATTTTTTCAGATTTTTATACCATCGAGAAGTGTTTGCAATTCACTCCCAATTTCCCCGAACTGATATGCGTAATGAACACCTTACGCATTGACTACCTTAATCTGAATCAACGGGACATTGTAAATGAAAAAAAAAATTACCAGTGAAATTTATACGGTATTACGATTTTTTTTTTTTTTTTAAATAGCGACATTCAGGTCGCAATGCGGGCGCGCCGGATTTTCCGGAGAGTCTGTAATCTCCGTCGCGGACTTAATCCGGTTGAAATCGAGTACAAATACAGCGGCGAAGTGCAAATCGTCGGTATCGCCATATAAGACTTCGAAGTGTTTCTGGAGTTCGAGTCGAGTGCGCGAAAGAGACCGGGTGAAAAAGAAAGGGGTTCCCGAGGTTCCGTTCGCTCAACTACGAGCGATAGGTACGTATTTTTCCAAGATCGCTGCACCGCAGCGAACGCGAGCTGGTACCGCGAGATCGCCTCACGGTTTTTTTTTGTTCTTCTTGTTCGATTTTCTTTCTCACCTGCAGCCGCTCTGTCGGCGCGACTTTGGTCATCTCGCGTGCGTTCGTGCGAGAATCCAGTGTCAACGACGATTGAGCGGTGCAATATGTATAGATATATATAATATTTTTTTTTTTTTCATCAATTTGTTTATAACATTTTGCAATTATTTTTGTGCTGAATCAATCGTTTCGGTACGTTCAATTTTATTTATTTTATTTATTTTATTTATTTTATTTATTTTATTTATTTTATTTATTTTATTTATTTTATTTATTTTATTTATTTTATTTATTTTATTTATTTTATTTATTTTATTTATTTTATTTATTTTATTTATTTTATTTATTTTATTTATTTTATTTATTTTATTTATTTTATTTATTTTATTTATTTTATTTATTTTATTTATTTTATTTATTTTATTTATTTTATTTATTTTATTTATTTTATTTATTTTATTTATTTTATTTATTTTATTTATTTTATTTATTTTATTTATTTATTTACTTTACTATGGACGAATATACGATATGAACACCGTGCGACGGGTCTGCCTTAAATAAAGCCTCGCTAATTCATCTCGCCTTGTCTCGCGGCAATTAGTTCAAGCGGCGTGACGAAACGAGGCCCAATGTCAGTGTCGCCGTTTCAAAGCTAAGGGCACACATCGAAGCGGTCCGTGCATCTGAACGGGAGACGAGCAGTGCGCGCAGTGGAAACCGATTGTTGTTCCGCCGTTCGAACATATTTTTTCAAATTTTTATAATTCCTTTTTTCAACGCCGCGACCGGTGTGGAACCGGGCGAATCGAAGCTGGAGGAACTAATTGACATTACGGTCGAGCGAGCCGTTGACGAGACTCGCGCGCAACGACGATGTTCGAGCCGCGCCGGTGTCTCGTGAATCGCAAAGCGTCGTTGCCCCCGGAGCGCGGGAAGAGAGGCGGCGACTTTCAGCGCTGCACGTGACTCACTTTTACCGGCGTCGATACACAACCATAGCCCGGTTAGGATTTCCATCGGCGTTCCAGCACCGGGCACGGCGCGCGGCTTGGATCGGAGACGGCGGCGCGCGAGGCTCTCGCGAGCCGGGAAAAGAGCATCGGCACGTGCAGATACCTCGCGGAATCACGTGCAGCACGTGAGTCGCCGCACGGACTTCTCGCGAGCTCGCTTTGCCGCTGAAACTTCAGTTCTACCGATATGCGCGATCGCCGCGACTGCGCGGGCCGCGCGTCGCTCGAGGGCGCGGGCGGTGTCGAAATTTTCTTTCCGCGACACGAAATATCGGCAAAATCGGTATCTCGAGGGAAGCGAAAAGAACGAAAAATCGGCGGTATTTTTGGGAATGAAGATTTTTTATTTACGAATCTTCATGTGCTGTTGTGCGATTAGTAATCGGAGACGCGTGCCGAAAGTCACGATTTTTACCGATCGTAGACAGAAATCTCGATGATCGGTAAGAATCGGTAAAAATCGAGTTATCCAGGATTTTTGTTATGACTATATACAAGCGCGGGTCACGCGGCGAACAGCGTTTTACTTTCATTGAATCGAGATGGAATATCGGCAAAATCGGTGTCTCGAGAAAAGCGAGAAGAATGAAAAATCGGCAGGATTTTTGGGAATTAAGAATTCTTTTTACAAATCTTCGAGTGCGGCTGTGCGATCGGTAATCGGAGCGTGTCGAGAATAACGATTTTTACCGATCGCACGCGGAAATCTCGATGATCGGTGAAAATCGGTATGAACCAAGTTTCCTCTGATCGTACCGATTATGCACAGCGCAGAACTTTCTTCCAGGGTAATGAAATATCGGAAAAATCGGTATTATTTTTGTTTCTCAAGCCTCTCATTAAGATCCGCGTGTAATCGCACGATCGTCGTGCGAGACGGCGATATCGGGACATCGCGCGGGGGGTTCGAAGGTCGTAAGTTGTCGCTAATTGTCAATCCCGTCCGAGACTCGCCGATCTCGCTCTCGTTATCGTCACTTCGAGCGCCGTCCATGGCTCGCGGTTGGCCATAATGCATTAATGCTCCGTAAGGAGATTCGCGCGCGATTAGTCGGCGACTGGTTCGCGAGAAGTCGCGCGCGCGCGGAGTTAAGGGGGTCGATTAACGAGAGCCGATCGAGCGAAACGATTTCGGAAAATGTGTGATAGCTCAATAATCGATCGAGCGCAGCGGAATACGGCAACCGATCGCGAATCGGCGGCGATCGCCGGACGGAGGACATTCGCGGGATCGCTTTGCGTCTCACTCCGCCGATCTTATCTCGATCGTCGTCGCGAATCGGCAGATCGAGAGATCGACAAGCAAAAATCGTTAAGACCAAATTTCATCGGCTCGCGAGAGATTTATTCCGGGGGTTCGAGGAGTGTCGCTGGAAGTTCCTTATACGCGGCAGCGTTTCGACCAATTAGAACGAGTCGTGCCGATAACGATTTATCCCTCGTTATTCGCGGAATTATTCCGAGTACAAACGCGACCCGCGGTTCTACGCGCGATCGATCTAGTTCGGTATCGACGAATCGAGCCAAATCGAAGCAGAAATTTACATCAGGCTGCCTGAAGGAACAACTTCGTTTTTTAATTCAACAAAATTGCGCCAAAATGCAAATGTGGCAAAATTTCCAGATTTTTTTTTTTTAAGAAAAAGTAGAAAATTTCCCGAAACTGCACGATCGATCGAGAATATATGAGTTTTCAATTGTTTAAATTGCGAAGCTTCGAACTCTCGCTTTCCTTCTCTCATCATAATTACCGGGTCGGGCAGAATTTTACCGAGGTGAGCAAACAAGGCGAGAACAAATGAAAATGTATGCGAAGTTACCGTCGAACTCGCGGCTCGGCTGTTCGTAATGACCGTTATTGAAGTAATAAGCGCCAACGAAGGAAAACGGAATTCCCGTTGCTTTCCCGCCGCTCAATGGTTGGCATCTTCTCACCGCACGGATCGGGTGACGATTGCGATAGCGCCCGAGATTCTAGGCTTTATTTCACTTTTGTAAACAAATAAATAAAAAATAAAAAATAAAAAATAAAAAATAAAAAATAAAAAATAAAAAATAAAAAATAAAAAATAAAAAATAAAAAATAAAAAATAAAAAATAAAAAATAAAAAATAAAAAATAAAAAATAAAAAATAAAAAATAAAAAATAAAAAATAAAAAATAAAAAATAAAAAATAAAAAATAAAAAATAAAAAATAAAAAATAAAAAATAAAAAATAAAAAATAAAAAATAAAAAATAAAAAATAAAAAATAAAAAATAAAAAATAAAAAATAAAAAATAAAAAATTCGCGTGAGACTCGGAGCCGCGACTTTTGCGAAGTGCAACGGAATCGTTACACCGAGAGAGACCTCAATAACACGCTCGGCGTGCTTGTCGAATTAATTGCAACTTATCGAGGGGACTCGCGGCTTATTAGCGTGGAAGGAAAATATTTGCATTTCTCGCGGCGAAAGGTCAATGGAATCTCGCGAACGCGCGTTTCCCATTGAAGCCATTCGCGCTCGAAATTTCTCGTTCCGCGGGCCGATAAATTACAACCGTGCGCCAACGATGGGATATTCTTGACGGTAAATGGGACTCCGCGTCGATGAGGATCGACGCTCGAACGAGGATAATTCGACGCTCCGTCAATCATCGCGTGGCACGACGACGATTGACGAATTAATTGAGACATGGAAATTCGATTCCAACGTTCGCGCTCTTGAGAGCCCCGCCGAAAGTCACGTGGAGAACTTTCCTCGCGCGGTCACGATCTTTCGAATGGAAGATTTCAGTCGGCTCCGCACTTTGGCGCAAACGTCGTCGAGAAGCTCGGTTTAGGGATAGAAAAATTAACGATTTTGCCCCGAATTCAATATCGAATGCCAAGAAAAATTATTCAAATTTCAATAAATTCGATAAAACAGTATAAATAATAAAAATTAATTGAAAAATAAAGTGAAAATAAAAAATGTTTAAAAAGATTCGAACGGCGTTCAATAATTTGGATCATTTTTCAATATTTTTGGCTTTTTGGAAATACTTTTTGTTCCCTCAGAAAACTCGGTTCGGCGATTGAAAAATTAGTCCTTAATGAATTTGCCCCAAATTCAATAAAATCATATAAATAATAATAATTAACTGAATAATAAAGTTGAAAAAAAAATTTTTAAATAGATTTGAACGGCGTTCAATAATTCAAATTCAATATCGAAGCCCAAAAAAAATATTCAAAAATGAATAAATTGAACAAAATACAATGAACAAATAGATTTGACAATTAAATTTTTATAATGAATTCGAGATTTCGGATTGAATTGAATTATCCAAATAAAAATTTTTTTCTCAAAAATTCTATTATTTGCGACCCGAGACTACACATTTTTTTCTCTCATTTCATTTCCAAATATGACCAAAAAAAAAAAATCGAAAAAACTTCCGAAAAATTTCGTAAATTTCGAACGACGCGGCGGATTCGCAGCGAATTAAATCGGGAGACACATTCAACAATAATCCGGCTATGGTTCGAAATTGGGTTCGTCAATCCGAGATCTGCGGTCGCTTCCCATGCTAACGATGATCCGGCCACACACAATCACACACACAGCCACACACATGTCAACAATATTCTCTAAACCACTTTTCCGAAGTTCTCGACGATTTCCAATATGCGAGCCTCGAAGACAAACTTTTTCACGGTAACAAAGCTTGGAGCCGCTAAATTTGATAAACAACACAAAAACGCGCACGTGACAAAAAAAAAAAAAAAAAAAAAAAAAAAAAAAAAAAATCTTATCTTTAATCACGAACCTGGCATGAGTCTCTCCTGCTGTGGATATCCCAAGGCTGCACTTCCCAGAAGCGTTAAGACCGCCAAAGCGTGATGGATCCTCATGATTGCACTCTCGATTTTATTTCCGTATAATCGAATAAAAAAAAAAAATTTTGGCCGCGCGATCGAGAAAGAACGGTTTTGGTGTGTTCGAACGAGCGAGCGAGGGAAACGTTTCGTCGTTCCGGGAGCCGAAGCGATTGGAAGTGAAACGTCCTCGCGTTTGTCCGGCGGATCGTGAACTGTCTCTCGGCGGTGAGAACTGGTAGCGAGGTGCGCGCGGGCTCTCCACGGCGGAACGACTCTCGACGCTGCGGGTACTGTGAGCTAGTCTGGAGGGCCGTCGGGCGCTTTCACCGGTTTTATACGGCTCGTACGAAAGCACCTTTTCGCCGCCGCGCGGAGTGGGGCGAACACATCCGCGCGGAGTAGCTGCGATCGAGGCTCACGAGAAAACGTGCCGCGGCTCTTCGGTTCCTCTCGCGACTGCCTCTCGCCCGTGGCGAGATTCGACGATGCATCCGAATAAACAAATTTGAAAAAAAAAAAAAAAAAAAAAAAAAAAAAAATGGACCGAATGAATCATCGTCGAGAAACCCGAATCGGGACCGGTTGAGAATTCAATTGGCACGAAGGTGTATTTTTTTCATCTCTCGATCGACGGATCCGAATGAACGAATTGAAAAAAAAAAAAAAAAAAAAAAAAAAAACCTCTCGATCGAGGGATCGGACTTTCGTTCGAATTCGTTTCCTGGTTTGGACCGTCTCTGGGAAGAACGAAGATCCGAAGACGATCCTCGCCGGGTCGACGAGCCCGATGTTTGTATTATTTGGCCTCATCCCCGTGCGATCTGCAAGCCGTGTGCTCGGTACAGTTCTCGGGTCAATTTCGTGATCGTCGAACGGCCTATCGGCGTCGTCGAATACGGCGAACGAGAGAAAGACGACTTCGTGAGCTCCGTTCCGTTTTTTTTTTCCTCCACTCGTCTCGATGTCTGTCCGTGCATCGATAAATTCGACGGGGGGGGGGGATCGCCTCGAGGGTGTACGTCGAGCGATCGATTCGTGCTTGGGACACACGTCGCCCCCGAGCACGACTCCAACAAATCTATGGTTTGCTAATGAAGACCATAATTCAATCACTCGCGTGGCGCGGGCGCATGAGCGTTTCGCTCCGCGGCGAGAGACATCCGGATTGGATTGCGGGATCGGTTCATGGACGCGGGAATACCGTTGGTTTCTGCCTCGCGGACGGAGACGATGGAAAAAAATTCATATCGTCGATGCGCCGTGCGCTTTCGTGCGCGTGCACACTTTTCCGTTCTTAATTCGACGTTCTTCGGTCGCAGTGCCGGCAGCGGCGAGCCGATGTAGCGCGCGAGCGTTGGACGCACCTTCTCAGTCCTCAGTTCCACGGCGAGAACCCACACGAACGAAGAGGCGATGCGAAATCGCCTTTCATCTTCTTTGTATTATAAAAATATATCGTCGCTGTGTCGAAGACGGTAGTTTAGACAATATGCTAAAGCCACCGAGTAGCTGAAGTCACAGCGTGATTAGAGTCACGGAGGAACTAAAGACACAGGGGGACTAAAGTCACGGAAGGTCTAAAGTCACGGAGGAACTGAAGTCCCGGAAGGGTCGAAGTCACGGAACTACTAAAGTCACGGCGGAACTAAAGGCCCAGAGGAACTCAAGTCGAGGAAGGTCTAAAGTCACAGAAAGGCTAGAGTCACGGAGGAACTAAAGTCACGGAGGAACTAAAGTCACGGAGGGACTGAAGTCACGGAAGAGCTACAGTCACGGAGGAACCGAAGCCCCGGAAAGGTTAAAGTCACGGAGGAACTAAAGTCACGGAGGGACTAAAGTCACGGAGGAACTAAAGTCACGGAGGGACTAAAGTCACGGCGGGACTAAAGTCACGGAGGAACTGAAGCCCCGGAAAGGTTAAAGTCACGGAGGAACTAAAGTCACGGAGGGACTAAAGTCACGGAGGAACTGAAGTCACGGAAGGACTAGTAACGGAAAGGCTAAGCGGGCTAGGCGGGAAATCACGGAGGTCTCGGAGTGGTCGAACGCCGGAGTGAATCAATATAGAGAGCTATTTAGTACTCAGTATTACGATGAAGGAGAAGCTGTCGTCGCAGGACGGCCGCGAGCGGGCGAAGCACTCGAGCCCTAGGGGCCTCTAGTATCTGTAGAATTGGAACGCCGATCCACCCACGTGAACGGTTAACCGCAACACGGTGACTCAAGTTTCCAATGCATCGTTGAGAATATTATAAAGGGGCACGACACAACGTAAACAGTATTTGCGTATGTCCAATGGTATTCCCATTGTGAACGCGTGTAAAAATAATCGTAGATACAATGGCAAGCAAGTCAGACGCCGGCTCGCCGAGGGTGTATTGTGAAGTTTGCACTCGGTGTGTGCACCAACACATCTCGACTGACCCGCAGAGAAGCGAGTCTCTTAACATCCTTTAATAATTAGCTACACACCGAAAGGAAATGTCGAAAGTTCCTATCTCGCTCTCTCTCTCTCTCTTTCTCTCTCTGCTCTTACAATTTTTCCTTTTAATTACACACGCACGAATCTCGCGAGCGGGACGGGAATCTCGACGCTCTATACTATATTATTGCCACGCGGCGGAGCGAATGACTCGCCGCGGGTTGACTGCGCTCGGGACGAGTATTGCGTTTCGTAATTATCGCAAGTGTACGCGTCAAAGCGCTTGACCGTGAACTCAATTACCGAGAAAATTGGAATCACTCGTGTGTCACGTCGCCGCGGCTCGGCTCGACGGAGATTTTCGAATTTCGCAAAAGTCCAGAAGCCGGCGTATGGACAATTGACGCAATTTTCTTTTTTTTTTTTTCAAATAACTCAAAATGTCAATAACAAATTAATGAAAAAAAAAATTGTTCAACAAATTTCTCGATAACGTTTTCGAAGATACCAAAAAGATTCGTTTTCCGTAACAATAATTCCAAAATGTTAATAACAAATTGTTGAGAAAAAAAAAATTGTTCAACAAACTTTGCGGTAGCGCAACTTTTTTTTCCTACGAGAATCATTCTCGCATTTTTCCGAATGGGTATGAATTTTTTCAGATTTTTCTGCCATCGGAAAGTGTTCGCGATGCTCTCTCATTTTCCTCGAACTTGTGCGAAACGAGCGTCGCGCTACTGCCTCAATAGAGCCGTTGAGCAACGTTGCGACAGAACGTTGTCGCGTTGTTTGCGCGTTGCCGAAAAAAAAAAAAAAAAAAAAAAATCATATCAATTGTTCGTCGAGTAGAATCGGCGATTAGGCTCGTCAAATTTTTTTCCGCGCTTCCTACGCTTCGCGTTTTGCCAAGTGCAAGTGCCCCCTTCCCGGGGAGCGAGCGAGCGCGGCGATCCTTTTCCTGGTTGCACGTAATCGAGCGTAGCCTCCGCGAGCAACGAGCGCGGGCTTGTGCCGTTCGCGCGAACTCTAACTTTCTTTTTCCAAGGTACTCACTGTCACCGCAGACGCGTATTATAGTCGCGGCAGGTGAGTTACGCCAACTATTAATAGTTATGAAGGAATTACGCGGCTATTCTTACGAAGCTATTAGCGCCGAAACACCCGGACCGATTCGATCGACGGTGAATCTTGCAGTTGGAAAAATGGTAAAAAAAAAAAAAAAAAAAACAATCCTCCGAGCTCGAACGCGCTTGCGATAAACAGTTTCGCGTGGCCGAATCTCCCTTTTGCGAAACTCGGGTATGTCCTTAATTCCTCGAGAGCCATTTACGTAAGAGGCTGGGGGGGGGGGGGGGGGAGGCAAATTTGTGGATCATGTACGTCAGTTGCGCGGTTGTAACCGCGATCGAACGAATGATCCTTGCTCCGGCCGGAGCTTCGTTGAGTTTCCTCGATTCTCCGCCGTGGACGAGAAGCTTCTCCGCGCGCCTATCGAGGATCTCGCGGGCTCGTTACCCATTCCGAGAGGGGACGCATTGCCAATTTGTAACTCACCCGGTCACCGCTCGTTGTTGCTCTCGCGTGCGGTAGAAAGTGTCGAGGCCACTGACAGAAACGCGCTCAAAGTTTCGACTTAGTAGTACAGCCGGAGTGCGCAGCGACGATGCTCGTACGAGAGTTACCGTACGACATTACGGATGTTACGTTGCGCAAAATACTCCACGTGTTCTTGTTACGTGCATTAGTGTGTTTCACAGCCATGCGTGTATTAGAGAAGAACAGTGGGAACCGAGAGCTCCGAGGTGGACTTCTAACGATTCCAACGTGGTCGACGTCTTCGGTGAAATTTGCACTCTTCAGCGCTCCCAAGATTCAGAGACCCGAATCGTTGCCGGAGGACTGAGCGGAGAAAAAATTGTCACATCGCATACGCGACACATTACCGGGTCTACCGACGCGGCACACCAACGACTCTGAGCACTCCAACTGGGAACATCTTCAACTCGACGCACACCAACTGCGAACATCTTCAAATCGACGCACACCAACTGGGAATATCTTCAAGAGACGCCCACCAACTGGGAACATCTTTAAATCGACGCACACCAACTGGGTCCATCTCCAACCCGACGCATACCAACTGGGAACATCTCCAACTCGACGTACACCAACTGGGAACATCTTCAACTCGACGCACACCAACTGAGAACATCTTCAACTCGACGCACGTCAACTGGGAACGTCTTCAACTCGACGCATACCAACTGGGAACATCTCCAAGTCGGGGCACAGCATCTGGGAACATCTTCAACTGGACGCGCACCAGCTGGGAACATCTTCAACTCGACGCACATCAACTGGGACCATCTTCAATTCGACACATACCAACTAGGAACATCTCCAACTTGACGTACACCAACTGGGAACATCTCCAATTCGACGCACACGAACTGGGAACATCTTCAACGAGACGCACACTAACTGGGAACATCTTCAATTCGACGCGCACCAACTGGGAACATCTTCAATTCGACGCGCACCAACTGGGAACATCTTCAATTCGACGCACGGCAACTGGGACCATCTCCAACTCGACGCACACCAACTGGAAAGATCTTCAACTCTGCGCATACCAACTGGGAACATCTTCAACTCTGCGCACACCAACTGGGAACATCTTCAACTCTGCGCACACCAACTGGGAACATCTCCAAGTTGGGGCACAGCATCTGGGAACATCTTCAACTGGGCGCCCACTAACTGGGAACATCTCCAACTCGACGGACGTCAACTGGGAACATCTCCAACTCGACGCACAAGGACTGGGAACATCTTCAACTCGACGCACACCAACTGGGAACATCTTCAACTCTGCGCACACCAACTGGGAACATCTCCAAGTTGGGGCACACCAACTGGGAACATCTCCAAGTTGGGGCACAGCATCTGGGAACATCTTCAACTGGGCGCCCACTAACTGGGAACATCTCCAACTCGACGGACGTCAACTGGGAACATCTCCAACTCGACGCACAAGGACTGGGAACATCTTCAACTCGACGCACACCAACTGGGAACATCTTCAACTCGACGCAAGCCAACTTAGAAACACCACCAACTTGGCATACACCAACTCGACACATCGTCAACTCAACTGAACCTAACCCAACCCATGTAGGCAACCCAACCCAACCCAACTTATATAGGCAACCCAATTGGTAAGCGTACTCTGCCAGGACCTGACGTAGACCCAACTCAACATACATGATATCCCTATCAGGTAGAAGAGTCCGTATTCAGTGTTGCCAGTTGAACCGTATTGGCTTGGCAATGTGTTCAGTGGGTGCGTGTCGAGTTAAGGTTAATCAACTGTACCTTCGAACTCAAAGATGTCAAAGATAACATAAAATGAAAGCCTTGCGTTGGATCTCGACTGTTAGTCGATCCTCCTTAATGGCGTGACGAGCCGGTGACGTGACGAACTTCTTTCGTGTACGGATTGCCCGGCGTCGAGTTGCGTCCGCGTAACGTCGGAATCCGTTGAAGCGGCGTGACCACTCGACAATAGTTCAGCGAAATATTGTAATGCCGTATCATGCTCCGCACTTTCGCCCGGCACATCGACGATCGGGTTCGAGAGCTCGGAGAGTATGAATTAAAGAACAAACAGGTCTCGCGATCGGGAAAGAACGATGGAGAAACGAGACTCCATTGAACACTGTGTACACAATAAATTACGAAAAGAAAAAAGAGAGAGAGAAAAAAGGCTACAAGATTATTCCATCGTGTTTACTCATGCGTCAATCACTCTGGACGTTTAAACTTTCAATTTATTCGATCGCCCGTGAGTTTATTACTCACGCGGATCGTCGAACCGGAAAACGCTTGATTGATTATACACGAGACCTTGGTCTCCGACGGGCTAACCTTGAAGAGAAGTAATTATCGAAACTCGTTCCTCGATACACTTTCGGTTGTTACGCATTCGCCTTTTGTTCGAAGAGCTCGTCGACGATCGATTTCTTTCTCGTATCTACGAGTCTCGAATGGCTCTTCCGGGTCTTCGAATGTCGAAGTCTTGTCGGCATCAGCGACGTCGATCGTTATTCAATCGTTTACACGTGGGTGCGGTCGTGGACCGATCGTGACTTAACTGGCGGAATGCTCGCGCCTCCCGTAGGCCGATCGATCGAGCGCCGTTCGATGTTTTATCCCCATCGACAGCTGCGATGGATCGAGATCTAATGACTCGTGTGAGAGCGATCATTGTTCGAATAGCTCGCGATAATTGCCATTGGGTTTCATTGCGACGTCAAGATTTACTCCAGATCTGACGATTTATCGCTGGTGAAATGATGCGGGTTCACCGATGTAGAAGCGTCTGATTTTCGTTGATGCTCCGCAAACGACGGTCGACTAGATGAGGTCAAAGGATCAGGTCCTGATGACGTCCTCCTGACTTCTTCTGGACGTTCTCCAGACGATGATGGAACGTTCGTTAGAAGCTGCACCAACGATTTCCTTCCGTGGCCACGACAATGTACCGAGAATCCGGACCTTCGCGCGGTGAAAGATCATCCGACAGGTTCCGAGCGTAGGCGAATCGAGGCTTGTGGCGAACCGCCGATTAAGCTGCCAGCGATTAAACGGCATTCCACGAGCACAACCGAACGTGTGCGGACATCAATAACCGTAACTCGGAGCCATCGCGTTAGGAACTCTCTCGGCCAAAGTGGGTCCGTTCAACCTCCGAAGAAAGTGAAAAGAAATCTCCGGCGCATCACTTGAAATTCGAAATCCTCCGGTGCCGTTCACCCGAATCTCGAACCACTTCGCCCGTCTTCGGAACACGCCACTCGGAAGGATCTCTTCTGTTCCACGATCTTCGTCTCTTCGAACGGAGTAGCGAGTTTCGTTTCACGCGCATTTCTTCCATCGATTACAACTGCTTTTTTCTCCAATGCGTAACGAAACCAAGCGGTCCAGTGATAATCGGTTCGATTCAATGCTCGCCAAAGGAATGACGCGCCTTTTGCAGTGGCCGTCGAAGGATTTCAGCCAACTTCGGAAAGAGCCGCGGCGATCTCTTGCGCCCGTTAGTTCTTGCGGCAGTCCGTCAACTGATAATCCGTGCGAGAGTTAACGAGTGCGAAGGGAGCTATCTCTCGTAGGCTGTGTGTTCGCGGTCGCGCTATCCGTTCCAGCGATCGGTTTGTCCCCGATCGGGATTTGCGCTACCGGAGCTACCAGCGTAGCCGCGATAGACCCGCGCGTATCAGTTTCGAGAGCGTATCTGCAGCAAAGACCGGCAACGCGGTTGGCCGATTGACAGAGCTGCCGCGCAAAAGTCGACCTCTTCGCGTCCCTTCGATCCAACCGATCAACGTTCCCTGCTAACTTTGGCTACCAATCGCCCACCTTTCCCGTCTTTTTTCACCACGGTAGCGGATTTTCAGATAGCGCTCGATGGGCTCGAATGTTCTGGAACCGCCGGCGCGACGCCGAGCGAAGAAGTCCGATCTCTCAGCCGATTCAATTACCGAACGATCGTCGATCGCGAGCATAAATCGCCGGAACTTATCGCGACTTGTTTCTTTCTCATTTCAATGGTTAACCACCGTTTGGTACAAGATTATATGCAATCGATACGAGACATCGCGAAGTCGAACGCAGCAACCACGCGTTGGTGCACCACGCCCCGAGCGTGGCCGTAGCTTATCCGTCGATCCGTGATCGACGCAGCGCACGCCGTCTGCCTTCGTTATATCGCATTTTTCGCACGCGTCAGCATTCCGCAGGCTCGATGTAGCGTGCAAGCCACCAGCGTCTCTGGTTACACGGCGAGCCGCTAATTAACATCGGTGGAACGCATGTTCTGTTCCATCGCACGATTTTTGGGGATCGGTGATAATCGAACCGGCAATTAAGGCGACCTTTCGTCGAGTCTGACGACTAAATGGGCAGCTCTTCTTTTCCGCACAATTCTTTTCACCACTTCACTGCTCCAACACATTCATTTCTCCGCAATCTCAATGTTACTCGCGGGTTTTCCTTCTCATTTTTCGATGTGCACGACCGTTGTTCACGACAGAGTGACTAAAGTCACGGAGGGACTCAACTCATGGCTGGGCTAAACTCCCGGAGTGGTTAAACTCACGGAGGGGCTAAAGCCACGGAGTGACTAAACTCACAGAGTGGGTAAAGTCACGGAGGGGCTAAAGTTACGGAGTGACTAAACTTACGGAATGGCTTAAGTCACGGAGGGGCTAAACTCCCGGAGTGGCTTAACTCACGGAGGGGCTGAAGTCACGGAGTGACTAAACTTACGGAGTGGCTAAAGTCACGGAGGGGCTAAACTCCCGGAGTGGCTTAACTCACGGAGGGGCTGAAGTCACGGAGTGACTAAACTTACGGAGTGGCTAATATCACGGAGGGGCTAAACTCCCGGAGTGGCTTGACTCACGGAGGGGCTGAAGTCACGGAGTGACTAAACTCACAGAGTGGCTAAAGTCACGGAGGGGCTAAAGTCACGGAGTACTAATATCTCGGAACCGTTCTCATCTGTTCCAATGATTTCGGAATTATGAATTATCCTTAAATTCCTAATAGATCGAAAAATCTTCATTGTCCAACTCATCATCGTCGGATCAGCTCTCGTAGAGTTCGGTCTTCCTTCATATTTCTGCAAGTCTAACTTAAAGGTGAATCACCGAAGCACCTTCGGTTTTACCGTTGGTCAGTGGAACTGATTGCGCTCTTTGATGAGATGCTTTCGTCGGTGTCTTGTCGTAAATGTACACGGACTTACATATCGTGGGGTGTACTTTACGACGACGGAGGACGGCAAGGGAAAACGAAAGCGGTACTAAAAAGACGCCTTTCTCGCGCTCACCATGCCCGTTCCATCGTTCACGGCGCGCGGTGCGCTCGCGCATGAATTATCGTTTACGATCGTAACGAGCCCAAACGCGGTCGAAAATCGATTTTTCCGCGGCGTGCCGGACAGCGGCAAAGAATTATGCCGACTATTCGTGAAAATCGCTAGTTTTCACCCTCGACCTGACCCGCTATTCTCCGTAACGAGCGTAAACGAGCGACTCGTGGCGCTCACGTGGCGAGAGTCCCAGATGTCGAATCGCCTTTTTCCTCGTTGCGCAAACTCTCCTGCACGTCCAACGCGCTGGCACAGTCGTGACACAATGGAAGAAAAAGCAACTCGAGACTCACGAAGCAACGCGTGCGCATTCATTGCTCTAATTGTGGTCGTCGATGTACACCAATTAACTAGAAACTTTCCTCCGAGCGAATATTCTAAAATCAAATGTTTAAACTTCATTGGCATATGTTGCTACGTCCCGTTATATTTTATTGGTTGGTTGGTCGGTTGGTTAGTTGTTGGTTGGTTGGTTGGTCGGTTGGTTAGTTGTTGGTTGGTTGGTTGGTCTGGTTGGTTAGATGTTGGTTGGTTGATGGTTGGTCGGTCGGTTAGTTGTTGGTTGGTTTGTGGTTGGTTGGTTTTTGGTTGGTTGGTTTATGGTTGGTTGGTTGGTCTGGTGGGTTAGTTGTTGGTTGGTTGATGGTTCTTTGGTAGGTGGTTGATTAGTTGATGGTTGGTTGGTTGGTTCCTCTAAAAAGGTTTGTCGCATTCTGATTCGAGAGCGTTATTCAATCGGGGGAGGGAAAAAGAGGGCTCCACCATCCGCTCCTAATCATAATGCCTAGTTTTTTATTTGATCCAGCACTTACAGAACCCAACACGGCAAAGTATCGCTGCCCGGTGTGGCTTTCCATAGAAGACCTGTTAATTTTTTTGTGGTTGCTTTGCTGGGCCAAGTACGGCCCAAGATTGGATTCCCTGTCATGGATTCCACGGATTAGCCTATAATGGGCCCTTATTTTATGGCGGCTGCCCGTCCACATTTCTACACGGGTACCAATGGCGTCCACCCGTTGAGCCTTTTGTCTTCGATCAAGGACGATTGCCAGAAGTTAATGAAAAAAACCGGTAACGACGTAACTTGAGACCTTCCCAAGGCCCTTTCGACATTCCAGCGAGGGAACGAATCTACGAATCTGTAATGGCCCACTCGAGAACGAGAGCACTGGAGAATCGTAACCTTGAGACTTTATCTCCAAGTTGCAACATCATCGATCCCCCGAGTCAACGAGAATCGCGTTGCTCGCTAAGAATGCGAGGAGACAACAAAAAAAATCGGTAAGATCGTTATCGCCGATGTGTGCGCGAGTGTCGAGATCTAACGCGACCCCGTTGGATCGATATATCTTGAGAAATGCAAATGAACCGGCAGCGATCGTTGCCGATCGGCGGGTCGATCGGTTGCTTCGGACTCGCTCTCGCCAATCATCCGGCATTCTCTCGTCGTTTTATTGCATATCTTTTTTTTTTTTTCTTCCGTTTCATATATATTATTTATCTGCGGATAATTGATTTTATCGACCGATCGGACACGGAAAAGAGGACATAGCGAGAGGTAGAAAACACAACGAGGCGGAAAGCGTTGATAAATCACGAATGGGGAGTGACAATCTCTCAAGGATTTTCGTTGCGCGTCATTTTCTTCCTGAATGAAAACCGCATTCCGCCTGTCGTCAGCGAGATACCGTTAATAGCCGGCGATCGACCGTTGTCAGTATAATTTGTCGAGGTGGCGAGATCGGCAAATCGTTCGCCGATCCTATCGCGCAACGAAATCTCGATGGTAATTGTTGCGTTAGTTAACGAGCATGCCCGCGCCGGGAAGCCACGCTCGAAAATTAGAACGGAAGTTCCAGACGTGTGAAACCGGGCGGGAGAGCGGTGTATGAAAATACAGATCGAAAAATGAAGCGTTCACAGTCCGTGAATTCACATCAGCATAATCCGAAAGCCTTTTTTTTACACCCGTGCCCACGGAAAGGAAGCTTCCTGTCGTTACGTAAATAATGATAATGCGTGGCCCGAAAAAAGAAGAGAAAAGAAAAAAAAAAGGAACATTATCTGCGATCTGAACTCACGATTGTTATCGTCGGAGTTCCCGTGTCCGGCCTTAAGGTGATCCCAGCGCGGAGTCCGACGCCGCGCGAGCTCGAGTGAGTAATGAGAGAGAATTGCAAACACTTCTCGATGGTATAAAAATCTGAAAAAAATCATGCATATCGAAACTACTAAAATGATGGATTTCGCGCGATAATAATTCCACAATGGTCTTTCTGGTATTTGGGTCACTACCAGACGTTAGTACCTCCGTGACTTTAGCCACTCCGTGAATTTAGCATATTGTCTGGCATTCCGTCTCCTACACAGCGGCGGCTGCGGCGACAAGATATTTCGATAATATAAAGAGATTGATACTAAACTCACGGATGAGCTAAAGTCACGGAGGGTCTAAACTCACGGATGAGCGAAAGTCACGGAGGGTCTAAACTCACGGATGAGCGAAAGTCAGGGAGGGTCTAAACTCACGAATGAGCTAAAGTCACGGAGGGTCTAAACTTACGGATGAGCTAAAGTCACGGAGGGTCTAAACTCACGGCAGGGCTACAGTCACGGAGGGTCTAAACTTACGGATGAGCTACAGTCATGGAGGTTCTAAACTCACGGATGAGCTAACGTCACGGAGGTTCTAAACTCACGGATGAGCTAAAGTCACGGAGGGTCTAAACTCACGGATAAGCTGAAGACACGGAGGGTCTAAACTCACGGATGAGCTAAAGTCACGGAGGGTCTAAACTCGCGGATGAGCTAAAGTCACGGCGGGTCCAAACTCACGGATGAGCTAAAGTCACGGAGGGTCTAAACTCGCGGATGGGCTAAAGTCACGGAGGTAAATAATATCTCGGAGTGGCTCTCATTCTTTCTCAACCTCGGGCGACGTCGAAAGTCTACAAAAGAACGTACCTTGAGCAATTCAATCCCAAGGAAGACTATCAAGGCCCCGAGGAAAAAAAATTTTCGACGAATTTTTATCCTCGACTAATAATAATCGATTGACTGTATTGCCTCGCTTGGAGTCGTTTGCGCGCCTCGCGGCTGTTCGGGGTCTCTGATTCTGAGTTAGTGCCAGGATAAAGGGCGCGACTGGCTGCAACGACGGCTGCCGAAGCCTCCGCGCGAACGATACGCGAACCGAGCCTCTCTCGCGCGTGCGAGCGAGGGTTATCCCGCTTGCCATTTTCAGGAGCCACCTTCTCGATTGTCCGTTGTCGAGCCACCCACGCACATTCCGACCGTCCATTCGCAACACGTCACGTCGCCCCCGGGACGAAAACTCGTTATCTCGATAACCCGAGACAAGATCAACGATCGCACAAATGCGGCGACGAATTTTATCGACTCTACGTCCGACACGCCGCATCGTGACGCAATTGTCGTTCGACTTTTTTCACCGAGACCGCGCAACGACAAACGCGTGTTCGCGATGAAATCGTTATTTGCACCCAGAGCAAGAATGTCTTAAATTTTTTTTTTTTTCCAAATGTACTTTCTCGACGATTCTGAAGATTTTGAAGATATTTACATGAAAATCGCGGATATTTTTTTTTTTTTTACGAAAAAAAAGCTTCTCGAGGAGCGAAACGAGAAAGAGGGTCAATCAGTGTTTCAGCGCTGTGAAGATGGAGCCAGTGAAACGTCGGGGAATCGGTTCTTCGCACGAGAATAACTGACTGGATGCTGATATGGCAATGATCGGCGAAGCACAGAACCGTCCATCCGTCCGAACGATTTAGTTACGCGCGTACAGACAGAACGGTCCGTAAACACGATGATTTCGATAATCGATTCCGTCGTGGTTTCGGTCTTAATGATACGATTCACTAAGTCCGATCCTCATTATGACCAACGCTGCCCGGCGTGGATACACGAACGATACGAGCCGCGTTGGCACGCGGCCGAAGTTACGGCTGCTCCGAACGAGCGCGGAATCAACCGTCAGGATTATTAAGTCGCAGCGTTATTACCGCTCGTTCGTTATTCCTAAATACCCATTTGAACGGACTATCCGTCGGTAGTGAAAGGTACGAGGAACGAAGGAGGAAAAAAAAACGTGACGAATATGCACCTTTCTTTTTTTGTTCGACGGATAAACATGCACGCGGAGGATTCACGTTATGTATAACAGGCCACGTGTACACGGATACGAGCGTGTGATACACGAGCCTGAAAGAGGATACGGCGGGCTCGTATTTAACCGACGTAGGATCGTCACTCTCACTCGCGAAGATATTCATTCCTCTCGCCGAGCAAACGGGACTTCGGGACGCGGCTCTTATCCTTGCAGCGAGAACGTCCCGTCTCGGGCGGGGTTGCCGGCAAAAAAGGCCGTGGAAAAGACGACCCAGGAAAAAAGGGTTTGGAAAAATAACCGATGGAAAAGAAGGCTTTTTTTCCATCAGCCTTTTTTCCATCGGACTTTTTTTCCATCGGTCTTTTTTTTCATCGGACTTTTTTTCTATCGGACTTTTTTTCCATCGGACTTTTTTTTCATCGGACTTTTTTTCCATCGGACTTTTTTTCCATCGGCCTTTTTTCCATCGGACTTTTTTTCCATCGGTCTTTTTTTTATCGGACTTTTTTTCCATCGGCCTTTTTTCCATCGGACTTTTTTTCCATCGGTCTTTTTTTTATCGGACTTTTTTTCCATCGGCCTTTTTTCCATCGGACTTTTTTTTCCATAGGCCTTTTTTCCATCGGACTTTTTTTCCATCGGTCTTTTTTTTATCGGACTTTTTTTCCATCAGTTTTTTCTTCCATCGGCCTTTTTTTCATCAGACTTTTTTCCATCGGACTTTTTTTTCATCGGCCTTTTTTCCATCGGACTTTTTTTCCAACGGCCTTTTTTCCATCGGAATTTTTTTCCATCGGACTTTTTTCCATCGGCCTTTTTTCCATCGGACTTTTTTTCCATCGGCCTTTTTTCCATCGGACTTTTTTTCCATCAGCCTTTTTTCCATCGGCCTTTTTGTTCTAGATTCGGAACTTTGGAATGGCGCATCACCGAATAGTATCGCAACGAGATGCCTTGCATGATGTATCGAATATCCCTGCCCGACCTATCAGTTGCACCGATTCCGACCTGTACGTATTTGACGTACATTCGCGCGAGCAACGAGTCGCCCGTTATTCACCGGAGGGATCCCGACGCTGTTGCGCGATGGTTAAGTTTTCGATGATTTACAACTGCAACCACCGAGCACGGTACGCCTTTTATTACGATGGCACGAGGCGCTCGAGGCAGCAATCGTCATAATTTTCTCCGAGGAATTACACTCGCAATTTATTCCTCGCTGTCCCGGCGACCGGCTCCGTTATTAATATTATTTGAAGACGATTTATTGGCGTTTTCATGCCTTCGAGAGGCATTTCTAACAAGGGAACTGAGTCGCTTGAAAAAATAAAATAAAATTTCGATGATTAGAAAAAATTCTAAAAAAATACAATAAAAGCTCGATGATTAGAAAAAATTCTGAAAAAATTCAATAAAAGCTCGATGATTAGAAAAAATTCTGAAAAAATTCATACGTGTTCAGAAAAGTTTATACATACTTTTTATCGTCAAGAAAAGTTAGGTTGACGGATAATTCGTTAAACAATTTTTCTTTCACCTATTTTTTAATAACATTTTGGAATCATTATAATGGAAAATTAGTCTTTTCGGCACCTGTTATATGCTTGATTTTTTCCACGTTTTCACTCCATTGAGAAGTGGTCGAAATTACCTCTGAATTTTCACTTTTGAGCGCGTTGAGCACGGTCTCGCGCCGGTACTACATCAATCTCTATTTTCCCTACTGGGTCTCTCGACCAGAGAATCAAGTGAAGAAAAACAAATATGTTTTTTTTCGTTCTTCCGGGTCTCAATATGGAGAAAAATGGGTCGTTCATCCGATTTTCATTTCCACCAAATTTGTCGAGCGATCTTTTTTTTTTCTCTTTCTTCAAAGTAGCAGCATTTATCGTTATACGTTTGTGCGCATTACGGGTTCTCTTCCCGATGAACTTCTTCGCGGTTGCTCAATTATCATCGACGAAAGTAACAAATCGAGTTGCCGCGGCGTCATGAATGGTCGCCGAGAGACATTCGCGATTGATCAATCGCCTCGTCGCAATTACACGAGACGTCAATGTCAATGACGAAGTTGCACGATGTCATAACCGCGTGAACTCGTCAGTAGGGTCACTCCACAATTTGCCTCTGGTATCGGGTCTTGCAGGCGATAAGCATCGTTTCGTTGCTTGCCAGTATCAAAATCGTGGAACGAGGTCGCGAGCCACACCTCTGGGATCGTTTGATTGGCACCGATCAATACGATTCACGGCCTGAGACCTCGTTTGAGCCTCCGCGCGATCGGGGGCAATCGATGTACTAGGCGGTCCGTGTCAATGTGCCTCTCTACCTACGACGCACGATTGCAATCTTCGTCGCGGCGTTGATTGCGCAATGTTTAGACATCCAATGGACGAGCCATCGTTGATGCGCGTGTGCGATAGATCCGTTCTAGACGCTCGTCATTCACCCGCGCAACATTCCCGAGAGGGACAGTTTTTCGTCCAAGGGACATCGACCGAAAACAGTTGAACGGGAGCACAATTTATCGAAAATACAATTGACTGATTTTCAGTCGATTGTACTTTCAGTCATTTGTACTTTCAGTCAATTGTAATTTCAGTCAATTGTACTTTCAGTCAATTGTACTTTCAGTCAATTGAGCTTTCAGTCAATTGTACTTTCAGTCAATTGTACTTTCAGTCAATTGTACTTTCAGTCAATTGTACTTTCAGTCAATTGTACTTTCAGTCAATTGTACTTTCAGTCAATTGTACTTTCAGTCAATTGAGCTTTCAGTCAATTGTACTTTCAGTCAATTGTACTTTCAGTCAATTGTACTTTCAGTCAATTGTACTTTCAGTCAATTGTACTTTCAGTCAATTGTACTTTCAGTCAATTGTACTTTCAGTCAATTGTACTTTCCGTTAATTGTACTTTCAGTCAATTGTACTTTCAGTCAATTGTACTTTCAGTCAATTGTACTTTCAGTCACTTGTACTTTCAGTCAATTGTACTTTCAGTCAATTGTACTTACACTCAATTGTACTTTCAGTCAATTGTATTTCTGCAGGAGCGCATTATTAGCGTCCTGCATCGGCCCAAACTGGCCTGGGAACGTTGAGTATAAGAAAAAAAATATGGATATGGATTTACAAACAAGCTCGAAAAAAAGAAAAAGATTTCCATCGCGTGCAAGAAAGTTTTGCGCGTTTAGAAGTGCGCGAACGTTACCCGAGAGAAATGGATAATTCGATGCTACGTGGCGTTAAAGAGCGCGCGCCGCGGGCCACTGGCGCGTACACTGAAATATCGCTTCCTGCGATTACGAATGAGAATAAACGTTGGTCTTTCGCGTGCTCTATTGCTCTTTGCCGGTTTATGGTTTACGCAGGCCACTCGCTCCGGGTACTCGCTTCGAGTGTGAAGCCCGGTCCACCGAGGGTAAAAAAAAACGACGAAAAAAAATGGTACGTTGCGCGACCCATAACTCGACTCTCTTTGAGATTATCGCTTCTCCCGTGCATTCGCTTGACCGGTTGAGGGCAAAATTCCAGTTGTCCGAATACTCTAAATCGCTGCTAGCGTGTCGACGGTGGCGCGTGCGACCCGTGCGAGCTATCGATGTTACACATCGTTCACACATCGTGGTTTAACCGGCCGTTAAGTGATATAATGGCAAATGGTAACGGAAAATGCCGGTCTCACACCGGAGATCGCTTTTGCAGTTTATCGCACTGACCACATTTGCGTCGGTCGTCTAGCGCGGCATTTAAGCGGGGAATTTGCTTTTTTTTTGTCAAAAAGGTCGACGTCTCGTACTCTTCAAGGTGTTGAAAATATGTGTGCCAAATTTTTTATTGAAATTCTTGAAAATTCTTAATTTTTTTTTTAATTCTTAAATTTTTTTTTAAATTCTTAATTTTTTTTTACATTCTTAATTTTTTTTTTTTAATTCTAAATTTTTTTTTTTTTTTTTTTTTTTAATTCTTAAATTTTTTTTTTAATTCTTTAATTTTTTTAAAAAATTAAATTTTTTTTTTTTTTAATTCTTCAATTTTTTTAAGGAGGTGCTCTCGCTGCGTATTACCAAAGAGTGCGATTTATAGGAAATTGGAAGAGAATCTCGACGACTTTCCGACGCAATGAAAATCGGGCAAAATTCATCCGGAAAAAGAGGCGCTACCTCAAAACGAGGCAGAGAAAGGAGAGAACGAGACGATAAATGAAAAAATGAATACAACAACGAGATAAAAATTCTTCGGCGCGCCGCGTAGGGGAAGGGGTCGCGACCCCGGGTGCCGAGAACGATTGCGCGCTATCGTAATGCAGAAAACGCGCGCAGGGTGGTCGTAAAGTGTCGTCCCGCTCGGGCAACAATTCGCCGTCTCTCGTTCTCGCTCTCGCGCGCGCCTCGCGAGCAATGCAATAAACTCGCCCGCTCCTTTTGCAATCCGCGCGCGCATACGCACTGTCCGAGGTTCTTTGTGTGCGCGCGCGCGCTCGCGTTCCGAGGTAGGCGCGTTTTGTTCGCGAGCGCTCGCCCGATTCGAGTTATGAAAATTTACGGACTGCGAAAGGTACGACTTTATTAAGGTAGTTCATGCGTAAGATGTTCATTTCGCATAAGTTCGAGGAAATTGAGAGGGAATTGCAAACACTTCTCGATGGTATAAAAATCTGAAAAAAATCATACCCATTGAAGGTACTAAAAAGATTAGTATTGCATAATAATAATAATTGCAAAAAGTTATTAACAAATTGATGAAAAATAAACTTGTTAAACAAATCAACGGTAACTCAACTTTGTTTTTAAATGAAAATGTTCATTTTTCGAAAAACATATGAATTTTTTCAGATTTTCTTGTTTTTTACACGGAAAAATGTGCAAAAATCGAAATGAAGATAAAAATCAGAAAAAATTCATACGTTTTCCGAAAAATGAACAAATGATTTTCACTAAAAAAGAAAGTTGAGTTACCGTTAATTTGTTTAACAAGTTTTTTTTTCATCAATTTGTCGATCACTTTTTGCAATTGTTATTGTGCAAAATTAATCTTTTCAGTGCCTTCAATGGGGATGAATTTTTTCGGATTTTTATACCATCGAGAAGTGTTTGCAATTCTCTCGCAATTTTCTCGAACTTATGCGAAATGAACATCGCAAGCATGAACTACCTTAAGGCAATGCTGCGCAGTGGCGAGCGCTGTCTCGGGGCGAGACAACGCGCTCGGACTCGCAGCCGGGTCGATCGTGCCGATCGTTTCGGCCACCGAAACAATGAGCGGATTGTCGTTCGCGATTTCCCTGCCGAGTCGCGAAAATCGGTCGGCAATGCCGTAAATCGTGATCTTTTTTTTTCCTCCAATGTTCATTGCGAAATACCAAAATAAAATCGATAAAATCCGTTTGTGATCGAATTATCGATCGATCGACCTTGAAAAAGGCTCGGAAATCTTTTTTTTCATTAATTTTTACTTTCTTTCATGTTTCTTCGAGCAGCAAGTGCGAGTACTTTCAATGAGCGCTTTCGCTGCCACGAAAATGTCTGAATCTACGGAAATAAATTTGTAAAGATTTTTCTTTTGCCACGGCGATTCGATATCGCGATGCTCAAAGACGTCGCCTGACATGGACGGCGAGCGCGCTGGCCCAGCGGATAAATACGCGTCGAATTATCATAAAACCTTCTGCCTCGGCATTAAACGTTAATGCTTGCGCCTTTTTTTTTTTTTTTTTTTTTTTTTTTTTTTTTTTTTTTTTTTTTTAATCTTTCGACTATCGTTGGTCGCTGTACTTCGCTCGTCGCAATATTTCGTTGTGTAAGACACGTTAATACGCTCATTGTGGAAGTACAAGGCGATCGCGAGGGCCCTATTTATCCGTCATGATTGAATTTATGCAAAGACGCTCCGTGTGCGTGTCGCGAGGAAATTTTTTTTTTTTTTTTTCAACTCGCAACGACCGTGACTATGTACGATTCTTCCCATACCCGGAACATAGCCGCGTTCCCCGTGCCGTTCCCGCGACGATACACGTACAGAGGAGAAAAGGAGGCAGAAAAAAGAGAAAAGAACGACAATGATGAAGTGGAAAGAAAAAGAAGAGGGAGCGTCCCTCTGGCATTTGGGACGACGGAACGGCTCACGGCGGCGGCTGTTGTTGTTGGGCGATGTTTGAAAAAAAGGCGTCGACGCCGAAAAAATCGATGAAAAATAAAATCGATTTCGCAGAGTCGACTTATTCTGAAAAACATCGATGTCAATCGATGTAGGGGAGAGCGGGGGCAAAATGGCATACCGGGGCAAAATGGTACGAAATGGTCAAACGGCGTCCCCCGTACGATAGAATTGGGGCAAAATGGGACAAGAGAAAGTCCCATCGAAGTAGATTTTTTTGCTGTCCCATTTTGCCCCCATACCATTCTGCCCCGGTCCCATTGTGCGCGAAGACCATTTTGCCCCGGTATGCCGTTTTGCCCCGCTCTCCCCCATCGATAATTTGAAAAAGCCCGCCCTAATTTAAATACCAAATAAATCGGAAAGCTTTTCCTTGTTACACGACAGAGGTGCAATAATAAATGGTAAAAAAGAGCTTATTGTAAGTGAAGTTTATCGAATTTACCAAATGCTTTGAAGTAAACAAAAATTTTTAATCGACACCGATGGAAAGCGACGCCGAGTAGATAAAAAATAGTTTGCAAATCATTCTTTGATGATTCGAACAAAAAATCGATCATATGTGCCAAGTAAACCTAAAAAATAGATAAAATTTGAATAAGCAAAGAAATTTCAATAAATATTCATTGCAATTTTAATTAAAATTAACTAAAATTAAGTCATTTGATTTTTTTTTTTTTTTTTTTTTTTCTTTTTAATTTTGTGTTTTGTTTTGTTTTTTTTTTTTTTATAGTAGTTGCAATTGCGTTTTATTAAACTCGGCAATACAATCATTGCTTATAAGTATAGTCTTATGTGTAATTTCTTTTTTCGTGTGCACGAGTTTAAAAGGCCATTGACCGAGGTCCTTCAGCCTGCGTTTTTGTTGTCCTCTACTATGTTTTATACTTTTTTATTTTTTTTTCCATTTCTTTTCCTTTTTTTTTCTTAACTTATCATAAATCCTACACTATCTTATTCCTCCGCCAGTTCGGAGATAAGTTCTAAAATTGTGTGGGTGGGAAATTTGTATTCGGCGATGTTATTTGCGAAAAGTGTTCTACAGAGTCTTTTTACTCTCGTTATGATTGGTTCAATTTTGGTTTCTCATATAACAGTTGATTCGAAGGGTTGCGTAGTGGGTTGTTGGGATGGCGCTATTTGGTAAGACGGCGGAGTGAGATTGTTTCGGCGGTTGCAACGTTTTCGAGAGCTTCATTCCTGCAGTTTTATATTATTAGTTTAATTTATCTTATTTTATTTTTATTCCGATCTTATTTATTTCGATTTTTTCAAAATTTTATTTTCTTTTTATTTTTATTTTAATAAATCAATTTGAATAAATTTTTTATTAAAAGAAAAACGAAAAATAAAGAAAAAAGAAAAAAAAAAAAAGAAAAAAAAAAAAAAAAAAAAGAATAGAAGAATAAAGAAAAAAAATTTATTGAAATTAATAATTTTTATTTTTTTTAAATAAATTTTTTATTTTTTATTTCATTTTAAAAAAACCTTGCTTGTTCTCTTTATTTTTATCGATCGGCGAGTCCGAAAAAAATTCGCCGGAAAAGGCACGAGCTCGCGCGTATCACAAAGTTGAGAGGATGATAGAAGAAGCGATACGTCGATTCGATATTACCGAGAACGCGGCTGTATTTTGCTCTCGACGCACAATCAGGATGTGCTTCGCCAATCCTAACGATCGTCGCCGTTACGCTTCGTCCGCGTTACATACGATCCTTGATGAATCCGCGAATGCAGAAGAACTCGTACCGTTGACGCGCGCGCGCGGTCGCCCGAGTTTCGCCGGGGAATCGGCATTAACGGGATAATACGTTAACGATCCTTCGACCGGTAATGAGAGATCTCGCGTGCAACGATCGCTACGTGAATCGCGTATCAATAAAGTTGCGCACACGCGATCGAACTCGCAGCCGCGAAACGTCGTCCGCGCGTAAGAGCGAGGGCGAGACGGAGGAGGCGCAACAACGACCGCTCGCACTGCGCACTCGAGGCTCGTCCCGCGTTTTTGCGCGAGCCGCGTTCCGCGCGCGGGCAATATATCGTGCGACCGCGAGGACCGCGCGCAACCCGACCGCCGCCGACTTAATGAAGTTATGAAAACCAATAATCGAATGAAAATCGTTCGAGTTCCGGAATTCGCTTTTTTTTTCTATTCATTAATTGAAAAAAAAAATTGTTTTTTTACAAAAATCTAATATTATTATTATTATTTTTTTTTTATTATTACAGTATTTTTCTCAATTGTTTATTCGTTTATTTCTATTAAAATGGGAATTATTGTTTAAATGTGTTATTGTATGTTTTTTTTACTAATGAAGTTATAAAAACTAGTAAACGAATAAAAATCGTTCGAATTCCGGATTTGGTTTCTGCGGTTTATTAATTAAAAAAACTTCTTCTTTTTTTAAGAATTCCTGTAATTTTTTTTTTTTTTTTTTTTTTTTTCAAAAATCATTACAGTATTTTTCTTAATTGTTTGTTCGTTGGTTTATATCAAAATAATGAGTTTTATTATTTAAATGTGTTATTATATGTGTTTTCTCAACATATACAGGATAAACCGCGTCGACTTAATGAAGTTATAAAAACTAATAATCGAATAAAAATCGTCCGAGTCCCGGATTTTTTTTTGCGATCTATTGATTAAAAAAGAATTCTTTTTATACGAAATTCTATTATTATTATTATTTTTTTCATAAATTATTACAGTATTTTTCTTAATCGATCATTCGTTTATTTATATTAAAATAATGGAAATTATTATTCGAATGCGTTATTATATGTTTTTTCTTCGTGCATACAGAAGGAAAAGATATGGAAGGATGATAAAATCGATTGTTGCGGGCAGAATAACCCGAGCCGGCCGACATTTAGGCGAGGACCTTTATAAACGGGGCGCTCCTTAAATGCTCAATATTGCGCGCGCGCGAATCGAGCACTCCTCGCGGAGATTCATCTCTCCGCGCCGACCTCACCCATCACGAATTCCTCGCGATAGCACTCTTCACCGCACCGGTATTGACCAGGATATACGAGAATCCCCACTTTCATTCGTTCATTTTCTCAAAAAAAAAAAAAAAAAAAAAAAAAAAAAGTTAAAAATTTTGTAAAAACTCATACGTGTTCGGCAAAATTCACGGATTATTTTTATTGAAAAAAAATTAAGTAGCCGGGTAATTTGTCGAACACCTCATTTTTTTCATTAATTTGTTATTAACATTTTGACATTATTATTATGCAAAATCAATCTTTGCAGCATCTCCCTTGTGCCTCATTTTCTCCGGATTTTTCAGATTTTTTTAGACGAATAATTCCGCTGGTTATTGACTTAACGCGATTCTGACCTTTCAATTGCCGGGGATTCCGGGCAATTTCCGGCAATGCGAGGAGTCAAACTAAATATTCCCTCCATTTTTGTACGCGGCGGCGACGGCGACTTTTTATAATAAGCAGCGTCTCGACGCCAAGTACTTAAAGTCGAGACGCTATTAAATAATACAGAGATACACATAAGAAATGAAAGATTAACGCGCAAGACCCGGAGAAAAAGAAATTAATAAGCGCAATCGCGTGACGAACTATCCTTTAATCTCGATTCTACCGGTCCTCAATTCTTTTTTCAGTTTTTAATTTTTATATTTTTTTTTAATTTTTAATTTTTAATTTTTAATTTTTAATTTTTATTTTTTATTTTTTAATTTTTAATTTTTAATTTTGAATTTTCAATTTTTAATTTTTAATTTTTAATTTTTAATTTTTAATTTTTAATTTTTAATTTTTAATTTTCAATTTTTAATTTTTAATTTTTAATTTTTAATTTTTATTTTCCTAACGCCCGTTGAGTTTCCCCACGTTCGACGGACGATTACGTAAGAGGCGAATCGAAACAATGGAAACCACCTTCGAACGGAGGTAGAGAGCAGTAGCTCGGCCGCGCCGGGCCCGAGTGAACGATACGTCGAGTCAGGAGTCAAGCGAGTAGGCTCGAAAGTAAATCGTTGCGCGCGCGCTGGACGACCGAGCGAGGCGGTGAAGCAAAAAGAAGGGGGGAGCGTCGCGGGACGGAGACGTTTCCTTGCTGCCGCACTGCCGTCCCGGCAGCGCGCTCGCTTGCGCCATCGCAATTAATCGTTAATAATTATAATTAGAGAAACCGAGCAGTTAAGAGCTGAATGGTTTATTGGGGTCTCCGACCCCGCGGGTCAACCCGGAGACTTCGCCCACGTCGGAACTGTACGAAGCGTCGTAGATTGATGGCGCTCTCTCGAGGCATCCACAAGTTAAAGCAGTTCTCGCGCCTAGCTTTTTATCTCGCACAAGTTCGTGAGCATCTCGCACAAGTCGCGAGCATCGCGAACGATTCTCGATCGCAAAACCTCACTTTCGGCGCTGCCGCGAAGGAAAAATAATTTTCGACCGATTTCCGGGAAACCAAATTTGATTTTTCTGCGAAAACGACAATTGTTCGGACGTTTCAATTCGGCTTCGATTTTTTTTTTGTGGGAAGATGTGTGAAAGGACAGAACATTCGAAGCTAATTGAAAATTTTTCAACAATTTCATACGCACTCAGATAAGTGAAAAAATCATTTTCAAAAAAAATAATAATTGTTTTTCCGGAAAATCTGTTAGAAAATTATTTTTCCGTTAATTTGTTAACAACATTTTGGAATTATTATTATGAAAAATGAATCTTTTCACTGCTTTTGATATGCATGCATTTTTTCGGATTTTTATAATATCATATTTTATAATAATAACAAATAATAATAATCAATAATAATAATTAATAACAATAATTAACAATAATAATTAATAATAGTAATTAACAATAATAATTAATAATAATAATTAACAATAATAATTAATAATAACAATTAACAATAATAATTAATAATAATAATTAACAATAATAATTAATAATAATAATTTTCTCTTATTTTTCGCGAACTTATTTGAAACGAATGCGAAGCAACCAAATTGCGTTAACCGAAAATTAGGCCCGAGCGGAAACGCGGATCGGCAGGACTGGATCGACGAGACGGGCGTCACGCGGTCGCGAACGCCGTGCCGACCTTCCGAGCGCGTGGCGCGCGTGGGCGCCCCTAAACATCGAAGCGCCCCTCGACGAATCGCGCTGCTACGCACCGAATTGCACTAACGAACGTTCTCTCATCCGGGAAACAACGATTCCGCGACGAACTCGTGTGGGACGCGCATGCGCGTTTTTTTGCAAAAAAAAAAAAAAAAAAAACGAGGTTTTTTCTCACCTTGTTCCCTAAAGTACCGCGGTCGGCGCACGCCGGACTCGTCCTTCCAATCCGTCGTATCGTTTTCCCCGCATTCGACTCTTCTCAAAAACGGCCTTAACCAAACTTCGTTCCTTTTTTCACGAGTATGAGGAACGCGCACTGCAGTGAGTGCTCGATTTTGCCTTCGATGTTTCACTGCGATCGCGAGAAGAACGTAAAAAGCCACGCGACGACACTCGAGGCGATTAATCGCGAAACGTACGATTCGCGTTGTCCGATCGCGAAGCGAGCAGCCCCTCGTCGGACCGCGCGCGCGCGTCCGACGAAGTCTCGTCTTCCTCGATGAGGAACGATGGAAAGAAAGAAAAGTCGCACGCTCTCCGTTCCGAGCGCACTTACACCTGTGCGGGCGAGCGAGAGAGAAAGAGCGACGATCGCCGCCGAATCGCCGCTGGCCCGGCGCGAAACCTTCGCGAACGACGGGCGCGCGGGAACGACACTGACTCCTCGCGCCGGGGACGAGCACTGCGGGCCACGTGGTCGCGCTCCTACGCGCCGCGATGTTTACGACGCGCCACGCGCTCGAAACGTCTTCGCTACGTTCGCGGTGTGTCGTTCCGGTCCTGCCGATTCGCGTGTTCGCCCGTGTCTAGTTTGCGGGTGCACTTGATCGTAATATTGTGTTTACTTTTTTTTTTTTTTTTTTTTTTTTTTTTTCTTTTTTTTTACAAAAAACCGCGCATGCGCGTACTTCGCGAGTTTGTCGCGGACTCGTTGTTTCTCGAGTGAGAAACCGTTCGTCACTGCAATTCAGTGCGTAGCAGCGCGATTGGTCGGGGGGGGGGGCCTTCGATGTTTACGAACGGCCACGCGTGCCGCGCGCTCGAAACGTCGTCGCGGCGGTCGCAAGCGCGAGACGCCCGTTACATCGCTTCGCTCCTGTCGATTCGCGTTTTCGATAAACTTTCGGTTGAACGGCAAACACGCCGCGCGGTGTCGCAGCGTCGAGGAGAACGATGGCGGGCGCTTCTCAACTCGATCGTCATTTTCGGTAACCGAGATCGGTGGTGAAAAAATTCATATGAAAATAGAGAGATCGAGGAGTGTTGCAAACTCTCGCACATATTATTATTATTATTATTATTATATTATCATCATTATTACTATTGGTTTTTCACAATGGCAATAAGAATAATTTATCATTAACGAACCTAAATTCATTCGAAAAATGAAATGTTGCATGCATTTTTTTTTCCAATTTGTTATTGTTTTGTTTATTGTCATTCGGCACTTTTTTTTTTTTTTTCCAACGAATATTCTTTTTCTCACGACGAGGCTCACCGACGATAAATCGTCCCGAAGAGCTGCGACCGAGACTGTCGAGTCCCCGCGCGAGATCGTGCGCGCCTTCGCGCTCTCGACCCGCGAGAGCTGCTTCTTCCCCCCCCCCCCCCCCCCCCCCCCCCCCCGTCAATCCGTAATTATTACGATATCGCGAATTCGACGGTGCGCGTCGGATTTTTCTTCGCCGCGTCCGTCATTACGGCCGCGCGACTCGCGAGATGCGCCCGTCTCGTCTCGCGGCAGCGCGGCGATTCGCTCGCGTCCGCGCGCAACTATTATAATTCCTTCGCGCCGACGCGGCGAACAAAGAGCCGTGGCATTTGAATGCCAGCCGGCAACGCAAACGTACTCGGCGCGCTCGCGCGCGCATCACGAGGCGCGAAACGACCGGGACTTCGACTTTTCTCTCGAACGAGAGATCATTATTGTTCCGCGACTTTTGTTGCGCGGACCAATTTGATTCGACGATTATATCAATTATGAAAGACGATCCTGCGGTTGGCGCGATTTTTTTTTTTTTTTTTTTTTTTTTTTTTTTTTTTTTTTTTTTATTAGCGATCTTGATAGCGTTGTGAACGAGTCTCGAGAATCCTCGCACTCGTCGGTTAACCATAAACAGCGCGGCGCGACGCCGGCTCATTGTGAAACAGTCCTCTCTCGCGCCTGTGTTTTCATCGCAACGCGCCAATGTTGCGAGAGTCGACCTATTGTGAATTTTCAAAGGAGAAGAGAAAAAACGGTACGCCAAGTACACGAAAATTTCTAGCAAAAATTATTAAAAAATTATCATTATTATTATTATTATTATTATTATTATTATTATTATTGTTATTTGGATTAAAAAGACAATAGTTGTTGCTCCACAGAAGTGTTTCTTCCACAAAAGAAGAATAAGACCATCCGAAAAAAATGTATCACTAAATTAATACTTTTTTCTATCGACAGCAATTTTTCCAACAGTAACTTCGCGCTGTAATTAGTATTTGCTCATAAATCCATCAAAACGATGTTTTCCTTTCAGAATTATCAATTAATATATTTTCAAAAGATAATTAAATAATAATTAAATAGTTTGAAAGAAAGGTAACTCAACGAAATATTGTTTAAATAATAATTTTATCGCCATTATTGTTTATAAAACGATTGTACATCGCATGTTGAAAAGATAGTTGAATACAGAAAAAAAGGATTTGGATCCCGAACGTTTTCGTTCGAACGTTTCACGGAAAAAACTGCTAACTGAGCGCGGCTCACCGCGCGAGCGAATATCGGAGCGCGGATAAGGCAGGAGTTTTCGTATTCCGCGGTTCCGCGCTTGTTGCGCCACGAATGATAATATCGGGCTCTTCCTTGCCGACCGACGATCACTTACCCTCTGTCGGTAACAAAATCGAGTGATAAAAAGATTTTCGATGCCGTTTGGGCAAAGTCCTTCTGTCGGTATTTTCGTTCTCGCTTCGTTTTTTTCGTTATATGTCCGGAAAAAAAACATATATATGTACAAGAAAAAATTCATTTCATACAAATCACATGAGTTTTATTCGAGAAATTGCGTACAAAAAAGATAATAAATTACTAAATGTCTAAATCGTAATAAATATCAATAAATTATTGCGGAGGCGAAAGATCCGAGGGCTGTTTAATACTGTGCTGATTCCGCGTATCCCTCGCGTTTACATATGTATTCGTAAATAGATGAATATATATATTAATATATAAATTTATATTTGTATATAAATAAATGTATTTATATATAAATATAAATAATTTTTTTATATATAAATGGGAATAAATGAAGCATGTGTATCGTCGAATGTCTTTCATAAATAGCTTAAAAATCTATTATCATCATAACTTGCCGGTTAGGCCGTCGAGGCGGGCGCATCGCCCGCAGAACCGGCAAAAATTGAAACCCCGAACGAGTTACGAATTTTTCGCAATGCGACAAAAAAAACCGGAAAAAAGAGCATTTAAAAAAATCAATCGCACGGATCATGAAAATATTAATTTTGCACGATAATAATGACTGAAAGTTATTAAAAAAGTAAAAAAAAAAAAATTGCTCAACGCAAGAAATGGCCGAGCCATTTTCTCGACGCGGTCGTCGGCATACGATATAAATAATTAAATTCTAGATGACCGAATTGAATAAATAATCAATTGAATGAATTAGAATAAATTAGAAACAAAAATTAGAATAAATAATTAAATTCTAGATGACCGAATTAAATAAATAATTGATTGAATGAATTAGAATAAGTGAGAAAAAAATTGTAATAAATAATTAAATTCTCGATGACCGAATTAAATAAATAATTGATTGAATGAATTAGAATAAGTTAGAAAAAAAATTGGAATAAATAATTAAATTCTCGATGACCGAATTGAATAAATAATTGATTGAATGAATTAGAATAAATTAGAAAAAAAATTAGAATAAATAGGTACATTCTAGATGAGAATAAATACTACGTTGCTACGTATCGTATGAACGATATTGTCTAGTTTCACAGAGTCGTGAGCGTCCTCGTCGCGCGAGAAACGTTAGTCGATTTGATCATTTAAAAAAAAAAAAAAAAAAAAAAAAAAAAAAAAATTAAGAAAAAAAAAATCTCTGAGTGAGGTGGATGAGATTAAAGTCGACGGTATTGCAAAACGCGTCACATCGTCGTCTAACTCGCGCTTTTCGTTGCTCGGTCGCGTCACTTCGTCGCGAGTGCAAGTCTCAATGACGTAGGCGAAAAGAAAAAGTTTGCCGAACAAATTTGCGGCGGCTACTGGAGAATCTCGAGTCATTCTCTTTCGTCGATACTCCAAAGCCTCGTCGTTTCGTCGATTTTACGAAAACAATTTTCTCGCTCGTATAAAGATTTTTTTTTTTTTTTATAAAAAAAAAAAAATTTTAAGAAAAAAATAAAAAAATCTCTTTTCTTCGCGGTATCCCAATTCTTGCCCTCTCGATCGACGTGGTCATCGTCTGCTGCGGTCTATAAATAATTTCGTTTACGAATTATCTCGGTACTTCGGCCGCCAGGAATACCCAGGAATCTTCATGTAGGTGGATTCGCCGGACGTGAACGTTCTCCCATGATTTTTTTGTAACGAAACTTTCGCGTTGTTTATGCCGTGGAAATCGTCCCTTTCTTTTTCTCTCCTCTCGACGAATCTCTGCGACGAACCGCACGTTGTCTCCTATTTTCCCTTTTCCCTTCGGCAATTTTTTTACGATGCACGTTTTTTTTTCTTTTTTTTTACTTTTTTTTAGAATAAACTTCGATATTGTTTATGCCGTAGAAATCGTCCCGTTTTCCTTTTTCTTCCTTCGACGGATTTTCCCAACGACATCTTGTCTTTTCTTCTCTTTCCCTCGGCATTTTTTTCTGATGCGCGTTGTTTATCATTTTTTTTTTAATTAAAATTTTTTTTTTTAATTTGTTTGAATTTTTTTTAGAGCAAACTTTGATATTGTTTATGCCGTAGAAATCGTCCCTTTTTTCTTCTTTCGACGAATTTTTCTAACGACACTCTGTCGGCGCTTTTTTTTTTTTTTTTTTTTTTTTTTAGTTAATATCAATAATCGAATACGTGCCGCCAGGCGTGGAGGTAGTCCTTGTATTTGAGCATGACGCCCCAGTCTCGCACGAGTCGTCTCGTGACGTCGACGGGCTCGCGCTCGGTGTCGCTCATTATGCTCCTCTGTACCCGCGACGGCAGCCTCAGCGCCGGCAGGACGGCTATGTTGCTCTCGATCTCGCAGAGCAGCATCGTCAGGTAGCCCTGAGTCGCGCGCAGGGCCTCCCGTATCCTCGCGTTCGTCTCGTCGGCGACCAGCTCCTCGAGGGCGACCGCGAACTTTTGCAGATCGGTGTGGAACTTCGGCAAGTGATTGGCTATCTGCGAACGTGAAGCAGAATAGACGCCGCTTGAGTCATCGCGATAGCAAGTTGTGAAGCCTCGAGAGCCGACGGTCGTGCGGCGAAACGCAACCGAATTAGAACACGTCGTCGCCGGCCCGCGGGAAAATAGAATTGTTTCATTACTATTATTCGCCTCTCGCTCTCTCGCGGAAAACGCTTTTTCATTTTCTTTTTTTTTTCCCCGATATTTTTACGTCCAAAACGTTAGAACAAAAAACAGAATAAGTCAAATTAATCAAATAATAGTAATAGTAATAATAATAATAATAATAATAATCGTGTTTTTTTTTTGTAATTGACGTGCGTTTTTTACTTAAAAAAAAATTGGTTTTGCATTGATTGCACTTATTTTCGAAAATCGGCATTAAAATTGAGATCGCAATTTTCAAATCAAATTTATAATAGCAATTACTCTTTTAGCTTCAAGAATTTATCGATTCGATTTCCATTGCTGCAATTATAATTATTTTTTTTTTATGAATTTTCTTTCTATATATTATATTATCATCAATATGACTGTTTTCTGTATTATATTATTTCTTTTCCTATAAACTTTCTTGGAAATAATTTTTTTTTTTTTTTTTATTTCACTATTTATAATTATTTTTGTACTTGGCGTACGTTTTTCACTTTTTCCATGAATTTCCACGCGGGTTTTGCAAAAAAATTTCGAAACGCAATTTTTTTTTTTTTTTTTTTTTTTTTTTTTTTTTTTTTTTTTAGAATATTGACTTTTTCTCGTTCTTCGACGATCGTTCTTGTCGCGAAACGTGACAGATTCGGTGCAGCGCGACGCGAAGGATGCGAGACCGCGTGCCGCGCGTTATCAGCGGCGAACGAGAGTTGCAACGACGACGAGACACGGGCGCGCGATTACTCGGTTGCGCGACCCGGCGAGCATGAGCATCGGGCATCCTCTCGGCGGGTCGTCGGAACACCCGAGCGAGGCCGACACGACACGTTGTATCGCAAACGACCGCTGTACTTGCCTGCTCGCCTGATACTTTATAATAATTACCGTCTCATTAAAATTTTGTTATTTAACGTTAATCAATTGGTTATGCACCGACCTTCGCCCCCGCCACCCCCCCCTTTGGAGCTTCCGCGCTTTCGCTGGCGAGCGCGAGAGCGAACGCGATGCACCCCGCAAAAGTCCGCCGCATCGATAACGCGAGAGCGCGAATGATCGTTCCGTCCGTCTCGATTCGCGCGACGAAAGCGCCTTCGACGACTCGAGTCGCGAAGATTAATCGCCGGAGAGATTCGCAAGAAAATTCAAAGGGTTTCCTCGAACCGGCGAATCGTCGTCGATCCAGCGGGCCAGTTCGACGGACACGAGAGAGAATTGCAAATACTTCGCGACCGTAGAAAAATACGAAAAAATTCATTTCGAAGGTATTCGAAAGTAAATTTCGCATGTCAGTAATTCCAAAATTAGATCAACTTTTTAAGAAATTTCCCGGAAAGCCAATTTTTTTGAATATGAAAATGATTCGTTCTTTTTTTTAAATACACACGAATTTTACCTGATTTTTCAAAAAATTTACATTAAAAAAAAATTATATACACGAAAAGAAAATCCCAAACTTAAAAATTCAACGAATGTTCGTTTTATTTGTGTTGCAAAAGACGCTCACAAAATATTTTTATTTCAATGGATTTTCAGCGGAAAAAAAAAAAAAAACGTTAATTACCGTTTGATCGTTAGTGCGGGCCAAATTTTTCACCGCGTTGACGTCCTTCTTGCCGGGCACCCAGTTGGGAATGTACTGATGCTCGTGAACGCCGATTCTCACGCTCTCGTACAGGAATTCGTAATCGCGATTGAGATAGTCGTTCATCGTGAGCTGATGCTGAAGCTTGACGCTCTGAAGGCTCGCCCTTATCTCGTCGTCGATGTTCGCCGATGACGGCAATTCGTTGTCGATCACCTCGCCGCACGGCAAGTGCCACGAGGGTGTCGCGGAGCGTTTCGCTCGTCGGTTCGGCGCACCGTCAACCATCACCGCGACGATCGTCAGAGCGACGATTATCGTTGCACTGTGTCGCGACATTGTCGATTGGCTTTTTAACGTTTGTCGGACGAAATTTTTTTTTTATATAAAAATTTTTTTTTTTTATAAAATTTCTTTTTTATAAAAATCTTTTTTTATAAAAATTTTTTTTGTATAAAATTTTTTTTTATAAAAATTTTTTTTGTATAAAATTTTTTTTTTATAAAATTTTTTTTTTATAAAATTTTTTTTTTATAAAATTTTTTTTTATATAATTTTTTTTTTTATACAAATTTTTTTTCTATAAATTTTTTTTAATAAATAAATCACTTTCGTTTTATTGTATTTTTTTCAAATTTGTATTTTGTCGAAACGATCCGGATGCCGATTATCAAGCGATCGTTAAGCGCTCGTCGATGGGAGATAGAGATGTTGGCCAAGTTGCTGTAGTTCGCAAACTGAGATTGTCAAACCCTCGTGCTTCCTTCTTATATATGCGTTAGTGTAAACAATCGTACGTACGTACGTTCGACGGGTCTCGTGTCGACGTCGGCGTACGGCGAAAGTTTTGTCGGGTGCTTTTTGAACGGTCTGGGGCTCTGCGTTTGAGCAAGAGGCGAGTTTCATCGTATCCTCTCTGTCTCTCGCGCGCGCGTTATTCGCGCTTTGCTGTTTACGTTCGATAGTAAAAGGCGCGAGTTCGATAAAAAAAATTCACTGCCGGGGAGGCGCGTCCAGTGCCGGTTAAATGACGTTGATATTAGTATGCTTTTTGATAGTTTTTTCGCGAAAAAAAAAAATTCGTACATACGAATCGTCGAATGTTACCGAGAAAGATCGGTCGGAAATCCGTGCCGTCTTTTTATTATCTACTTCCGTTGTGGTAACAAAAAAAACATTGTTCTAAATTAATAATAACAATATTTATTATCATAATTTGAAATTTTCAATTTTTTTTTTTTTTTTTTATAGTCATATTTATATAATAATAATGATTGAATAAATAAACTATTATAATGATTACAAAAAATGCGCATCGTTTTACACTAGAATTGCCTTAAACACAGTGAAATTTATTTTCATATATATATATATATTTTTTTTTTTTTTGCGCAAAACAAAACTTCCTCCGTGATGCAGCAGAAAAAAAGAATCGAAGCTGCGGACCGTCCGGAAAGAGAAGGAGCGCGGAGGGTGAAGGAAGCGTCCAGGACTTCCCCGAGTGAGTGATATGCACCGCTGTAAATAGAGAGAACGTAATCTGATCATCGACGGAGATTAGACGAATTAGCGCGCATACACGAAGTTATGGTCGCTTCGCACCTACGAGCCGATAAACGGCGCCTGCATCATTGTAGAGCAATTTCGTTGTTTACATTAACTCTTCGTGACGACGCGCTAAAAGATTGGAGAGCCGCGCATTTTCATTTAAATTTTTTATTTTTTTTATTTTTATAAAAAAAAAAAATTTATTTTTATAAAAAGAAAAAAAAATTATTTTTATAAAAAGAAAAAAAAAATTTATTTTGATGAAAAAAATTTTCAAAAAATTTAATTCTTATAAAAAAAAATTTTCAAAAATTTTCATTTTTATAAAAAAAAATAAAAATCAGAAAAAATAAAAGCCTCTTTTTTACTATTTTTTTTTTAAAATAATTTTGCTTGTACGATTTTTCGCCCACGGGCTCGCGCGGCGTTTTGACTTTCCGCGAAGAGCGGTCATTATCACGATTCGTCGTCATCGCGCTTTCGTTCAAAGCCACCGAGCGCGCTATTCGGCCTTCTCCGTGTTTGCCTTGTGATTCAAATGGAAAAGCCGGCCGAGCGTACGATGCATATATTGCAATCGAACGGGCTACTCCCCCCTCCCCCTTCCCCCCCATTCTAGGGAGATCATCTATTGCGTAGTCGCGACGGTACATCGGAAGTTGAAGAATTCGTAGGAGCGCTCTTGCGTCATTCATTGATTTTATCGAAGTTGGGATTGTCGATTGGCGAGCCGCGAAACGAGTCACCGCCGATTGCGGCTTTCGTTCAGCGGGACCCTGAAAGGAATTATCCTGTTGCATCGTTTATGGGAGTCAAAGTATTATTAGAGAACTTCGGAAGAAGTTAAAAAAAATTTTTATAAAATAATAATAATATTTATTAATATGGATAAAAACAATATTATAATATAATATGAATATCATTATAATTTTATATAATATATGTTTATTATTATCATTTCATTTATAAAATTATATTATTATTAATGTCCTTTTCCGGTTTTTTGATCGCTCTTTTATTTATTTATTAAAAAAATATTTAGATATATAAATCGCACATTTTTTTTTTTTTTTTTTTCATTTTGGCAAAATATCGTCCGAATGAGGATGCCACCTAAAATTAGCCGTTGCATAGAAGAGTTTGTTTGAAGATCATCAACCCGTCGGGTAAATGATACGTTACGCGGATTTCGTAGTAAAGCGTTCGGCGCGTAAAAGGCCCGTGACGTCACGTGGACAATACTTCCCACTTGTCGATCGTAGCGCACCGGGGACGGATCGAGAGTCGGATTTTTACTATACCAGCCGTACTACATAGAAACTTGCGACAAAAAAAAAAAAAAAAAAAAAAAAAAAACTCGTGAATGGAAGACGACGCACGCGGCGATTATTATTGCACGACGCTAAAGTACGCCATCGATTAGGCGACCGGATCGACGATGGGGGAGTTCCTCGGTGGTTTTGCGCGCCGAGATCTCCGCCGACGCAAAACTCTCCGTACGAAGATTGTCGGGCAATGCCCGTATATGGCGATACTATAATTAGATCGCTTCCACCAGTTGTCTTCCTCGTATTAGTCCCGGTTCGAGGAGATTTTCTCACGCGCGCATCATCGGGACCGAGCGATTTCTCCGGGATTTCGCCGAAAAGCGCAATGGCCGCGTCACTTTCTTTGAACCTTCCCGCCCAACGGGATCTCCTTGGGCCAAAACAAAATCTACTCTCGATTGGCGCCTCGGCGGCTCGAAATTGTTCGATTTTATCGAAATAATTCGAACTTTTTTCTTTTAACCTATCAATATTTTCTTACACTTTTTCGGATCAAGTTGGAAATTAATTTGAGTTGGAAAAAAAAATGCGAATGGGATTCTCGTCGATCCGGAGCTTCCTCTGTGAGAAAGGCAGGAATTGTGTAGCAAAAAAAGGATATGATAGATAGTAATAGTAATAGTAATAATAATAATAATAATAATAATAATAATAATAATAATAATAATAATAATAATAATAATAATAATAATAATAATAGTAACATTAGAAAAAGAAAGAGCGCACTGAGGATCGCTTGCTCCTACCGGACTGTCTCTGCACAGGCCGTTCTGGCGATAGCGGATGTGATTCCCATAGACCTCCTACCCTTCGAGCACAGGAGGATCTACGGTAAAAATGCGGACGCGAGACGCCGGGACGCGGAAACGACAGAAAGAAACCGGACGCTACAGACGTGGCAACAACGATGGACAGAAGAAACGACAGAAAACTGGACGAGACGACTGATAAAGGACCGTCGCCGTGGCTCAGTCGGGATTTTGGAGACGTAAACTTCTACGTTACCCAATTTCTGATGACACGGTTGCTTTGGACCTTACCTATACAAAATGAACAGAGTACGAACACCGGACTGTACATACTGCGGACACGAACGAGACAACGGGACGCGGAAACGACAGAAAGAAAGAGGACACTACAGACGTGGCATCAACGATGAACAGAAGAAACGACAGCCAACTGGACGAGACGACTGATAAAGGACCTAAGACTATGGGTCAGTCGGGATTTTGGAGATGTAACTTCTACGTTACCCAATTTCTGACGGGAAACGGTTACTTTAGACGGTACCTATACAAAATGAACAGAGTACGAACACCGGATCGTACATACTGTGAACACGAACGCGACGATGGTACGCGGAAACGACAGAAAGAAAGAGGACACTACAGACGTGGCATCAACGATGAACAGAAGAAACAACAGGGAACTGGACGAGACGACTGATAATGGCCCTTAGACCATGGCCAAGTCGGGATTTTGGGGACGTTGACATCTACTTTACCCAATTTCTGACGGGAAACGGTTACTTTAGACCCTACCTATGCAAAATGAACAAAGTACAAACACCGGACTCTTGATACTATGGACACTGAGACAGGAACTAGAATCGGCCGTCGGAAGCATCACCCCTGACAACATCGTCGGGGTGATGCTTCACGGAATCGAGCAATGGAAAATTATCGCCACATACATAGAGACAATACTGAGACTGAAAAACGCGGACGGCTGCCGGACATGTCCGACGAGACGCAGCAGATGAGACAGAAACAGGACCTACACACAACGTGTCCAGACAAACACCGACAGACCCCCCGATCAGAATTAATATCAACATTGTTCCTGGTCGGGGGCGGACGCAAAGGAGGTGGTTTCGTGGGTAGGCCAATCGGGAGTCCCACAATTGCACCAGTCCGCATGGCTGGGGTAAATCCGTAAAAAGGATTCCACAACGCCTCGGGAAAAAAAACTATAATAATGATATTGTAATATTAGTACGATATATTAATATATTATATTATAGTAATATATCATCATTATAATATTATTATAATAACATTATATAATAATAATAATAATAATAATAATAATAATAATAATAATAATAATATTAATAAATATTATTATTGTTTAATATATATTTTTTTTTTTTCTACACATTTTTTTTATTTTCCGGCGGCGCGTCGTGCGTGCGTTGCAATCGATTTGGCGAAGGGCCGACACCTGTGGCGCGAGCTTTTCCATCCCTCGTGGACTCCTGGTACTCGGACGTCGGGTCCGCGAGACCTTCAAGCCGATAAAGAGCGAACCGGAGGCTCAGCCGCGGCGCGACGATCCTTCGTCGCTTCGTTTCATTCACCCGTCCTATCCTTCTCGACGCGTGTCTCGCGAAAAGAATTAAAAAATCACCGTTTCTCATCTCGACAAAGAAAGCAACTCGTTCGCGAGGAGCCTCGCGCGTGTGTCTCCGGCATTTTCGCGCGATATCTGAAGCCAGCCATCGCTCGGCGAGCGGACGAAGCCGCGATTCAATTTGCATCGGATTATTCGCTCGGTTGAGAAGAATCATTCTCGTTTCATTCGTCGACGGATCTGGAGCGAGAGCGCGACGACGGACGAATGAACGAAACGCTCGGAGATAAAGAGCGGAATCGCATTTGCATTCGGCAATCAGCGAGGATTCGGCGTGGCAACGAACAAACGCGGAGCTCGCGGCGACGCGCATCGCGCATGTTCCATCACCCGGCTCGCGTTATCGATAAGGACCGCGTCGAAACAAACTTCGAACTTCCTCATGGCAGCCTGATACGCGCAATTAAATATTGGCATTCGCAAATTTACTCGTTTTTTTTTTTTTGCTTCGCGGGAGATAAAATGCATTTTTTGGTCGCTTCGCGTGCGAGAAAATGAATTTTTTGTTCGCTTCGCGTGCGAGAAAGTGAATTTTTTGTTCGTTTCACGCGCGAGAAAATGAAATTTTTACTCGCTTCGCGTGCGAGAAAATTAATTTTTTGTTCGCTTCTCGTGCGAGAAAATGAATTTTTCGCACGCTTCTCTTCGCGCGTAAAAACGCATTTCTCGCACGGCGTGATATAAAAGTTATTTTCGATACGAGCGCGACAAAGGCCGATTTTTTGTCGTACATCAAACTCTATTTTACAAAAAAAAAAAAATTATCAAAAAACCCGCAATCCACTCCAATTAATTTTTTTTCAATGTATTTCTTTTTTGTTTCCGTTTTTCGAATTTAGAATTTTTTTTTTTTCGATGAATGTTTTGATTATCAAAATAAGGAAATTCCTTCATTCGCTGGTCGTCGGAATCCGAGATACGCGCTTGGAATTTTGGGAATTCTTATTAACGCAATGAATCGCCAGTACAAAATAAATGTTTCTTCGTTTATTCGAGACGATTACATAGCATAAGAGAAAAAAAAATGAAAATAAATAATATATGAGATGGTAACGTGATATAATAAATAGTGTTTTTTTTTTTTTTTTTTTAATATATATACTTCGAAAATATGCGTGTATGCCCGAGAAATATACTAAGTATATTCGAATAATGTTCGATAATGTTTCTCAAAGTTCGTCGAGTAAAGAAAATCATACAATAAGATTTTTCTATCCAATTTCGTGCGCGCAACGCCTTTACTGTTTTTTTTAAGTATAATCTAATTTACAAACACTGTCTCGCAAAAACGTAAAAAAAAAAAAAACGATTATTTTTCATCCTCGTTGCGAGCACGGAATTGAATTATTTTTTTCGGGAAGTCGCGAAACAAATACACAATTCAATCCTTAAGCTCTACGAGTGCAACTTTCCTAATTCAATACGAACGAATTGGTCCCGAATTCGTCTATCGATTTTCTCATACACCTAAAATACGTAATCTTTCGCGAATAACTTCGCAAACATTTTTTTTACGTGTCAATTTTCGCTAATAATTTTTATTTTTTTTTCAACAACGAAACGGTCTTGCTCGAAAAATCGTCGAAAATCGATACTGTTAAGGCGCTATTCTTACGTATCTATCGCGGTTCGCCAGCGCTGTGGTCGATCATCGCAAACGAGACATGTCGAGATTCTCTAATTTGTAATTAAAAAAAATATTTATATATATATGTATAATAACAATAATGAGAGAGAATGGAACGTAATTTCGATAATTTACTCGCGCGTCGAAACGAATTTTTGTCTATATTTGCTTTTTTTTTTACAATTAAAGAGGAAATACTATAATTAACAATAATAAAAAAAAAAAAAAGAAAAACGTAGGAACTCTGTACGTCCGCGTACGTTCGAGATATCACAGCTAACAACTTTAAGCTTACGGCGTCGGATAATTCGCGTTAAAGCTATTCGATAAATAATCGCTTGCCCTGCCGACCGAGCGGCGGATTTGAACTGCGATCGCCCGGGAAAAAAAAGATCGCTCGGCCCGCGACGTACATTTATGTACAAAATTTTACCGTAACTAGGCGTGTTTTTTTTCTGTATTCTTCTCAGACGTCTCGCTTAACAAATTTCATTTTTTCAATCGATTTTTTTTTTTTTTGTGAACTTTCGGAAGAAAAATCGTAATCGCTTCGGATTTTTTTTTTTTTTTTTATCGGCGTTTTTTTTTTCTCGCGATAATCGAACCATTCGTTAACGTCGGTTATAATACTGCTTGAGTCGCTTCTACGATTCGAATAATACTGGTCCTCTAGTCCATGAATGTCGCAAGGCCGACGCGTCAGTCGTGCCCGTCGAACGATCATTTGCGAGCGTGACGACGATGATAATAAATAATTTGCGAGCGAACATGATGAGACAAATGTCGATGGAGCTTCGTCAACGAGCTGAATGAGAACTTGAGGGAAAAGAAAAAAAAAAAGTTAGAATTTCAGTGCAGGGGTGACGCGTCCCTTCATAGTCCATCGACCATGACCTTGTCTAAGGCATCGGTTTGTAGATTATTTTAAAAAAAATGGCATAATTTTTATACCATTTTTTTTTTTTTTTTTTTTTTTTTTTTTTTAAATTATAACACTTTTCTTCGTCTATTTTTAATGAGTCTTCGCCTGAAGCCTTTTCTTCGGCCCTGAAGGAGCGTCCCTTCGGGGCTGAGCGTTATCGGCCTTCGCGTTTGTCCGTTCGCCTTTCGCACCTTCGTCGGTCGCCGCGCTTTCGGGCCCGGCGCTTTTTTCGGCTTCTTCGCCCGCGGCCCGAAGACGAGCGGCTTCTTCGCGCTCGGGTCGCAAGTGCCCGGGCCCGTCGCCGTCGCGTTTCTGAAAGCTCGCGTCCAGTCGTTGAGAAACGCTCGGTAGAGCCGCACCACTCCCCAGTCCTGTATGAGCATCAGCGTCTCGTCGCCCTCCGTCGCCCAGTCGGTGCTCCCCGTCACTATCGCCGGCGTGTGCACGCGCGGCAGCTGCAGGCCCAGGTTCAGAATCGCCGTCTCGACCTCGCACAGTGCCTGCAAAATTACAAATTCGCAATTTTAAGAGGCAATTAAAAAAAAAAAAGTAGTGATAAAAGAAAAACGTATTCAGAAAAATTTGCAAATGGATTTCGACTGAAAAAACGATTAGATAGCGAATGATTCGTTAAACAATCATTTTCTTACTGGTTTGTCAATAACTTTTTGGGATCATTATTATGGAAAATTGATCTTAGTACCTTAAAAAAAAAAAAAAAAAAAAAAATTTAAATCAAAATTATCATTATTATTATTATTATTATTATTTATTTATAATAAGAATACAAAATCATGATTATTAAAAAAAAAAAAAAAATTTTAAATTATTTTTATTTATTTTTTATTAAATTCTAAAATTTGTAAAGATTTTTATTCCATTACAAAGTTGTCGAAGTTCCATTTGAATTCATCAATTTTTATAGAAACTTTACATTTTTTCACGACCGAAAAGTCTAGGATTTTCCTTAGGCGTTCATTCAATGGACGAATCACTCTAATGATCAATTTCGAAAAAAAAAAAAAAAAAATTGACTTCAGCTTCGAATGCAATACCTTGAGGACTTCGTTCTGCATACCGCCGAATATCTTGTTTCTCATATTCATCGTGTCCTGGGCGTTGATTTCGGGATTGAGGCGAAAGCGTCGTAGCGCGTAGAACGTGATGGCGAATCTTTGCAGAGCGTCGTGCAGCATCGGCAGCGCGTATTCGGCCTTCTTTCCCTTCTCCATGCACCAGAGCTCGTCGTGATACCACTTGAGCTGTCCCTTCGGCAGCCAGCTCATCTGATACTGCCTCTTCAGCACTCTGTACACCTGCGAAAGTAAGTCGAGACGGTGTTTAGACTAAGTTGTGGAGCGGGGAAAAAAAATTCATGACCGGGCATTCCGCCCGACAAAATTGTCGCATGAAAGAATAACGAAGAGAAAAAAAAAAAAAAAAAAAAAAAAAAAAAAAAAAAATCCTCGCAAAGCTAAACGACGAGCTTTTGTTCTCGCGTACATGCTAAGATTGTCAATAAAACACTCGTCGCACCGAGGTTTCCGCTGCTGAATGAGATTGTAACGTTATATTCGTTTGAAGGCGCGTGAAGCGACGAGAGGAAGGTTTTAGTCTCTGAAACATCAGACGAGTGGTGGGCCGAACACGGCGGAGAACAACCTACTGTCAACCTACAACCGCGCAGCACCTACTCTCGTGTCGCCTCTCACAAACGACGTCGATCATTTTTTGAACATTATAACTTATTATACGCGAGCTTCTCCACGTTACTTCCTTTCATCATTATCTGGCAATCTTCACCGATATTTCCATCCTGTTGTCAATGAGAATGTTCGATTTACTTTTACCTCCCGTCGAATTGCAGCCAGAAAATAATATATAATATATAATATATAATATATAATATATAATATATAATATATAATATATAATATATAATATATAATATATAATATATAATATATAATATATAATATATAATATATAATATATAATATATAATATATAATATATAATATATAATATATAATATATAATATATAATATATAATATATAATATATAATCGAACCGCTCACTCGACCCCAAATATAAATATATCTCTTAGCTAAGTTACATGTTGCTGACGACTCGTACACGACACAGACGATACAATAACAATTGTCATCTAGTTACGACTCTGCACTGTCGGTCGTGTGTTTTATAAACTTCCCGCTCTTATCGCATTACTGACGGTGCAAAAGATTAACGAGGCTTCACCGAGTGTGTGGGAACGCAGAGTTAACGAACGCGCGGCTCCGATAAGAAGACCCACCGGATATGTCATCGACACACGATCGAAGAATGTTGATCTATCGTCGTCGAGTGCAACGTCACCAGTGCCCAATATCTTTCCATCGGTTGCTTCGTTAGTAATGAAAATGAAAATGAGTTGTTTTCCCAACTTACATTCGAGTACATGTGGTGCACATCCTTGAGCTGTTCCCTGAAGTGATTCTGCGCGACTTTCAACTGTGTGCGAACGAGCTTGAGGGTTCGATGAACGCTGTGTCGCTGCGGCGATCTCTTGAATGGCGTAACGACCGTCGTCCCGCAAGGATGCCGCCAGGGTTCCATTCCGTGAGTCACCGATTGCGGAATATCGAGACCGTAAGACGGTGCAGCGCTGACCGCGCTCAGGCCGGAACTCAGGAAGAACGCCAGGCTCGTCAGGGTAGCCGTATGCGCCACCGAATCTGCAATCCGAATGAAAAACCGTCCAAAAATCAACGTCATCAAAGTACCGTGTAGCAGTAGCGCAATCGGTGCAGCAAATGGCACGGCAATGGCGACCAAGTACCGTCCCGTTACCGGAATGAATTCCGGATAAGAACTTTGTCCCAGCGAGCTGCGAGCTACCGATGCCGGGCCTAAAAGGGACTAATGTTTTCCCGGATCTCTACACAAACTTCCAACTCTTGCCATCTATCATCCAATAATTCAAGATATCACACAATGAACCGATCGCTTTTGGGGTGTCCAGCGGCTTTGCTGCGAGAAAGATCGTTGAACACCATTCACAATCATCTATGGTCTAGTCATAGCAAACTGGCGCAACCCACCACAAATGGGTTCTACACACGCGCTATTGGTGAAGACTCGGTTCTAGAGCTTCCCATTGGCGGAGGCGAGCATGTGCAGAACTGTGCAGTAAAGAGGGCCTGCCGCAAACTGGCAGTGGTCGTTACTAAACACCAACAGTTGCCCTTCGTTGGCAGGTAAGCTGTGCTGGGACGGAGATGGCAGAACACAGTTTACAGGCTACTATGATCCAGTCATAGCAAACTGGCAGTAGCCATCATTGACTATCGCTAGCTGCTTTTTGCAGGCAGCCATACCCTACATTAGATCCCCGTCAGTATGCTTCGCTGAGACAGAGATGGCAGAACACCGTTTGCAGCCTATGGTTCAGCTATAGCGAAATGGCAGTAGCCATCATCAATTACCGACAGCTGATCACCGTTGGCAGGCAGCCATAGCCCACATTAGATCCCCGTCAGTATGCTTCGCTGAGACAGAGATGGCAGAACACCGTTTGCAGCCTATGGTTCAGCTATAGCGAAATGGCAGTAGCCATCATCAATTACCGACAGCTGATCACCGTTGGCAGGCAAGCCGTGCTGGGACGGAGATGGCAGAACAGAGTTTTTAGCCGATTAGGATCCGGTCATAGCAAACTAGCAGTAGCCGTCATTGACTATCGCTAGCCGCCGTTTGCAGGCAGCCATAGCCTACATTAGATCCCCGTCAGTATGCTTCGCTGAGACAGAGATGGCAGAACACCGTTTGCAGCCTATGGTTCAGCTATAGCGAAATGGCAGTAGCCATCATCAATTACCGACAGCTGATCACCGTTGGCAGGCAAGCCGTGCTGGGACGGAGATGGCAGAACAGAGTTTGTAGCCGATTATGATCCGGTCATAGCAAACTGGCAGTAGCCATCATTGACTATCGCTAGCCGCCGTTTGCAGGCAGCCATAACCACATTAGATACCCGACTGTATGCTTCGCTGAGACGGAGATGGCAGAAACTGTTTGCAGCCTACGATGATCCGGTCGTAGCAAACTGGTAGTAGCCGTCATTGGATCCCGATAGCTGATCACCGTTGTTAACCTTCTATACAGGCAGAAATCGCTTGCCAATGCTGGCAGCCTGTAATGGCCCAATCTTCATCAATGGCACGCCAGCAAATGGAAGCCATTACACGCCCGAGCATCGGCACTGTTGTCAATGCTTTGGGATCTTGTATGGGACCTTCAACGACGATATTGAAGTCGCTACGCCCATTCCGGATACTTTACTAACCGACGAAATGTTCGACGAAGCAATTTCCAATAACGCGCACCAGGACCATCCGCGTTCGTGTCGTCGAGAGGGAAAAAAAGGGAACCAAGCGACGGTAACAAAGGAGACGGCGAAGTATCGGAATCGGTCGTTCAATGAGTGTATCGGCTCGTTCGGGATCCGCGAACTGGCTCTTTCGACTTTCACACCCGGAGCGAACATCGACATGTGCAGCCGAGACGCAGGTTACACCCGCGGGCTGCAGAATCCCGCGCCTCTTCCCGTCTTTTCTTCTTCGCCCGGAGAGAAGAGAAAACGCCCACGACAGCGACACACAGTCGCGAGTGAGCCGCGCAGAGAGGAACTCTCGTACGGCAACCGATCCCGTCGCCCCCGCAGTAGGAAATGGGTTGCAAATCGGTGGATCAGGATTTATCGTGCAATTAAACGTCCACCCGGCGAACCGTACGACTTCCTCTCGTCTGTGCGATCGGCGCGCGGCAAGTCGGATTGTTGTTCTCGAAAAAAAATCTATACACAGGTTTTTTCTTCCCGAAATCCCACAATCGAATGCGCTTTAACGACGCAGCGACCAGCCGGATTGCCGTCCCGGAGGAAGTCGTTAATTACTCGCCTCGGGCGTAACTTTCATTCGTTATAGGCAATTAAAGTGCCCTCAGATTCGCGTTACTTTCCTCGGATGTCTCTCTACTAATCTTCGCAGGATCTTTAATATGCAGCAACTTTTTCGGATTTTTGTCCCATGGAAATATCGACTGAAGCTTGTCGGAAAAAGATTCCGCGTCGGAGTGCAGCCGTTTCTCTCGTTGCACCGGAAGCAATTGAAGACTATTTTTTCGCAATGGTAAAAATGGCCATTGTCCAGAACTCGCCGATGGTAACCCCCGTTTATTGAGGGAGGGATCGTGCGTGGCTTGATTATTCGGTCACCGCCGAACCCGATGGCGGGACCACCCCACGTTAATTAGAAGCCTTCAAATGGCACGTGCGGGCCCGAGGCTGGAGTGGTCCGTCGAGCGGTCAGCAGGATGCGCGGCGATGTCGTAAGGACTCGACGGGGTCCTCTGCGCTCACCACGTACCGGCCGTGCAAGGGCCGACACACCCCTTCGGACAAACGCAAATAATTCGCACTTCAGTGGGTTGTTGTGACCGGTGCTCCAGTATCGACTCTGACTCAAGGTCGTCCTTTCGCAGAGTCCGACGCCATCCGGGATCGAGAAGGACGAGAAGAAACTGCGCACCCTCGGCGACGAGATAACAACCCGAAGAAAAAATCAAGCATACGAAAGGAATTTTTTTGTTCCTCGGCATACACTGCATCGGCCTGTTTCATCGCCGGCCGCCCTGCGCGGGTTGAGGACGAAGATTGTTGGTTTTGCGCGCGAGGTGATGCCCCGCGGGCGTCGGCACTTTCTGGGAACGGTTCGGGCTCGGTTTCCCCGGCAGCGGGAGCGCGCGCTGGCGCTCTCGCGGTGATTGCGCGGTGATTAGCCCTCCCCCTCGTCTCTCCCCGCGCTCTTCCGACTCTCCATACGAAAGAATAACCCTGCGCGCGGACCTTCTGCGATGGGCGGCGGAGGGCGAAAGATGAAGAATCAAAGAATGCGCCAACGTTGAAGCGAACGAAGCCTACTGCCGATTCGGAGAGACAATCAGGGAACGAGAGAGAGAGAGAGGGACACGGCCGGAGAGCGAAATCATCGAGACGGCATTCGGGAATGTGGGTGCCTCGTGGCCGATACTTAAGCAGGTCGGAGCTGTAGTCAATTTCGCACGAGTTCGAGAAAAAAAACCTTCCTCGTGTAATCCCGAAGCTTTCTCGCGCGCACAGCGAGAAACGAGAAAGAAAGGAAAAGAGGATCACGAACGGTTCTCGCACAAAAGTACAAAGGTGGACCAAAGAGGTGATCAAAGAAAGGGATTGCGAAAAGCAGGCTAAGGGAACTCTATCAGAGGCGAGCTTCATCGCACTCGGGTTTGGTAAGCGCATTGCTCATGCTTGCACCCACACGGGCATTTGTATTCAAGCCCGTCACACGCATACAATGAGCCAGGCATGTCGAGCTCCGCCGTTCCGCAGATACGCACACAGACGCGAAAGCTGTGGAAGCAAACACGTCTTATCGTCGTTCCGTGCACGAGCGTGCTTATTCACACCATACCGAGAGCACGAAATGATCTTACGGTAGGACCGATTTAACCGCGACAGCGCCACAATGCAGGATTCGCGCGCAAGAAGATCGGCAGGCTGTTTCACAAAGACGGGGAGGTCTCGTCGGCAAAAGGTATGTGGGACGTTCCGGATACAACGATACCGTAACAGATCCGACTCCTTTCCTTTATCCGCGGTTGGCGCAAGGACCGATCGGAGACTCGCGTCTTCAGCGTTGAAATTGAAGGACCGCGAATGATCCACACGCGTTTTGTGTCACCGGTTCGGTACGGTTACCGGTCGATTCCGGGATTTTCATCTTCTTTTGGATCTTCAAACGCAACTTGATCCACAAGGTAAGATTCCAACTTGAGTTCGAACTTCAACTGCTTTTCACTGTACAATGCATATGGAAACAATCCATTTCGACCCAACTTGAGTTGGAACTTCTTTTTGTGCATCAAGTTCGGTCATGACATTGGGCCTGGTTCGGTGCTCAAGTTCAAAGACCACTTCGAGCTTGGGACTACAAATTCGGCAACTTCGATCCCGGCCGCGACATAACGGCCGAAGTACGGTGGGTCACTCTCGCGGGAAGTCGGAGCTTCGCGTGTGTTGCCGTCGACACATCCGCGAAGAACACAAGTGCGCCCAAGTACTCGCGAGTTTGCTCACAGGTATGAGAGAACACGACGCTGGGATAACTAATGGATACGTGCAGGGGCGTCGAGAGCTTTCTCCTCGCCCGTTTCCTCCTTGTCGTCATCACTCTCGTCTCGAGCGAGCCGCGCATAATGCGGCCACCACGCGGAAGATCGATTGCGAATCGATGCACCTCCGCGCGAATACGCTCCTTTCCTCCGGGCGTGTCGGCCGTCGATCGAGCCGTACGCAACTGAACGCGCAGTCTCCAGTCTTTGATCTATGGATCATTTTGTTCGCAGTCGTCGAAGGGCAAATAAATGTTTACAAAATAAAATAAGAATTGAATAATAATAATAATAATAATAATAATACAAGATGCGGAAACGACAAAAGGAAACTGGCCGAGACGACTGATAAAGGACCTGAGACCGTGGCTGAGTCGGGATTTTGGAGACGTAAACTTCTACCGTACCCAATTTCCGATGGCACACGGTTACTTTAGACGTTACCTGTACAAAATGAACAGAGTACGAACGGACTGTACATACTGTGGACACGAACGAGACCACGGGATGCGGAAACGACAGAAAGAAACCGGACGCTACAGACGCGGCAACAACGAGAAACTACAGGGAACTGGGCGAGACGACTGATAAAGGACCTTCACCGTGGCTCAGTCGGGATTTTGGGGACGTAAACTTCTACGTTACCCAATTTCTGATGACACGGTTGCTTTGGACGTTACCTATACAAAATGAACGGAGGACGACCACCGGACTGTACATACCGTGGACACGAACGAGACGACGCGGGACACACCGTTTTCGAATGTGACCGCTGGACAAGACTGAGACATGAACTAGAATCGGCCTTCGGAAACTTTGCGCCTGGCAACATCGTCGAGGTGATGCTCCACGGAAGTAAGCAATGACAAAATATCGCCATGTACATAGAGACAATACTGGGGCGGAAGAACGCAGTCGGCTGCCGGACATGGCAGATGAGACAGAAACAGAACCTACACACAACATGATGAGACAACCATAAACCTCCCGATCAGAAGTAATATTAACATAATTCTTGGTCAAAGGCGGACGCAATGAAAAGGAGAAAAAAATGTTGCAAGCGATTCGAATCCCAATGCAAAAAAGTCTTCGATCTTCAACGCGGACGAGCGCGCAAAATTGAAACGTTCTTTGCGTTCTTAGTTCGATGATTCGTCCCGCTGGGCCTCCCTGAACAAACGTCCCGGGGCGCGGGGTATATTCTGTATCCCAGTTCGATATTTCCTCCGATATAGCTGGGTTATTCCTGTGCGGAGTAACAGTACACGAGTTAGACCTGGGAGAGCATCACGGGCTCGCCGCCAATGGGTCCTGACGTCACGGATGCGCCCAGACAGATTAGTGGCTGCACGGGGCTCGTGCGGCCGCAAGAGATTTGCATTCTGTCTGGCTCCGGGGACTAGAGCTCGAGCCCTTTTCTTTTTTTTCATCATAGTCCGCGTCTCCCCGTTCGTCGCGGAGGGAAAATAGAGTCGGGTGATCTCCAGGCGCGCAACGAGAAGCGGATGCGGCCAAGCTCGCCACCTATATACTTCGGGCTCGTAAGGTTCGCCATCGAGGAGAGAACTTTTGACTCGTCCCAAGATTGCCCGTTGCCCGGTAAACCCTCCCTTGCCCTTCGTCCATTTTTTCAAATTTTTTCTTTCAACTCGTCGTGCTCTATTTTGCGGATCTGCATCCTTCTCTGCGTCTCGCTGCGGGTCCTCTCCGCCCACCGGCGTTCACCAGCGCGCTCGAGAAAAGCTTCGAAACTTCTGTTCTCTGTGGTTGAGCTCACCGAGTGCCGGCCCTCTCGTCCCGCAGTCCCTCGCTCCGAACTCCTCGTCCTCTTCTTCTTCGCCATCGGCTTCTTCGTCTTCCTACCTGCGAGGGATTCGCGCCGTCGAAGCAGCAGCCCGTGCGCGGCTTGCCGCATCGCATTAACGGCGAGATGAAGCCCACCCTTTTCTCATTCTCCTTCGTTCCGTTCCTTCTACCGTTTGTAAGATCCGATGTTCCCACTTGTCCCGATTATCACACGCATGAGTGTACAAACACGAGTTCGCTCGATCGTTGCCCGACCAACGGTGTAACATTGATTGCCACTCTTCGCGATCGTGGGTTCCGACGTAATACGACGAGCCAGAAGAATATGCGCATCGAATAACCGAGCGCCGGTGCGTTATGCGTCCGCGGACACGAAGACGCCCATAAACTTTTTCTCTCGAACGTTCAATTTTCTTGTTAGACTCGAGGCCCGTTGTATATTAATTCTCTCCGGTATTTTAGCCATCGCGAGACGACAGTACCTCCGTGACTATAGCATCTCCGTGAGTTTAGCCACTCCGTGACTTCAGCCCTTCCGTGAATTTAGCACCTCCGTGACTTTAGCACCTCCGTGACTTTAGCACCTCCGTGACTTTAGCACCTCCGTGACTTTAGCACCTCCGTGACTTTAGCCCTTCCATGACTTTAGCCCTTCCGTGACTTTAGCACCTCCGTGACTTTAGCACCTCCGTGACTTTAGCATTTTGTCTAAACTACCGTCTCCTCCACAGCGGTGGCGACGGTGAGATATTTTTGCAATATAGAGAGACATCGGTAGTGATGAAAATGAAACGCATTCCGTCGCTCTCGACGATCGATCGTGGTGGAGCGCGGGAGATCGCCGATCTATAACAACACGATAGCCAGTTCGCACGACGAATACCGAGACGTATGACATTGAACACAAGCTGAGAGGCGAGTGTGCGCATGCCGTAGGATCGCGGCTATGCGTTCATTCGCGTATCGCGAGACTCGGAGACACGAGGCGATCGGCAGTGCGATCGGTCGTAGTCGATCATCGGGGCAAGCCATGCCAACGGTAGGCTGTCACCGCTCGATATAAACGATGAATGACGTCAATATATGACATCAGTGATCCATATCGATCGTAACAGTGTTACGGCACAATACGCGCCGCGGCCTACGGTCTTCAGGACCTTTAACTATGTGAGATTTATAGATCTTTCGTCGGATCGATCGAGAAGTCGCATCGATCTTCGATCAACATTAAGCATGCATCTCGCCGCACGTGGGTTACGATAGGACTATCTTTCCGAACAAATGAAAGTCTGAAAAATAAATCAACGATATGGAAGCCGATGTTCGGCCGAGGATCGACTCGCCATTGGTCGGCCTGCCGATGCCAGACCAATGTCCAGTTGAAGATTCGCACGCCAACGGTTCGCGAATCGCCGATACGACGCTGACGGGCCATCGCCGATTTCCGCCGCTAGATGGCGTCGATCCGAGCTTTTTCTCGCCAGCGAAAGGGTCCACGGGCGCTGATATAACAGCGCGGGTATTTTACTCTTTGGAATCGCGCGAATGATCTATTTTGATGCTAGATTTCGCACTCAAGCGGTGAACGAATTAACTGACAAGGATCGCTCTGAGAGTTCTCGCAAGAGAAAATATATAAAATGTAATCTCCCGCGGACGTGCCGAGGATAAACATTTCCATTTGGTCGTCCGCTTGAGGAAGCAAAATTGGGAAATCGACTCACGTTTGAGAATCTGGAACTGAAATGGTTCGAAGTGGCTGCCTCCTGAGAAGCTCGTACGAGAGAAACAGCGTCGACTCGCCACTGCCGCTCGAGCCGTCGGGCTGATGTGCTGTTTTACGATCCGTGGAGCAATAAATGGACACGCGCGAGAGATGGGACGTAGCGATGCGTAAGAGCGATAAACGAAGCCGGCGACAGTATAAATACAGCGAAGTGGCGGAGTACGGCACGCATGGCGGAGAACCGCGAGCAGTTTGGTCTCCATTGAGAAGCGAATGGGACTGAAATGAAGAGACGAAGCCGCGAGTAAACACATCGGCAGGGAAAATCACGCCTCCAGCCAATAATTCATACATTTTAGAAATTTCATAAATTAATAAAAAAAAAAATATATACATAAAAAAAAAAGTAAAGAAGAATAAAAATTCAATTTCATAAAATAAAACGACAAAATAAAAACCGAAAATAAATTTTAAAAAATTTGAACTGTCGGGTTTTTAATTTTTTGGATTTTCAAATTCGCGTTGATTTTTTTTTTAATAGAAAAAATGTGTAGAAAAACACAAAATCGAAAGAGAATGGATGAATCTGAAGAAATTCATGCGGAAAAATGAACGAATCATCTTCGCGATTGAATAAAAGTAAAAAAAATTAACGACGTTTGTCGTTCGATCTTCTCGATTTTCACTGGAATCGTTGAAAAGAAGGAGCCGAGTGCCGATCGAATTTATGGAGAATAATACTCCGGAGAAACTGCCGTTCGACGGCGTTGTAACGTCGCGAGGATCGCTCGTCGCGCCTGCAGAACCGCCGCCGATACTGCCGATCGTTGAACCGCGCGTGCCGTTCTCAGCGTCGGCGTTCGTCGCGGCGGACAGCGCGAGGCAACACACAATCGCAGTGAATCAAAGTTATCGGTGGTCAGGCACGATCTCCGGCCCCGGGGACCACTCTCCACCCACGATCCCCGATGCCGGAGAGCCCCGCGCGCGATGACGAGCGAAGGAGTCGATCCGACGATCGCGTATGCGCCGCCAGCGGCGATAAAACGACCGCTCGCTCGAGTCAACAATTCACAGTTGCCGCAATGAAGAATGTTCTTTTTTTTTTTCTTTCCGCAAAATTTAATGAAATTCCGTCTTGAAGAGGAAAGCTAATTTTTTTTTTTTTTTTTTTTTTTTTTTTTTTTTTTTTTTTTTTTTTTTTTTGTGCATACGTATTCAGAAAAATTGGAGAATCATTTTCATTAATAAAAAATTGAACTACTGTAAATTTGTTGAACTATTTTTTTTTTTTTTTCATGAATTCGTAAATAACATTTTGGAATTATTATTACGGAAAATGAATCTTTTCAGTATCTTCAATATGAATAAATTTTTGAAGTTTTTTTATATTGCCGAGAAATGTTTGTTTAAAATTATAAAAATGCATAATTTTTTTTTTTTTTTTTTTTTTTTTTTTTTTTTTTTTTTAACACTGAGCGACAAGAAAGAAAAGTTTAATTTCGGGGACCACAGAAACGAATTGTGCGGTCGAGGTGGTGACTCGTGGGTCCAAGCGGCGCGCTCGTGTGTGCGTATTGCGCCTACCTCGGTGCGTTTCGGCGCGACGTGTCGCACGCAGCGAGCCGCTCTCGCGCCTCGGGGCAACGTAATTGCTGCGGTACGGCTGACTGCGGGCGCGTCGCGAGACGAGAACGGAAGACGAAGGACCGCGAGAGCCCGCGATGCCTCGTAAAGCTCCGTCGCTCGCTGTATACCTCGCTGACTATACGACACGGGGCGTGTAATTTAAACATTGCCTCACTTTCTACTCCGCGCGCCACCCGCAACGTCGACTCTCGATATCTTCAACGGCATTTTTTCTTCTCCATACGCATTTCGGATGTGTGGGATCCTCTCTAAAAAAATCTGTTTTCGCATTTTCTTTCGAACGACAGACGTCGAAAATCGGGCCGAAATTTAATTTAAAAAATTGACTATGAAAATTGGTACTGAAAAATCCAAAAAATCTAAATCCAAGCATCAAATCCATTGCGAGAAATCGAAAAAACGAAAAAAATAAAATACAAACTTCGAATCGATTGAACGATCAAAAAAATTATAACAATTGCGTTCAAAAAATGAAAAAAAAAATTAATTGATAATAAAATTATATTATTATTATTATTTATTTGATAAATTATTAATACATTTTTAAAGTTGATAAAAATGTTTTTATAATTTTTTTTTTATCTATAAGTTTTGTGAATGTATAAAATTTATATATGCTATTTGTAAAATGATATTTTTGGTCAATGAACGAATTTATTACATTTTTTTTATCCATCGAATTTCATATATTTTTTTTTTTTTTTCTCGTTCGAATAACTGTCGAAAAATGTTCATCTTTTCTGCGCGATGCGACATTGGCGATTCGCATCAATGTCACGAACAACGAGAGCGTCGCGAATTGGACCGGCGAGCTGACGATACTAAACGCGATCGTAAATCCGCGGCAATTAAGGCGAAACGGTAATTGTATGGACGCAAAGAGGGCACCGAGCATTGCGATTCAAGGAGAGGCTCGTAATTACTCTGGCCTTTCCCGACCAGGTGTTTAACTTTTCTTCGACAACGCGCGCGAGACGCTGAACAATCGGAATGTTCTGAAAAAATTCATTTTCCAACAAACTTCTCGGAAACACAATTTTTCTCCACCAAAATGATTTTTTTACTTTTCCAATTACGCATGTCAATATTTTCAGATTTTTCACTTTGCTCGGAATTTCGTGTCTTTTCGCACCTTTCATTCCACAAGAAACAATCAATGACGAATCCTTTTCACGAAAAAACAAAAACTGTTTTTCCGGGACGTTACAAAAATAATTTCTCGATCATCTCTCGATCACAACCCTCTGAACAACGGTATGGTGGTCGAGTGACTACCACGTTAAAAAAAATGAAAAAAATAAAAAAAAAAACCCTCTGAAATTATTATCGCGCAAAATGAATTTTTCGGACGGGCATAAAAAAAAAAAACAACAAAAAAATTAATTCCACCGACGAGCTCGTGGCGAAAAATAAAATCGGCGAGTGGTTGCAAAAAAAAAAGAAAAAAAAAAAAAAAAAAAAAAAAAAATGGAATAAAAAAAAAATCGATCGACGAACGATTACGCGAAACCATAAAGCCGCTGTGAATGATACCCGTGTATTTGTGCGCGCGGGAGCGCGCGGAGTAGCGCGCAGGGCGGGGTAGAGATCGGTGTCGCGAGTCCCGCGAGAGAACCCGTCGTCGTCGTCGGAACCAGACAGGAATGTATGAAACTGAATTTATCACGATAGAGCTCGTTTCGCTCGCGCGACTCTGTCGCTCAGGTTTACTTGCTCGCCGGGTTGGTGCAGCGAACAAGCGAGCGAGCGAGTGAGCGAGCGAGCGAGTGAGTGAGTGAGTACAAGTGAGCGCGCCCGCGCAAGGATCGAGAGCCGTTGTGCAGGAGGCCCGATTAACAAATTGGCGCAAAAAGTAACCCGAGGGTTCCGGGGGCCATGAGTGTGTCCCGTTCGCATTGGCTACCGGCGCGCCGCTGTTGCTTTCTGCTTGTAATGTACCCGGGCCGCGCGTTCTTAGAGCCTGTCAGCGACGTCTGTCGCGGCGCTCGTCGTCGTGCGCGCCGACCAGATGGAAAATAATATTCACCTGGCCTCGGCGAAGCGTGGGAGCCGCCGGTGCTAAGAAAACCCAATGGAGATACACGCGAATGTAAATCGAACACTGGTAAAACGCCGCGAAGACTTTTTTTTTCTTCAAACTAATTGTATCAACACTGTATCGATGTTGATTCGACAGATTTTATATTTATACACATGTCCATTGAAACCCACGGCAATCTGTTATGTTGGCGTGTGGACCGATCCGAGCAATTTCTCATAGACACGAAACGGCGCTAACGCGTGCCCGTTCGTAACGCGCTGCGAAGAATATTCTACGCCAAAAAATAATAATGATAATGATAATAATAACAATCAACGTCAGTATGAATTTAGATTATTATATCAACACTATATCGATACTGATTGGGTATATTTCATATTTATATACATGTATACCGAATCCCACAGCATTCTGTTGTATCGGCGCATGGACCGATCCGAGCAATTTCTCATAGGCACGCAACGGCGCTAATCTCCGAGTGCCTGTTTTTGAAGCGCAGCGGAAAATCGTCTATCCAAAAATAATAATGATAATAATCAACTCCAATATGAGTTCAACTAATTATATCATCATTATATCGATATTGATTCGACAGAATTTACATTTATATACATGTATATCAAAACCCACGACAATCTGTTACATTGGCGTGTGGACCGATCCGAGCGATTTCTCATAGGCACGAAACGGCGCTGATCTCTGAGTGCCGGTTTCTAACGCGCGGAGAGTTTTCTACACCAAAAAAAGAAATGAAATAATGATAATAATAATCAACGTCAGTATGAATTTAACTAATTATATTATCACTATATCGATACTGATTCGCGAGATTTTATGTTTATATACATGTCTATGGAAACCCACGGCAATCTGTTATATTGGCGTGTGGACCGATCCGAGCAATTTCTCATAGGCACGAGGCTAATCTCCGAGTCCCCGTTTGTTTATCGTAACAGGACTGTACTTATATTCTTATCATCATTTGTATGCATTATCGTTAGTAACGACAGTTGGGCGTAACGGAGTCGCTCCCCCGGCCTTTCTGTCTCGGGCCTTTCGACGGAACGGCCGAGCGAGAGAAACGGCGACAGATCGTCGATGATTTTCCGCTCGGGTCTCGCGGTGCTACGATCAGTCATTCGCTCTCGTCGTCGGCGGTAACGGAGCGACATACGCGATAATCGATTAATGAGCGGCTTTATAGTTAGTACGCGAAGAATTTAGGTTACGCCTATGCGAGCGAAGGACGACGAGAGGAGATGAAAGATCGATGACCATCGCTCGTGCCCACTCTCTCTTTCTTCGTCTCGCACTCTCTCCCTCTCTTTCGCTCCTCCCTCTCTCTCTCTCTCTCTTTCTCCCTAACGCTCTTTCTCGCCTTCCTTGTCTCTCTCGCTCTCCTTCTTATCTCTCTCTCTCTCTCTCGCTCTCCTTCTTATCTCTCTCTCTCTCTCTCACTGTCCTTCTTATCTCTCTCTCTCTCTCTCTCTCTCGCTCTCTCGCTCTCCTTCTTGTCTCTCTCTCTCTCTCGCTCTCCTTCTTATCTCTCTCTCTCTCTCGCTCTCCTTCTTATCTCACTCTCTCTCTCTCTCCCTAACGCTCTCTCTCGCTTTCCTCCTTATCTCTCTCTCTCTCTCTCTCCGCTCGCAGTCGACACCGAGAGAGACACGTGCTCACTACTACTCGCCGCTGATACTCTTCCCCTGCCAACTCTCCATCGAGAATACATTTCTCACGCGTCATCTCCCTCGAATTACAATAATTATCGGGGTGGTCACCGACGAGTCGATCATCCGGATTAATGCTCGACGCTCGTCGCGCATTTCGCTGCCCGCTACGCCGCGAGACCTCGCCTCCCCCCGTATCAAGATACTCGCCCCCCCCCCCCCCCCCCCGCGACTCGCTGCTCAAACTTTCTCGCGACTATCGACATTGTCTTTTTTTATTCACTTTTTTGTTCATTGTTCATCAATCATTCGGGTAAGATACGAGAGAATAAAAATCACATTTATTCAATTGATCGATAGTGGCGAAAATTATATGAAAAATAAAAATGATATCTTAATAATATATGTTATTATAATTATTATTTTATAAAAATATAATAACAATAAATAATGATAATATATAAAAAACATACAATAATACAATATTATTATATTTTTTTATATATTATTATTACAAAATAATAATGATTGAATGGAAATAAATAAAAAATAATAATCAATAATAATACATATTATTATTTATTATATTATATTTTTTTATTAAATTTATTAAATTATTATTATTATATTTAAACAATTATAATAACACAATATTATTATATTTTTTCATATATTATTATTGTTTATTATTATTGTTATATTTTTAGAAAATAATTTTTTTTTTTTTTTTTTTTCGTGCGAGAGTGTCGCCGGGCGAGCTCGAGTGAACGCGTCGAGTTAAGGGCATCTCGTGAGTCCTCTCTCCGGCTGGATTTCCGACTGTCACGGAGCGTTTCGAGTCGTAGATCGCGCCGTTGTCTCGGCGGCGCGCACTCCCGCGGCTCCCGTGGGCCCCGGCCGCTCGCGGCGGCATAATATTTTCATTTCACGGTGTAGTGGGCCGCCTGTCCCATAACCCCTCGCCCGGTTGAACCCCGGTGAACTCGAAACCGCAAGTCAGACCCGACGACTCGCACCGTTGTCCTCGCGCGCGCGCGCGCTCCTCGTTTCGCCCATCCCGAAACTCGACATGGTTCCTCGCTCTCCTCTTCTTACCTTCGCCATTATCATTATTCCCCCCCCCCTTCCTCGACGTTCATTCGGAAATGCAAATTGGATTCATTCACCGATTCAATAGTTGTCTCGTACCAGAGTCGCGAATTCCAAGGGAGACGAACAAAAACGAAAATTTATAAATAAAAAAAAAAATAATTTCAAAAACAGGATTATAAACTTGAAGAAAAAAAAAAATATAATTGTAAAGTAGAAAAAAAGAACAAAAGAACAAAGTTATAAAGTTCAAAAAAATAATAAAAAAACAAAATTATGCATTTCAAAAAAAGAATAAAAAAAACAAAATTATGCATTTCAAAAAAATTATAAAAAAACAAAATTATGCATTCGAAGATAATAATTGAAAAAACAATTATGAAGTTCATAATGAAAAAAAAAACCAAAAATTATAAGCTCCATCGTGAGAGAACGAGAAAGAAACAGTAAAGATCTCGAACTTTCTCTAATCTCGTGAATTCGAAACGAGCGCTTTTCCTGGGGCCTCGGAGCGGGCGCGTGGAATGTCGTGAAAAAAAGGGGGTCGCGGGTGAAGCCCGTGCGTGATGCGCGAGGCGGTTTGCGCTTCGGCTCGCGCGGAGAGTTCGTCGCCGATCGCGGAGAGCAAAGAGAGGAAGGTTTGCCTTGGCGCTGCTTGACTCCTCCCTCGCCCGTACGGCTGCCCGCCTCACCCACCCCCTCCCCCCCCTCCCACCCCCCGCCCCACCACCCGCTAGATCCACGATTGATCTTTTCCTTTTCCACGTTTGCTCCGACGCTGCCGGATCGCCTTTTGCTGCGGCTCTCCCGTTCGCGGGCCACGCAGAGTCCCACTCTCTTTATTCTTTCGCCTCTCTTTATACCTGGGCTTTCCTCTCCCCCCCCCCCCCCGCCCCTCTCTCCCTCCCCCCTCCCTCCTGCTTTGGGCCTTCGATCTCTCGCTGTACCGTTCCGTCTCTTCTCTTCTCTCTGGCCCCCTTCGCGCGGCCCTCGCGAGCGCGCGAAGGCCCGATTCTCTTTCTCGTCCCGAGCGCGGTGAAAAGCCCGTTCGCGCGTACCCTCGCCCTCCACCCCCGGTTCCGCGGGCTCGGCTTATATTAGCTGCACGCACGCGTGCACGCACCCATCATCGCGGATCCGCGCGGCCGGCAAGCCCGGAGATTGTTCCTCCCCCCGCCGGAGCGCGCAGTTACGGATACTCGTGATTATTATATTCCAATATCCAATTATTATCATTCTTCACGAATTCCACGGTTTCTCGAAGGCTTCGAGTTGTTGGGGATTTTTTTTTTTTTTTTTTTTTTTTTTTTTTTTTTTTTTTTTTTCGGCGCCGTTCCGAGAAATTGGAGGGAAGATTTTTTTTCTTCCGTTCTGTTCTTCGGACACGTCGGTGAGAGAAATAAATTGGTCGGAACCCCGAAAAATTCGACTGCAGCTAAGAACATACTTCGATGTTTGATAAACTGCCGGGACTTTTTTTTTTTTTTTTTTTTTTTTTTTTTTTTTTTTTTTTTTTTTTTCGTGTCTTTCCTCTCCACTTCTCTCGGCCGTCGTCGCGGCTCACGCGCGTCTTCGAATCTGTTTGCCCGCACGCTTTTGTGGCTTTACTAGTGTTGTGACTTCGTCCTCGAGGGTTGGATAGGGCTCGGTGCGGCACACCGAGCAAACAATCTCTTGTGTGCCGCGGACCAACAACGCGCAACCGTGCCCGGTGCGCTCGCGGGCGCGCGCGCGGACACAAACTGCTTTGAGAAAGATATGTGCGCGCGGGGGGGCACAGGTGATTCCGGGACAACCCGGGATCACAGGTGCGGCCTTCTTTCGTGGCGAAAGAAGAAAAGTAAAAAATTTTTTTTTTTTTTTTTTTTCGATTACAATAATTATTATTATTCTTGCTCTTTTCTCCTTTCGCTGCGCCGTCGGTTATCGAGACTCGCGAAACGCCATTGGAAAATCGAGCCACGCGCGAAAACGACGACTCGGCACCAATTCAATGCTCCCTCATTGTGCTCGTTTCGCATAGAAAGCTATTCTGAAATAATCGGTCATTTCGGTGAAAAATTAATTTTGCATGATAAAAATTTGAAAATGTTTTTTTTTTTTTGTTTTCCCGGAATCATCGAAATTTCGACTTCACAAAAGATCGATGTCGATGCCAATCGATTGTCGAATATTTTATCGACGAATATCTTCGTGGATCAAATTTTATCCGAACGAGTGTAGGAAAAGGCTGTGAATAACTTGTTTGGGTGTCTTGAAAAAGAAAAAAAAAAAAAATTATTCGACAGCCTCAAAAATCGATCATGCGTGTTGTCCCAACGTCGTCGGAGGCCCGGGCTACGTAGGTCGATGTAGAAATGTCTATTTCTTCAACCTCGCCGCGTCCACGAGCCGAAGCCAAATAAACACTCCGAGCTATCGAAGCCCCGAGAATCGACGGCGTTTCGGCGCTCAGTCGCCGAGCCACGAATTTTTCTATCCCAACACGTGTGCGCTATAATAGCGGATTATCGGCGACCGACGCGCGGTCTTTGCGACGATCCGTTGTGACGAATTAACGGAGTTAATGGAATCGGGGTTTCAGCGATGCGGCGGGCTCGAACCCCGACGTCGGCACGGCGGTGACTTCAACGCCGCGTGTGCGCGTTCCCGATCGAGCGTCGCGTTCCCAAATACCCGCGAATCACACATTTTTCTCAACGATCGTTCGATCTTCGATCCATAAATCCTCGATCCATAGATCCTCGATCCATAGAACCGTGATCTATAGATCCGTGATCCATAGATCCGCGATCCAAAGATCCGCGATCCATAGATCCTCGATCCATAGATCCGCGATCCATAGATCCTCAATCCATAGATCCTCGATCCATAGATCCTCGATCCATAGATCCGTGATCTATAGATCCGTGATCCATAGATCCGCGATCCAAAGGTCCGCGATCCATAGATCCTCGATCCATAGATCCGCGATCCATAGATCCTCAATCCATAGATCCTCGATCCATAGATCCTCGATCCATAGATCCTCGATCCATGGATCGTTGATCGTTGATCGATGATTCATCGATCGTTGATCGTCGATCCATCGATATATTCGCTACGATCGAAAATTTTATGTTTTTTTTTTCGCTCCGAAAGTTCGACAATCGCGTTCGCATTATTGACGATAACCAACAATCGAAAACACAGACGTCGACGCGGCGTTTCTTTGTCGGCGAATGGCATTTGTTAGATCCGAAAGATTGCGGCATGACGATGACTCTCGCGATTAGGGAGGAGCGATAATTTTCGACTGTACTTATACGATATCTTTATCGCCGACTGCCGCGATCCGCAAAGCCACACTTAGCATTATTTCTTCGGCGTTATATACATCTTATATTTATGTGCCTAACCGTACAGCCTTAACAATCGAGGACTTCTTTTGCATTAATTTTTCGAAAAATGCCTTTTCGTGGAAATTGAAAAAAAAAAAAAAAGAAAAAAAAGTAGTTAACGCAAGAAAATAAATGAAGAGAAGACAGTGGAAAGATCGTGAGACAATATCAATGAGGCATAGAGATAAAAATAATATTGAGCAATGTACACACACCGCCTTAGTGTGGCGAGGGCGATAGCACCGGCCACCAGGATTTCGAGCATCGTCCCTTCCTCCTTCTCCCGCAAGAGAATCGCCGTTTTCCCTCGTCGCCTCTTCGTTCCTCGCATCCACTCGCGCACTTCCTGTTTTCCTTCTTATATTTGTTGGTGGTTTTTTTTTTTTATAAACAAATAATTTTTTTTTTATAAACGAATAATTTTTTTTTTTTATAAACAAATAATTTCTTTTTTTTTCGTCAACTCCCGACGGTGTATTTTTTCACCGGGTCGCACCGCGCGCAAAGTTCGTTTTCGTTCGTTCGTCGCGAAGAAAAAAGGATCTCGCCGAACCGATCCTTTCCGCACGAATGACAATGGACTTCCTCTTCTATTCTCGCCTGTCTCGTTGCGGCCGAAAAATCGATCTGATCGACGTGATCTTGACGCAGCGGCGAACGACGAGCCTCCACATCGTCGTCGCCCCGACACGATCGCCGTGTCGGGTTGCCCGATCGTTGCCGATCCCCGAAAATCCTCTCTCACCGACTCACGGTCGTTCGAATTTCCCGTCGGCCACCGATCCGTTGGCTCGTCGTCGCGACCCTTCGAGCCTCAGAGGAAATGCGCAGAAATTTTTCTCCGGATCGCGCCTCGTCGCGAACTTTCGTTGCTCTCGATCGAGCCCGATCGGTCCACGTCCGACCGCCGATCCGTCTGCTTGCCGTCGCGAACCTTCGAATCTCGCCGGAAACGCGACGAAATTCCTCCCGAGATCGCGAACTTTCAGAGAGGGACCTTCCGAGTGCCCTTTTCGCCTTCGCTCGAGCCGGATCGGTCCACGCGCGACCGCCGATCCGTTCGCTCGTCGTCGCGATCTTCCCGACCCCGGATGTTTCCTCGAAACCGCGTATCGTCGCGAACTTTCCCGGAGGACCCCTGCGGGTTGCCTTTTCTCTCGCTTCTTCCTTTTTCGCCTTCGCTCGAGCCCGATCGGTCCACGTCTGACCATTCGGCTTGCCGATCTCGTGGTGACTGAGAGCCTCCCGGCGCGACTTCCAGTTACTCACTCGGCGGACTCACCGCTCGCTCGCTCGCCAAACGGAGCGAGAGAGACCACCGACGAGATCCCACCTCCGTTCTCTCCTTCCTTCGCCGCTCGCGGTGCCCACAGCCGGGCAACCTTCCCCTCCACGCCCGGCGTGCCACCCTCGCGCGTGGGGGATACGGGCTGGACCCCCCCGGGCCACGTGATTTCATTACACGTATCATTAAACGCACTGCGTGCGCCTTGTGGGCCCCGTGTGGGTATGCATGCGCGTTACAACCACCCGATACCTGTGTCCTACTAACAATTTTTTTTTTCGACTTTTTTTTTTTTTTTTTTCTCTCGATTATTGTCGACTCGAGTATCGGTCGCGGCATTGTAATTCCCTCGGCGAACGATCGCGGCGATAATTAAAGGTTTCGATTGAAAAAAAAATCCACAATCCCTTGCGGCTCGAATTTTTTTTTTTTTTTTTTTTTTTTTTCAATCAGAAGTACGGCAATAAGGCCGCCGATCGGCGAGCTCGAGAACAAATCCACCCACGATCGGCGCTCGACGCTCGGAGCTCGCTCTCGGAGTTTCCCCCGTCGCGGTGCGCTCCTCGCACCGTGACAAATTGTTTAATCTTAATTGGAACTGGGAGCAAAACCGTCGGCGATCGCAATAACAGATAAAGCGCAGGATAGGAAAATACAATGCGCGAGGCCCGAAGGGACGGGCAGTTTGTCAATAATTACCCAAGAGCTTTGAACAACAACGGGGACACCGGTGGCACGAAAGAGTGAGCTTTTTTTCTTTTCTCTTTTATTTTTCGTATTTAACGGGAACGCGTTTTGTAACGACGCGTGCCCGGAGTCTTGTTTATGGAGATACGGTGAAAGATCCCGCGCCGAGCCGTTACCGCATGCGAAATTCGTAATCGAAATCGTTCGGCTCCGGGGTGTCTATCAATCGACTCCTGACGCTCGGGCGCGGGAGGCCGAAGATTAGATTGAAAAGAGATTTTTTTTCAACAAGGCAAACTTAATTTGCACGTCGCTTCCTCATTCTCTTTTCAACGTCGCTTTCAAAGCTCCTCCGTGAGAAAGTTGCTCAACCAATTTTGACTTTCTCATATCCACGTTAAGAAGTCGGAAACAAATGAAATTGTATCTTGCAAAGTAAATTGTTTATTTGTTTATTTGTTTATTTGTTTATTTGTTTATTTGTTTGTTTATTTGTTTGTTTGTTTGTTTGTTTATTTGTTTATTTGTTTATTTGTTTATTTGTTTGTTTGTTTGTTTGTTTATTTGTTTATTTGTTTATTTGTTTATTTGTTTATTTGTTTATTTGTTTATTTGTTTATTTGTTTATTTGTTTATTTGTTTATTTGTTTATTTGTTTATTTGTTTATTTGTTTATTTGTATATTTGTTTATTTGTTTATTTGTTTATTTGTTTATTTGTTTATTTGTTTATTTGTTTATTTGTTTATTTGTTTATTTGTTTATTTGTTTATTTGTTTATTTGTTTATTTGTTTATTTGTTTATTTGTTTATTTGTTCATTTGTTCATTTGTTTATTTGTTTATTTGTTCATTTGTTTATTTGTTTATTTGTTTATTTGTTTATTTGTTCATTTGTTCATTTGTTTATTTGTTTATTTGTTCATTTGTTTATTTGTTTATTTGTTTATTCGTTTATTTGTTTATTTGTTCATTTGTTTATTTGTTTATTTGTTCATTTATTCATTTGTTTATTCGTTCATTTGCTCATTTATTCATTTGTTCATTTGTTCTTTATCGAAAAATGTTTTCGGAGCTTATTAGAACGACGGCTAATTATTGATTGATCTCTTCGGTCGGACTTTGAGGAGATAGGATCGCGCACGCGAATGAGAGTGTCGAGGATGAGAAAAGGGGGGAGCCCGCTGATCGGGAATCAGAAATTTAATTTAATGAGGCGTATGGAACGCGGGCACTTGACCCTGCGGGCTCCCCTCCGAGAAAGCGAGACAGAACGGTCCGTACGAGCTTCGCCATATAGTCCGAACGACGATGCAAGTCTGACGTTGAAATCATCCGTCGAGGCGAAGGTGGATCGTTCTACCTTGCCAATTACGGTGTCACGTCGTTAATTAACCACCCGTCCGTTACACACGAGCCGCCACTACCGGCCGGCAAGCGCGCACACTTTTTATATTATACACCAAACGCTCCTGGGCGATTGCACTCGCACGGGCTCGACGCGTTCCACTTCGAAATTCTTCGTCGTAAGATTCAAGGCTACCTTTTTTTTTTTTCATCAAATTTCAATTTCAAGATTCTGGTTATTTTTAGTTTAACGGAAATTCGATCGCCGAAATGGAATTGAAAACGTATGAAATTTTCTATTCACCTTCATTCAACCGCTAAAAGTGATTTTTCGCTTACAGGTCCGTTCTGCGAAAACTTTCGATTTTCGGGATTTGAAACGGTGATATTTCGGATTTCCAATGGGATATCGACAAATCTCAGTTGGCCACTGCATTCAGCGGGAAAAAATACGCTAGGTAAGATTTTTCGCGAATTTTTAAAGTCGTTTTTTTAACCTGCTGGCGTGCGATGAAAAATGGCAAAAGAACATTTCAAAGACTCGGAATTTGTAAGACCGGCCTCAAACATTCGGGGCTAGCGCCGATTTTTTCTTCTCAACCAAACTTCATTATTATTGTATTTTTTATTTTTTAAAATACAAATTTTTTTTCATCATAAATTTTTTTTTTTAATGAAATTTCTATCGCAATTAGTTTTTTTTTGATAATAAAGAATTCAAAAAAAGCGAACATTACTATCGAAAAAAGCAATATACATAGATATATCCCAAATGGTATCGTTTCTTCCGTCGTCGTTAGCGACGGCACGCGTTGAGCGCAGGCTCTGAGATCTTTATCGCGGACACGTCCGAGCAATGAAAAATTTTTCATGCGTCATTCCGCAAAACTAGCAACGCAGAGCTTCGCCAATTACAGGTGCATTTGCGATAAGAGTGCGCGATAATAATAGAATAACAATCCGTTAGTCACACCGGCTCCGGAGGGTTTCCCCGACGGATCTCCCGCTGTTTGTCCTCTCGCTCCGCGATACAAGTTACGTGTTCATATTTATGTATCTGTATACATCAATGACGAAAAAAAAAAATGTACATATGTATATATTTTTTTAAACAAATATAAAAAATATAAAAAAAAAAAAAGAGATATAAAATAAAGAATAAAAAAAATCATAAATTTTTTTTTTTTTTTCATAAAAAGAAATAAAATAAATTGATAAATTAATTTACTTTTTTTTTATAAATTTTTTTTTTTTATATATATATATATTTTTTTTTTTAAATGAATAAAAATTCATTAATTAATGAAATTATATTATTAATTAGATTTTAAATACATTTATATATGTATCGTTATATGTATATTTTTTTTCCTCGTTTATGTACAGAGACGAACGGCGTTCATCTCTTTCACCCGCGCCCGTGATCGTTGCGACATACTGCGAAACCCCGGTGCGAAACGAGATTTATCGTCGTTCTGTCTTTTTTTTTTTTTTCTCTCTCCTTTTTGCACGTAACGTCATAGCCGCTTTAGCGGAAAATTGGATAATATTGTTGTCACGCTCGGTAGAACTGGTCGCGGGGTAGACATTAAGAGTGCGGTATGATTATTTAGTGAAACGATTGAAATCCGTTTTTCTTCTTTTTTTTTTTTTTTTTTTTTCCTCACGGGGATTTACCCGCTCCACTAATTTGCATCAATTTACGAAATCAATCGGTTATCTCTGTCCTCGTGCAATCGCGGATTCTTCCCGATGAACGGTCGTTCGGTCGTAATAGTGGAAATTTTTCCCGCCACTGGTATCGACAAAAATAGTCTTGCGAAAGGAAAATGCATTTATTGTGAAAACTAAAAATTAAATTGAATTGAAAGACTATTTCGAAAATTAATATTCTTTGTTTGAAACGAAATGACGATTGAAATTAGAAAAATATAAATTTTACACGATAAAATCAAATTTAAACAAATTTTCAACTGGTTTAACATTTTTTTTAAATATTAAAAAAAAAAAAGAAAAATAATTTGCAACTTATTCATTGCATTCTTTTTCAATCGCATTTTTTTGCATAACAACTTTTTTCTTATACAAACATAATAATGGCTAGCCAATGTGTATTATTCATTATCAGTGTTATTTTCTTTTTTCGAAAATATGCTTCAAATTGAAAAACTGAAATATGATTTTTGTTATTCATTTTTATAATTCGAGTATCGTTCTCGCGTACTATTTTATTATTTATTTATTCACCAGCCGATCAATTCATTTTTATCTCTTACTTTATTCGTCGTTTTCGCGAATATTTTCCCGCGGAACTTCACACGGAAAAGATTAGCGCTGCTAACTTCGTGAAAAAAAAAAAAGGAAAGAATTATAAGCGGAAAGAAATTTCATATCGGCGACTCGGCGTCTCGAAAATCGGCGATAACAATCGCACTAGATAAGACGCCGGGATGGCAATGCACATACGTATCGTAAGAGGCGCCATAGGCGTGAATCATTCTGATAAGGCGTTTCGTCGCGCGAAACGTGTCGAAGATCAGGATCTACGCGAATGATCGACGAAAAAAAAAGCATACACTGATTTGCGAAATCGTTTTATTTATTTATTTATTTATTTATTTATTTATTTATTTGTTTATTTGTTTATTTATTTATTTATTTATTTATTTATTTATTTATTTATTTATTTATTTATTTATTTATTTATTTATTTATTTATTTATTTATTTATTTATTTATTTATTTATTTATTTATTTATTTATTTATTTATTTATTTATTTATTTATTTATTTATTTATTTATTTATTTATTTATTTATTTATTTATTTATTTATTTATTTATTTATTTATTTATTTATTTATTTATTTATTTATTTATTCATTCGCTTATCGATTTTATTATGATAAATTCCGTAGCGGAGTAATGGCGCACGGAGAAAGTTGGCGAGCGAGCAATAGCGCGACGTACCCCTTTCTCCGGCGTGAGATTTGCAAACCCCGCGAAGGAGGGGTCGAGAACTGTGGACGGGAGCGTGCGGAACCGGAAATTGTGTGGTGTTTCGCAAGCATTTGCACGGGTGTCAGGTCAGCACCGACGTTCGATACAGCGGCAGAGATAAGGATGCAGTGACCATGAGGCATGCCTTACAGATGACTCCGCAGGGAGCAACGCGCCTGATATCTAAGTGCTCGGCTTACGAAATGGCCGATCGAAAAAAAATATTTACAAAAATAACCTCATTCGTCAATCGTCGTTCTTCGAAAAAAAAAAAAAAGAAAAAAACGAGAACTCTCAAAGTGTCGAAAAAAAAAATGACGTCTTCGAGAGTAAGCCGAGCGACGGCTCGTCACCGACGTACACGTAATCCGAGATTCAGATAGTGAAATACGTAAGAAACGAAACCGCAATCGCCGGTTAGCAAGAAAAACATCTTCCGAACTCACATCGGTCGAATTTCGAATCTATTCGAGTTTTTATTCGATTGTCCATTCAATTTCGATTCGAGTCAATTTTTCATTTGACTTCGAATTCAAATCCAAATTGAAATTGAAATTCAAATAGCAATTCAATTTTTTATTCAAATTCAATTCAATTTTTTATTAAATTTCAATCCAATTTTTTATTCAATTTCAATTCAACTTTTTATTCAATTTCAATTCAATTTTTTATTCAATTTAAATTCAATTTTCAATTCAATTTCAATTCAATTTTCAATTCAATCTTCAATTCAATTTCAATTCAATTGCAATTCGATTTTCAATTTAATTTCAATTCAATTGCAATTCGATTTTCAATTTAATTTCAATTCAATCTTTAATTGAAGTTTCATTTTATTCCATCGTGAATATAAATTACTTGCATCACTTCGATAAATTTATCTCAATAACGGCACGAAAATCGTTCGTCTTGATAATCGATACTGAACTCACCTATTCGCATTCTCCTTCCAATCCTTGTGCACTTTTAAGATTCCTTTCCTCGCTGTGTTATCGCCTTGTTGTTGTTTACCTTTTTCGGCGCCTCCGCGAAGACGAGCAAACAATAAAGTCACAAGCTTTCGATCCGTTCGTTCGACGCGCTCACGGGAGGCCAAGAAATCCCGGCAATCCTTCCCAGCGAGAAACGCACTCTCGCCGTGTATCGGATTAATGAATGACTAGACTAGAGTGGAACTATGAATGAACGTCCGCATGGCACACGGGTACCATATAACCGTGGACGGTGTGGGCGTCCTCCGGGCGATCCAGCCAATGGCGAGATGCCTTCGACGGGTACCGTACACACGCTCTCCGCATAGTAGGCACCGGTGCTTGACGTCGTCGCGTCGTCGCGTTTTTTCTCGGAACCTCCAACTCGTGCCAGGGGGGGTGGGGGAACGGATGGGGGGAAGGGGGGCTCCGTGAAACCACCTCATAGTACAAACGAGGGGGAATTATTGACACACTGAGCCTCGAGAACCGGAACCGTTTTTTTTTCTCCTCCCAATCACCGGAAGTCGAGCGCGTCGACTCGCGCGGATCTTCGCATGCTTCTCGATCTGATTCATGCAGAATTCGCACAGTCATCGCAGATCGGCGGATAAAACGAGACCGCGGAAGTTAGGAATCGGAAGTAAGACTCGAGAGAAGAGTCTTCATTGCTTCTCTCCAGACCGCTTTGTTTGGCGATTTGTCATTCTGTTGGATGGTTCAGTGTTTTCTTGGGGTTGCGTTTCGACGATTTGTTTTTGGAATAGGAATAAGAACTAGAACAAGAGCAAGAGCAAGAGCAAGAGCAAGAGCAAGAGCAAGAGCAAGAGCAAGAGCAAGAGCAAGAGCAAGAGCAAGAGCAAGAGCAAGAGCAAGAGCAAGAGCAAGAGCAAGAGCAAGAGCAAGAGCAAGAGCAAGAGCAAGAGCAAGAGCAAGAGCAAGAGCAAGTGAAAGAACAAGAGCAAGAGCAAGAGCAAGAGCAAGAGCAAGAGCAAGAGCAAGAGCAAGAGCAAGAGCAAGAGCAAGAGCAAGAGCAAGTGAAAGAACAAAAGCAAGAGCAAGAGCAAGAGCAAGAGCAAGAGCAAGAGCAAGAGCAAGAGCAAGAGCAAGAGCAAGAGCAAGGGCAAGGGCAAGGGCAAGGGCAAGGGCTAGAGCAAGAGAAAGCGCAAGAGCAACAGCCAGCGCAAGAGCAAGAGCAAGAGCAAGAGCAAGAACAAGAACAAGAACAAAAACAAGAACCACAACAAGAACAAAAACAATCGTAACGGAGACTCGCGAAGGTAAGCGCGGGGATTCGAATACATTGTATCACATCGCGGTTACCAGACGCTCGATGATTTTTTTTCCTCTCGTTTCGAGACTCCCGAACACGTGGTCTCGACTCGATTCAACGCCGCGATAGAGATCGTTATCTTTGGAATGTCGGTGAGATTATCCGATGACGATTACATCATTGTTACGAAGTTAGATACTTATTCATCGTCTTGTTTCGCTGTCTGTCGGCTGTTATGTGGCGCACTATCGCGCGTGACGTGGTATACCGATATATATAAATATATTTTTTTTCCGAACCGACACCAGAGGCACTTCAAAGGATCGAGCAGAATCAAGATGAGTACCCCGTGTATTTGACATATATTTTGCGACCGCGCTTTTTAGAGTGCAAATTGTCGCTGTAACCGAGCGATCGACAAGCTCGATAGGACCAACAGGTGGCGAGAGGTGCGGATCCTTCTCTGATACATTTCATCGCTCCCTTTCCGGAGACAAAATCTGGTTTCAAAAAAAAAAAAAAAAAAACCTAGTTGGTTCACCGAGGCACTTCGGCTCTAGGTGTGTATTAACCGATCCGCCGGCGTGATCATTTCGCCCCGCGGCTGAAAATCCACAATTAATTAATTCGGATAGGTCCGAGACACGCTCGAGCCCGTACGTACAGGCTTGTCGAGTGTCACGTCTCGAGCGTTCCGCGAGCGCGATTAATTGTGTCACATTCGCGCCTCGAGTTACGAGCGTTCGCGCTCGCTCGGACCGACGGTGGCCCCCCCGGGACGCTGCGTACCCCGAGGGGGCCGGCGGTCGAGGCTGTGAATTCTCATAAAGGTATCAAATTTCTGACCACGGAACTTTGTCCTGAAAAAAAACTAAACAAATAAACAAATAAACAAATAAACAAATAAACAAATAAACAAATAAACAAATAAACAAATAAACAAATAAACAAATAAACAAATAAACAAATAAACAAATAAACAAATAAACAAATAAACAAATAAACAAATAAACAAATAAACAAATAAACAAATAAACAAATAAACAAATAAACAAATAAACAAATAAACAAATAAACAAATAAACAAATAAACAAATAAACAAATAAACAAATAAACAAATAAACAAATAAACAAATAAACAAATAAACAAATAAACAAATAAACAAATAAACAAATAAACAAATAAACAAATAAACAAATAGACAAATAGACAAATAGACAAATAGACAAATAGACAAATAGACAAATAAACAAATAAACAAATAAACAAATAAACAAATAAACAAATAAACAAATAAACAAATGTTGAAAAAAATTTACAATCGGACACTTTTTTGCATTTCGGTGGGACTGCAAGCAGCCCAAAGAGGTTCTGTCGCATCTTTGGCTCGAGAGCTTTTCGACTTTTCTCGATGTTCCTTTTTCTTCTGAAAAATCGACATCGAAAATCCGAAATACACTCCTGCTTTCTCATGGATCCATATTAGACGTATTCACACGCTTTCGAAAACGTTAGAGACGAAAAAAAAAAATCATGAAAAAGAGAACGCGAAGAAAATGCCTTGCGAACCCGTTCACGTTGACGGTAACGTCGGGGTCCGGATCCCGCGGAGTGCCGGTGCGGTTCCTCAAACGCAGCGGTTATCTGATGGCGGCTGCGGTGGAGGATCGAGAGCCACGGCCGGACCCGCGGGGGGATCCGCGTTGTCAAACTCTCTATCCCCGAGCAAATCTTCTGGTCGGGCGTCCCGCGGCGCGAGAGGTCCCCGCGTGGGCCATTGTTTGGGGGGCAACGCCTAGTTGGTCTCTTCTGTGCGCCAACGAGATCCACGGCGCGCCGGCGAGCGACACCGTCTTCGACGTCGTCTCTCATCCCTTCCCAGAAAACTATCGGTCCGCTATAACTTATTAATATATATATATATATATATATATATTTTTTTTCCCTCTCGTCCTTTGCTTTTTTTTTCGAAAGTCGAAGAAAAGTCAACTGGACGAAAGAGCGCGAGCGATCGAGGGAAAGGGAAGCGAGAGGGTCGGATGAAGACGAAACGCGCATCATCGAACAGTCGAACCGAAGGCCGACTTCATTTCCGCGGGGCTTCCCGTGGGAACCGGAGCTGACCCTGAGTCGGCGAGCTCAGGAGCGCCCGGACCCGGAGAGCTCCCAACAAAGGAGAGACCCGATCCCGCGGCCGATCCTCCTCTTCCACGGCGAAAGAAAGGGATCTATTCATCGCGTTGGGAAAAGATGTATTTACTTGAGTGTCACCCTCTCGGCGCTCGCCGGCGTCGAGACAAGAGAAATCCTCCTCGTTTCCAGGAGGACACGCTCGAAGCGTCGTTGCGAACGCTGAAAATCGGCCTCCTCCATACGGGGCTGATGCCGACTCGTTAAGGGGTTACACGCAGTTAGAATTTTCAAAAACTCGATTTTTTTTTTCTCGTAAACAATTGAAGGCCAAAATTTTGATCCAAAATCGAAATTTTTTTTTGAAAATTAATATTTTGCTTAATCCGTCGATTACGAGATAATATCTCATATCAACGAAACCATTTTGGTTTTTTCACTTCGGATGATCCAGTCACGAGATATCGTGCACACGCCGAACAACGTTTTTTCAAGGAGCGCCCGAAAAATGGACTGTAGCGGCCTTAAAAATAATTATTTTTGAAAATAAAAAATATTGTTATAAACTTTAAAGGCGTTTCTATATGCCCGCAAATTTTTAAGTTTCTAAATGAAGATGGCTGTACGATCCGAGGAGTCGGATCGAGACTCTTGAATCGCGAGTGAGGGCAATAATCGAGCGATCGGGAAATTTTTCCGCGAGATTTTTCGTCGAAATTCAAAGTTTCTTCCAGAACTTGATTTTTCCACGAAAATCCCCAGATTCCGGAAAATAATTAGTGGATTTTCTCGGAAAGCTCTCAAACCACTTTGCCTGAATTCGGAATGATTTTTTTTCTTTCCGAGCTCCAAGTAGCGTTGAGCAGATTTTCCAAGATTTTTCCGCAATGTTCTCAGACATTCCAAGATTCGTCGTCCAAAGTTCCCGGTTTTTCCACTATCGCACCAGAAAATTCTCCGATTCTGCAAGATTTTCCCAGATTTTTCGTCGAAACGCCAAGTGTTCACCCCGGCAAGTTCCGCATTTTCCCAGAAAACTTCCAAAGTTCGTCTGGGACGTCTGGGAATTCGAAGTTTCCGCCCAGAAGAATTCCGGATTTTCCCAGAAAACTTCCAAAATTCGTCTGGGACTTCTGGGAATTCAAAGTTTTCGTCTACCGAAGATCCGGATTTTCCCAGAAAACTTCCAAAGTTCGTCTGAGACTTCTGAGAATTCGAAGCTTCCGCCCAGAGAAGATCCGGATTTTCCCAGAAAGATTCCAAAGTTCGTCTGAGACTTCTGGGAATTCGAAGTGTCCGCCCGGAAGAGTTCCGGCTGTTCCCAGAAAGCTTCCGGAATTCTGAAACCTCTGAGAACGTTCGTTGCACGAAAATTCTCAGATCCCAGAAAATCTCTGATGCCTCACTCGTTGGCCGCGAGTCGCGGCCGATCGCTCTCGCGCGCCGTACAATTTCGCGATCTTACAATTTTCTTTGCCCCTTCCGCTCTGCGAGTAGCTCTCCGGTGGCGTCGGAATCCAGCGCGCGCTCGCGGCTTGTGCAGCTTCGTTTCGCGGAAGGATCGATGAATTTTGCGAAATAAGCGAGAGCGCGATATGCGCGAGTGCCGGCGCGCCGGACTCCGGTCGGCGGACGGTGTGTGGCAAAGCGCGAAGTTGCGGTAACGCGTGCACGCAGGCCGCGAGAGCGCAGAAGTGTAGCGGGCGAATAGTGTGGAGAGAGCCCACCGCGCCGTGTCCCGAGAGCTGAGAAGCGAGGAGGGGGGGTGTCCGGGTTAAGATGTCGTGCGGGAGCGAGACAGGTTGACAGGGGCTGAACCAATTACGAGGATATTATCCCGCCGACGGTTGCCACTACCTGCAATCACCGTGATTAGCGCACTTGCCGACAACACTCTGGCTTCTCGCTGTGTTCTCTCCTCGAGTCTCTCTTTCCATTCCGCGCCACCGTCGTCGTACGGCCTTTGCTTGTACCGATCTCGCCGCGGTTTATTACACGCACCTCGCCGCCGTTCGGTGCGCCGCTAATTTGTGAACGTTCGCGCGTACACGCGTATTACGCTAAATTATGTAAGTCGCGTGCATTCGGCTGATCGGGTAGGCACATAATATACCTATGTGTATATTATATATATACATATATAAATATAATATTGTAGATGATCCATATAATAATGATATGTATATACCTATATATATACCCAAGTGCCTATATACCTACCTATATATATATATAGAAACCGACCGAAATTTGTAATACATACTACATTATATATACATATATATATAATGCATATATATATATATATGTATATATGCATATATATGTATATATATACATGTTATGTACAACAACTTACATTTATATATATGTATAAATTAAAGGTATATATGCCTAGGTAGGTATATTTTAGGTATATATAAAATACCGATGTATATAACATGTATATAATATATATATATCCATATACATATATATATATATAAATAATGTAGTATGTATTACAAATTTTGGTCGGCTCCTCTCAAGCCGAGCGATAGCTGACAAACGACGTTTATTGGCTCTGGGGTATTCGAAGAATCTCCGAGACATCTCTCAGACAATGCCACACGGCGCGTCGGCGGCGGAGTTCGACAACTGCGGAACGCAATGGGATTATTTATGGAGACTCATCGTTGGATTTATTAATCCGCGCGCGGAATATAAGCGACAGCGCGAAGAGGCCGAGAGGCGGATCGATGATAATCCCGGCAACGATGGAACGCCAGCGATTCGCGCGAGGAGTCGCAAGATCGACGGTGAACGGACCGAGAACGAGGAAAGGAGCGTGGAACGGGAGAGAGTTCGAAGGAATACCAGCGCCGGTGAGCTACTGGCTCATCGTGTTGTGCACACGCGGTCTTGGGCAGCGGTGTGGCCGAAGGACAATGGGAAATCGCGACCGGATTCCTTCCCACAGATCGCATCTTTCTGCGCGCTTCTCCCTTCTTGCGGAAGATAAAGAAACCGAACTCCTCCGACTCTGCCGCATTCGCGTCGCGTTCAACATCGGATTTCGGGTTCCTCGACGATTACACAAATATTCGAAATTGCGGCTCTCTCAATAGCCCTTTTTTTCTTTTTTTGCTTTCTTCGACGGAGCTTCTCTCTTTCGCTGGGAATCGAGTATCGCGAGGAGTCAATATCAGCGGGATTGACGGACGGAAGATAGAAGGATTCGCCAAGGTTGGCGTTGTTTCGGTCATTTCTCGTGAAAGGTCCGACTTTTCTCAATGTCTGATCAACGATCTAGTGTCTCATCAACGATCTGATGCCGGATCAACGATCTGGCGTCTGATCGACGATCTGGTGTCTGATCAACGATCCGATGTCTGATCAACGATCCGATGTCTGATGAACGATCCGATGTCTGATCAACGATCCGATGTCTGATCAACGATCCGATGTCTGATCAGCGATCTGGTGTCTGATCAACGATCTGGTGTCTGATCAACGATCTAACCTTTGATCAACGATCTAACCTTTCATCAATGTGAACTTGAATGATTCCCCGAGCGTCGGTTGTCTCTCGACTGGATGCGTTCGAGTCGCCGGCGCACCGAGAGAAGTTCCTCTTCGTTTCAACGGAGCTCAACACCGGGCCGGCTTGTGTGCGTTCACGCTGCGCGTCGCAAGCGCGGCTGTTGCACTTGGCTCGGCTGCGGTTGCTCGTCGTCGTCGCGGCCGGGCAGGTACCTACCTGGAAACGGCTAACTACTTATTGTCACCTCTAACGAGGCCGCGGCGAGGAGAGGAAAAAAAACGCCGCGAACTCAACTATTCGCAGGTGGGAATGCTGCCGGGTTATGAAAGCATCAATTACCTTCCACGTCCAGTTCCCTAATGAGGGGAACACAAGCCGTGTGGCTCTCGCGAGAAACTCGCTACACCCGAGCTCGCCCGACTCGCCGTCCGCGTCCTTTCGACGTCTGTCCCTCTCCCTTCCATATCCGCAGCCATAACGCGCAATAAGTCTCCGCGGCCGCGATCTTCCAGAATCGTGCGAAACGCTCGTTCGCGAACGGCAACGCGAGCGCTTCGGAAGCGACTTTTCCTCGAGTGCGACTTCAAGATAGATCGTCAGCTTCGACGGGGAACAACGTAGCGCGAAGGATTCGCGCTCTTCCCTAATAAGCACATCGAGAACAATGACGTCCTAGCCGACGGTAAACCCCGCTGGGTTTCGTTGCGGAACGCAACCGATCCGACGGAGAAAAGGGAAACGACACTAATTGCCGGAGATCGGCGAAACAAGCGCACCAACACGCAGGCGGAACTGCGAAACGGGCCGCTAACGCTCGTGCATTTACGTAATCGATGCGATCCACTCGGTGATGCCAATTGCACAATGATCCATTGGTGCGGAGGCAAGAGCTCTCATTACCGTTGCGTTTCTTCACGACTGTCGTGCGCCATGCCGATTCGATGTCATGCCTTGGGTAGGCGGAAAAAGACCGCCCTGGAGAAAACCCCCCAAAAAATGTAAATCATGAAATGGGGGGTTCTTCTGCCCGGGATTTCATGCGTTGATCAATCGAACACCGTGTCGTCTGTGGAGGTCACCAACGTTGGTTTCGCGCATGAACCGATCCCCGGTTCTGATCTCTCGCCGGCTTGCTATGGAGTGTCCCGGAACTTCGTCCGCGGCCGGGGCCCTCGTGAATGGTACGATTCGACCTTACGGCCAAAGGATTTATCGCAATTACGTCACAAGCATGCGCGAATGCACCGAGTGAACGCCCATTGTTCGAGGAACGCTCGGGCGTTGTTGTCGAGAATTCCGCCTGGGTGGGAGAGCAACAACGTCCGGGGCGCACGGACGGAGACAGGCCGACGAAAAGGGACAAAGATGGAATCATTCGTCGCGAGCAAAATACGGCAGTGGAAAAAGTGCGTGAGCGTAGGAATAGACGGGCTAACTTGTAGTGTCTCAAAAGCTCAATATCGAAAGAGTCGACTAACGCCCAGCGCGTTGGACAAGCCGGTGGTTCTGATTCATAAGACGCGTTGCGCATTTGCATGGCTCTTGGAACGGCAAGATCCTGACCTACATCGGAGCCATTCTTTGGACGCGCGTTTTAGATGGTCATTGTGAGGAAAATTCGCAAGGGAGAGACCGTGACCATGATGACGACGATTGCGACATCATCAAAGCCGCAGTTTGGTCGATGCCGTTCTTTCTGTTCCTCCTCTTCGTCCTCTTTCTGCTCTTCCACTGCGATGGACCAAGTGGACCTGGGCAACGCGGCTTCTTCCGCTACCGAAGAGCCTTCCAAAAGTTGAACGATCCCATTTCCCGTCTTCACGCTCTTATCCAATCCGTGAGGAAGAAAAAGGCAAACCGGTCGAAGAGACCTTCTCCAGCTCGTGATGCCCGTTGGATCCGGAACTGGCGTTGCTGCTGAAGACTCGACGAAAAGGCGCCCGGGTGTTCCCGAAGTCGATTCGTGGACGTAAATAGATTAATACGAAAGCTTCGCGAATCGGACTAAAGCTCAATACCGGCCAAGCTCAAGAGCCCAACGACTAACGCCCAACGCGTTGGACAAGCCGGTGGTTCTGATTCATAAGACGCGTAGCGCATTCGCATGGCTCTTGGAACGGCAAGATCCTGACCTACATCGGAGCCATTCTTTGGACGCGCGTTTTAGATGGTCATTGTGAGGAAAATTCGCAAGGGAGAGACCGTGACCACAATGACGACGATTGCGACATCATCAAAGCCGCAGTTTGGTCGATGCCGTTCTTTCTGTTCCTCCTCTTCGTCCTCTTTCTGCTTTTTCACTGCGATGGACCAAGTGGACCTGGGCAACTCGGCTTCTTCCGCTACCGAAGAGCCTTCCAAAAGTTGAACGATCCCATTTCCCGTCTTCACGCTCTTATCCAATCCGTGAGGAAGAAAAAGGCAAACCGGTCGAAGAGACCTTCTCCAGCTCGTGATGCCCGTTGGATCCGGAACTGGCGTTGCTGCTGAAGACTCGACGAAGAAGGCGTCCGGGTGTTCCGGGAGTCGATTCGTGGACGCGAATGGATGAATACGAAAGCTTCGTGAATCGAACGGAATCGACTACACTCGTCGATGCGTAATGTTACGGATAAGGCGAACGTCAACCGGGCTTGCCCTGGTCCATTACCAGTCGCCGATGGTAACGGATGTCACGACGATCGACGATAAGCCACTCGCTGCAGCTACCGATCATCCCGCGAGCTGGCGCAATGATCTTTCGCTGCGTGGACAAAGCGCTGTGACATATCGTGATGTTGCTGAAGACAGAGGCCACGCAGCAGCCGCCGGTAGACGCAACGTCAACCAGATTCGAGATATCCCGATGGATCATCAATTACTCCCGTTCCAGTTACGAGCGGGCAAGCGGCTGGAGCCGCGACGGGCTCTTTCGACTCCGTGTAAACGGCATTCGGTGTACCACATCGGGAGCTTATCCGCGCCACCTCGATGACGAATCTCTCGACTGGCGCCGAGACCCGACCCGCTGCTCCGTGCGCTTCGAGCGTGCGGACACAACGCCGCGGCGACCACACGTGGGAGCCGATTTCTCGGCTCGCGTCATCGACGACGCGCCGCGTCTCCGAACGATGACGTCGACAAATACGCCGACGCTCCTGCAACGGTTCACGCTTCCGGTTGGCGCATCTAAATATTTGCGCTAGCTCGATTCACGCCGCGATAGCGACTCGGCGCCGAGTTTTCCAGAGCGATTACGACGCTTTCGCGGAAACGCGCGCGCCGCAAGGAGTCCGCGTTGCCATAAATGGAAGAAACCCGGTGAAGACATCCATCGCGAATCCTGCACGGATGATGACATGATGACACAATCCTGTTCCGACGCCCTCCACGACGTCACTTCCGACTGCTATCGGAAATCCCACATTCGCCGGATCCAAGACCAGCTTCGGAGGAACTCGCGAACCGGAAATTCGTCCAACGGAAGATGGCTCTTGAGGGCTACGATGCATCAGATGGTTGGTGGACGGAGAGAATTCTACGGTTGGACGGCGCGAAACGGCGAACGTGGGACGAATCAACGGTTCGCGGGGACGCCCGAGATCCGAGGGTGAGCCTCGCGAGCAAGAACCGTCGATAAGATTATCGTGCGGGGGAAGCATGCAAATTTTATTGACCGAACCGGAGAGGAAGGAATAACCGTAGATAAGACGTTTAGCGATACTGGCGAGCGGAGCTTATCGATTATCGGGGCCCGCTTGGCAGCGCGTTAAATTAAGCAATTTTAGCCTCACAATGTCGAGGCTGCCTCGCCCGTATTTTACGATGGCGGAAGATTTTTTTTAATCCGACATTTAAACCATCTCATGCTTATCGTACGGAGTAAAAGTCGTCGTTTATGATGTTGAAGACGTCTCCCGACTGGAGGAGAAAAAAAAACATTTTTTCAAAAATAATATAAAATAAAAAAATTAAATAAATAAAAAAATTAAATAAATATAAAAATAAAAAAATTCAAAGTCAATTAAAAAATCGAAAAAAAATCGAAAAATAAGAGAACTATTTCCATTTAAAAAAAGTTGCATTGCCGGGAAATTTCTTGAACAATTTTTTGTTTCATCGATTTGTTAATAACAATTTGGAATTATTATTATGCAAAATTAATCTTTTCGGTGTTTACAATGTGCATGAATTTTGTCAGATTTTTATCGAGAAGTGTTTGCAATTCACTCTCAATGATCTCGAACTTATGGAGAATGAACACCTTACGCTGGACTACTTTAATACACCCGAGTGAACTGTCACAGTGTTACGAATCGCTGCTCGCGAGTATCTCGCAGCATAAGTGCAGCTCTCGTCGTCGTTTCGCGGTATTAACGATCGTACGTAGACGCGAGTGAATCGTAAAGCGAGCCGAGATCTCTGCGTCATCATTGCTCGTGGGCCCACGCGCGCATACGAATTCAAAACTACTATAAAGCTCTTGTTTTTTTTTTTTTTTTTTTTTTTTTTTTTAAGGTCTCATCATAGCTTCACGAGGCTAATAAACCGAGAACTCACGAGAGCGCGTTTCGCCGACATACAAATTAATTTGCCTCTCGGGATTTTTTTTCTTCGTTGTGGGCCTCACGTTTGTACAAACTCATATCGGTTTCTCGATTCGAGCGCCGAAATAAGTGTTTTTAAGGCTCTCTCGGTACAGTCCGGCTCAGACTCGAGGTTTCTCAGAGAATTTTGAACCCTTTCAAAAGGGACGAGGATCTGAGAAGTGTCGAAAATGTTCATTTTCCACAACGACAGTATCAAAGTTTTATCAACAAATTACCGAAAAAACGATTGTTCAACAAATCGACCGGTAAACTTTTTCCTTGTCAAATCAAAGCAATTTTCTTGTTTTTCCGAATTTTGAGTCATTAAAATTGCTATAATCAATTAGTAATTTATTTATAGCATCAATTAAGAGTAATAAAATTCACAAACTTAATTATAATTAATTAAAAATTCATAAAATTAATCTAATCAATGTAGTTAATTATTATTTTTTTTTTTTTAGCAAAGTGTTCGAAGGCCTTTTTGAATCTCTCGTTCGGCAGGACTGTACCGAAATTAATGCCCTGATAATCGCGCCTGCGACGCTCTTCGCCGGAATAGCGTCTTAGCACGAGAATACGCCGTCCGCGCGGGTTCTCGGAGTGTCGAATATCTCGAAACACTCCGGAGTGCCGTTACGTTATCGAGGAACAAGCTCGGAGCAGGGAAATCGGATACACTCGCCGTTTCGTAAACCCGCGAATTCTTTCCGTCCGCTTCTCGATACTTCCTCTCGGATCTTTCATTTTCGGATTTTGTCTGTCTCTCAAAGGCATTTTTCAATGATTATTATTACGATGATTGCCACCATCATTGTTAATGATGAAAATAATTTATTATTGTATTTTTACTTTTTATCAATTTTTTTTTTTTTCTTTTCATTTTTTCATTCGACATTATTATTATTATTATTTATATTAGTAATAATAATAATAATTTTACATTTTTTTCATATGAATGTAGTTGTGCTTCGAGGGCGTTCGATCGTGGAGACTCGCGTACACGAGTCATCGGCATTTTCACAAATTGCATTATGATAATTGTGATATAACGAATTTATAATTTGACCAAATGATACATGATCGACGTCGGTCGAAACTGCAAATTATACGGCACGGCAAAACAATTTCTGTGTCTCTCGGCGATATACACTATGTATATGTATATACTATATATGTATATGCTCGGCAGTGCCGCCGATATCTCTGACCCTCTATGCGCCGTTTCGTGTCGTGAGCCACATAATCCTTCCCAATCGGACCTTTCTACCCTTTTTTTTTTCCTCTTACACTAATCGGCAAAATTATCATCGTGAGAAAATAACGATGAACGCAACTATAGAAATACCACGTGCTTTGTAGGCGGAGAAAGAGGAAGATTGTAAAAGATTTTTCAGATTGAAAAGATCTAGATCTAAATCCGCATCTAAAGATTTAGATCTAAAACTAAATCGAAAGATCAAGATTTAAATCTTAATCTAAAGATCTAGATCTATATCTAAACATCTAGATCTAAATCTAAAGATCTAGATCTAAATCTAAGTCTAAAGATCTAGATCTACATCTAAGTCTAAAGATCTGAAAGTCCTAGATCGAAATCTAATCCATCGAAAAAAGTCCATCGTTAGTCTGCCGATGGGAGGTCAGAATTCGGGCAAGCATCGGCGCGTCAATCGTTCATTCAACAATTCAAGCACAATGGCTCGTCGAATATTCAACTAGGCGACAAGATGGGTCACCGATTTTAGGCAAATTTGGGCCGAATATCGATACGCCAAACGTTCAATTAGTCAGTTGTCGATATGACGCCAACATTGGGCCATAAAACAGGAATTTTCGCCGCTAGATGGCGTCAACACGAGCTATTTCTCGCGAGCGAAAGGGTCACCGGGCGATGATATAAGAGCACGGACATTTTTTTTTCCGGTTATATCACGCATATAATGCGTTTTGTTTTCGACCTTTAGATCTTGATCTTTTAGATCTTTAGATCTCGATCTTTTAGATCTTTAGATCTCGATCTTTTAGATCTTTAGATCTAGATCTTTTAGATCTGTAGATTTTTAGATCTCGATCCTTTAGATCTTTTGATCTTTCGATCTCGATCTTTTAGATCTGTAGATCTTTAGATCTCGATCCTTTAGATCTTGTGATCTTTCGATCTCGATTTTTTAGATCTTTAGATCTAGGCTTAGTGAAAAACGTCCGCTCCTCCGATAGGAGCGGACGAAAGAACGAATTTCATTGAAACAACCCTAAATAGCGGATCGGCTGCTTGAACCGACTTACGGTCGACTTATCTCATTCAGCGTTGAGGAGGTCGCGACGGAAATCTCTGGCGTTCAGAGTTTGTTGAATCAATCATTATTACTGTTATTACTTTACCTTCGAGAGTATTCGGTTTCCGCGCCGACTGATATCCTTCTCGTTTCGTCCGTTTCGTTTTGCTCGGCCCTGCGCGAGAGAGAGCGAGACAGATTTGCCGGCTCGTCTCTCTCGTCTCAAATAGCAACACGGGCCCATACACAGGTCAGTGTGGGACGCGCGTTCGCGCGCACGGTAATTACATAGGGCTCGCGGGTTGGCGAGCAACTCCCACTTAAACACTCTCCGGCCGGCAGTACTAAATATTAATGCGTATTTAAATAAACCGCCGACCGAACAAAGACGCTCTCGCCTTTGGTTTGTGCGCCACTCTGTAATATATATACACTCCTATTGTATTTAGGTATATTATAGTATGTATATACATATATACATGTACTTATGTATATATGTATACATACACACATGTATGTGTGTATATATATATGTACTATGTATGCATATGTACATATATATACATATATATATATAGATGTATATATGTGTATAACCACTGAAGTGTGTATACTTTGCGAGAGCCTCGGAGGCTCGCGAGTCGAGACGACCGCGGCAAAGTTACGCCGTGAAACCGCTAACGAGGGTTCGCAACTCCGGCCACGATCTGCGAAAGTTGCCGACGTGAAGTTTTCAAAAAAAAAACAAAACATAAATAAACAAATTAAAAAAAAAATATTAGATACTTCTGGGCGAGCTATAATCTTCGAGGTAAAATGACGAAGAGAAAGAGAGGAAGAAAACGCGAGGATCGGTAGGCAATTCATAAAAAGTTAATAAAGTATCGGTACCTCGGGCGATGAGCGAGGGAATCGGGACGCGGGATCAGCGCGGCGTGCGCGTCGTAAAAAGTGTCGGGCGCGCGCTCGGCAAAGGTTATGGGAGCGCCTACGATATCGCGAACGAGAATTGACGCCTACTCGCAGGCCGGAAGCAGTCGATTTTATCGATCGGCACGGCGCGGCGTCGGAGCCACCGCGCGTTTCTACGTCGATTATCGAGCGAATTCATTCACGGAAATTCAGTCTTGTGTCCCATCGGGGACACTTCAGGCATCGGTGAGGCATGTCGGATCAGGGCCACTTGAATATTGTATGAAATCTAACCATTGAATAGCGTGAAAACGTTCATATGATTTCGTCCAGACGCTAAGGTAAACGCTCCTATTCGTGGCAGGGCGCCTATTAGTGGCAGGTCTACGACTTTATTCCGTATAACAACGTATGTAGACACTCCACCGATACTTTTTAAAAACAAAAATTTTCCTTGTTATTTCTTTTGTCTTATACAGTAGTCTATAAGTTTTTAATTATCGGCGTGAAGGATACAGATAACTTTTTCATTCGAGTCTTCGCTTTCAGTGTGCGAAGAAGCAGGCCGTTAACAGGTTGGTTAAGGGCTCTGTAATTTTCTAAATAATCGTATTTTACCGAATCATTTATTAGCCGCATAAAAATTTCGGCATTACATTCACGCAAACCTCAAACATGATATTAACGGTTTAAAAATATTTTGGGTTATTATTTATCCGAAATATCTGATGGCCCGGATTAGGAACCCAAGAAATGTCTATTGCTCCTATTAGTGGCCGGCGAGTAGCCATTGGGAGTATAGGTTAAAAAATAGTGTCGTGCATTTTATGAACAGCGGATAAAATCAAATTGTGGACTTAAAATGATTCATCGAGAAGTCAATGCGTGCTTCAAACTTCGTTTGAATAAATAATAATTGTTGTGTACTAAATAATAATGGTTATAAGTAGTAATTTTTTGTTTGTTAGTGAAGACTTATGCTGCGGAAGCTTTCGAACTGTCGAAAAGTTTGATATTTTTGTAATGAAGTATACTGGCACACCGCAGCCCAATTTTTTGTAATTCAGGCTTAATCAGCCTGCGATGATGGCTATCGCAGTGGCCAGAATTACATTTCTTTAAAATTTAGTATGACGACACTCTATAATGTAATTTTTTTATGACTGCGTAACAAGCCTCCGATATAAGATTTTACAGTGTCGATATGTAAAATTCTTTGAAATTAAGCATATCGATACTCTGTAGTGTAATTTTTTTTAACATAAGTTTAGAAGATCTGGCTATCGCAGTGTTGAGAAGCCAATTTTTTTCAATCAAGCATATTAACACTCCGAAGTCCAAGTTTCTTTTAATATAAGCTTAATAAGTCTGCAATAGTGGCTATCACAGTGCCGACAAATGGATTCATTTAAAATTTCAGATCGAAACGGGTTTTATTGAATGTTTTTAATTTAAATTTTACAGCGAACAATGGGCGAATTTTGAAACGAACAAAATGGAAAAACAAAAATATTTAAAGAAAATCGAACATAAAAAAATGTATTTATTACACTTTTATTTCGATTAAGTACTTAAGTACCACGACAGAACCGAGATATGCTAAGTACCTATCTATAAACTCTCTGACTTGACTCACGGTGGCCACTAATAGGTACAATAAGCGCGGCCAGTAATGGGTGCAAGTCAGATGCTGTCGGTGCCACTAATAGGTACAACGTACGGCCACTAACATGTGCAAGCGAGTGCTGTGGGTGCCACTAATAGGAGCAACGCCAAATATTTATTCTTTTAATTATATCTTTTACAGGGAAATAGATAAATTGTTACATTGGGAGGGTTTTGGTTAGCTAAAAATGTCCTCTTCCTGATAGAATCCATTTCAAGTACCAAATACGCATATTTATGTGAATATCTTCATTGTTCTGTGACGTCGTCCTTAAGCGGCCACTAATAGGAGCGTTTACCTTAAGTAGACATTTGAAGACATGAATTCGCCAAGGTAAGGATAGCCGTGGTCGTTAAGGCGCAGGTCCTCTCAGTCTACAAACCGGAGGGTCCCGGGTTCGAGCCTCGCTGCGGGCGCAAGTTTTTTTCCGCGATTAATTTGCATAACTGAGCATGTTGAGTTTGAAAACGCAGCATGGAAAGCAGAAATCGAGATTGAAATAATGTTCATTAATATATGTTTATTCTGTGTGTAGCTCAGGCGATGATCAGGCTGCGTGATCGAGGCCGGATTAGAAATCGCTATACATGCTACATGTGGGCCTGATCCGACACCTGGATGAGACCCGATCAGGCCAACGGGACAAGCCTAATCAGGGCCAGGTTTCACCCGAACTAAGTTTCCACTCATTTCCTCGTGAATGAAATTGGCCGGCAATGACTGAGGTTACACTGTACCGAATCGAGGCGACTTAACTATGTTTACCTCAGCTCCGAGAGTCATCGCTCGAGCTCGCGAGCCAGATAACACCGCCCGCGAGTCTCTCTCTCCGAGATATCGGTACGAATGCATTAGCGTTAATTGCTCGATAAACGTTTATCGGCTCGTACGATCGATGCGATCGGAACCGGCGCACGCAGCTCGTTTAATGCCTCTTCGCGCTCGGCTTAATACCGGCATCGGCGTTCGTCGGCTCCGCTGCAGTTCGACTCCGTCATACGTCGCCTCCTCCGCGTCACTATCGGCGCGATCGTTATCGGCCCTCGGGCTTTGACGTATTTACGGAGCCGGCTTTTCGGGCTTTATTCGACGGGCTCGAATTAAAAAAACAAACGAATGAACGGCGACAAACGAGAACGTTCGGCGTCTCGTTGTGCGACGGACGGAAACGCGAATGACAACAATACGACCGAATTTACGATCCTCGAACCGGTTGAACGATTTCCGTTTTTCTGCGCCTGGAATTTTCTGCCCTCGGTCGGAGGACAATTTTTTTTTTTCGACGAACTTTCTCCGATTATTGGCTCGACCATTGCGAGTCGGTGAGTCAACGCGCCCGGGGCGAACGCCGAAAGGTGAATGCGCCCGGTCCGCAGAGCTCTCGAGTCGAGGAATTGAGACGGTTGAATCGAGGGGGGGGAAAAAAAAAAAAAAAAAAAAAAAAAAAAAAAAAAAATCGTCGATTTGTTGATAACTTTTTGAAGTAATTACCAATTTGCCAATAGAAACTCGAGATTGATCGAGGCAATTAAATCTCGCTATCCTGTCGTACATGCCTGGCTCGCATGTACAAGAATGCGAATTCACTATCGTGAGATGCCGAGCGTTCGTCGCAAGAAGTATGTACGTAAACGCGAGGATGGAAATTGACAGAATGCCGAAAGCCTTTCGGAGGGTTGGAATATTTTCCCCCTCTTTCGGTCGCTGCGGCTCTCAACGATCCACGCGCTCGTCCGCGACCACGACTCGCGTTCTAACATACTAGACATTCCGAATGCGCATCGCAGTGGAGGCTGGTCGAGCGGTTGGCCGGCAGGCAGAAGACTTCTCGGCCGCCTGGCAGACCCGCGGAAGAGCGAACGCTGCTGCCGTTCTTTCTTCCTCTCATCTCCTCTTGTTTTTCTCAACTCCTCAACATCGACGCTCGCTCGCGATTATACGCGAAGGCAAACACGACGCTGATTTATCTTCGGCTTCGCGCGCGGGCGCCTGCACGTGCGTAATTTACCGCGACTTAATTGCATTTAATTCAACCGGCACAACTGTAAATCACGGGAGGGAGAACGAGCGAGAGACGCAACGCAGTCGCGGCAGAGAGAGAGTTGCGCGGGTCAGGCACGCCCGCTGTCGATACGATGTAATTATATCTATCAGCGAAGAGTGAAGAAGGAGACGACGGAGAGGCAAAGACGGTCGATGTAACGACAGAGGAGAAAAACAAGAATTACAATACAATACGCGCAGCTTCGAGCTACGAACAAATTATCAATGCAACATAAGGTCGTTAATTTTCGGAACTCACGGTGTGGGATTAAAAAATCGTCGCTTTTGCAGAAGAGAACAGAAGAGGGCATGGAACAAGACGGCGTAGCATAGGGGAGACAGAACACGGGGCATGGGACAGGGAACAGGTGATAGGACGGGCGACGGGATAGGAAACATGGGACAATCAATAGAGAAGAGTCCACAAGAAACAGTGACATGGTACAGGCAGGGTAAAAGATAGGACACAGGACAGAGTAAATGACAGGGTACAGGACAGTGTACGGGACAGGGTACCGGACAGGGTACGAGACATGGGACAGGACGGGACACGAATAACGAGACATAGGACACGAGACGCGGGTCACATTCGACACGGGACAGGATGGGACGGGACACGAGATGTGGGACACGAGACATGGGACATGACGGGATACGAGACATGGGACACGACGGGATACGAGACATGGGACATGACACACGATTTTTGGGACACGAGGTTTGGGACACAATGTATGGGACACAAGATATGGGACACGATACATGGGACGTAGGACATGACGGGGCACGAGACATGAGACACGAGATTTGGGACACAATATATGGGACACGATACATGGGACGTGGGACATGATGGGGTACGAGACATGAGACACGGGACACGAGACATGTGACACGAGACATGGGACACGAGACATGGGACACGAGATGTGGGACATGACGGGACACGAGATGTGGGACACGAGACATGTGACGGGACGGGACGGAACACGATTGGCCAGCCCCTTAAATTGACGGTAAAAGGCGGGACTTGTTACAAAAAAAAAATGCCACGGCACCCGCTACTCGGTATCTGCTGTGCTGTACATACGACAGGATACAGAAACGTCTCGAGGGCCTCGCGGGATGAAGACCGTTCCCGCGCGGCCCTATCTCGTCGTCGGTTCAACGAGCGAGAGTTACGCTCGGTACGTCCGAGCATACAACGCGCTCGATCACCGCACCAACGAGTAGGTACTGTTGGGCGCTTATTAAATTTGCATACGGCAATTTATAGCGCGAACCTCGCGGTATGCACCATCTGCCCTCGATCACGATAGTATTGTCCCCCGCATACCGCGACTGACTCCGCGATTAAATAATGAAAAAAAATCTTGCATGTGCATGCGCGCGCGTCTCGGTCCCGCAGGGCGCGCGGGACCTTTCGCCGGGCTCGAGACAAAATTGACCCAGGCCACGACGAACACGCTGGAAAAATATTAATGAAGATATCATGATCTACCTTTCATCGCATCGCGAGCTGTTATTCGCGGCTATATATTTCGCTTTTTTTTTTTTTTCTTTTTTCTTCAATTTCGAACGACCTTCTTTTATCTGAATTTATTGCAAATAACGCATTACGCCGAGGCACGCCGAGAGACAGACGAGAGAAAATTTCGATTCTGAGCTCGCGATAAATCTAGCCATGCGAGAAAGAAATATCAGTCTGGTGTGTGTGTGTTGTATTGTACGTTGATTCAACAGGCGCGGGCCCGAGAGTAGAATTTTCTCTCGCGTGTCCCGCGTCGAATAAAAGAAGAAAAAAAAGAAGTAATAATGCTCTCGATCCGTGTCGTACCAGTGCAATAGACCTTCGCCAATATTGCAAGCGAATTATTGCCTCGCTCTGCCCCGGAGAGTCGCGACTCCCGCGCACTCTTTGCTACAATGCGCTACACACCATACCAGTTCAGCCAGCGGGTTGGGAACTTTTTTTTTCTTTTGTTTTTTTTTTCCGTCGTTGCGAGGGTCCAGGTCGTACGAGCAGCGCGCTAACTGCCCGACGCCCTCGGCACCCACCGGTCATTCGATATTCGTTTCGAGATCAACGAGCCTACTCTCGAGTGCCTTCCTCCTCGAGAGACCGACCGGCGAGAGATCCTCAACGACGGGACGAAGGCGAAAACAATTTTTTCATTCTCCCATCGAATCTCTCTCAATAAGAATTCCGGAAATAAGAAAGAATCGTGCCGAGGCCGTAAGTGCCATCGGATTTGTGGCGAACGAGAAAAAATACGATAATTTACGTATTGAGTTCGATAACCGGATAATTAGTCGAACAATGATTTTTTTGACCAATTCGTTGATAATTGTTTGGAATCATTATTATGGAAAATTGGAAAAACTATAAAACATTATAAAAAATTATAAAAAATTATAACGAATTATAAAAAGTTATAAACAATTATAAAAAATATAACAAATTAAAAAATTTTTTTTTTTTTTTTTTTTTAAAGAAACGCGAACCTGCACGGCTCGTTCCTGAATAGCCATCGGCTGCGCGCGTATTTGGACATTGTTGCGCGCCACTGATACGTCTCGATAATCGTACTCGGAGCTGTTTACTTTGAGGCCGAGTCCGATAACAAAGTGTCGGTCGGGTGGGAAGAGGAGGGCGAGGATGGAGGAGATCGGCGGTGGTGGCGGTGCGAGAGCCCGGGCGAAGCGGCGCGGCTTATCCGATCGGCTTTATCACCGGAAGTCGTCGCGAGGCGCCCGTTCGCCTCGCGTGTGTGCCTCTCCCTTTGCCCACCTCGTCGTCTCGAGTTGCAGCGAGTCTTCGGCCAAATGGATGGTTCATTGTTTTGCTCAGCGCCGCCGGTGTGCGTTCAATCTCGTCATCGTCGCAAATCGCGCATAACCGTCGATCGGGAGAGAGCGAGAGGGAAATTATGCCGCGCGTGAGAGTCGCTGCAGGGAGGCCGGACGAGATTGAGCCGGAGCTCATTGTTTTGTCTGCTGCCGCATTCGACAGAAGGAAGAGGATCGCTGAGGGGCGAACAAAGTTGCTCGATGACTCGCTGAGACGAATATTCATTCGCGCTCCTCGAAGCATCGGGCGAAGAAGAAGACGAAATAAGGAAGGGAAGAAGAAGAAGAAGAAGCAGAAGAAGCAGAAGCAGATGAAGCAGCAGAAGAGGCAGAATAAGCAGATGAAGCAGATGAAGCAGGTGAAGAGGCTGAATAAACAGATGAAGCAAATGGAGCAGCAGAAGGGGCAGATGAAGCAGATGAAGCAGATGAAGCCGGTGAAGAGGCAGAAGAAGGAAAAGAAGCAGATGACGCAGAAGAAGAAGCAGAAGCAGATGAAGCAGCAGAAGCGGCGGAATAAGCAGATGAAGCAGATGAAGCAGATGAAGCAGATGAAGAGGCAGAAGAAGGAAAAGAAGCAGATGAAGCAGATGAAGCGGCAGAAGAGGCAGAATAAACAGATGAAGCAGATGAAGAGGCAGAATAAACAGATGAAGCAGATGAAGCAGATGAAGAGGCAGAATAAACAGATGAAGCAGATGAAGGGGCAGAAGAAGGAAAAGAAGCAGATGAAGCAGATGAAGAGGCGGAAGAAGGAAAAGAAGCGGATGAAGCAGATGAAGAGGCAGAAGAAGGAAAAGAAGCGGATGAAGCGGATGAAGCAGAAGAAGGAATAGAAGCAGCCGAAGCAGATGAAGCAGAATAGGAAGCAGAAGAAGCAGAAGACGGAAAAGAAGCAGATGAAGCAGGTGGAGCAGAAGAACCAGAAGAACCAGAAGCAGAAGAAGAAGAAGCCGCTCCGTCGAGTGGCCGAAGCTTTATTATCGCGCAGCGCTTTGGCGCACCTGCTGTTCCTTTCGTCCGTAAACCGGAAGTAGGTCAGACAACAGCGGGAGAATTGAGCCGACGCGAACCGATTAGAGAAGGAGGCTTAGCGACAAAAAAAATCACGAATATCGCCGCCGACGGTCTCCACAAGCGCGAAGGGGAATCGGCTGGAGCTTCTTTTTTTCTCCTCGCTCCTTTGTCGGTCGTAGGCGCGAACGTTCGCGCGGCATTCAACCGCACAACTCACGAATTCATCAAGACATTCGAAATTAATTTGTTCTCATCTCAATTGAAGATTATTCAGACTCAGATCGTGCACCTCTTGTTCAATCGGCGAGAAATCTTTCCGTCTCTTTATGCCGCGATCGCCGCTCGAGATTCGAAGGTACATGCGCGGAGCGCACAACCGAGACGAGAAGTTGGAAACGAAGAAGAACCGAGAGAGCGGCGCGGCTTGTGTGTGGTTCGAGGATCCCCGTGCGACTGTTTTTTTTTTTTTTTTTTTTTTCTTTTTCTTTTTTCACCACACCTTAATAGACTCTTTTATTGCACACGGTTTCGTCGACAAACCACTTACGCGACCGCAGGTAGTCGAGATGAGAGCGGGTTCTCGATTCTCACGTCGAAACTAGTCTCTTCGTCGTTCGCCGAGCGATCGCCACGTCGACCGCAAACAAATTAGTCGAGGATAATCATAGCCGATGAAGATTGTCCGTGAACGTGTTGAACATTCGCTCGCGTTTACTGGCGTCGTTACCGAATCGACATCGAGCAACATCGAGCGCGACCTGGACCCGTTTCGATTCGGCGTGCGCCTCGTAACTGACGAGTGTGCCTCGTCTTCGCCCGCCCGTGCCTTGCTCTTACCTTGCGGTTGCCTTGTTCAGGCCTGTTCTTGGGTTTGCCTCGCCGTTATCTCGCCCTTTACCTGAACTTGCCTTGCTCTTGCCTCGCCCGTGCCTCGCCCGTGCCTCGTCTTCGGCTCGCCCGTGCCTTGCTTTTACCTTGCAGTTGCCGCGTTCGCACCTGGCCCTTTTCTCGCTTTTGCCTCGCCGTTATCTCGCCCTTGACCTAAACTTGCCTCGCCCTTGCCTTGCTCTTACCTTGCAGTTGCCGCGTTCGGGCCTGGCCCTTTTCTCACTTTTGCCTCGTCGTTATCTCGTCCTTGACCTAAACTTGCCTCGCTCTTGCCTCGTTCTTGCCTCGCCCTTGCCTCGCCCTTGCCTCGCCCTTGCCTCGCCCTTGCCTCGCCCTTGCACTGGAATTGGCCTGCTCTTGCCTCGCATGTGTCTCACCTTTGCCTCGCATGTGTCTCACCGTTGCCTCGCAATTCCGCCTTTGCCTCGCCTTTTTCCATCCAGCCCTACAATTCGTTGCATCCAACGCAACTTTTGCGATTTCAGTTCCACCTCCACAAATCGCATGACTCTCTCCATCGTCTTTCCGGCCAACCAGAATCGTCGAATTACACTCGTGCGGTTGCACTCATCAGCCGGATCCTCGTTAAGCCGACGTGAAAATGGCTCTCTCGCGCCGCCGATAACCCGTGCGCTAAACGGGCCGTTGTATCCGCCAAGCACTCCGCCACCGGAGGAGAGAGCTAAAAGGGTCGATGACGAGAGAGTTCGGAAATGCGCGCTTCCCACGTGGGTGAGTTAGCGCAGAGCCATCCTTCCTCGGCAAGTACCATCGTCGCGGAGGAAGAAGAAGAAGAAAACGAAGAAGACGAAGGTGCACACGCAAGGGAAGCTTCGCAGCTCCCACAGCTCGAGTCGCAACAGCGTTAGGGCGAACGGGGTGATATGCAGTCGTACCGAGTTCGCGAACGATCGAGAAGGAAAAGAAGAACAAGAAGAAGAAGAAGTCAGACGAAGCAGTAGGAGGAAAAGAAGGCACTCGCACTCTCAGGTGTTACGTTTCTCGTTGATGCGTCGTACATATGTGCATATATATATATATATTCGCTCTATATATCTATATATACTATATATACTCTACTCTATACACACTACATATATGCACCCTATATATCTGTACATAGTATATATACTGTACTCTACTCTATATACATTATATATATTCACTCTATTCACTCTCCATATTCACTCTATATATCTATATATACCATATATGCTCGACTCTACTCTATATACATTATATATATTCACTCTATATATCTATATATACCATATATACTCGACTCTACTCTATATACATTATATATATTCACTCTATATATCTATATATACCATATATACTCGACTCTACTCTATATACATTATATATATTCACTCTATATATCTATATATACCATATATACTCGACTCTACTCTATATACATTATATATATTCACTCTATATATCTATATATACCATATATACTCGACTCTACTCTATATACATTATATATATTCACTCTATATATCTATATATACTATATATACTCGACTGTACTCTATATGGACTATATACATGCATATATATATGCACCCTGGTATCATCGGACGTTCTTCGTCGCGACCGCGACGAAGAGAACCCGTTGTCGCGCTCGCGCGCCCGAGCGCCGAATCTCTTTTTTGCATTCTCTCTCTCTCTCTCGTCTCGTCCTCGTCGTTTCTTCCTCGCTGAATCTTCTCAGCCCTACCGGCCGGATGGCGCATCTCTGTCGTCTGCTCGCCCACGCAGGACCGCGATCCTTTAAGGTTTCGCGCGACAACGCGAGACGCTCTTCTTGTTTTTCCACTCTGCGCGTACGCAACGCACGCTGATCTATCTGATCTATGATCTAGGAAATCATTCGAAGATTCGCCGGAAAGTCGAGCGAAAAAAAAATCAACCGGTCGTTTGATAAAAAAAACTTTGTTTTCATTGGGTTTTTTTTTTTTTTTTTTTTTTTTTTTTTTTTTTTTTTTCGCCATTCCAGATCCGAATCCCAGAGTACCGTATCTCTCTTTCGCGGCGCGAGATCACGTGGGCGTCGCGGCGCAGACTCGCGCGCGTTAGCCTCGATAAGTGGACCTCGGAGCGGGTCCCGCGACGGCCAAGTGCTCGCGGCGCGCTCGCCAATATCCTTCGAATCTTTTTCCTAGACAAGGCTGCGGCCTTAGACACCGGCCCGGGCGCGCTTGCAGTTAGCCACCGATTTTACGACTCCCCGTCGAACGTAATGCGATCAGTCGCGCGCCGTTTACTCCACTTTACCGCCTCGCGAACCGCGCTCGCCTCTCACACGGCGCGATGGGACGTCAATTCACTTTACCGTCTCCGTTCGAAATTTCAAAGACGTCGCGTTCAAAGCGTTTTTTTCGCGCCGGTGACTGGAGGGACTTCGCGATGATGTCGATAATCGACAGAATAAACAAGACGACGAAAAAAAAAAAATTATATGGAAGAAATGTGTGGAAAATCATAAAATTCAAAGTCGATCAAAAAATCGGAAAAAATTCATACGATTCGGAAAAATGAAAGAATTATTTTCATAACAAAAAAAAAGTTGTATTGCCGGAAAATTTCTTCTATGTTCTTTTTTGAGACTTTGAATTTTACGATTTTCCGCACAATTTTCCATGTCAAAAAAAAATGTCTAAGCCCATCGAAAAATCGGCTAAAATGTATACGTATTCAGAAAAAATGAACGGATCATTTTCATGAAAAAAAAAAAAAAAAAAAAAAAAAAATCGGAAAAATTGTTAAAAAATGAGCGGAAAAATTGTTAAAAAATGAGAGCAAAGTTTGACTGCGAGACAAGTCCGCGGTAGGCGATAATTTTGCGAACTCCCGCGGCGCGTCGCATATCACGGATATTATGAATTGTATCGATGCTTCGTTACAACGGTCTCATAACGACTGAATTATCTTCGAGCGACGCCGTTCCCCTCGACGGTCAACGGAAGGCTTTTACCAATTTTTTTTTTTCCAATCGGGCCCTCCCCCCGAGCGTCCACCCACGCGAAACGATGAACTCTCATTCGCGGGTCGACGAATTGCCTTGCTTTTTTTTTTTTTGTTTCAAAGGAAACTGCTATTCGCATCGACTCGTTTCTTGATCTTTTTTTTCGAAGGAAACTTCTTTTCGCATTCATTCGTTTCTTGATCTTTTTGTTTTTTTTTCAAAGAAAACTTCTTTTCGCATCGACTCGTTTCTTGATCTTTTTTTTTTTTTTCAAAGAAAACTTCTTTTCGCATCGTCTCGTTTCTTGATCTTTTTTTTTTTTTTTTTCAAAGAAAACTTTTTTTCGCATCGACTCATTTCTTGATGTTTTGTTTTCTTTTTTTTTTTTTTTTCAAAGGAAACTTTTTTTTGCGTCGACTCGTTTCTTGATCTTTTTTTTTTTTTTTCGAAGGAAACTTCTTTTCGCATTCATTCGTTTCTTGATCTTATTTTTTTTGTTTTCAAGGAAACGTCTCGCATCGACTCGTTTCTTGATCTTTTTTTTTCAAAGAAAACTTCTTTTCGCATCGACTCGTTTCTTGATCTTTTTTTTTTTTTTTCAACGGAAACTTCTTTTCGCATCGACTCGTTTCTCGATCTTTTTTTTTGTTTTTTTTTTTTCAAAGAAACTTCTTTTCGCATCGACTCGTTTCTTGATTTTTTTTTTTCAAAGAAAACTTCTCTTCGCATCGACTCGTTTCTTGATCATTTTTTTTTTTTTTTTCAAAAGAAACTTCTTTTCGCATCGACTCGTTTCTTGATCTTTTTTTTTTTTCAAAGGAAACTTCTTTTCGCATCGACTCATTTCTTGATCTTTTTGTTTTCTTTTTTTTTTTTTTTTTAAAGGAAACTTTTTTTTGCATCGACTCGTTTCTCGACCTTTTTTTTTCCCGCTCGATAGAAAGACGCTCGTCAGTTCGAGACGCTCGAACGTCGGCGACTCCAGATTCGCCGCAATTGTTTCGTCGCCGTCGAGCGGGCAAGGTTGGAGCGCGTCTCGTTGGAGCGCGTGGCGAAGGAGTTTCCGAACGCGGATGCGCGACGAGCGCGGAGCAGGAAGCGCACGGCGAAGGGGGCGAGGGAGGCGCGAGGTGAGAGAGAGAGGACCTTTCGAGGCGAACGGGAACGTTTTCTCGTAGCCGCGGCGAGCTTTCGTTGAACATCCACGCGCTGTATCGTCGACGCGAAGCGTTAATGGCCGGGCTCAAAAGTTCGCGGAGGACAATGCGTTCGCCCAGGCCGGTAGACGTGTGGGCGCCCGAGATATGGGCCAGTCTGACGCCCATGAAAGTGGCCCGAGGCGCGCTCGCACACAAAACGGCCCGGAATCTCGCGCGGCTTCGCCGCTTTGCCGGCAATGCGCTTCTTGCGCGTACGTGAAAAAAATAAATAAATAAAAATATATATAGTGAAAATCATTTTTTTCAACTTTCGATTCAATCTTTACAGTTTTTTTTTGTTTTGTTAAAAACAATAATTATCATCATTATTCAATTGTTTATCGCGACAAAGAATACAATTTATCACGATGATGAGTAAAATAATAATAATAAAAGATAATTCAATACACAACAAAATATTTAATTGAAGTTGTGTGTAATGTTTATTTATTTATTTTAATATTCAATACCTATTTTTGCTTGTGTATTCATTGTGATAAACAATAAAATAATAATTGAATAATAATTATCATCAATATCGAATTGTTTGTTGTTTATTTATTTTTATCATGTTTTATGTTGTATATTATAATAAATTAATATTAATAGTATTGACGATTTATTTATATGGTTATTTCATTTAATCGTCGATGATAATAAATACTTGGAAAATTTCGAGGCTGAATTGTCTCGTTCCGTCGATAGTTGAGGGAATCAAATGTCCCGCGCGACGCCGCGATCTCGGCTGGATTCTCTTTCACTCTCGCTTTTTCTTTTCTCTGGCCGCCGAGACGACGAACTCTCGCGTTCCCTCGCCTCGTTGCCTCTTCGGGTCCCGTGTGGCGAGAATGAAAGAATGAAGGTAGAGAAAGGTTGTGAACAAAGAAAAAAAGAGAGAAAGACAAAAAAAAAACGAAAGGGAAATCGTCGGTCGAAGAACCCACGGGAAGTGCGGACGATGGACTCCGGGCGATTTCCAGCGGAGGGTAACGATAGATCTACGTCCGCCCTCGAGATTGCTCTCTCGGACCCTCTCCGCGTGTTTGTCGTATCTACTCTCTCGCTGTCTCGTCCTCAACGGCGTTGTTACTTTTGTCGGGAGCTCCCCGGCTCGCGCCATTCAGCATCGGAGAGCACTGGTCACTGATTCGAGGCTCCCAAAGTACAAACTCGCGCCCATTGTCCCCCCGGTTTCGTACAACGAGACAGTTTTGTCGTGTTTGTCTCGTTCCTGTCTCGTTCCTGTCTCGTTCCCGTCTCGTTCCTGTCTCGTTCCTGTCTCGTCCGTCTCGTTTCTGTCTCGTCCGTCTCGTTTCTGTCTCGTCCGTCTCGTTTCTGTCTCGTCCGTCTCGTTTCTGTCTCGTCCGTCTCGTTTCTGTCTCGTCCGTCTCGTTTCTGTCTCGTCCGTCTCGTTTCTGTCTCGTCCGTCTCGTTTCTGTCTCGTTTCTGTCTCGTCCGTCTCGTTTCTGTCTCGTCTGTCTCGTCTGTCTCGTTCGTCTCGTTTCTCTCACTTGTCTCGTTTGTCTCGTTCGTCTCGTTTCTCTCACTTGTCTCGTTTGTCTCGTCTGTCTCGTTCGTCTCGTTTCTGTCTCGTCCGTCTCGTTTCTGTCTCGTTTCTGTCTCGTTCGTCTCGTTTCTGTCTCGTCTGTCTCGTCTGTCTCGTCTGTCTCGTCTGTCTCGTCTGTCTCGTCTGTCTCGTCTGTCTCGTCTGTCTCGTCTGTCTCGTCTGTCTCGTCTGTCTCGTTTGTCTCGTTCGTCTCGTTTCTCTCGTTTCTCTCACTTCTCTCGTTTGTCTCGTTCGTCTCGTTTCTCTCACTTCTCTCGTTTGTCTCGTTCGTCTCGTTTCTCTCACTTGTCTCGTTTGTCTCGTTCGTCTCGTTTCTCTCACTCGTCTCGTTTGTCTCGTTTGTCTCATTTGTCTCGTTCGTCCCGTTTCTCTCACTTGTCTCGTTTCCCTCGTTTCTCTCGTTCCTCTTCTAGTGACAAACGCTTCTGCAAACGGAACTCGGCAGAGCGCGATGAAAAAACAGCGAGAGGGAGCAATATGCCAATGTACTTGGCAGTTTTTTTTTTTTCCAATGTACGTGCACGAAGAGGCACGTCGAGCCTCGAGTACCACGCGCCGTTTAACCGTTATCGGTACAGCGCAGACGGTATTACAACTGTTTATACTCGTTGCCCCTCTCGCACCGGCACTTAACGAGCGAATATGAATGGAAGCGCGATTTTCTACTCATGAATCATTGATGGGACTGCGCGACGAGATTGTCGTACTTATGCGCCCGTCCAATTTGCAGAAACGCGCTCGTGGATTAACATCGATCGCATGCAAATTTGCACCGCATTTCTGTTATGATGCTTTTCGTAAAAACGGATTTTCATCCTAATCGCATGCACGGATCATCAGTGACTTCAGTGACTTTACCTGATATAATAATAAAATAATAATAATATTATTTTTACCATTTAAAAAAATTATTATCATTATTATTACTTTTTTAATTTTTCCCATTATAAACCATTTTTCCTTGTTATTATTAATAATAATTATTATTATTAATAATAATAAAAAATGGAAAAATAGTTTTTTCGCGAAATGTTCGATATATCGATTGGCAACGGCCGCGATGAGAATTTTCGCCTCAAACTTCAGCGTCCGTTCCGGCAACGTTGTCGTTCGATATTAGTGGCGCAAATGCCGTGAGTGAATTACAACGAAGTCGCGGAATCCGCATCGCGGGTACGAATCAGGCCTCGTTCGACTTCGTTGCACCGTAATATCACTATATCGTAATAAATAAGTGACAAGACTGCGCTCTCTCTTTCTCTCGCGCCTCACTCCTACCGCAGTCATTATACTATGCGCTCCGAGGCAGAGAAACTTTAATAACGAGAACGCTACACAGAGTCTGTTCCGAGCGCACCACGCCCTCGCGAGGCATTACTGTGTATATACGCACTGCAAGCGGCACTCCGGCTCTCGCCGCGACGCAGTGCCCGCGCTGAAGGCACAGGCAATTCTATCCTCTCCTATCTCGCTCCCATCCACCTCGACCCGCTCGAGAAAACGAGACTCCGACAGCCTCGATGACGATAATTGCGCAATGAGATTGTCGTGCGCGAAGGGAAAAGAGCTCACGCGATAGTTTAATAGTCAATAAAAATATTTTTCCCGAGCCATAAAAATACCGACAATAAAGTCGAGTCCTTCCATCTCGAAAGAATTGTTTTTTTTTTTTTTTTTTTTTTTTTTTTTTTTTTTTTACTACGGCCAGACCAAAGATCGATTCCACAAATATCACGGAGGTTCGAAGATCCGTTACGCGACCGTTGGTTTCGTAATTCACATTTCGTCCCGCGCAAGTGTGAACCAATTTGTGGTGTTTTTTTTTTCTTTTTTTTTTTTTTCTCGAGTGATATTCGACGGATTGCTTCGAACCGCGGAAGTGCCGAAAATTCGCTCGTCGATGAGGACAATTCGCGTCGATGTTCTTCGTCGCGGCAGCGTTCGCCTCGGCCCGGGATAATTCGAGGCGCGCGCTCGCACACACGCGCGAGAAGAATGGTCGATTCCGAGCGTCGCGCGTGTATGAGATCCGATCTAGCCAGACTGGCTGGCGGCGAGAGGCATGTCGCTCCGAGCGGCTGACGTCACCCGGCATCGCCCGTAAACAACGGCCAGAAGAATTGCATAGAAGCGGGGGCGCGCATTAAAAAAAAAAAAAAAAAAAAAAAAAAAAAAAACTTATGCAAATATGCGTGTGTAGACATCAATAGTAATTAGCGGACAGGAGAGGAGCGAGTCGAGATCGTCGGCTGATCCTCGTGACAGTCGCGCGCTTCGTTGATTTCCCGACAGCGCTTGTCCATTAGATGCCTTTTGAAAGGAGGCCCTGGACATTGTGTTTTTTGCCGCGCGCGAAAGAACGCGACGAGAAACGTTGCGGGGAGATCGAACGGATCGTCCGATCGAGTCAGCTGCGTTATAATTGATCGTGTCGCGAGCGAGGAAAAAATTCTTCCTCGCGAGATCAAACAACGGCGTCGCTCGGATCTGCGTGAACGTAGGATCATCGATGGTTTCGACGAAAGGACTTTTCGTCTGCTTTAACCGAGCTCTTTCGGCTCGTTTGCAAAGCTTCTCCGTGAGAAAGTTGCTCGACCACATTTACTTGATTTACTTGATTTGCTTGATTTACTTGATTTACTTGATTTACTTGATTTACTTGATTTACTTGATTTACTTGATTTACTTGATTTACTTGATTTACTTGATTTACTTGATTTGCTTGGTTTGCTTGGTTTGCTTGGTTTGCTTGGTTTGCTTGGTTTGCTTGGTTTGCTTGGTTTGCTTGGTTTGCTTGATTTGCTTGGTTTGCTTGGTTTGCTTGATTTGCTTGATTTACTTGGTTTGCTTGGTTTACTTGATTTGCTTGATTTGCTTGATTTGCTTGCTTTAATTGCTTTAATTGCTGTACTTGCCTCGCTCGCTTTACTTGCTTCACTTGCCTTACTTGTCTTATTTTCCTTACTTGCTTTACTTGCCTTACTTACTTAACTGACATTACTGACTTTACCGACTTTGCTTACTTTAACGGCGATCTTCTGCGCGCGATTGAGACGCAGCAGCGATCGGCACGGAGCGCTCGAACCTCGCGGGCTTGCGCGCATCGAATTGTTCGGTACGCCGAGGAGCAGAGATACGAAACTCGTCTGTGAGGCGAGCACGTTTACGAGGCTCGCCTATCGGCATCGACGTTGGATTCCGTGCACCCGGGCGTGCAGAAGTCCCGCGACGCAAGACGAGAGGACCTCGAGGAAGAAAAACGATGCCCGGTAACGCGATCTATCAACAGCCTCCGGTCACGATGGGATCGCTCTTTAAAATTAGAGCTGATCTAAGCAGCCGTGATCGGGCGTACCACACGAGCCCCGGGGGGGAGCTTCTTATCCTTCGCGATGGGAATACCGTTCGCCCGAGCGCGCACATTGCGCCTAAACGCAGCGTCGTGAATCTTCGGGCGTAATCTCTACCCTGCCTATCCGAAGTTACGGCATTGTGGAAGAACCGACGACGGGAGTATCGGCCCCGCGCGCGCGCGCTACGCGCGAAGGCACCGGCTCTGATTTGCGTTACAGATCGCCGAGAACTACCCCGGAGACGCTCTGGGCCTGTTAGCGAGGATAAAACACGACCAAGACTCGACACACATTTTACTGCATGTGATAGAAAAAAAAAAAAAAAAAAAAACACCGATGGTACGAAACTCACAAGCGCGTTCGTATCATTCCGAGCAAATCCAAGACCGGAAGGAGCTCTCCACTGTTACCGAGTTTCGTTGATTTCTCTGACCTACGACTACTAATTTTAGCTTGGATTCAGCGACTCGCCGAGTCGTTGTATCACTTCGGCCGCCCACCTTGCGAGCCATAATTAGATTCGACTCGCGTGTATCGCCGTGCTGATTATCTGCGTGAATGGTTCAAAAATATTTGCAATTAATCATCAGTCACGCTGTCCTTGCATCTAGCAAGTTATGCTCACGGAGCTTCGAAAGTCTGCCGCGTGAGCTCGAAAGAAAAATGGGATGGAAATTTGAAAAAAATTGAGCATATTTGCAAAAAAGTAGGTAAAGTAAGTAATGCAAATGAGGCAAGTAAAGCAAGTAAAGCAAGTAAAGCAAGTAAAGCAAGTAAATCAAGTAAAGCAAGTAAAGCAAGTAAATCAAGTAAATCAAGTAAATCAAGTAAATCAAGTAAACCAAGTAAACCAAGTAAATCAAGTAAAGCAAGTAAATCAAGTAAATCAAGTAAATCAAGTAAATCAAGTAAATCAAGTAAATCAAGTAAATCAAGTAAATCAAGTAAATCAAGTAAATCAAGTAAATCAAGTTCAATAAATTTTGTAAGTTAAACAAGTAAGTAAGTTTAGTAACTTTTCGTAAGTTGAGTATTAATCGGACATCCGCGAACTCGCACACGAACTCGAGAAATCGCCGAGTGTCAGCCATCGACGTTGCAGGTGGTCGCGAAGAAGCGCGCGCGCGCGCACGCGGGAGTCTCAGGATCGCAGAGAAAGAACGTCTCGCTCGAAGCGCGCGGCTCGCGATCGCGTCACCGACGGGATAAACCTCTGCTGCATCGATGCACGCTGGTGTAGAAGATTGTCTCGTGTGCCGCACAGCAGTCGTCTCCCGTTCGTGATCTCTCCACCGTGGTATCGGATTCCGATACCCGGCGAGCAACTGCAGCACCTGCGTCCATTCCTTATCTACTCGCTCTCGTGCTCCTGCCGCGCTCCGCCATCCTCGCCTTCGCGTCTCTTCCTCTTCCGGCCCGCTTCTATCACGTATCCGACGTTTCGTCTCTCTCGACACTCGGTGATTTCTCGAGTTCGCGCGCGGACGGCTGGACGAGCAATCAGTCCGAGATATTCGTGGATGTCCGATTGATCCACGAATAATCGTTGCGAACAAATCTCAACTTACTGAAGTTAATGATCTTACTAAACTTATTTAACTTAATGTTAGTTAATGATCTTACTAAACTTATTTAACTTAATGTTAGTTAATGATCTTACTAAACTTATTTAACTTACTTAACTTATTTACAGGTAAATCGGGGCAAATGAGGCAAGCAAAGCAAGTTATGCAAACTTACTTACACTACGTACTTTACTTACTTTACTTACGTTACTTACATTACTTACATTACTTACATTACTTACATTACTTACATTACTTACATTACTTACATTACTTACATTACTTACATTACTTACTTTACTTACTGTACTTACTTTACTTACTTTACTTACTTTACTTCCTTTACTTACATTACTTACTTTACTTACTTTACTTACTTTACTTACTTTACTTACTTTACTTCATTTACTTACATTACTTACATTACTTACTTTACGTACTTTACTTCCATTACTTACCTTACTTACTTCACCTACTTAATAGCAATATATTACAAGATATTTCGTGGTATTTCATTTTCCTGTCACTGTTACAACGATGCGTATCTCGAAGTTTAATAACAAAAAAAAAGCCAAAAAAAATACCAACATACACGAGGGCCTACGGGCGTGATTGTACAATGGTTTTAGTTTGTTTAGCATAGCGCATTCTCATTGTGTACCCAAGAATGTCAGGACGAGATGACGCGGAGAGGCGCGAGAGTCGACGGATGAGATTCGATGACAAGCGGACTCGGCGGGCCTCGTTGCTTTTCGCCTCCAGCCGGCCGAGAGACCGGGCTCTCGCACCGATCTCGAGCCGTCCGGATGCGCGGCCGCTGCGAAAAATCCCGCAGAATCCGGCGAACGCGGCCTTAGCTTTCGCCGGATTTTTTCTTCTCTGCCTCTCTTCTCTCTAGCGCTAAATACATTTCGCAGTTTATTGCCTATAGTTTCGTCCACCCGAGTAATATCTCATTCTCGCGCGGCGTTTGCACGCGCGTTGAAGCGCATCATATCCGACACGTTCACAGTTTACACGGGGTACTCCGCAACGCCGTGGGCGGCTCGAGTGTGTTGACGAAAAAAAAAAAAAAAAAAAAAAAAAAAAAAAAAAAAAAAAAAAAAAAAAAAACCACCTGACGCGGCTCGCAAGTGTGACGACGAAGAGGAAGACGATACGTCTCCGGAGCGCTGGCTCGGTTCGTCGTTCGCGTCTCCCCGCGAGCTTCGTCTCACGCCGAGGGAGCACCGCTCTCGGTGTCGTTCGCTGCTTACTCACCAAACATCTTAATATCGCTCGTTCCCTCGGCACGCCGCTCCCTTCCGAAACCCCCCGCGCGTACTTCGGCCGCCGAGCGCGGAGCCGATCGTAAACCACGCGGAGAAATACATTTGAGAAAGAAACGAAATTCATTGTTTCGTCCCGTCCACCGGTCGATAACTACGCATCGATCATCTCGAAGAGCCCCGGGAGTTCGTATCCGAGGCGAGCAGGGTGCTCATTTCAATTGACTAAAAATACAATTGACCGAAGTACAATTGCCTAAAAATACAATTGGCTCAAGCTAGAAATTACCGAAAGTAAAATTTTAGGAAAGTACAATTTACCGAAACACACAATTTTGGGGAAATACAACTTACCGAAACACACAATTTTAGGAAAGTACAATTTACCGAAACACACCATTTTGGGGAAATACAACTTACCGAATCACACAATTTTAGGAAAGTACAATTTACCGAAACACACAATTTTGGGGAAATACAATTAACCGAAACACACAATTTTAAGAAAGTAGAATTTACCGAAATACACAATTTTGGGGAAATACAATTTACCGGAACACACAATTTTAGGAAAATACAATTTACCGAAACACACAATTTTCTGAAAGTACAATTTACCGAAACACACAATTTTAGGAAAGTACAATTTACCGAAACACACAATTTTGGGGAAATACAATTTACCGAAACACACAATTTTAGGAAAGTACAATTTACCGAAACACACCATTTTGGGGAAATACAATTTCCCGAAACGCACAATTTTAGGAAAGTACAATTTACAGAAACACACAATTTTAGGAAAGTACAATTTCTCGAAAATATAATTTTGAGAAAGTCCAATTTCCCGAAGGTACAATTTTCCAAAAAGACAATTTCCGGAAAGTCGAAAAATGTAAATTTCGTCTTTCCGGAAGAGCGTACGCTCGCGAAATTGTACTTTCAGGAAATTCTCTTTTCGGAAAACCGTACATTCGGGAGATTGTATTTTCGGGGAATTTAGCGGGTGCGATTTGACCCGCGTAAGTTTGCAAAAAATGAGAGACAATTATAGGCACTTCTCGATGGTATAAAATTTTTCAAAAAATCACGCGCATCAAAGGTTCTGAAAAGATTTATTCTGCACAATAATAATTCCAAAATCTTATCAACAAATTGCCAAAAAAAAAAAAATTGTTTTTGGGAATCATTATTCTGAAAAATCGATATTTTCAGTACCTTCGACCTGCGCAGATTTTTTCAGAATTTTTTTGCAATCAACAAATGTTTGCAATTCTCTCTCATGTTCGTCGAAATTATGCGAAATGCGAAAAACCATGGGCATGGGCTGCCTCCAGCGATCTATGCGTCGACTGAAGCGTCAGAAAAAATCCCACACGCGCGCGTCCGAATCGTCGATAAGGAGGACAAGAATGTTTCATCAACGATATCCAAAAGCGAGCTGTCCCCATAAGGACGCGTCCCATACGCATGGAAGAATGCGTCTATTATTTTTCAGCGCTGACAGACAATATCGAAGATTCGGACCGACGGGAACACCTCGGTTTTCTGTTCAATTAATCCGAGCGAACAGCGAAACGTGCCTGGGATTTTTATTATGTATATAATTTTTTTGTTTTTTTTTTCGAGATTTTTATTATGATCGGATTTTTTTTTTCATTCGTCCGGCTTCTGATCTACCCACTCGTTGCCGAACGGATCAGCGTGAAGCGGACCCCCCTTTCTGTATTTATTGCTAGGCAAAATTAATCATTGCAGCGATAAGCTTGATTTTTTTCAGAATTTCGTCCAATTTTAAAAAGTTGCGTTTTCGTCCTTCATCTCGTCGAAAACAAATGCGATTAAAAAAAATTCGACAAAATTCTTAATATTATAATAATAATAATAATAATAACAATAATAATTTCTGCAAAACAGAAAAATTTGACTAACAATTTTAATTATTTATTTAATTAATTAAAATTAATAATAATTTAATTATAAAAACATTAATTGCAAATTTTTTCATTAATTTGTTAATAACATTTTGTCGTAATTGATACACAAAATCGATCTTTGCAGCAGCTGCTGGATTTTTTTTGTTCCTACTTTTCAATTAACGCGAGGCTCATTCGGCGTTTTTGCATACGACAGCCAGTGGAGAGTGAGAGTTTCGATGGTTGAGATTGTATCGCGTTTTATGTTTATGTACGTATGTTTGTGTCCCACTCGTATGAGAAGCTGGCGAGCTGCCCACAGCGCCGGTGCGATGAGGGACTACACGCGGCATGACGTCACTCCCGTGACTGCGCTCACCCATCCCACATTCCGTTTGTGATATCCCTCGGTCCTTCTGCCGTCCCCCCTCCCTCGGCCCCGCACGAATCTCTTCCCTTTCTTCTCGTCGCTGCCGTCGTTTGTTTCCCATCCTCGGCCGCTTCGGCTCGACTCTTTCTTTCCTCGATTTTTCGCCGCTCCGCGACTGTGTGATTATCAATATAAAAATGCGCACCGAATTTCGTACGATAAATCGCGGGATGATGAGACGCCTCGGAGTCGCGACGGGAATACCAATCAGCCGGACGGGCTAGATGTTTGCTACCGATCTGCATGAAAATTGAGACGAGGAGAAGACACGAGATCCGAGCACGAAAAAAATTATGCCGAGGAGAGAACGAAAAAAAGGCAACACTTCGCGGTTAGCGGAGCCCAAATTTGATCTCTGTTAACTGCCTTTCGTCCTTCCACTCGATTTTATGGCTAACCCGCGGTTCCTTCGATGAGAAGAGAAAAAAAAAAAAAAAAAAATGAAAAATCGATCGGTTAGAGGGTAGATCGATTCTCTTCTCGCGGCTGATAGGAATCGCGGCACGCCGATCTCGATAGTCGCCCGCTCGGCCGACTCCCATTCCGCCGAAACTCTCGCGGATTCGTCAGAATTATCGCCGCGATCGCATTGAACGCGGTCGATGAGATAACGAAGAATCCGATGGGGTTGCTTCGTTCGATTTTTTTTCAACTTCCGAAGGAAGCCACAGGAATGAGACGAGAGTTGCGCGTTTCGCAGAAGCTTTTGAAGCAAATACTTCAAAGAGCGCTGGTCCATCTCGAGACCATCTTCAACGCTGTGCTAAGAGTGCAATACTGTCCAGCACCGGAGCCTGGGAAGCCAAAAGATCAACCTTCCATTTTTCCAAGTCATCAGTTCGGATTTTGCTCACTGCACTCTAAGATAGAACAACGCCATCGATCGGTAGACGCAATATCAGACAGTCTCGAGAAGAAACAGTCTTGTACCGGAGCACTTCTGGACATGGCTTCTAGAGCTATCAAGCGAAATTGAAAAGCTATCACCGCAATCAATGTTTGTCCTCCGAAAATCCTATTCAAGTTAACGTCACTTCCGAGTAGCTCAGGTTCCGAATTATCTGCATATCAGCAGATCCTAGCCGGTGTTCCACAGGGTAACATCCTGGAACCAATACTGTCCATATTATTCACTGTGGCTGAAAACCATTACATCTTGTCGTATCAGGCATCCGGTGAGGCATGCCTGATCAGGCCTGCCAGATGTCCCTCAGATCCAGGTCCAATTACATCCAATTACAAGAAAGGCTACATAAGCTCAGTCTGATTCACTTGACATCAGGACCAACTTGAAAACCATTACACCTTGCTATATCCAGCATCGCTGAGGCATGCCTGATCAGGCCAGATGTCCCCCAGATCCAGGCCCAATTGCATTAGAAATGCTACCTAAGCTCAATCTGATTCACTGGACATCAGGACCAATTTGAAAGCCATTACACCTTGCCATATCAGGCATTCGGTGAGGCATGCCTGATCAGGCCAGGCAGATGTTCCCCAGATCCAGGCTTAATTGCACGAGGAATGCTACATAAGCCCAGTCTGATTCACTTGACATCAGGGCCAACTTGAAAACCATTCCACCTTGCGATATCAGGTATCGGTGGAACATGAGTGATCAGGCCAGCCAGATGTCCCTCAGATCCAGGTCCAATTGCACGAGAAAGGCTACATAAGCTCAGTCTGATTCACTTGATATCAGGACCAACTTGAAAACCATTACACCTTGCCATATCCAGCATCGCTGAGGCATGACTGATCAGGCCAGATGTCCCCCAGATCCAGGCCTAATTGCACGAGAAAGGCTACATAAGCTCAGTCTGATTCACTTGACACCAGGACCAACTTGAAAACCATTACACCTTGCCATATGCAGCATCGCTGAGGCATGCCTGATCAGGCCAGATGCCCCCCAGATCCAGGCCCAATTGCACTAGAAATGCTACATAAGCTCAGTCTGATTCACTGGTCATCAGGACCAATTTGAAAACCATTACACCTTGCGATATCAGGTATCGGTGGAACATGAGTGATCCGGCCAGCCAGATGTCCCTCAGATCCAGGTCCAATTGCACGCGAAAGGTTACATAAGCTCAGTCTGATTCACTTGACACCAGGACCAACTTGAAAACCATTACACCTTGCCATATCCAGCATCGCTGAGGCATGCCTGATCAGGCCAGATGTCCCCCAGATCCAGGTCCAATTGCACGAGAAAGGCTACATAAGCTCAGTCTGATTCACTGGACATCAGGACCAATTTGAAAACCATTACACCTTGCCATATCAGGCCTTCGGTGAGGCATGCCTGATCAGGCCAGGCAGATGTCCCCCAGATCCAGGCCTAATTGCACGAGAAAGGCTACATAAGCTCAGTCTGATTCACTTGACATCAGGAACAACTTGAAAACCATTACACCTTGCCATATCCAGCATCGCTGAGGCATGCCTGATCAGGCCAGATGTCCCCCAGATCCAGGCCTAATTGCACGAGAAAGGCTACATAAGCTCAGTCCGATTCACTTGATATCAGGACCAACTTGAAAACCATTACGCCTTGCCATATCAGACATCGCTGTGGCATGCCTGATCAAACCAGCCAGATGTCTCCCAGATCCAGGCCCAACTGCACGAGAAATATTGAGACTTTCATTTATCGGCATCGCTTGCAGTTCATTAGAACGAGTTCTTCATAGGGAAAACGAAGGCTTCATAGACTTCGTTTTCAACGAATCGGATTGACAGGTTTCTCCATGCGATATGGAATAAAAACAAAGAACCAAACGAAGTCGACGAGCTTTTTTTTTCCCCCCATCGCTAAAAGGAGAATGAGCGCACGAACCGCGCGAGGTTCAGAAACCAGAGTTACTATTTTCCATCGATCCACAATAATTATCTAAACGAGCGTAATGGCCGCGAGGCCGCCGGTGGCTTATTTGTCACTAACAGTCAGTCAGGATAGTCATTATCGTCATTAAGGTGAGCCCGCACGCCGGTGGGATGGGTTTTGCGAGTTTATCTCTTTCGCGTTTCTCGGTCTTCTTCTCCCCCCCCCCCCCCCTCCCCCCTCCCCCTCCACCTACTTCCCCGAGCCGTGCCGTCCCGTAGCGGATAGTTGGCGAAGGAAAAAAATGAGAGGGATAAGAATTATGGAGCGAAGAAGGATAAAATACGCGAACGCACGAGGAGGTAGTTTCTCGCGCGACTCTATAACCGAGAGAATCATCTCGAGTGAGAGCGCCGTGGCGGAACATCGGAACGAAGGAATGAGGCGGGAGAGTGGAGGAGCAACAGCGACGGCGGAGCGCAAGGTGAACGAAGCACAAAAACGATCGTCTGCGGACTTCCCAGAAACCGCGTAAACTCCTCTCTTCTGTGCGCCTCGGCGCGCGTAGATCTTAGGATGCCGTCTCGACAATGTACCAGAGTCCCCGATACTTCCCCTCGCTTCCCCCGTCGACGGTACCTCTCCCAGTTTCCTCGGCCTCTCGACGCTGACCCCCCCCTTCCTTTGCACCCCATTCCTTTTTCCACGAGACGCGAGCGCAAAAGCATCGGGCAACAGACCGCAACGATCCTCAGAGCGATCAGCGAAGGCTCCCAGTGATGCTGACTTCGATCTTCGTCGATCGGGCGTTGATCGTTCCCTGGGTCGAATTTCTCCTCGATGACTCGAAGATCTGGTTGACTCGTCCCTCAATTAGAGTTTCAGAGCTGGGGAGGACTTGAGGCAAAGTCCTGCGAGGGCACTTGCATTTGGAGACGTCGCACCCATTTTTTGGTAGCCCAGACCATCGGGGTCTGCAAGGGCTGAATTCTAGGACGTAAGATTGATCTTAAGTGCCGACTTGAGATCGAAGTCGAATTTTAACTCGAATGCTCGAGATCGTTCTTAAAATCGTACTTGGGATCGAAGTTTGGCTCGATCTATTTGAGAAGATCGAAGATCGAGGGTCGATCTTAAATAGGATCGTAGATACGATTTTAAGACCGCTGAACTTAAGATCGTACTTCAGATCGATCTTCGGTATGATCTTCCAACGACTTGACTTAAGATCGATCATCTCAAGCACGATCTCAAGATCGATGTCAATGCAGGATTGCTCTCAATTTTTTTCATCGCATTCTATCCAGCTCCGTTTATACTAGAAAAGTACTTAATCACTTTTAACTAGCTCAAGAAGGAGCCAAAAGAAGCCTTACAGCCAAGCACGATTTTTTTTCAACTTCAATAATCGGTAACTCGACTTCCCAATTTCTTTCTTTCACTCGATTTCGTTCGCGAGATTCGACTCTCGGTATTTTCGAAAAAAATCATTTTTTTACGACGCCTCGCGCCGACCGACGAAGGGCAGGCGGTCCTCGCGTGCCCGGCCGCCACTTGTCTGCCACTGATTTCGTCTCGTTTCCGGCGAAAGATCCTGTAATTTCTCAGGACTCCGGCTATTACGTTCGGCGTATTCGACAATTATCTTCTGTCCATACAGAACCGTGGAATGTTGAGAAAAAAAAAAAAAAAACACAAAGGGACCCCCAAGTACTTAAAATTTGGTCCAAAAATGGTTCGAAAAATAATTATGTAAAAAACAGGAGTGAAATAGTATTTTTCCAAAAAAAATAAAAAATCGGAAGATACGCGAAAAAAAAGGCAGAAAGAATTCGCAAAAATTAATTTTAAATAAATGTCGAATGAATATGATTACTGGAATGATGGGATGATAAAGAGGAGTCAAAAGGAAAGAGAAAGAAGAGAGAAAAGAGGCGAAAAAGGAGCCGAATCTTGAGAAGTGAAGGTATGAGAAGATATGTGTATAGTTGGGACAAAAGGGGTCGAAGGTTGCATCGGGTAGCCGCTGCCTACTCCGGTTCCAGCTCCGATGCGGCGCCGCATCGATTGCAACCCCGACGACGGCTCGAATGCGACTGGCTGGATTTCGCATCTGCCATATCGTGCTGTTCGGGGAGCGTGGAAATCGCCGTCGTTTCCGCATTGATCCTCCGATATTCAAATACGACGAAGAAGAAGAAGAAGAAGAAGAAGGTCATCAATGGTATGCGGGCTCCTTCGCCGCCGTAGGTGGGTATGCAAAATACGCGAGAGCAACCGATCTTTTCACATTCGAAGTTTCGCAACGAGACGCGAAAGATGGAGAGGGCATTTTGGGGAATGAGCTTGAGGGCGGAATTCAAAGTCCCAAGTTTGAATTCAAGTTCTACCTTTAGTTCGAACTTTAGTGAGAACTTAAGTACCAATTATGTCAACTACGACGACATTCTAAGAGTAGACATGACCGAAGGGGACCGAATCGTCGGTCTCGCCGACGCCATCGGGTCGCTGGTAACGGCGGAGATTTTATCTCAGGCGCAACGAAGAGTTGCAGAAATTGCAAGAAGAATAGGCGAGTGGCTGCGACAGCACGGCCTGGAGCTCGCGACGAGCAGAACAGGTCGATTTTTGTCGAGACGACAAAAAGCACCGGTGGCAAGCGGAAGGGAACCGGCCCGTCACCAAAACCGAAGAACGGGCGCGAGTCCTCCAGGAATGGCAGGACTTGCTAGGACAACTAGACGCAGGAGACCACAGGCAGATGGATGCACCGACTCATGCCTATCTGGTCCTCGCCGCTAAGAGGAGACTACGGAGAGGTCAACGTGACGCAGTTTCTTTCAGGACATGGCCATTTCAAGTGAGCTTGAGGGCGGAATTCGAAGTCCCAAGTTTGAACTCAAGTTAACCGGCCCGTCACCAAAACCGAAGAACGAGCGCGAGTCCTCCGGGAATGGCAGGACTTGCTAGGACAACTAGACGCAGGAGACCACAGGCAGATGGATGCACCGACTCATGCCTATCTGGTCCTCGCGGCTAAGAGGAGACTACGGAGAGGTCAACGTGACGCAGTTTCTTTCAGGACATGGCCATTTCAAGTGAGCTTGAGGGCGGAATTTGAAGTCCCAAGTTTGAACTCAAGTTAACCGGCCCGTCACCAAAACCGAAGAACGAGCGCGAGTCCTCCAGGAATGGCAGGACTCGCTAGGATAATTAGACGCAGGAGACCACAGGCAGATGGACGCACCGACTCATGACCATCCGGTCCTCGCGGATAAGTGGAGACTACGGAGAGGTCGACGTGACGCAGTTTCTTTCAGGACATGGCCATTTCAACGCCTACCTGTTTCGCTCCAAAGGCAGAGGCAGCCCGCAATGCGACTACTGCACCGAAGTGGACGACGCCGCGCGTTTTTCGCGTGTCCAAGGTGGGCCGAAGGGAAAGACCCGCTGATGGCTACCCTGGGCGCAGGAATGACCCCGGAGGATGCAGTAGCGCATATGCTGCAAAGCAAATTGAAGTGGACAAGCATCACGGAATACGCGGAAAAGGTGCTACGTACAAAGAGCCTTCAGGAGCGCGCGAAGAAAGCGACTAATCCCTAAGCGAACGACCTCAGCGCCCAGGCTGGTGCGAAAATGACACCTTCCTGATGCAATGTGAAAGGTTCCGGGGTGGGTAGAAGGTCAAGGAGGAAGGGTGTGTGGTTTTCAGTGGGTACAAATCCTACACGTTGATGTGTGCACCATCATCAATTGTCTTTTTGAAGATTTTCCACAAGCCCTCAAAAAAAAAGTTAGGACTCCATTTCGAGCACTAAGTTCGCTCTTCGGTTCGAACTTGAGTTTGGACTTGGGACGATAAATTCCACCCTAAGCCCGGTTTTTGGGACCGACGCGAAAAAATGCATTTTCACTCATTTTTCATACGTTTTTTTTATAGGCATTTATAAGTCGTATATAATAATAAAAAAATGTGGTGGCACCAATTTGTTATAGAATTATATAAATACAAAAATATAAAAATTTTAAAAACATAAGAAACATAAAAAAAAATTAGAAAATGATGATCGGTATTGAATTACGGGAAAATCGGCGCGATCGTTCGAAATTTCGATAAAGCATGCGATTCAATCGGCCGACTCTCGATGGCACGAATGCAAATTGATTCGAGGATTTTTACATCCGCGTATCGAGAGTCGCAAAGTAGAACGCTCCGGAGTGCTCGCAAACTCCAATTTGTAAGTCGTAAACAATGATCGTTCGGGCTGCGAGAGACCGGAGGGGCGAGCAAAGCCGAGGGAAAGACGATAAAAAAAAAAGATGAAAAAAAAAAAAAAAAAAAACAAAAATTAAGAAGCCCAGAAAAAGGTAAAGAAAGGTTCGAAGGAGCAGCACGTGCGGGACCGGAGATTCACCGAGGATAATGCTGATCAGGAATGATGCGCGTAATAACCGTTTCGAACGACAAACGCGAAACGAGAATCGAGTTATCGCCCCGACCGGATCTTTCTCCCGTCGGTGCGCCGTTCGCGCGGAGGCTAACGGAGAAGGAAAGAGAGTAACCTCGAAGTCCGCTGGCCCCCCCGGGGGGTCGACGAAGGGCCGAGGGCAGAGACGCGAGAATTTCACTAATTTCCCACAAATTTGTTATAAAATATTCAGAATATTAAAAATATTGCAATTATAAAAATATAAAAAATATTCATAATATTGAAAATATTGAAATTATAAAAAATATAAAAAATATAAAAAACATAAAAAATATAAAAAATATAAAAAATATAAAAAATATAAAAAACATAAAAAATATCGAAAATATTAAAAATATTAAAATTGTTAAAAATATTAAAAATCTAAAAAAACGATGACTTTTCTCGCATCCCATAAAAGATACTCTTTGCACACGGCGTTGCAATGAAAGCGGCTTAGCATTACGCGACCATTGTCGCCGGCGCTAAACGTACGATCGTAAGTTCGCATTTAGCTCGAACGTTTTACAAGATCATTCGCTATTTCCATTGCTCGCGAGAGATCCTCCAGAGAGGGTACTTTTGTGCATACGCGCACGAGCTTATTGCGACGCGATTGCGCAGAATTTTAAGGAGGTTCGAGCGTGCGCGGCTGACTTCGCATAAGTTCGAGAAAAACGAGAGAGACCCTTCTCGTTGAACAAATTCGTGGGAACCGAATTTTCGAAAAAATGTAAACGATTCCTCGATTTTTCTGAAAGCGCATGAATTTTTCTGATTTTTAAATCTGGCTTGAATCTTCTTTTTTCAGACCTATTTTTTCCATTAAAAAAAAAATCAAAACGAATTTGGCAATCTAAAAAAATTCATACGCCTTCCGAAAAAAAAACGAATCATTTTTATTAAAAAAAAGTTGGGTTACCACGAATTTGTTGATGAATTATAATTTTTTCATCAATTTGTTAATAACATTTTCCAGTCATTATTATGCAAAATTAATATTTTCAGTGCCTTAAATATGCATAAATAAAAAAAAAAAAATTATTATGATCCACAATTTAATGTCCGGAATTCTCTCCAAATTTTTTCGAACTTATGCGAAACTGACCGCGTGCGCTCGAACCTCCTCGGGCTGTTGGCGGATCAACGATAGGCCACATTCGCGAGGATTCATGAACTTTACTCCAACGAAGTCCGACCCAGCGAAGTTACCGCGTCGGAGGAGCTGATCCGAAAACTGCGAGATAAAATTGGCGATTCCTGAAGCTAAATCACGCGTCCATCGCGGGCAAGAAAAACTTATTGGTATGCCGATTGAGAACAGCTTTACTCGTCAATTTACACTCGAAATGTCCTTCCATAGCCCTAGCGAGGGAAAGGCAAAGCGAACTCAGCTGAAAGACGCTACAAGAGAAGCCATCGATGTCCAGAGTCGCTGGTCAGTGCGGTCCCAGGACATGTCGAGTATTCTTTGACGAGTCAAGTTGTTCCTAATCGAGATACAAATAAGTTCTTCTTGCCAGGTATTGTCTAGTTCCTCTCCTAGATTGACAAAACTTGCCAGCCACTGAGTTCAAACCATTGTACCAACGGCAAATTTCCACGCGGGGTATGGGTCGAGAAGGTCGAAAACGAAGAGCGTATGGCGCCGAATTGAAGGCGAAACGAGAGTCGGAGGAGAAAGGGGATGAGGTAAGCGCAAGACGCGCGGGTTCAGGTGATCTTGACCAGGACCAAGGACACGGACAAACACAGCGTAGACGGCCACCCATGCCGTTGGTCCATGATCCTTAGTTGGATGCCTTGGACGCGCGATGAGCGCGTGTTCCCACGTACGGTGCCCCGGACGGTGGTCTAGCAAAACTCCTTGAGACCCAAATTAAAGCGGTTGCCTCCTACGATGATCCCCGAGGTTCGATTCGCGGTGCCCCGATATGCTGTCTCCTCCACCTCCGTCCTCGCCCTCGTCCCCCCCGTTCGTCGTCGAAGCTGCCGATCCAAACCCGGTGACTGCATAATTAAAGGAACGTCGTGTAATTGGCAGTGAGAGAGCAGACAAAGCACACTCGGCCGTCGTCCTTCCTTTTTCGTCTCGTGCCATCCATTCGAAAGCTTGTTTCGTCCGGGTTCCCAGAAATTAGCGACAGTTCCGACCTTAGGGCCGAATTTGTGGCACCAAGTTCTGACTCAGGTTGGAACTTGGGTTTTCCTTTGCGCATGACGCATCAAGTTCGAACTTACCGAAAAGAGGGCAAACTTGGGTTCAAACCCAAGTTCGAACTTGATGCGCCACACAATGTTCCAACTTGGGTTTGAACTTAAGTTTGGGCCGAGTTCCGGGTTGGGTTTGAACTTAAGTTTGGCCCCAACTTCCAACTTGGGTTTGAACTTAAGTTTGGCCCCAACTTCCAACTTGGGTTTGAACTTAAGTTTGGCCCCAACTTCCGACTTGGGTTTCAACTTAAGTTTGGCCCCAACTAAAATGACACCCCCCTGATGCAATGCGAAAGCGGTTCCAGGGGGGGCAAATGTCAAGGAGAAAGGGTCTGTGGTTTTTAGTGGGTACAAATCCCACACGTTGGGGACCGCGTACCCTCCCCAAGTGTCTTTTTGAAGATTTTCCGCAGTCCCTCGGGAAAAAAAAAAAAAAAAAAAAGTTTGGCCCCAACTTCCAACTTGGGTTTGAACTTAGGTTTGGCCCCAACTTCCAACTTGGGTTTGAACTTAAGTTTGGGCCCAAGTCCCGCATTTGTTCCCACCCAAGTTGGAACATTGTTTGGTGCATCAAGTTCGAACTTGCCAAATCAAGGCCAAACCGAAGTTCAAGCTCAAATTCGGACTTGACGCACAAAATGATGTTTGGCCTTTGGTTCGAACTTGAGCCGGAGCTTTATCTTGCGGCTTGCAATGATTTTCGACGATTCCAACAAAGTTTCGACGAGTAAAATTCCGACTAAGGTTCGAGCACGTGTTCCAACTTCATCTCGAGCTCTATCTTGAGTTCCGACTTGATTCGGTACTTAAGTTGGACAAAATGAAGACACAACTTCAGCTCCAACTTGAGTTGAAACTTGGACCCTCACAACAGATCGTCAAAGACTCGGTGCCGAGTTTCGTTCGAGCGCGGCATGAAAATCCTCAAGAATCATCATCAAAGTCGTACTTTCGATATTTTTCATGGAAGACATTAGAAGAAGACGAAAAAAGATGTTGATTCATTTATCCGCGATGGACCTTCGACATCGGTCAAATCGCGCATGTATTGGAAGAGGTCGCGCATGGACCGATCCGGGCTTGGAAGGGAACCGAGTGCGCACAGCCTACGACTCTCGGAGTTCCTCGCGTTTCTTTGTCGAGCCAAGCGAGGAACGATTTAAGGTGGCCGACTGACCGCCGCGGCTCCGCGCGAGAGTAAGCTTGTTAACTCGGACAACACGAGCGGGAACCCCGACGCGGACGGGAGTATCTTCCACAAATCATAAAACCGTGAAATATGACTGCCCATCGTCGGATACCGGAGGCGACGGGGAATTCATTTTGAATGGTCGGGAGGAGTCGCGCTCGGCGGATCCGGGGGCGAAGGGAAGAGAACGGTGACCGCTGCGTGGACACGAGAGAAAGAACGATCGTCGCCGATGTCGTCGCCGGGACGCCGCGGCTCCTTCACCGAAGCGACTCTTCGGCTCTTTCGGATAATCAAATAAAACTAACGGCTAATTATTTCATTAGCATTTCATACATAATAAAAAATCTCTCCGTTGCCACATCGAGCACACTCGGGCAGGGCTTTAACGACCAATTAACACTTCGGGGGCCTTACAATGTATGACTGTGTTGCTCGCGGAGCCTTTCGCCACGAGCGTCTTTGCTTTGCAATGCTTACTTGTTTGAACTTGATTGTGTACCGAATCTTGAACATAATATTGCACGTCTCTCCATTCAGCCCTTAGATGGTACATTTTAAGTTGAGCTTGAACTTGATCTTTAACTTGATTCTGAACTTGACCTTTAACTTGATTTTGAACTTGATCTATAACTTGATTTTGAACTTGACCTTTCACTTAATTATGAACTTGAACTTTGACGTGATTATGAACTCAAACTTGACTTTAAACTTGATTTTAAACTTGATTTTAAACTTGATTTTAAACTTGATCGTTAACTTGATTTCGAACTTGACCTTTCACTTGATTATGAACTTGAACTTTGACGTGATTATGAACTTAAACTCGGTTTTAAACTTGATCTTTAACTTGATTTCAAACTTGATTTTTACCTTGATTATGAACTTGAACTTTGACTTGATTTTGAACTTGATTTTGAACTTGACCTTGAACTTGAACTTAAACGTAATATCGCACCCACGTCCCTCCATTCAGCCGCCAGACGGCAAATTGAGCGATTCAATCGAACTTCGATACTTCATCGATGTCCGTTGCGGTGAGTTCGGTCTTCGCGGTTTTTCGAAGCGTAATTTCATTGTTCGCCAAGCGCCTTCCGCGCGACACGAATTTAGGACTTCGAGAGTCATTTCGTCGAGAGCAACGGCACTGTTCGCCACTCCCGCGCGTCGTATACCACGCGGGAACGAAAGCATTCCACAAATCATAAAAAGTGAAATATACATCGGCACAAAGCCGGCTAGTTCCCGAGAGCGCTACGGAGAGAATTCGTATTTTGTGTATCGCGAGGGGCGAGGGTGGGGCGGCGAAAGAGTGGTGCGTGTCGAATGGACATGCCCTGGATCCGAGGCCGGTGAACAAGAGAGAAGGCTCGCAGAGCCGAAGGAACGAGAAAAAAATGCGGTGATCTCGAACGGCGGAAGGCGGAGGAAACGCCACAGCCCAGCGTAGACACGACGAATGCCCACTGCGAGGAGCGGAAAGGATCACCTAATAATATTTTTATTGGCCGTAAAGTCGCGAGCGCGCGCGAACGCACGGGGAAGGGAATCCGGCGCGCGGGCTGTTGACCACACGGGGGAAACTCCGCGCCGCGGGAATCTCGCGTCTCTCGTGTTCAAACGCTCGGCTCTCCGATATTCGAAGGAGCCTTTCATGAAATTTTGCTGTTTCTCTCGAATCCTCGTTTCTGACCTTCGTACATCGCGTTTGAAGAATCGACGACGAAATTGGAGTTCGATTTCACGAAAACACGATTTCGCTTCGACACAACGATTTCTCATCGAAAACGTGCCGAAAGTGCGATTTTTCATGAAATTTTGCTGTTTTTGTTGAATCTTCGTTTCTGACCTTCGTACATCGCGTTTGAAGAATCGACGACGAAATTGGATTTCGATTTCACGAAAACACGATTTCGACTCGACGCAACGATTTCTCATCGAAAACGTACCAAAAGTGCAGTTTTTCATGAAATTTTGCTGTTTTTGTTGAATCTTCGTTTCTCTCCTTCGTACATAGAGTTTGAAGAATCGACGACGAAATTGGAGTTCGATTTCACGAAAACACGATTTCGCTTCGACGCAACGATTTCTCATCGAAAACGTGCCGAAAGTGCGATTTTTCATGAAATTTTGCTGTTTTTGTTGAATCTTCGTTTCTGACCTTCGTACATCGCGTTTGAAGAATCGACGACGAAATTGGAGTTCGATTTCACGAAAACACGATTTCGACTCGACGCAACGATTTCTCATCGAAAACGTGCCGAAAGTGCGTTTTTTCATGAAATTTTGGTGTTTCTGTAAAAATCGTGATCACTCTTCTTGATCGATTTACAAAGAAGCCGACAAAAAAATTGATGAATTCAGAAATTGATGACAAAGCGCCGATTTGGCGATTGTCTTTGATGATCGAACCGAGCCTTTCGGAAAAGCGATAAATAAAATAGCGTTTTAACGATCGAACGCCGCGTCGATTTTGAAAAACAACTTGCGTAAGCGACGATCGACGTCCCGAGAGATGGCTTCGCGCCGCGGTATTGAAGTAAACGTCGCGGACACAGTCGACGATTTCGCCTCTCGCCGGCGTTGAGCAATCCGCGGCACATTCATTTCCACGACATTTGTGCATGCAGATTATGCAGATCCACGCAGGGTGCATTAATCTTGGCCGGCTCGCGTGCCTATTCGAGGATTCGACGATTTTATTTGTTCACCCGGTTGCCCCGGCGCGCTTGCGTAATCGGCGACGCGAGCGCACAACACGCTGAGCGATGGCTTTGTCTGATTCGAAAAAAAAAAAAAAAAAAAAAAAAAAAAAAAAAAAAAAAATTGGAATTTTCGGAACTGAGTTGGGATGAATAATTTTTCACATGAAAACTGCGAAATATAAAAATCTTTTAAGGGAACTCAAAAAGTAGAACTAAAAAAATGCTAAAAAATTGATTTCGCACAATAATTAATTTCAAAACGTCATCAATAAATTGATGAAAAAAAAAGAATCGTTAAACAAATCACTGAGCAAGCTAACTTTTCTTTAATGAAAATAATTTGCTTTTTTATTCTTCTGAATAGGCGTGAAAGTGTTTCGGAGTTTTCTCCGATTGTTTCAAATTCCGCCTTTTTAGATAAAATAAATGAATGAAAATACAATTTTTTCAATGACAGGACGAAATTTTGGAAAAAAATCGTATTTATTCAGAAAAATAATCGAATGATTTTCATTTAAAAAAAGTTACGTTGACGACTGATTCGTCTAACAAACGTTTTTTTTCATCGATTTGTTAATAACATTCTGCACACTCGATTTTTTAATAAATTCTCATCCCATCGGGAGGTCATTCGAAAGAATGAATTTTCGAAAATCCCGGAGCGAGACCGAATATTTTTGTGCGACATTGCCGCGAAAAAAAAAAAACGAGAGCATCCCGACGTTAGGGCATAAAACTATAATGGGCATGTCGCGCATCTCGTTCCGACAAAGTCCTCGACTTTCGCGATGCTAGAAAGAGCCATAAAATTCGCACGCCACGACATCGTGGCAGATCTCACGATTTATTCGGGTGCTTATTTCGCTCTTCTCTATCGCTCTTTCGTCGCACAAAAAAAAAAAAAAAAAAAAAAAAAAAAAAAAAAAAAAAAAAAAAAAAATTGAGCATTCGAAAGATCGACGGAAGAAATACATTGTGCGGTCAGATCTAAAATTTGTGGGTTACGGTTTGCAAAAAAAAAAAAAGAGCAAAAAAAAAATTGTTCCTCTGCAAAATCTAAAATCCCTCGTCACCGTGTGAAGTTTTGCCGTTTTTTTTTTTTCTTTCTTTTGACCCTTTATTGCTCCACTCGGTCGGACGCGAAGTGCGCTTCTTTTCACGGTGATTCCGCGACGTTCGCAAATGGAATGAACGCGAAGGGTATCGGATGTCTCGTATTGCGAATCGAATAAAATTGCCCCTGTCGGTCGCGGCCGTTGGTCTCGAGCGCGACCGGACCGTTTGCATGCGCTCGCAACGATTTATTACATTATCGCGAATCTAATTTATACGAGTAGAGCGGGCGCTGCGACGCGCGTATCTCCTCAAACTCGCGCTTGTCCTCGTGTCCCGGCGCTCGTTGCATGCCCGCACGATTCCTTGCACAATAAAGGTGTATTATATTATATACTATATGTACATATATGTATATATCGTATATACTTTATACATACATGGATTTATGTATGTTTATCTACACACAAACATTAATTTGTTTTATTAACAAAATATTGATAAAATAAAATGAACATAGATTTATACATAATATATGTATATATATTATGTAGTGTATAAAGTATATGCGATCGCGGCCCGACACGCGTGTTCGTCGATCGAGCCTGCTGGAGTGCAACGCGCGGGTTCAATCGACTGCGGTTCGATGCTTATGCATCCAAGGCCTATCGATCGCTCGATGATTGATGACTTCTCTATTTTTGCGTGACGCATAAATCTCGAGAATTTATCATGGAAATTGAGCGCATTGCTGTGAAACACGCCTCGGTAGGGGCTAAACGAGTTTCGCCAATGACTCGAACGCCATTGCAATGAGGATTCGCGAGTTCCGTCGAAAGTACCGTTTTTCATTTGTTCACAGATTAAACTGAGCCGCCTAAAAAAACTGTTAATATTTAATATTTAAAAAAAAACAAAAAAAAAATATTAAATATTATTATCATTATTATTATTATTATATATTTTTTTTTTGTTATTATTATTATTTATTATTTTGTTATTTAATATTTAATTAAGGATTTTTTTCCCAACCCATTAATGTGCATAAAAATTGCATTTCACTCTTGAAGAAATGCATATGGTATATTTTTCTCCACTCGTCACAGATTTCGGAGCGACTGTAGCCGTGACAGAGCGGGCTCACCGCGGCGCGAATGGAAGTGGAGCGCTACCTTACCGATCGAGTCGCGCGGTCGATAGTTTAGTCGTTTCACGCGGCGGAGACTCCTTCTTGGGCCCTCCTTTCGGGACGTCGAAGCCGTCGGTATGCTCCAGTAGGTTTCTCCAGCCGCTCCGGCAGTTTCCAGGCTCCAGATCGACCGAATAATTCCTTCGCCGCAGCGCTTTTGTTGCACCTTAAAAAAAAAAAAAAAAAAAAAACCAACGAGATCGAACGAAATTTGTTAAAAATCGCACTCGCAGGCGGCCGAATTGATTTTGGGAGACAAAAACCGTGTCGGGGCGTCGAATCGTCGCGGAATTTAAGGGGATCCGCTTACCGCTCGAGCAGCCGGCGCCTACGCGCCTTCCAGCCGTTTCGCGCTCGCGTCGGGCCGGCAATCGCGATCCAGGAGCCGCCACCGAGCGGCGAGCTTCGGGGCTTCTGTCCTCGTTAATGCGATGATCCCGCGGACTTCTGCGCTCCGTCACGTTGCCCGCGAGATCTCGATCTCGGCGGCTAGCCCAGGGCGGCCGTACGTCACCAACCCCCTTCCGGACCGGGAACCGGTACCCGTAACGATGTCACCGCTGTGGGAGCCAACCCCGACATCCGAGCTACGCTCATTCACTCCTGAATTATTGCCACCGCGATGCGCGCGTACCTCCTCAAAGGAATTCGAAAGTCATTCCGATTTTAAGGCACTCCTTGCGTATGGTCTTCATTTCGCATGAGAATTGAAATTTGAAATGTCAAAAAAAAAAAAAAAATTTGAAACTTGAAATACAAAAAAAAAAATCGAAATTTGGAATTTCAAAAAAAATTGAAATTTGAAATTTCAAAAAAAATTGAAATTTGAAATTTCAAAAAAAATTGAAATTTGAAATTTCAAAAAAAATTGAAATTTGAAATTTCAAAAAAAATTGAAATTTGAAATTTCAAAAAAAATTGAAATTTGAAATTTCAAAAAAAATTGAAATTTGGAATTTCAAAAAAAATTGAAATTTGAAATTTCAAGAAAAATTGAAATTTCAAAAAAAATTGAAATTTGAAATTGCAAAAAAAAAAAATTTGAAATTTGAATTTTCTAAAAAAAAAAAATTTTAAATTTGAAATAAAAAAAAAAGATTTGAATTATCGAAAAAAAAAAAATTTGAAATCTACAAAAAAAATAAATTGATATTCGGAATTTCAAAAAAAATAAAAAGGTATTTGCAATTCTCTCGCATTTTTCTCGAATTTAAGTGAAGTGAACAGCACGCGCTGGATTTACCTTGAAGGATGTCGCTTTCTGCGCAAGATCGGCAGTGAGAGTGGATCTATCTTCTTTTTTTTTTTTTCGTATTTTTTTGCCTCTCAGGTAGCCTCACGGCAGCGAGAGATCGGAGTCACGAGTGTGGGAGAGCGAGCACAATGTCGTGTGACCGTGCGGGGCTTTGGTATATAGGCCCAAGAGGCGCGATAACAGTCGCGATAAATAAAAGTGAAGCGAGCTTGCGCTCGTTAAAACGTCACTCGTTACAGAGCGGCGTAAGTCATCCCCGGCTTATGCTAATCCCGACGACGTCGAGTGGGCCCTCTCCTAAGCCCGGCGCGAGCGATTAATCACGAACGAAAATACGACCCAATTACCGAAATGACTCATCAAGTAATTGCGCATAAAGCAAAGGAGGCGGACCGCGAGCGGGCGCACGAGCGAGCGCAAAGGACCGGGCCAAGATGAGCGTGTCGTGATTAGCGGTGAGCGCCCCGGAGACTCGACGACGAGCGACCGAGACGAGGAAACGAGCTTTTACATATTCGGGGCACACACGCGGACCCAAATGAGAACCGAGATAAGAGGCAGATTTTCCCAAGCTCCGGGCAACACGAGACATGATCGACCGTGAAATTCGTCGAGAGAATTTTTTTTCTTTTTTTTTTTTTTTTTTTCATTTATTTGATTCTTGACCCAGTCACCTAATTTATGTGTCAAAAATTGTATATTACACCGCAATCACCTAAATTTCATTTACTTACCGTCGACATAGCGCTATCACATTTCGCTAAATATTTAGGAATGAACTTAGACAACTGAACTACAATCACCACTTTCGATTAGGGGAGAGCGGGGCAGAATGGCATACCGGGGCAAAATGGTCCGAAATAGTCAAATAAAGTCCCCCGTATGATAGAATTAGGGCAAAATTGGACAAGAGAAAGTCTCATCGACGTAGATTTTTTTGCTGTTCCATTTTGCACCAATACCATCCCGCCCTGGTCCGATTGTCCGTGAATACCATTTTGCCCCGGTATGCCGTTTTGCCCCGCTCTCCCCTATGTAAAAACAAAATCACGCAGAGAGCTTCACACTTCAGGAAAATCACATTCGCAAACCGTAAAGTGCATATGAAGCACTTAACAACAATGTACAAATCTATATGCCGACCAATTATGGTATATGGCAACCCTATCTTCCTAAATTGCCGAGGAACTGCTTTGCAAAAAATACCAACGGCCGAAACCTGCTCAATCGGGCGACCCGCACGTATTCGACATCCTGACGATCCGCTGCGCAATCCCCGAAACTCTCTTCGGAATGAAGCTACGAGTATCGCGCCCGTAAAGACGAGAATGCAAGACCTTGCAAAACGATTCGCCAAACACCGATTGGACGATATAAAACCGCTATGTACAAAACCCACGCAAAGCATGATACGGAAAGTCGAACACCCAACTCGTACGATCTACTGGAAATTAGAAATAATCAGTAACCACGTCGTAAACCAGGAAATCACACTTATCGTAGGGGAGAACGGGGCAAAATGGCATACCGGGGCAAAATGGTACAAAATGGTCAAACAAAGTCCCCCGTATGATGGAATTAGGGCAAAATGGGACAAGAGAAAGTCCCATCGAAGTAGATTTTTTTGCTGTACCATTTTGCCCCGGTATACCGTTTTGCCCCGCTCTGCCCTATTCATTTATAGACTTTCATACCATACACGTATATAAATCAATGTAATGTGTAAGACTCGGGGCTGAAGTACTTCGGTCGATGGCCAATTGGCAATGTCACATAGGGGAGAGCGGGGCAAGATGGCATACCGGGGGGAAATAGTACGAAATGGCCAAACAAAGTCCACCGTATGATGGAATTAGGGCAAAATGGGACAAGAGAAAGTCCCATCGAAGTAGATTTTTTTGCTGTACCATTTTGCCCCGGTATTCCGTTTTGCCCCGCTCTGCCCTATTCATTTATAGACTTTCATACCATACACGTATATAAATCAATGTAATATGTAAGACTCGGGGCTGAAGTACTTCGGTCGATGGCCAATCGGCAATGTCACATAGGGGAGAGCGGGGCAAAATGGCATACCGGGGCAAAATGGTACGAAATGGTCAAACAAAGTCCCCCGTATGATGGAATTAGGGCAAAATGGGACAAGAAAAAGTCCCATCGAAGTAGATTTTTTGGCTGTCCCATTTTGCCCTAATACAATTCTGCCCTGGTCTCATTGTGCGTGAATACCATTTTGCCCCGGTATGCCGTTTTGCCCCTCTCTCCCCTAACGTACTCTAATATTACAATGTACGATATGTAAATCTGTATCTGAAACATTGTCAATAAATGATTAATACTCCTACTTGTGATTCTTTTTCGACCGCCCGAACCGTTGTATTTGGGTCTGCGACGCGTCTCTTCCCCGGATCCGGATTGCCGCGGGTTCATTCCCGAATGCATGTGTGCAAATCGCTTTCAACTTTATTGCGACCGTGCGATAAACTTCGGCATACAAAGGACCAGACAATTCAGCGTATACCAAAAGTTTCTTCATCGCCCTCTTCAGGATGTGAGAATTTCTCGACAAAATCTTCGCCGTCTCCGTTTGTCCGTCCAAGCATTATGCATATACATATGTATATATATATTAGTGGGACTTGTGTATAAATATTCATGTTCAACCCGCGGCCTCCACGAGCTTCGATACTTGACTCGATGCATTAGCAGATAGCGGATCAGAAACTAGTGTCTTGTGTCTGTTCCTCACCGACGAATGATTCCCCGACGGTAATGCGTGCATCCCAAAACGCGGACAAGGTCGTTATCTTAACGCGGCACCGCCGAGCCACTTGTGACGGCGATGCGCAACGGTGAAGTTGGACGAAGAAGAGGCCTCGTCGCTGGCGATGCTGGAGAACGTTGTCCGAGGCCACGGGAGGGCCCCTCATCCGGAGGGTTTCTCGACGCTGGCGAACGAGAGAAGGCGAAGGAAGGAAGCTCGGGGGATGGGAAAGTGCGAGCGGGCGAGTGTGAGAGGCGCTTGAGGATTGAGTTGTCCTAAGGTGCCGGTGAATCCTCGAGGGCCTTGTAGGCCGGTTAGGTATGTTAACAAGTTAGACGATACGGAGATAAGGATCCTGCGCGATCCTTTGTGAACTCGTGGGTAACGCGACACCAGAAACAACCCAACGGTGGAGAGGTAGGGATACATAGAAGGGGGGGAGCGAAGGGGGGGGGGGGGGGGGGGAGATAGAAGTCCAGACCGAAAACAGACCGGCAGGGGCAACGACAAGAGCGCCGGTTCATCTTCCCCGGCCTTCCATGTGCTATCCTCCATCACCTTCGGCTTGCGCCGAATTCGTCTACTTGCATCATCGTCGTCATGCTCTATTCACATGAGCGTTCTTTCCCTTCCCTCTTTGCCTATCCAAGTAGCGTCACTCGAACTCTGTGTGCTCAAGTCGCGGAACGCTGCATTTTTGGATCTACTTGTCCAATGACGAAATCCGTTCAATCGAATTTCGGCGGTGGACGAAAGAGTTGCTCACGATCCTCGATCGATTACGCATCGTAATCGGTAATGGTTGTTAATGGACGACGGTGGAAGCGTTTGAGCGATAAGATTCGATCGACTGTAATTCAATATTGCCCGAAGGGAACCCCCCTCTCGGAGACCCCCTTCTTCGGCTTCCTCTTCTCGTGTAACCATTCGAGCGCCAAGTGTTTGACAACTCGTTTCATGCGCGGTGTAAAGTTCCCGCCTCTTGAAGACTGTTGCCTGGCGCCTTGTAGCGCGAGAGTGCTCACGGCTCGTTCGCGAGAAGCTTCCAACCGCGCAAAGATTCGACCAGCCGACCGGGGGCTTTGCGTCATCTGCTTACGGTCGAGACAAGCCCACTTTGGGCCCGTTACAACATTGATGCTCCTTCGGCATCCGTTCCGTCAATGTCAAATCGGCATCCCCCACCCGGGACGAACGTTATTCGTCAAGAATTTTCCGAACTCCTACGGTCACAATTCGTAATCCTTTTTCTTCCGCGCCTCGATCCTCATTGTAGATCCAAGTTTTCTCGATGATTCAGCCGAACGAGATGGTCCGTTCGTTGCGCCCGTTCGTAAAACGTCACACAATCCGCCTCCACCACGGCCGAAGGAAAAAGGACAGGCGTGGAGTGAGAAGGAGGGCGCCCCCCAGTGGTGTCACGAAAGGCGAGCCACGCATAAGCCGTGAATTTACGAGCTTGGACGGAGAGCTAGACGAGTCTTTCTCCATCTTGGTCCACGGTGGACTTCCTCAGTCGGAGCGCGGGAATGGCGTGGCAAACGGCGCGTTACCAACAGTGAGAAGGGAGGTATCAGCACCGGGGTGATTTCTCTATTAGCTCCGGCCTGGACCCCCGTGGCGCCGGAGCGAGCTGGCCAGCTTCTCGAAGCCGACCCCCCCTCCGAGGACTTACCACTGCGCCGGGCCACCTTGGTGCTTTGTGGCTAGCCGCCTTCAAGCTCCTCGTCCCTCACACCGTCGATCCTCCGCGTTAACCGTTCTCTCATTCTTTCACGAGGGAACATCGTGATTTTACCGATTTCCTCGTGAACGATCAGATAATGCAGGGAGTGGAAGGGCTCTCGCTGTCCCGGGAGACGTCTTTTGGTTGCGACCAGCCGCCTTTACGGAGGCCGGCGCTCGGTCGTCCGACTCCGTGACGTTATTAGTCTTACGCGCTGACGCTCCCGTTAAAACGCGCGACCAACAAGTGCGCGCTGGACATTCGGCCGGGTCGATGGGAACGTCGACGACGAGGCCAGAGCGTGACGTCAATGAGATCGCGACGAGGAAGAGGGAAAATGAAGAGCCGAAGGAGGAGAAACAAGTCGGCCGTTCGTATCAGCGGCGAATGCTTTTTGGTTAACCCTGAAGATCGAAAAATGATGTGGCGAAGAAGGAGGATCCGCGGTGCAAGTGTTCGTTCCTCTTCTACGCTGGGAAAGTGGTCGCAATCACGCCGGCGCGCATAGCTTCACGTTCGGTTCCTAACCCCGAGAGCGAGCAACGGCACGGATCCATAACCAGCATCGCTGGTACCGATCCAGTTTTCGTGGGTCAACCTCCGAGGGATTTGGGGGGACATCGAGATTTGGATCTGGATATCGAGGAGTCACGTCGGGATATCCACTGTGGAATCCCTCCATCAGTTTCTCAATCTCGCCTCCGCGTTCTCCATCGTCTGCTATGATTCACACATGGTCAGACGATCTTCCGAATTGCTGGTCCGCTAACGCGCTCATGAAGTCTTCCGCTCATGATGTACTTTGATGAGCTCATTGATGACCTGATGTTCTTGGATGATCTAGGCAAGGAACGGAGTTACTTCGTCCAAGAAGGATCTAGCTGTTCAATCGGGAGGACAACCAATTGATGTATTGATGAGCTTATTGATGACCTAAGGTTCCAATCAAGCTCCAGCCCAAGTCTAGCTGGAGTCAACTCTGGCTGACGAGTCGTTTGGTACAACACATCAGTTGGTTACAGAACCAACTACTTCTAACAAAGAGCCAGTGACTTCTCATCGGTAAATACTTCCATGCTTCCACTTCCATGCCACGCTCGTTGATTATTCGCGGACATCAACGTTCGCCCAGACGGTTGATGGGATGATTTGTAGAAAACACCATTCAACTGAATGATCGTGAATCCAAGTGGTATCCGTGATGGATAAACATGGAGCAGATGATACGGTCCGAACAGGAATGCGGTAGAGAGACATGCTGCAGAGACGCGTCCGACACACAGACCTGATCCCGCTGGTGGAGAAACGCGCGAGCCCGCTCTCTTTCCTCCTCTTCTTCTTCTGTTTGTTTGTGTACCGGTGTGCATCCGTGTCCGATCGTGTTTCACGAGGCTTCGATATGTGTCGTCGGGTCCGAGCCCTCTAGTTTGGCTCTGGTCTCTGCGCGCCGACGACTCAATAGGACCTCACGCACAAGTAGTAATGATGCCAGTAGTGGTAGGCCTTTCAGGTAGTTTAGCGCACGGTATGGCACACAGGCCGCCTCGTCGACACGGAGAAGAAGGCGCGCTCCGGCGATAACAGTAGGCCTTACCTGTTCATCCAACTCCTCCGCCGTAGCCTCCGGGGGGGGGCCCTACTCAGGTAGACCAACTCCGCTAGATCGACGAGGTACAAGGATACGAAGAGAACCAGAAGGAGGCTGGGGGCGGCAAATAAGCAGAGAGAGAAAGGAAACGGCTCATCCGGCGTCCCTACGCCAGTCGACATACTCGCGCTAATTGGCCGGCAGTGCCCTCCCTGTAATTTCATTAAGGAGTCTCGTGCCCATGGTGGGTTTTCGATCCACCCCTTTGCTTCCTACCCCGCCGAGAGAGCAAGAGAGATCTCTCGGTATGTTGGCGAGCCCAAATGTTTGCCGTCCTTTGACGGCTTTGCAGACCTCTCCGATCGGTGGATCTCGCAAGACGGGAACAACACACATGGACACATGGATCGGCGAACGATATCCCTCGGTGGTGGAGCCTTTCACGAGGGCTTTGATTCTCTCGCCCCGGCCGACAGATCCTACACTCCTCCGAAGCTCCACGCTCTCATTCGATGAGGATTCTATTCAAGGCTTCGGTTGCGGCGATGATTCACTCGAGTTGTTCGCTTGTTATAGGCTTCTCCGCGGAAGACTGGCCCGTGCAGCGTTTGTGAATCAGCACGCCTGTTGGAACCGGCGATTGTTACAGCGATCATTATGATCGACAGTGTAAACGGCCAAAGTGGCAATCGGATCGTTAGCGACCGGTTACGAATCGACAAAAAAGAGGGAAAAATACATCCTTCGGGATGGGGGAGGGAAGCAGCTTGTGAAGCGAAATGCCTCGTGCGAGGTTACGGGCTTTAACGCGCATTTGGCATCAAACCGCCCTCTCGCTTTTCGTCAGTCGCAGAGGTATGGCGTCGGGTACGTCGCAGAAGAAGAGAATCTCGGTCGCGTTTTACCTACGGAGCGAGAAATGAGGGTCCCCGGAATTCTCGCTCTTTCGGGATCGCCGTGTGGGGTCCTCCTCGCCGGTCCGGCAGAATCCGCGCCGCCGCCAGCAGAAGCAACAACGGAACGCCGTGGAATGAATGGGCCATGACAATGGACCGAAAGGCCCAGGAAGTGTACTCGAGTGATCTACCGATCGTTCTTCAGCACTTTGGGAATGCGCCTTTATCCCGTCCTCGTCTAGGTTCTTCGCGGAGGACTAGAAGAGCCCGCAGCCTGGGAGAGAAGGTTATCCCCCCCCCCATTGCTGTCCCCATCTTCGTTGGTGCTCTTCGTCTCTCCTACCTCGCCACTCCTGGCGGCACTTGACTTTGAGCTGTCGGCAACAATGCACCCGGGTCGACAATGCGTCCCGCAATCCGCCATCCTTCGCTGCCAGATGCGATTTTGATGAAGTGACTTCTCCCTTTCACCGCAGACATTTTTGCCGGCCTCGCCGTCCGACGGATGGCATTCTCTCGGGACGCCGAGACGGGCCGCACACGAACCGGACGCACTTCTATCGTTATCGTCGAGCATCTCGGACTCTTCGACCATTGTCCGTTCGTCCCGGTATGCCGTTTTGCCCCGCTCTCCCCTATGTAAAAACAAAATCACGCAGAGAGCTTCGCACTTCAGGAAAATCACATTCGCGAACCGTAAAGTGCATATGAAGCACTTAACAACAATGTACAAATCTATATGCCGACCAATTATGGTATATGGCAAGCCTATCTTCCTAATTGCCGAGGAACTGCTTTGCAAAAAATACCAACGGCCGAAGCCTGCTCAATCGGGCGACCCGCACGTATTCGACATCCTGACGATCCGCTGCGCAATCCCCGAAACTCTCTTCGGAATGAAGCTACGAGTATCGCGCCCGTAAAGACGAGAATGCAAGACCTTGCAAAACGATTCGCCAAACACCGATTGGACGATATAAAACCGCTATGTACACAACCCACGCAAAGCATGATCCGGAAATTCGAACGCCCAACTCGTACGATCTACTAGAAATTAGAAATAATTAGTAACCAAATCGTAAACTAGGAAATCACACTTATCGTAGGGGAGAGCGGGGCAAAATGGCATACCGGGGCAAAATGGTACAAAATGGTCAAACAAAGTCCCCCGTATGATGGAATTAGGGCAAAATGGGACAAGAGAAAGTCCCATCGAAGTAGATTTTTTTGCTGTACCATTTTGCCCCGCTCTGCCCTATTCATTTATAGACTTTCATACCATACACGTATATAAATCAATGTAATGTGTAAGACTCGGGGCTGAAGTACTTCGGTCGATGGCCAATCGGCAATGTCACATAGGGGAGAGCGGGGCAAAATGGCATACCGGGGCAAAATGGTACGAAGTGGTCAAACAAAGTCCCCCGTATGATGGAATTAGGGCAAAATGGGACAAGAGAAAGTCCCATCGAAGTAGATTTTTTTGCTGTACCATTTTGCCCCTGTATACCGTTTTGCCCCGCTCTGCCCTATTCATTTATACACTTTCGTACCATACTCGTATATAAATCAATGTAATAATCGTCGAGCATCTCGGATTCTTCGACCATTGTCCGTTCGTCCCGTATGCAGAGGCAACCTTTGCGGACACTTATCGACTTATCTCACGATTATTGATGCTACAGTTCTAGATGTCGGAGGATGAATCACGGTAATGAATAGAAAGTCTTCAGTGTTTTTTCCCCAGAAGATGGACTTCTTCTATTGTCAGGCGTAATGTGGCGGCGAATGGAGGAGGAAAGGAGAACCGTGTGAACGGTCGCTTTCACGGGTTCCGAACATGATTGTCCCTTGAACTCGTGAAATACGACTTCCTATCACGGGAGCGTTGAGCTCTCTCGTCCCGAAGCGGTGACCAAACGCTCGCCATGGCCGCGCTCGCAGTCTCGCGAACAATTGTTCCCCCCCGAGTGCGTGCATACGATTAGCGAATGGCTGCGCGACGATGGTCTTCCACGGGGACGTTGGCTACGTTGTATGGTCGTCCCGGATCGTTCACCAGCGGCACGTGTGGCCTGGACGTGCCTCGGCATACGATTCGCTTGCTAGTCGACATACCACGCGCGCGAAACGTCGCTTATGAGTTACTCAAGTGTCGTTTCGCCGTCGAAGGGCGCGACTTCGGCCTCTCCGGCGACTTTCTTCATCCGCGCGCCGCTCGTGCGGACTTCTCGAGCGAGGCTCGACCAATTCGATCTACGACGATTCGACACATTCGAGCCGACATGCTAAAACGGGCATTTCATGTTCAACGCGGGTGGAACGTTGGCGATTCTTGACCAGTGGCGAAATAGCCGAGTGAGATGAAACGTAGCTGAGCGGTCCAAGTAACGTCAGAACTCGCCCTGTATTAGACCTTGGCAAAGGCTAATTCGGCGTGTGGGGAGTGTTGGGGATCGGGAAGGGCCTCGAAATCCAAAAGGGCACTCTGGTAGACGCAACAACTAGCTAGACGAACGGTTGATAGAGTGAAAAAATATCTCGCTATGTCTTTCACACCATTCTCGACCTTCGAGGCGTAGCCATTTTGTAATTTGCCGAAATTCCATTTTATTTCTCTGACTATCGTTGAGCTTGCATCTTCTAGTTTCCGAAACACTGGCACTTGAAGTTAATGCGTCGAATACTTTGGAAGTTACCCAACCCGAGAGCCGAACGCGCGCGATTCGGGCGGCGATTGCTTCGGCCGCCTACGACATTGCTTAGCTGTCAATAAGTCACTCGGATTGACGAGTACAAAAAAAATCGTTATAACAACTTTCGTTCATTTCGAACAGAGGATTATTTTATCACTCGGAAATTTTTCGATACGTCCAACAGTTTTCGAGATATATCGATTTAATCGATTCATGTGTTAATAATAAAATGTTCTACCACTTTTGTTGAAAAATCACCAAGATTTTCGGAATTCAGGAGATCAGAATCGAAAGGGCCCACCTAGATTTAACCATGGACCTTTCACTGCATACAGAAGGTACGGCGCCAGGATTAGGGGAGAGCGGGGCAAAACGGCATACCGGGGCAAGATGGTATTCACGCACAATGGGACCAGGGCAGGATCGTATTTGGTCAAAATGGGACAGCAAAGAAATCTACTTCGATGGGACTTTCTCTTGTCCCATTTTGCCCTAATTCTCTCATAGGGGGGCTTTATTTGACCATTTCGTACCATTTTGCCCCGGTATGCCATTTTGCCCCGCTCTCGCCTAATTGAGGCTCGCAACGAATCGCCGTCGCGGCGAATCTCCAACCCGGAGCCGTGAAATCGTTGTTTGACCGTGGATTATGCTCGCCGATCGGCAGGGAGCTTGTTCGAGAGGCGTGAAGCCCACCGAGGCGTGGCGCGACGTCAGCGCGAGACGTCGTCCACAAGCTTGCGTACGTCGCTACCAGTTGCCGTCGTCGAACACGCGCCGGCGAAGTCCCCGTCGGCCGTGTCGAGACGGGACCCTCCGACGACGAGGCGAGACCGTTCTAATTAGGACGACGAGCGTGGCGGATGCGACTCGTCACGACGATTAGCTGGAACTCCGGATCTTCCAGATGCGCCTCTTCAGCCTCCGAGCCTTGCCGACGCTGATGGCGCATCAAATCCCGCGAAGGGGCGTAGAAATTTCATCGAGCGAGAGAACCGCGCTGACTAATCGAGGACTGAGCTTCGCGATGATCCGAAAAACCCACCCAAACAGCTTCAACGACGGACTTCTCGTATCGCGACGCATCCATCCCGTGCCGGAAGTCGCCCGCGATTCTGCAGACGAGCCAAATCGCCGCACGCCTGTGAAAACGGAGAGAAAAGAGAAATTTCACCCGAGCAATGAAGGCCGAGTAAGATCGAAGAAGTGGAAGAAAGAGGAATCCCGCGAAGCGAGATCCTGCGGGATAAGAATGAGAAGCGCGAGTAGCGTGTAAGCGGCGGATCAAGAGCCCCGAGGAGAAAGAACCGAGACCCTCGAGTGACCTATGAAGAGTGAGAGTCGGAGAAAGAAGAGAGCAAGGCGATACAAAAGGAATGCTCGGGCTTGGCCTCTTCATCTGCCTATTCGAAAGATAGATGATAGGGGATGATGCTCGGTAAGAAAAAAAAAAAGGAAAAAAAAACAAAAAAAAAAAACAACAAGAAGGCGAAGAAAAAAAAGGGCCATGTAGTGGCGACGGGTGCGTGGTCCAGCGAGTGGTCTCAGGAAGCGTCGAGCCGGCATCTAAATCACAGACCAAACAAGGCTATTGTTGCGCATTTAGTGTGTGAAAGAATGTTGCCAAATCCGAATGGGATTGTCGACGAGAGAGCGGCTTGTGAGCAACATCGGTGCCCGAACCGAACGTCTGTTTCACGATGAACGGGAGAGCGAGAAGGCGTCCAGAGTGCGCCGCAGGACAATGAGGGATCTCGAGAAAGGGCGTAGGAAAAAAGGAAAAGTAAAAGACGAAGAAGAAGAAGAAGAAGAAGAAGAAGAAGAAGCTAGAGCCGAACACGGATCTAGTTGTGCCGCGGCCGTAGGATCAAGGAGGAGAGTGTAAACAAGAAAGGACGAAGAGACATGGTCGGCAGGTAAGGGAGCACCGGTGGATGGAAAAGGACCACCTCAAGTTGGACTTGGAAGGGCAAGAAGTGGCGCCAGCTTGTCGTGCCGAGCCCAACACACGGCCACATCGGTGATGGCACAAATACGAGAGCGGCGCGCCCAATGAGGGGTACATAATAAATATATCAATAGGGGCTGTTGCGGGCCCTTAAACGTACGAGGACACTGTATTCCACGTGCGAAACCAACCCCGGTTGGGGCAGCGAAAAAAAAGAGAATCGATCGCTCGGCAGCCGGACTTCCAGCGGCGCTCTCCGTCTCGCTCCCTTCTGGGCCTCTCGGTCCTTCTGGCCTTGCCCCGCGCGAAGGGCCCGGCGGGGAGGGCGGCGAAATCTCTTAGTTAAGGGCATTGTGGCGTATTTGTGAATGGAGCCGCGCGGCGGCACTCCGGATCCACGACGAGGCTCGGAGAATGCGAGAGGGAAGGCGAGCGTAGAACGAGATGGGACCTGAAGAGCCGGCGTCTCCATTGAGGACCTCCGGCGTGCACGAGCTCGCTCGCCAACGGCGTTAGCACCGCTGACCCAAGCGCTCCCCCCAGCCCACGGCGATATCGTCGTCTACGGATCGGGCTTACCCTTCTTCGCTCCTTCGCCACCTCTCGCTCTCTTCTTCTCGTTCCCTTCCTCACACGTAGCGCCTTCCTTCCTTCTTCAACCATTCCCTTCCCTCGATTTCTCTCGTTCACGACGATACGCGATAGCGCTGCAACGAGACGTGCCTAACGAGAAACGAGATTCCCCACCGCCACCCAAACCGCCGCTGGCGAGAGGATACCCCACGCAGGGTACGGACGCTCTCTCACCCTTTCAGGGTCAAGGTTCGCGAACTCTGTCGCACCCTCGCCATCGAGGGAGAACCTTCCGAGTCGGATCGACGGGGCGTTAAACATTTCCTTGTAGACACGATTCTTGGCCGCATTTTTGGAAGCCGTTGGTTACTCTTTCGATTCATGCTGGAAACTTTGTGTTTGTGAAAAAAAAAAGAAAGAAAAACGAAGAAAAGAAAATTGGAGATCTTGACCCATCAACGGGTTCCGGAAGGGTGTTTGGTCGTGCATTTGGCTCGAATCGATCGAGTCATTCGAATGTGAATAATTTCGTTATCAAGGCTTTTATGATATACGCGACAATTATTATTAATAATAATAATAATAATAATAATAATAATAATAATAATAAATAAATAAATAAATAATTTTTAACATCTAGAACTACGTATAATATAACATTAGTATTGATTTATATTTCATAGGATTAGCTAGAAAAAGATTATGATAATTATAAATGTTGCAAAATATCAACAAAACAAATGATCTGTTTTTGCAAAAAAATTTTGCAAATTTTGTTCGCATAATTTTTTTCTCGCGATGAATTTATCGCGACGATACGAGCGAGTCGTCGAGCTTGTCGTGAATTCGTGACGTTACACAGTGGCGCGAGCGTCTCGCGGCGACCAGCGAAACGCTCCAGTGAGTTTAAGGTAGTCCAAGCGTAAGGTGTTCATTTCGCACAAGTTCGAGGAAATTGAGAGTGAATTACAAACACTTCTCGATGGCATAAAAATCTGAAAAAATTCATGCGCATTGAAGGTACTGAGAAGATTAATTTCGCATAATAATAATTCCAAATTGTTATTAACAAATTGACGAAACAAAAAATTGTTCAAGAAATAACCCGGCAACGCAAATTTTTTTCTCTCATGAAAATAATTCTTTTCTTTTTCTCGATACGTATGAATTTTTTCCGATTTTTCGATCGACTTTGAATTTTATGAATTTCCTCCCATTTTTTTCATAAAAAAAAAGAATGTCAAGGTCAATTGAATTTGAAAAAATTCATACGTATTCAGAAAAATAAGAGAATTATTTTCATGAAAAAAAAAACGTTGGTTTGCCGGGACATTTCTTGAACAATTCTTCGTTTCGTCAATTTGTTAATAACAATTTGGAATTATTATTATGCAAAATTAGTATTTTCCGTACCTTCGGAGTGCATGCATTTTTTCAGATTTTTGTACCATCGCGAAGTGTTTGCAATTCACTCTCGATTTCCTCGAACTTATGCGAAATGAACACCGTTCGCTCGGACTACCTTAAGGTCTCAGCCTCCGACGCCCTTTTTTCCGTCCGCCGGTGCCCGTTTTAATATATTATCGCTCGCGCGGTGATATATTTGACGCGGGTGTCGGAAAAATTAAAGCAATCCTTCTGCGGCCGGTGGTCGCCGAGTCGTATTTTACGTCGCGAGTGTGAGAGACGCGCACAACGCGGCGCGCGGAGGTTCGTGGATCTGCTCGCGTTGGCCCTGGAACCCGCGGGTTTCTCTCTTCTCGGCTCCGGACGCGTCTGTGCTCACTTGTAATCGGAGACGCCGGGGGTTACAAATATGCGCGCATTAATAGAGGGCGTGCCGACGAGCCCGACGGAGCGAGAGAAACCCTCTTCGGATCGGACCATGACATATATATGTATATATATATATATATATATATATATATATATATATATATTTTTTCGTCCTTCCGCGGCTCCCACGAAATTGAACGTGACACTTAGGGAAATATTTAGCCTCTCATTGACACCGCCGAAATTGTATTTCACACAGTGCGCACTCCGCGAATATAGGGGAGAGCGGGGCAGAACGGCATACCGGGGCAAAATGGTATGAGCTGGTAAAATAGAGTCCCCTGTATGCCTCCCACTATGCCCCGGTCCCATTGTGCTCCGATAGCATACTGCGCCGGTATGCCATTTTGCCCCGCTCTCCTCTACGAATCACCGAAGGCGAAAAACGGCGTAATGCCAATTGCGCCGTACTGCGCCGGTATGCCATTTTGCCCCGCCCTCCTCTACGAATTACCGAAGGCGAAAAACGGCGTAATGTCAATTGCGCCATACTGCGCCGGTATGCCATTTTGCCCCGCCCTCCTCTACGAATTACCGAAGGCGAAAATCGGCGTAATGGCAATTGCGCCATGCTGCGCCGGTATGCCATTTTGCGCCGCCCTCCTCTACGAATTACCGAAGGCGAAAATCGGCGTAATGGCAATTGCGCCATGCTGCGCCGGTATGCCATTTTGCCCCGCCCTCCTCTACGAATTACCGAAGGCGAAAATCGGCGTAATGTCAATTGCGCCGTACTGCGCCGGTATGCCATTTTGCCCCGCCCTCCTCTACGAATTACCGAAGGCGAAAATCGGCGTAATGGCAATTGCGCCATGCTGCGCCGGTATGCCATATTGCCCCACCCTCCTCTACGAATTACAGAAGGCGAAAATCGGCGTAATGGCAATTGCGCCATGCTGCGCCGGTATGCCATTTTGCCCCACCCTCCTCTACGAATTACCGAAGGCGAAAATCGGCGTAATGTCAATTGCGCCATACTGCGCCGGTATGCCATATTGCCCCACCCTCCTCTACGAATTACCGAAGGCGAAAATCGGCGTAATGTCAATTGCGCCATACTGCGCCGGTATGCCATTTTGCCCCGCCCTTCTCTGCAAATTACAGAAGGCGAAAATCGGCGTAATGGCAATTGCGCCATGCTGCGCCGGTATGCCATTTTGCCCCGCTCTCCTCTGCGAATTACCGAAGGCGAAAATCGGCGTAATGTCAATTGCGCCATACTGCGCCGGTATGCCATTTTGCCCCGCCCTCCTCTACAAATTACAGCAGGCGAATATCGGCGTAATGTCAATTGCGCTATACTGCGCCGGTATGCCATATTGCCCCACCCTCCTCTACGAATTACCGAAGGCGAAAAACGGCGTAATGTCAATTGCGCCATACTGCGCCGGTATGCCATTTTGCCCCGCCCTCCTCTACGAATTACCGAAGGCGAAAAACGGCGTAATGTCAATTGCGCCGTACTGCGCCGGTATGCCATTTCGCCCCGCTCTCCTCTACGAATTACCGAAGGCAAAAAACGGCGTAATGTCAATTGCGCCATACTGCGCCGGTATGCCATATTGCCCCACCCTCCTCTACGAATTACCGAAGGCGAAAATCGGCGTAATGTCGATTGCGGGCTCTGAGATCGGCCAAAGGACTCTCGAGAATTCTCGGGTATGGCCCGATCGTCGTTACGGAAGAGGAGCGCGAGGAGGACGCGAAAGGCTGCCTTCGCGAGCCGGCGGCCAGCCTCGCCTCGGACGCTCCACCAAAAAGAAATACGATTCCGCGCTGCTTCGGGAACAGCTCTAGGCATTCCTCTCGCGTTCGTGGGACGGAGACGAAGCGCTGGTTAACACGGCGAGTAGCCGGGTGGGACTGGTGATGAGCGCGACAAACGAACTGACCGAACGGGATCGGAGAAAAGGACCCCGAAGTTGGTGGGGACCCCCCACGGTCGAGGACTCGAACACTTTCCCACGTGCGGGTGATCCCGTTTCATCTGACGCCGACGAAAATCCTTCGGGGCCCACATTCTTTTTGTCCTTCCGGCGAATACTCCTCCGGGTCCCGATGCTCGATTCGCGCGAGACTCGCGCCGAACGCGGGAAAATTCCCGTCGGTCACGGCGACCCGCCGAGTTCGGAGGTGCACGCTCTTCGGCGACGAAAAATGCAGAGTCTTCTCGAGAAGCTTTGAGAACCTTCCCATGCACGAATATCAAACAGTGCGAGAGGTATCGGAACTGCCCAGTATTGGGCTAGTCACGATTGGCGAGTCTCGTTTGCCGGCTCTGGAACAGTACCGGTGAACAACTTGACCACGAATGGGCATGTGTGGATTCCAAGTCCTGGGCAAAGTGCAGAGTTGCGAATATGGCCCAGAACTGGAACAGTTATGGCTGCCAAGTCTTATTTGTCGGCCCTGTTCCATTACAGATAAGAAAGTTCACCAGAAATGAGCCAGGTTTGATTACCCGTACAGTCTTGAGAACGCAACACAGCCCAGAACTAGATCACCTTTTGTCATCAGGCCTCTTCCGGAAGACCATCGAATGACTACTCAAACCCCCGCATTTTTTGAGTCCGAAATGCAACTGTTGTCTACGGTAATGGATTTGAGAGAAAAAAATGATTCTCTTCTTCTTCGGGTGACTATTAAGTCCCCGCAACCGGCACATTTCTCCTATTATGTCCCAATTTCGCTTAGACATGGGTAGGTGTCTTGGCCGGTATCCGCTCCGTTGGTCATCCAACCCAGAAGAAAAAAAAACCATGATCTAACACGATCGATCGTAACACGCAGATAAACCTTTCTCTCCTCTTCCCGCCCGTGGAACGGGAGATTGGGTGGAAAAAGGGCAAAAAAAGGAATCTGTGGTAGGGGGAATAGATGTTCGAGATATAATACTACCGGTGGTGTGTTCGTGAACGGTGCGAGGGAGGGCACACGGGCTTCCCGTTTCAGGCCGTGCTCCCACAGCTCGTCGGGGACCGCGGCTCGCCGACGCGATGGTATAACCGGGGTAGGAACCCGGGAGAGAAATCCGGAGGCCCCCAGGGCTCTAATACGACATGCTCTTTCGGATTCCTGACGGTCGTTTCGCGGATGTTAACAAGGCATCAGCATGGGCCTCGTGCCCCGGCTGCGGTCGGCACCGCCGGCATCGCGCGACCGTGGTACACACATATACATATGTATATATACATGTAGTATATATATATATATGCATATATATATATATATATAGATCTCTATGTATACATACGAAGTCGGCTGACCAGGAGCGAGACGCCGCGAGAGCGAGAGATGCGTCTCCGGCGAAGGGGGGAAAAACGATGACGACGAGGAGAGAAAGGATGCGAACAGGAAAAGGGGCCCCGTGAGGACACGTTAGCGAGGAGGCGAGAGGGGCGGCGCGCTCTTCGCGTTGGATAACATCGCGGCGAACGCGCCTCGCTCGGGCCCTCCTTCACCTCGAGGTCTCGATTCAACGCGTGTTCCCTCTGCGGTTTGGCATCGGGGACCTCTTGCTCTGCCAATGGATATATAAATGTGTATATATGTATGTGTATATGGATGGTATGTGAACATGCATAGAGATTTTAATTCGTTTTGTTTCTCTGTCGTGCATATACTCGGGGATTCTTAGCGCGCGCTCGGGACGGCAGGCGTATCGGGTACAGCGGTCATTCGTGGCTCTCGGACCATTCGTGAATATCTTATTCTAGAGATAGACCATGGGTAAATATATGTATGTATGTATGGGTGTGTAGGATACATGTGTGCGTGGAGACAATACCGTGGCTCTCCGTGACCTGGTAATTTTCGTTTGTCATCGTCGCGCATCGGTGCGAGAACCCGCGGGAGGAGGCGAAGCCACACATATGTGGATCACGTTTCTAAAATGTTGGGAATTTTGGAGAAAAACGTTTTTTCTTCATATCGGCCTTCGAATGATTTTTAGGAAAATGATTTTTTTTTCAATGAGTAGCTTTTTTGTAGATCGGTGATTGATCTATTATTGATCGATTGAGAAACGATTTTTGTGTTTCACATGGGGTGACATCGCATTTCTAAAAAGTTTAGAAGTTTTTAGGAAAACCGAAAAAATATCAGGTACCTTTGAATTATTTTTTTTGAATGAGTAGCTTCTGTGTAGACTCTGATAATTGATCTATTACTGATCTACCGCGAGACAATCTTTTGTTTTTTACAGAAAATAATATCGAGTTTCTAAAAAGTTAAGACATTTTTAGAGAAACTAAAAGAAATATCGGGTACCTTTGAATCATTTTTACGAAAATGATTTTGTTTTTCAATGAGCACTTTTTGTGTAGATTCTCGTGATTGATCTATTACTGATCTATTGAGGGACAATTTTTTGTTTTTTACATGGGATAACATTGTATTTCTAAAAAGTTGAGAAGTTTTTAGAAGGACTAAAAAAATATCAGGTACCTTTGAATTATTTTTACGAAAATGATTCCTTGTTTGAATGAGTAGCCTTTCTGTAGATACTGGTGATAGATCTATCATGGATCTACCGCGGAACGATCTTTTGTTTTTTACAGGGAATAATATCACATTTCTAAAAAGTTGAGAAGTTTTTAGAAGAACTAAAAAAAATATCAGGTACCTTTCAATTATTTTTACAAAAATGATTTTTTTCGAATGAGTAGCTTTTGTGTAGATTTTGGTGATTGATCTATTATGGATCTACCGCGGAACGATCTTTTGTTTTTTACAGGGAATAATATCACATTCCAGAAAGTTGAGAAATTTTTAAAGAAACTAAAAATAATATTGGGTACCTTTGAATTATTTTTTCGAAAATGATTTTTTTCGAATGAGTAGCTTTTGCGTCGATTCTGGTGATTGATCTATCATGGATCTACCGCGAAACGATCTTTTGTTTTTTACAGGGAATAATGTCACATTTCTGAAAAGTTGAGAAGTTTTTAGGAAAACTAAAAAAAATATCAGGTACCTTTCGATTATTTTTACAAAAATGATTTTTTTCGAATGAGTAGCTTTTGCGTAGATTTTGGTGATTGATCTATCATGGATCTACCGCGCAACGATCTTTTGTTTTTTACAGGGAGTAATATCGCATTTCTAAAAAGTTGAGAAGTTTTTAGAGAAACTAAAAAGAATATCAGATGGCTTTAACTGCTGTCCACGAAACTAATTCTTCAAAAACGACCAGCCTTCGCGTGGACTCCGGTGATTGATCTATTACGGATCTATAATGGAACAATTTTTTTTTTTCCCGGGATAATGTTTCACGGCATTCGGCTATGACTCACAACCGATGTTCCGATGGAGTCGCGATGATTTGCAGCTGTCCCGGAGAGGTGTTGCGTGAGAATCTTTCGGGGCCCGATATTATGATAATTGAATATTCGGGGCCCGGGCCGGAGTCGACGAAATGATTCTTTGAAGACGACATTTTTGTGAACCAATGGAAAAATGGGTTATGGCGTATTTCCATGGGACCGGAAGTCGAAGATCTCCGCGTTCTTTTGGTGCCAGTGCGGCGGAAATGCTTCTCATAGTTCGACGATCGCAAGAGGGGGGCGAGGGGGGCCTTCTTAGCGAAGCGAGCGATCTCTCCTCGCGGGCTTGGCTCGAAAGGCTACGAGTGCCTCGCGTGCGTCATCGGCATCGGCATTGCCGGTTATATCTTTCAGAGCACGCGCTCTTCTTCTGTCTACTGTAATAATGTCGTGTCGAATGTACCCGAAACGGCGTGTGAGCTACTAAAAAAAGAAACAGGAGACACGTGAAGTTCCACCTCGGAGCTACGGAGATACATCGAGAAACGCGGCGGCGCCGCGACGCCGAGTACTTGAATTTTTTTTTTTTTTTTTTTTTTTTTTTTTTTTTTGGTGACGCCACCGTGCATGCGGCAGTACGCCGGAAGTGAAACTTTCGATCCACATATCTCGGAAATGAAACATCGGAACGAATGTTTGTCGAAGCGCTCACGATTTTTCCCGCACTTTTCGACTGGGACTCAATTGTCGATGGGATGAAAAAAACGAGCATGCGGAACGCGCCAAGAAGATTAATTTTGCACAATAATTTTGAGAAAAAAATGTTGAGAAAAATGTACTCATTTAATTACTAAGTTACCACTCACTTTACAGCTTTCCTGTTCTTTTTACTGAATAACTAACAAAATCATTAGTGATTATTTTATCGCATTTACTAATTTACCACTAACTGCACTACTTTGCTATTTTTTTTTTACTAATTCAATTAATAAACAAATTTTCCGTGAAGAAAAAAAAAACATTTGTAAGTGAAAAATCGATTTTCACGGCACGTTTGACGATTTTTGCCGATTTTCATTCCATTGAGAAGTGTCCGAAGTTCTTTTGGAATCTCCCGTCTGTGCGGTCCCGACCGGAAGGGACTGCCCCTCGAGCAGTCGCAAGGCCCGAGAATCATTCCCTCTTTTCTCCCTATTAAGGACAATGCCGTCCGGGGATCGTCGATTTCGCGATGATTTAAGAGGAGGTGAAACGCGTCTCCGCGAGCCTCTTTCTCGCTCTGGCGTGTGGATCGATCCGGCTGTCCTCTTTCGCAGTCGACGGTGTTTCGCCGCCTCTCGAGGGCGAGTCGTGGCCGTCACTCGTTGAGGACGTTCCCTCGCGTCAGGTGAACGAGCAGGTAACAAGTTTGGCCTTTGGTTGTAACAAATTTCGCGCGGACATTGACGAGAACCTGCGTCGATCCTGGGTGTTTTGTTTTGCCCAGCTGGAGCTCGGCGATTGTCCCGGCTCGGTGTGAATCTTGCGGAACGAGCGAGAACCCTTAACCTGTCGGTTTATTGTCTTTCCCAATGTAATGTGCCGTCCCCTCTTCTGGCCTGGCTTCTCGCGACGATCCCTCGATCTTCCGTGAAGCCGTCGAGGGGTGGTTTTCGGTTTTACGACGCGTCGCGTTTCCGTTCGGCTCTTGCGGGGCGCCTACCGTTTGGAAGGATATCCCATCCGTTCCGCGCCCCGTTTCGTCCCGAGTCGATGTTTTCTCACCTGGCCGCAATTGGTCAAGTGCGAGAAAGTGTGCGCCTCGGTAATCGATGCGTTCGCTCGCCGCCCTTGGAGAACGCCCGGTGGTCGAAACGGCAAATAGCCGAGAAACTTTCTTCTCTAAGGCCCTCGTGCCGTGTCCACTGTGCGAAGAGCGGACCCAGATCGGGCGAGCTTTCGTTGACCGGTTTTTGCAATCCTCATTTCGTGGATCGAATGTCATGATTTTTTCCTGATGTCAGAGTGCCTTACGAGCTTATTTCGTCCCTGGACCACCCCAACCAGTAAAAAAACACAGTGACATCGGATACGTCTCGTAAAGAAGTTCGGGTTCTTTCGTTAGATCAGTCCAGCTTGATCAGGATGCCATGAGATTTACCGCTAAAAACATCAGCGCCATGTCGGACATCAGGTTCGCCTTATGAAGAATGGGAGTTATTTGGTCAGAAATTCCTATCGCTGCCTTACTGGGCCCACGCCAGGCCTGCATCAGTTGGATCAGTCACAGGTCATGCATCAAAAGATCTTGAATAAGACATCAGACATCCCTATCATTGCCTCATTGGACCCACGCCAGGCCTGCATCAGTGGGATCAGGCACTGGTCATGCATCAAAAGATCCTGAATAAGGCATCAGACATCCCTATCATTGCCTCATTGAACCCACGCCAGGCCTGCATCAGTGGGATCAGGCACTGGTCATGCATCAAAAGATCCTAGATAAGGCATCAGACATCTCTACCCAAATTGCTGCTCTATTTGTGTCATTTCCTCCTGACATCCGTGGTCAATTTCGTGGACCAAATAATATTTATGATTTTTTCCTGATGTCAGGGTGTCTCATGAGCTCATTTTGTTTCCAGGCATCCCGACCAGTACCAAAACAGAGTAACATCAGATACGTCTCGTAAAGAACTTCTGGTTCTTTCGTTAGATCAGTCCAGCTTGATCTGGATGCCATCAGATCGCCTCTAAAAAAATCAGTGCCATATTGTCGGACATCAGGTTCGCCTTATGAAGAATGGGAGTTATTCGGTCAGACATCCCTATCGCTGCCTTATCGGGCCCTTGCCAGACCTGCATCAGTTGGATCAGGCACTGGTCATGCATCAAAAGATCCTAAATAAGGCATCAGACATCCCTATCGCTGCCCTATTGGGCCTACGCCAGGCCTGCATCAGTTGGATCTGGCACCGGTCATACATCAAAAGATCCTAAATAAGACATCAGACATCCCTATCATTGCCTCATTGGACCCATGCCAGGCCTGCATCAGTTGGATCTGGCACTGGTCATGCATCGACAGATCCTAGATAAGGCATCACACATCTCAACCTAAATTGCTAGTCTATTTGTGTCATTTCCTCCTGACATCCGTATTCAATCCACACTTTGCCAACCAGGTCCTCGAGTACTCGAGAGGTCTTTGTTCCCAGTGAAAGCTCAGAAACGACAAAAACAGATCCACCAACGCCGGTGGAAAAGAACGGCCAGCGGTGAGGTTAGGCTTCTCGCGAGTAGCTGCCAGGGAGGCGAGAAGATCGACGTTGGTGGTTCCGATCGTCGGACGACGGGGACCAGCTCCATACGCGCCCCGTGGGTCTGAATCTCTCGCGTCTCGGACGCTATTACGACCAACGTCGGGGGCTCGGTTCTCGCTCATCGCGGCCCAGAAGAGCCCCCACCGGTCGAGCGCAGAATCCTCTCGCTCTCGCTCTCTCCGTCGATCCTTCCCGGGGTTCTCGGCATTCCAAAACAAAGAGAGCCCCACGCGGAGCGAAAGAGAGAAACATTGTGTTGGGGGCCTCAGATGGTGGACAATATGTAAATCAGTGGCTGGCCGTGGTCACGATGTCGCGACCTCGTCGCGCTGTGGCCGCTGCGCGACTCTGGAACCTCTTCGAAAGAGCATCGCGCGCCGCGGCCCGAGATCTCCTCCGTTCCTTCTCTCCTCGCGACTTGGTTCTCTTCGGCAACGGCGCACGTCCATGCCACCTTCTGTTGTTCTCATTGTAGTACGAGGAGCGCTACTCGCTCGAATCCCTCGAGGCGAAGCTTCGGGGCCTACCCAACCGAGGGCTGTCTCGAGTTTACTCGCGCAACATCGCGATCCTCACTCCGTCCGACGTTTTCGCGTAAGGGCCTCGTTCCGTCGGGAGATCTGTAACGATCGTAATGGCTCACGAGCGCGAAACGGTGACGACCGGACGGGGACCAAGACAGAAGAGCTTTTCGAGGCCAATGCCACAACTCTTTCTCGAGGACATCGCCCGCGCGAAGTCGCTGATGTTATGCGTCCCAGCGTTCGAATGTGTGAATGCGAAAAAAATCAAAAGAAACGGAAAAAGCAAATCATGAAACACGAAGATCGAGAGGAGGAGAGCATCACTACGAGATAAAATAAAACGAGAGTCAATGGATCTAAAACGAGTTAGTAGAGGACTGTTAAGATTGGAGGTCCGCTAATGGTCTCGCACCACTTAGGGCTACACCCTTACAGCGGGACTGGCTCTAAATCGCGAATTTTAGTCCTCCTTTCGGCTGAGACAGCGCGGTACATGGGAGAGCGGGGCAAAATGGCATACTGGGGCAGAATGGTATTGGGGCGCAATGGGACCAGAGCATCGTGGGACAGGGGCAAAATGGAACAGCAAAATGGCATACCGGGGCAGAATGGTATTGGGGCGCAATGGAACCAGGGCATAGTGGAATAGGGGCGAAATGGGACAGCAAAAAAAATCGACTCCGATGGAACTTTTCCATGTCCCATTTTGTCCCAATTTCATCAGTCGGGGGACTCTACACCACTAGTGGTGGTTCCACTTAGGGTTACACTCTTAGAGCAGGACTGGCTCTAAATCGCGAATTTTAGTCCTCCTTTCGGCTGAGACAGCGCGGTACATGGGAGAGCGGGGCAAAATGGCATACCGGGGCAGAATGGTATTGGGGCGCAATGGGACCAGAGCATCGTGGGATAGGGGCAAAATGGAACAGCAAAATGGCATACCGGGGCAGAATGGTATTGGGGCGCAATGGAACCAGGGCATAGAGGAATAGGGGCGAAATGGGACAGCAAAAAAAATCGACTCCGATGGGACTTTTCCATGTCCCATTTTGTCCCAATTTCATCAGTCGGGGGACTCTACACCACTGGTGGTGGTTCCACACCACTTAGGGTTTCACTCTTAGAGCAGGACTGGCTCTAAATCGCGAATTTTGGTTCTCCTGTCGGCCGACACAGCGCGGTACAGGGGAGAGCGGGGCAAAATGGCATACCGGGACATAATGGTATTGGGACAGAGTGGAGCCAGGGCTTAGTGAGTAGGGGCACAATGGGACCAGGGCTTAGTGGGTGGGGGCACAATGGGACCAGGGCTTAGTGGGTGGGGGCGCAATGGGACCAGGGAATAGTGGGATGGGGGCAAAACGGAACAGCAAAAAAATCGACTTCGACGGGACTACCTTGTCCCTATTTCGTCCTAATTTCAGCAGACAAGGGACCCTATTTTACCATTCCATACCATTCTGCCCCGGTGTTCCGTTCTGCCCCGCGCATCCCCACCTTCAAATCGATATCGCCGGTTCTTCTTTCATTATTATTATTATTTTTTTTTTCTACAAGAAACGATCACACTCTTCTCGAGCATTTTGACTTTACGACTCGCGCCGAGTCCTTTCACACGTAAATCGTTTGGGTCCCGCGGAAAAGCAAGAAAATCAACAAAAAAAAAAGAACGATTGAGCAAAAAGAACAATGTATATATGTATACGCTTTTGTGTAGTTTAAAGGGGCTGCGGAGGGCGGGCGAGGGGGAGAGATCGGTCAGGTGACTCGGGTTGGGTTCCCATGCATTTCGCGAGAGAGACCGATACGACGAGCCCGAGACCGGGCGACGAGAGGCGCGAGAAAGAGAAAGAGAGAGATCGGATACCCGTTTCTTCGGCTCTTCGCGTACACGCATCGTTCCGCATTATCTCCCGCAATTAGCCGTTAAAAGTGTTCGTGTGTTTCGCGGCTATCGGCGCCCCTCCCACGCCCGGGCACCCCTTTATCTCGCGACAAAATGCATCTCATTGGCTCGTAACCAGCTGTCCGAAAACTAAATGTGTCGCGTCTCTCCGCTGCTCTATAGCTTGCCTCTTCTTTTCCTCTTTTTTCGTTATTTTTTTTTTTTTTTTTTTTTCTGTTTCCGTGTGACCGCACCGAAGTTGTCGTCGATCTCTTAATAGGACAAACGGCTTTTCAACATCGGAACGCGGTATGTTTTTTTTCTTCGGAAAATCGTTTCCGATTGACACGATATCGATCGAGGTTATTAAATAAATGAATAGATCCGAACAGCAATAATAATTATGAATAATCATAATAAATAAAAAAAATCGATAAAACGAAAAAAAAAATGAAAAAATTGGAATTTTTCTTTGTTTCCCTTTTTTTTTTTTCTTGTATTCCTGTAAGCACGAAGAATTTGTAGTTGTAATGGCCATAGCGGCATAGCGCATATAGCGACTCCCCCACGCAGCGAGGACCGCCGGGGACCCTGAGCGAGGCCAATGGCGCGGTTTCCTCCCCGACGAAATTTCCATATTGCACTCTCGCGAGAGTCCCTCAGCCCTGGGGGGGGGAGCGCCCGTAGCCAAAAGACTCGTCATTTTTTAGTTTTTTTTCGCTCGACGTTCGTTACCAGAGTAAGAAAGGTGCCACGACGACGAAACCGATCGTTCCCGAGTGTAAGAACGACGCGGTGAGCGAGGCGAGCCGGAGGAGTCTCTTCTCTCGGACGCCTCTTCTCGGAAGCGGCACCGCGGTTCCCACGAACGACTCCGCTTTTCTCTGAAGCACCGAGCCCCGCGGGGATGAGACTTCCTCGCACAGCGTCCACAGCGGTCGGAAACGGTGATAGCGCGTTGATGGTTCTTTTTTTTTTTTTTTTTTTCAAAGTAGGGTAACTCGTCTAATTAGGTCCTGATCGGGTCCTGATCAGGCTTTAGTCAGCATTGCACTGCAGTTACCTCGGAGGATGCCGGTCAGGCAACCTGCTCGTACCGTATTAGGCTCTCGTCTGGTATCCCTAATGCCTCAGCAGGGCCTGATCAGGCATCAGGCAGCCGGACGTCAATTTCTGCATGGGCACTTTTGGCGAGATGGTCAGGCGAGCGAGCCATCAAGAGCCGTTAAAGCATTCTCTTTCTACTTTCGTCGAATCTCCGGTGCAGCGTGGCTCGCGCCCGCAGCATCGCCGGATCAAGTCGTCGTCTCGCCGCAGCTCACCCAAAAGGCAAACACGAGTCGACGAGGCTCTTCTCCCGGTGCCGGAACGTCGCCGCCGGCGCGGCCAGCGACGTTACAGCGCCGGGGCACACTCGCGCTAACTGCTAGGCCGAGCACATCCTGTGTCGACTAACAAGGCGAAATTAGTCGTGAAATAAATCTGCGCTTTTGAACCTCCGGCGGAGGAGGCTCCGCGACGAGTCCTGCGGATCCTCGGTGAGTTCCTTCGCAATGTTCGCAGAGCTGTTCCTTCCATGGTGCTCTTGCGAGTGCTGGTCCCTCGGAACAGCGGGTCGTTACTGGATGATTTTAGGCGAGAGATTTCTGGAACATGTCTCGAAAACTATCAGCCCGTCGACGCCCCTCAATCAGGACTCGGGACCGCTCCGCTCGTGCCATATTCTTCACTCTCGGTCATCCCTTTCCTACTTTCCTTCCGACGAACGAGGTAGAACAATTCACTCAGTGGTCATCAACACGATCTGAATGGAAACAAAAAATTAATTCCGGTAAGAGTTTCGTATTTTGTATTTTGCATTTTGCATTTTGCATTTTGCATTTTGCATTTTGCATTTTGCATTTTGCATTTTGCAGTTTGCATTTTGCATTTTGCATTTTACGTCTTGCATTTTGTGTTTTGTATTTTGTATTTTGTATTTTGCATTTTGCATTTTGCATTTTGCATTTTACATTTTGCATTTTGCATTTTGCATTTTGCATTTTGCATTTTGCATTTTGCATTTTGCATTTTGCATTTTGCATTTTGCATTTTGCATTTTGCATTTTGCATTTTGCATTTTGCATTTTGCATTTTGCATTTTGCATTTTGCATTTTGCATTTTGCATTTTGCATTTTGCATTTTGCATTTTGCATTTTGTATTTTGTATTTTGTATTTTGTATTTTGAATTTAACATTCTAAACTCGATATTGTTCCGTTGATTCGGGATCATTCGATATCGTTCGGGCATTATGTCGCGAGCCGACGAGTGCGGATGATACGTCGGCGCGAACGGGGGCCGCGTATATTAATGGGCCTGCCCTCGCGTCCATTGTCCAGGCGAATTCTTCGGCTGCTTCAGGGATTTGCTTTCGGATCGTCTCTGTTTCTCGTGGGACACAGAGCGGAGACGGACGTAACTCTGTTCGCGATGGAATGTCCCGTGGAACCGCTGGGGGGCTTCCCGCCCGCAAGATAGGTCGCGGAGAGCGAAGGCGAGACGGTCGCGAGAATGGAGTTCACGAATAACAATCGATGGAAACATATACGGCTAGCGGCGGAATCTCGAGGCTATTTTCAAAGCCCCGTCGCGTCGGCGCGAGGCCCGTCGCGTATTAGTACCCTTCCGAGGGGGGGCGGTACGCGACAACGGCGATGAAGATGCGACGAACTCTTCTCGTTTCGTCGGCGCAACCATGCGGGCGTACTGTCCTAATTACAACGAGATTTTTCGTCGAGTCCCCGGCCTCCTATTTTGCTTCAAGCTGAAAGGGAGCCGAAGTATTTTGCCGGAGGCGAGCCTAGAGAAGATTGGCCGCCGCGAGCCGGGTTCGGCAAGCGCTTCGCTCCCACAGGACTATGTTTCTCCGTCAAAAGAAAAAAGAAAAAAAAAAAAAAAACAATAATCCCGGGCATGTAGTTCGCGCGAGCGGCGGAGGTCGAAGACGACGAAGAAGCGCCTCTGGTTGGGGAATAAAACGCAGTCGCAGTTTTCCCAGCGACCATTCATGCCCGGGTCGCCGTGCTCGGAAGGCCCGGTTTTTTTTTTTTTTCTTTTTTTTTTCGGCCTCATCCCACGCCTCCCTCGAGGCTTCATCGCGGATCCTCTTCTCACGACTCATTCATACCTTCGCGCTGTGAGATTCGATCGTCGAACGTGCCTGACTACTACCTGCTGCGGCCGTCGCACCGACCACTGCCTTAACCAACCGGGAGTGGCGACTTCGGCGCGGATCCCGACGCCCCCCGGGAGGAACCAGCATCATCATCGCGCGCAAGGATCTACCGTGGGCTTATCTTCCCGTTGTTCCTTTTATTTCTTTATTTCTTTTTTCACGAAGCCCCGGAGCTGGAATCCGACGAAGATATGACTTTGGTAATTTATTCCAAATCCTTGATTGGAGTCCGAACTGCATCGGACTCTTTTCTTTTTCTTTTTTAAGTGAATCTTCTTTAGGCACGTCTTGGATCATTGGGACGGAGTCGGTGGACGCGTTTGTAGCGCACTGGTAACGCGTGATGCGTTACGCGTTACACAAACTCACGGTGCAAGGTACATTATTGATAACACCTGGAGCCGAAATTTCACTAGGGTCAAACCTAGCCCTGAGGTCAGGCCTGGTCCGACGAGGCTTGCCTCGTTGGCAAACCTCAAACACCTCGCCAACTTTCGGCCCTTGTTGCACAATATTGTTCATTTTTCTCAATGTGTATGGATTTTTAAGAACTTTGCTAAGTTCTGTATAGTTTTGTTTAAGACATGAGGAAGGTAGGAACTTCAGCGTTCAGAAACATCGGGTGAGTCTGTAACGCGTTGCGCATTGCACATTACGCATTACACGTTAGACATTACACATTACGCGTTACGCATTACGCATTACACGTTAGACATTACGCGTTACGCATTACACGTTAGACATTACACATTACGCGTTACGCATTACACGTTAGACATTACACATTACGCGTTGCGCATTACACGTTAGACATTACACATTACGCGTTACGCATTACACGTTAGACATTACACATTACGCGTTACGCATTACACGTTAGACATTACACATTACGCGTTACGCATTACACGTTAGACATTACGCGTTACGCATTACACGTTAGACATTATCCGTTACGCATTACACGTTAGACATAACGCGTTACGCATTACACGTTAGACATTACACATTACGCGTTACGCATTACATGTTAGACATTACGCGTTACGCATTACACGTTAGACATTACACATTACGCGTTACGCATTACACGTTAGACATTACACATTGCGCGTTACGCATTACACGTTAGACATTACACATTACGCGTTACGCATTACACGTTAGACATTACACATTACGCGTTACGCATTACACGTTAGACATTACACATTACGCGTTATGCGTTACGCATTACACGTTAGACATTACACATTACGCGTTACGCATTACACGTTAGACATTACGCATTACACGTTAGACATTACACATTACGCGTTACGCATTACACGTTAGACATTACACATTACGCGTTACGCATTACACGTTAGACATTACACATTACGCGTTACGCATTACACGTTAGACATTACACATTACGCGTTACGTATTACGCGTTACGCATTACCCATTACACGTTAAACATTACACATTACGCGTTACACATTACACGTTAGACATTACACATTACGCGTTACACATTACGCATTACGCATTACGCGTTCCGCGTTGCGCATTACGCGTTACGCATTACATACTTACGCGAAACAGATCAAAACGAAAACACGATTTCTGAATAAAACGTGTAATAAATAAATGGTATTTATTTAAAAAATTGGGAAATAACATAAATTATCAACTCACTGTAGGCTTCCATTACGAAAAAATTTTTAAATCGCTCCGTCGGTAATCAGTAATGATTAATTGTCGTTTCGCGCTTTTTCGTTAACACGATTTCTTTATTGTACTTTTTTTTAGTCGAAAGTATTTTTTTTATTTTTTTTTTCAATATGCCTCGAGAGTTTGTAGAAGGCGCGACGAGGTGGTAACTATAACGATCTTAATTGGCAGATAAAACATTGACACCTCTCGAGGAAAACGATCGTGACCGCAGGCGAGAGTATCGACGCCCGCGGAGCACCTGCCGGCCGCTCGACGATGATGCGGAGAAACGTCGAAGAGGAAGATGAGAGCGCGGATACGCAGGCACGTCAAGCATACTAGACGACGCTCTTTAAGCCCGGTTCGGCTTGTGCGCCGCCTACGACGATGTATATACAGCGTTTTTCATAATAAATGCCAAAACAGTTTCGTTAAAAGGAAAAAAAAATTGCCGCTAAAACTATTATTGTAATCTTTCAAAACATATGGATAATTTTTCAAGTTTAAGAAAAAACAAAAATTATTGTTATAATTATTAGACAATATCCAATTTTTTTTTTTTTCGTAAGATTGTGTGTGTTTTTTTTCAAACAGGAATTGAATAAAAAAATTAATAAACTATTGGACTTTTGATTTCTTCGACAGTAGAAATATTACAATAGAAATATAACAATTAAAATAGTAACAATAATAACATTTATGATTTTCCGAGTCTAAACTGTATATTGTTTGAATAACAAAATGAAAATAGTGCGATCGAAAAATCATCGAATTTTCAATTGTTAACTTTCTATTGTATTTGAAATAAAAAAATCTAATTGCCTATTAATTTTTTTCTCTTGAATCGACTTGATTTTCATTCTAAACAATTAGTCTCCGATGCGAGAATTGATTGTATCGAATAGTGAGTGAATTAATAACTAAAACAAAAATTATTATTATTATTATTATTATTATTATGAAAAAAAATCGAATCGCTGTTACAGTAAAATGTTGGTTTTATCGAAATACGAAAAAAAAAAAAGAGCAGATCCGATATTTATGAATAATACTGTATGTATAAAGATATATGTAAACGAGAAGATGAGACGAGCGGCGAGACTCTCGGCGCGAACGGGGGATACCGAGCAGAGCGATGACAACGAGCTAACAGCGTTGGTAAACACGGCGGCGCGGGACCACAAGAGCCCAACGAAGCCAGCCCGAGCCGGTCCTTCTTGATGATCATGTACTTATCCCGTTTCCTCTCAAACATCATCTCTCTCGCGAGGCTCGCGAGAGCCCACTCCGAGCGGGCGTAAACTTCGCACGATCATGGGAAAACCATTCGACGCATTCCTCTTCATCGACGCCCTTTCAGCATCGTGGGCTTATCGCTCGTCAAAGCGCACGGCGCCAGAGGCTTCAGATGGGGTGAAGGAAAATAGAAAAAAATAAAAAAATAAGACAAATTTTTTGTTAATTAGAAAAAACAAGAAATAAAATGATTTTTTTTTTAAAGTAAAAAATAAAAGAATTTTTGTGTATTAAGAAAGTAAAAATTGGAACAATTTTTTTTTTTTATTAAAAATTAAATAAACTTTTTTCTATTAAAAAAGAAAAAAAAATGATTTTTTTTTATCAAAAAAGTAAAAAATAAAATAAAACGTACATTTTTTTTTCTAATGGATAAATAAATGAAAATAAATAAAATGTCGAGACACAAGTTGTTGTTTCGTTGTTGAACGGTCTTTGGTTTAATATGATACAACAGAGCGGGCATTCTTGGGGGAGGGGCCCTTCGATACATGTTACATTTCCACATAGATAATAATTTCTCTTGTTTCTCGTAATTATTATTATTATTATTATTATTATTACTATTAATATTATTATTATTTAGTCTTCTATATGGGATGGTGATTGTTACCTTTTTTTTATCTTTTCAACTCTTTCTACATACAATATATATAATATTTATATATTTATAATATTTACGAAGCGATCGACAATGGTGAAATTACATTCGTTGCGTCGCAATAATTTAATATAATATAATGCGTGTCGTAATATAATAATATGTATAATACCGCGTGTAATCGTCGATTACTTTCAGGAAACGGGACTACCGATCGTGGATACGTTTAACGATTAGCTGCACCGTGGATTTTTTTTTGTATTTTTTTTTTTTTCTTCACATATTGCCGATAGGCCGGGAGGAATGAAGTTTCTGTTTTTTTTTTTTATAACGATAACTATTATTATTTTTATTCTACCGTAATAGTCTCACTTGTTGCGCTCAAGTGCCTCGATTTTTTTTTTTTTTGATCGATGGAGACGGCAAGTGTTTGATAAGACATTGAATACGTTTGCGCGATGAATGATGGATTTTTTTTTCCTTTTTTTTTTCGACACATCGGTCAATAATCTCAATCGGCGACCCGATAGGAACATCGCGGCGAGGCTCGGGTTGCCGACGCTTTTGCGCCATCGATCGATAATACATGTCGATGGTATTTTTTTCTTTTTTCTCGTCTTTGTGTTTTCCGGGGCCGATAGAATGGATTCGATGAACGCGTGAAAATTCGCGAGGTAAAAAGGAAAATCATGTCGATCGAGCGGACTTTTTCTCGTGATTTTTTGCTTTATTTTTTTTTTTTAGCATTTTTTTTTTTTTTTTTTTTTCAATGACAGGATGAATTAACGAGGTTTGAACATTTGCATGCATATCACAGACGCGATGATACGATGAGGGGATGGCGCTTGCACTCACGCGTCCGATTTTATTCATATTTTTCACGCTCTCGATTTGTCTCACCTTTCAATTTCGTGGTCGAAATATTTTTTGAACTTTTTCTCTTCTCTTGGTTCTTTTTCCTTTCACCGTTCGGTTCGCCGAATTGCTAATAATATTTTGTCGGGTGTGCGTTGCGGAGATCTAATGCGTGTGTGTGTGTATACATATAAATATATATATTCATTTCATTTGTCCATTTTACCGACGCGAATTCGATGAACTTCGTTCACTCTATTATAGCCATACGAATTAATACATCTACGATAAGCTCGTTGGCTGTCGCGACAGCTTTTAAAATTAAGTATATTCGGCGATCCGCGCCTCGGGAAAATCGGCTCGACCGTAACGGCATCGTTTCTCCGAGACGATGAAAATCGATGAAGAACGTCCGGTTTGTTAAAAATTTCGTCAAAATCGACTAAAAAACAAAAATAAGCAATTCGCTCATAAACGAATTCGATTAAAATTGCTTACGATTTTCGAGCCGATTTTTCTCGAACATCTAACGGAAAGACTTTGTATTAACGAAAATCTCGAGTATAGTATAATGGGGTAAGAAAAAGTGCAATTTGTAAGCTTATTGATCGATCTTGTGATCTAGCGATCGTGCGATCTTGCGATCTTATGATCTAATGATCTTGTGATCTTGTAATCTTGTAATCTTGTAATCTTGTAATCTTGTAATCTTGTGATCTTGTGATCTTGTGATCTTGTGATCTTGTGATCTTGTGATCTTGTGATCTTGTGATCTTGTGATCTTGTGATCTTGTGATCTTGTGATCTTGTGATCTTGTGATCTTGTGATCTTGTGATCTTGTGATCTTGTGATCTTGTGATCTTGCGATCTTGCGATCTTGTGATCTTGTGATCTTGTGATCTTGTGATCTTGCGATCTTGTGATCTTGTGATCTATGGATGTTCAAAAAACTTTTTCTTTCCTTTTCCTTCGAGTTTTCGGAAGCTTTTCCGTGATCATCCGCAGCGGCGAATCATCGATATTCATATCGTTACCCAATGAAATAATTAACGCGCCGATCTTCATAAAATCTCGCACTAAAATTTCAGTCTATTGGTTTTCACCGATGAAATCCTATCTAAAATAGAGAAAGAGTGGATACGCAAAGTGCGAAAGAAAAAACATGACGACACGGAAAAAAATGTCGGGCTTTGTAAAAAAAAAAAACGTAAAAAACGTGAAATCCATTGCCGATTTACACCATTCTTTTTTCCATCTCACATGTCGAGCCACTCATTCTCGCGACGCGTTATATTTACCATTACTCGCGAAATGTGGAGAATAAAAAGAGAAAAACGAAAAAAAAAAAACAGATACAGTCGAGCGTGTAAAGCCATTACAAAAATAAAATAAATAATCTGAATAAATACGAGTATAATATTACAGTTAGTCAATAAATATTAATTAGGATGAATTAAGTTTGTTTCTCGTGATTTTCTTTTTTTGCCTTCCTCTCTTTGAAATTCATTTGATCGAGGTTTGTTTTTTTTTTTTTTTTTTTTTTTTTTTTTCGCTTTTTCGGCCAGGTCGTATAATTTACGTAACCGCGACCGATGTGACTTAAATTTCATTATCGCGAAATACTGCGTGTCATTCACTTGTACGCCGTCGACGCGCGCGAATCTCGCTCCGTTTGCCTTGACCGTGAAATTCTCTTGAGAAACGAAAAATAAATTAATAAAAATATGCCTTCGAGCCTCGGCGACGCGGAGTGCATATTCTTCCTGTGCACGAGCCCCGCGGGCGTCGTTCGGCGTTCATCGATTTAAAAGAGAACAATGTACAATCGCTAAAATTTCTCCGACCTGAGTCGTCGGCTTAAAGTCGTGAGCTTAAAAAAAAAAAAAAAAAAAAAAAAAAAAAAATCAAAAAATCAAAGTTCTCATCACGGTTGCGCAAGGAGCGAGAGGCGCGCTTCGCGGCTCAAAATTTCGACGGGATCGTACACCGTCGTTGTTTGCACTATTCGTTTTTGCGGGTCTCTAGTTTTTTTTTTTTTTTTTTTTTTTCACTATTTTTCACAGGGAAGGGACACAACATCGACCGAGCATTGTGCGATCATATTTTTCTTCTCATGCGCTACGTGGTTAGGTCTACGCTTATGCGTGTCTATACGCGTTTGTGCCGGCCATTTTTAAAACGATCCGGCGAAGAAGCGACAAAGGCGGCGAAAGCCGTCGGGCTCCTGTCGAACGACTCTTTTTATCCTCGCTCTCTCTCTCTCTCTCTCTCGTTCCCTCACTCTCGCTCTCCTCTCGATTTTTCTTCTCTTCTTCGTGTTATTCTTCTTCTTGTTTCTCGCCCGTTTACGTCTTTTCGTTCACAGTCAGTGACGTTATATATGTACACTTCCGGTTCCCAGGTTTCGCGTCGGCCCCGGAGCGTTCGCCGCGATGGTCCTCGCCTCGAGCTTATCGCGCAGTGGTCTCGCCGCCTGGAATCTATGTTTTTTGTCTTGCGATCTTGTGATCTTGTGATCTTGTGATCTTGCGATCTTGCGATCTTGTGATCTTGCGATCTTGTGATCTTGCGTTCTTGCGATCTTGTGATCTTGTGATCTTGTGATCTTGCGATCTTGTGATCGTGCGATCGTGCGATCGTGCGATCTTGTGATCTTGCGAACGCAATTTTTTTTAAGTTTCGGTCTTCAGGCGGGAGAGCGTTGAAAAGCTTGCCAAGCTCTCCGAGGGAACCCCCGCGAGCGAGTCTTCATTCGATTTCATCCGGGTGGAGAATACGCGTTTGTCCGTCGCGCTCAGCCGTCGACGAGATGGTTGTCCAGCGTCGCTTTTCGTTTCTTCTTGGGGCTTCGGGCGACTTCGACAAATCCGCGTACCCGGATGGGAAACTCATGAAGATCGATGCGTTCCGGCGAGCTCGACGATCCACGGCCGAATATTCCGCTCGCACTTCCGGCAATCCGAGCTGGAGAACGAGCTGGAGCTGGCTCTCGATTCTCGTCGATCGTGTGGAAAAAACAGTCGTACAAAAAATCGTCATTCTCGATGGAAACCTTCTTCGCGGTTCCAAAAAAAATAGACATTTTTTTTCGGTTTTTTTTCCGAAACTCGAATCGACGAAATCGATCTCGCTCTCCACGGAAGTCAATTGATGTTGGAGATGTTGGACCGAAAGAGTTGCGGAAAAATTCTCGTGGAACGGGAACCGCACTGCGATATCACTGTCGACTTTCTTCCTTCTTTCTTTTTTTTTTTTTTTTTTTTTTTTACGGGGCGTTTATCTACGAGAGGAGGGCCTCCAGACGAGGTATCGGTTTCCTTATGAGATGGGCGAGTCGTCGCCTGGTTGCCCGTCGTCGGCCTCCGCCAAGCCATCCTCAGGACTCCAAGCCGCGACGGAAGTGCTCGAACACCTGTACGACGTACTCGAGGCCGTTCATGTAGTCGCGGAATATCAGCCAATCCCGGAGATTCCTGTACGTCGCCGAGGCCGACATCGCGCGGTACTCGCTCGACATCGCGTCGCGGGTCACGTCGGGACGCGGCGTCACGCCGCGCTCGACGAGCGCCACTTGGAGCTCGCAGAGCACCTGCAACAAGGAAAAAAAACACATCCACGTCAGCGAAGTTTACATTTTTTTCTACAATTTTAATATCCAAGCGAATTTTTTTTTTTTTCTTAATTTTTTTTTTTTTTTTTTTTACTTAATTAATTAATCGATTGAATTGATAATTTATAAAAATATGTTTCGTAATTTTAGATTTGTTCTTGAATCAATTAATTGACTCGATGCATCGATTAATTTTTATGCTTTCGAATTCGATTGATTGATCGCCGACCGATTTGTTACTCGAAGAATCTGCATTGCAAATTCTTACGGCCAAACGATAATCACACGCGCGAGCTTGCGCCAATTATTCTTCAGAGTCACGACAACACCTCGTGAATATTCATGTTTCTTCTTTTTATTCGACCATAATCGCGCCCGGAAACGCGGTCGAGCGCGCTCTCAAGTTTAGACCGGCAACTCCAATTTTCAATGTCAAAAAAAATTTCATTTTCATTTAGTGAGTTTTTCGTTTTTTTTTCTCAGTTTTCTTGCAAAATTTTATTCTTATTTAGCGAGTTTTTCTTTTTATTTCTTTTTTTTTTGCAAAACTTAATTCTTATTTAGCGAGATTTTCTTTTTTTTTTCATTTTTTTTGCAAAATATAATTTTTATTCAGTGAGTTCGTCTCTTTTTTCTTTTTTTTTTGCAAAATTTTATTGCAACTCAGTGAGAGAGACCGAAGTGTAGTTTTAAGGAGAAGAACAATCGTGAACCCACACTCACCGTTCGTAGCTTGAACTCGGTGTCCTTGAACTGCTTGCGGAACTCGAGACGATGATCGTCCTGGTCCCACACGATTTGCTCGAGACCGACCGCGTATCGTTGCATGTACTCGTACGCGTCCAGCAGAGCGGTGTCGAGCTGCAAAGCGAAAGAGAAAAAAAAAAAATAAGAATAAGAATAATGGAAAACGATTAAACGACTGTCCGGGGCGAAAATAGTGTAATCTTAATGGAACTAGCGAGCACGAATTCGCGCCGATTAACAACTCACCAGACGCACTTCGAGCTTGTCGAGATACTCCTGGGCCAGGACCTCGCCGAGCTGTTTCGGTATCTCCTTCGGACCCGGCAACCAATCGTAGTGGTTGTCCTTCCACGTTGAGTGCAGATCCGCGAAATCTGTGTTGAAAGTCCGCTTGATCTGCGCACAAAAAGATAAACGATGGTTAAAAACTGTTTTTTCAAAATTTTCAAAAAAAATTCACATTTTTCAAAATTTTCAAAAAAATATCAAAGTTTTCAAATTTTCGTTCACTTTTTTTTGATTTTTCAAATTGATTTTCTAACAACATTTTTTCCACCTGAACCGAGGCGCTTAACGAGGGATGTACAATCATCGGTGTCGAAACCCGAGACGTTCGAAAGCTCTTCGAATCATCGGCTCGAGGCTCGGTCATCGCGTATTCCGAATTGCGTAAACCAGAAATAGCTCCAGTTTCGGTCAGGGAGCGGCTGAATCATAATCGTCGCTCGCCGCTGTGTGAAACGACCGAGGGCGAATTATTTTGTCTGGCTTCGATGCTATTTGTCACACCGAGTAGCTTCCCTTTCCGTGGTCTCTGCGTTTCGCGCGGTTCCCAGTAAATTTCTGGTAAGCCTGGAGACGGTCTGATTCTCGACCGGGGAAACGGAACCGTCGCTTGGCTCGTTCTCTCGTCAGGGTATTCCCGTAGCGTCATGCAGCACCGAATAGTCGGGTCGAATGTGTCTATGAGCTTGCGCGAGTTCGAGACCGAGCGCGACAGTTCAGTTTCTCGCTGTTGAGAACCCGCTCGGGCCACGCATCAAGGTATCGATGTCGTTTGGCTTAGTCATTCGCCCTCGTAATGTATACCCACGAAACCGCCGGGGAAGCAGAGCTGAGGCCGGAACGATTACCGGGAAAAACGTGAGAATGGCTGTGTACGCCGTGCAGGTTTCACCAGCAGTGACAACAGGGCCGATTCTTGACCGAGTGATGGCTTCCATGTGCTGGCGTGCCATCATTGATGAGCCACGGGCCAATGCTGGCTGACAATAGTGGCAAGCGATGCCTGCCTATTGCTGGTTACCAGCAGTTCGCCGCGACTGGGTCATTACTGGCTGCCAACGGTTGTCAACTTTCGATGCTCAATAACGCCTACCGTCAGTTTGCCATGACTGGGCCAATGCAGGCTGCCAATAGTGGCAAGCGATGTCTGCCTAGTAAAGGCTACCAGCAGTTCGCCATGACTGGCTCTTTAGTGGCTACCAACGGGGATCAACTTTCGATGATCGATAACGCCTACCGTCAGTTTGCCATGTCTTGCCAGTAATGGCAAGGGTTGTCTGGCTACTAAAGGTTACCAGCAGTTCGTCATGACTGGGTCATTCCTGGCTGCCAACGATGCTCAACTTTCGATGCTCAATAACGCCTACCATCAGTTTGCCATGACTTGCCAGTAGTGGCAAGCGATGTTTGCCTACTAAAGGCTACCAACAGTTGGCGATGCTCAATAACGCCTGCCATCAGTTTGCCATGACTTGCCAGTAGTGGCAAGCGATGTTTGCCTACTAAAGGCTACCAGCAATTGGCGATGCTCAATAACGCCTACCGTCAGTTTGCCATGTCTTGCCAGTAATAACAAGGGATGTCTGGCTACTAAAGGCTACCAGCAGTTCGTCATGACTGGGTCATTCCTGGCTGCCAACGATGCTCAACTTTCGATGCTCAATAACGCCTACCATCAGTTTGCCATGACTTGCTAGTAGTGGCAAGCGATGTTTGCCTACTAAAGGCTACCAGCAGTTGGCGATGCTCAATAACGCCTACCATCAGTTTGCCATGACTTGCCAGTAGTGGCAAGCGATGTTTGCCTACTAAAGGCTACCAGCAGTTGGCGATGCTCAATAACGCCTACCATCAGTTTGCCATGACTGGGCCAATGCTGGCTGCCGATAGTGGCAAGCGATGTCTGCCTACTAAAGGCTATCAGCAGTTCGCCATGAATGGGTCATCACCGGCTGCCAACGGTGGTCAACATTCGATGTTCAATAACGCCTACCGTCAGTTTGCCATGACTGGGCCAATGCTGGCTGCCAATATTGGCAAGCGATGTCTGCCTACTAAAGGTTACCAACAGTTCGCCATGGCTGGGTCATCACCGGCTGCCGACGGTGGTCAACTTTCGATGTTCAATAATGGTCATCGTCAGCTTGCCATGAATGTGCCAATGCTGGCTGCCAACGGTGACCAACTTTCGATGTTCCATAACGCCTACCGTCGGTTTGCCATGGCTGGGCCAATGCTAACGTACCCGATTCGATAGAGTCTAACGGACCGGTTGTTGGATCATCGATACTTACTGCCGCTTGCGAAATCGACGGCGAGGAATTCGGGCTTTCGTCGATCGCAAGAAAGAGACCGGGGAACCGGCGCCGCGACCGTCGGCGGCTTTGTGTCGCGCACAAAGGCTTCGGAACGCTTCTGCGTCAGCGTCGATACTCGTTATTGCCGAATCGACAATGGTTCTTCGTTTCCGCGCATCTTCGTTTATTACACGAAAAAAAATACCGATACATTTTTTTATTTTTTTTTATTTTTGTGTACAATGTTGAGTCTTGCCGATAAGAGACAACCCAACGGCGAGCCACGATCGCAGGTGGTCCCCATTAATTGAACCATCTCTCCGAATTCCGCTCCGGGGAACAAATCGCTATCGAGCTATTTCGCCAAGTTATTTTTTTTTTGTCTTTTTTTTTTTTTTCTTCTTCTCTCGTTTTGTTCTCGCAAAGTTCATCAAGCGGAACGAGAGGAGTCGGCGAAAAAATGCTTGCGGCGAGGAGAATCGTCGCTAACGACTCGGCGAAGGCGGAACGCGACAGAAGGAACGGAGTGAGCGCGCGCGCGGGGTCTTTTGTGCCTCGTAAAAGTTCGCTCGCGACCACACCGGGGACGGTCGCGGATAGGAACGATGCCGACGAGGCGAATAATCGTAAAACTGGACTGAAAATAAGCCCATCGAGCGGGGGGCGGCGCGGGCAGGAAGTCGGAGCCGCGCGACGTGGGGAAAAACCTTCGGCGTCAATTAGCCTCTGTCTCTCCCTTCAATCGTTTTTCCGCAACGAAAAAAAGATCGAAATATTGTTGATTCAAAGGCGCGAAATTTGAATGTTTTAATAAAAAATTAATATTTAATAAAAAAAAAAAAAAATGTTAACAAAAAAAAATTGTTTATTGAATATCGCGAAATCCGTTTATTTTCTAATGGACAAATTTAATTTTTTTTTTTTTAGTAAAAAAAAAAGTGAGCTAAAAAAAAAGCGTTGAAACAATCGAAGAAATATTTTATAAATGAACTTTTTTGTTTTTTTTCTTTTTTTTTCTACAGGCGAGACAATGAGCAACGATAGTATTGGTAGTAGTATCGAGGAATCGGCCACGCGGCTCCGAGCGTCGGAGGCGTTCGGTATCCGGTCTCTCGGATTTTAGTATGCAGTCGGAGTGCAGCCGATGTGTGGTATGGGATGCCCCGTCGCGCTCGGTCTCTGTCCCCGAGCGCGGCGAACGAGACGAGAGCTTCCGATTCTGATTTATTGGAATCCTTCACTTCCGATTTTTTTTCAACGACTTGTCCGCCCCCGCCCCCCCCCCCCCCCCCCCCTCAACCCCTTCGCTGCGTTCGTTCGGCGCTTCGCGCAGTTTTTCGCGCTGCGCCGCGCAGCTCCGAAGACCAAAGAAGTCCTCGATGAAGTACCGTACGTAAGGGCCGTGAAGTGGGTGTTTACAACCTTGACGAACGCGTGCCGGAATAACTTTGTGCGCGAAGGCACGCGGTCTGTAGGATACGGCGTTTCGACGGTGCGCGACGTACGGTGGGCCTTTTTCTTCTTTTCCATTCACTCTCAGTCTAGTACGCCCGCGAAGCGTTAAAAAATATATTTATTAACAATAATAATAATAATAATAATAATAATAATAATAATAATAATAATAATAATAATAATAATAATAATAATAATAATAATAAGTTGATAATTTGATTCAATTTAGATACTTTTTTTAATAAAAAATACTGATATGATCATTTTTTCATTATATTAAAATAATTGAAAAAAATCATATTGTTATTAATTTTTTTTTTTTTAATAAAAAATTACCCAAATCAAATCACCAAATTATTATTATTATATCACATGAATATATTATTATTATTATTATTATATAATATTAATATTATATTGATAAAAGTTCTATATCAATTAATTCTCGACGGCGACGCTTATTTGCAGACGATACCGCGCCGTCGAGAAGCGCTATCAGCGCTTCTCTCGTAGCTGCACCTGCTGCGCACCCGAGATCGCAACGAGTCCACTTTCTCGGTCCTCCACCTGCGTGCGTCGCGGGCAGAAACGGTTTTATCGGACTATGCGCTGACTTAGAAAACATCGGGGTGTCGAGTAACCCTCGGGAACTCTCGCGATGACGCAACCCGCACCGCCGCTTCAATCCGCGCGAACGAATCGCGATTGGACAACGCGCCGCGGTCAATCCTCGCAGTCGAGACAAAGAAAGCGCGAGCGAGGATCCGAAAAAATCCTTCGACCGATCCGACATCGTTTATTTATCACAACTATGAATTATAGGAAAATTTTTGAAAATATTAAAAGATAATTGTATTATTATTTATATTTATTATTATTATTTTTTTTTATAATTTTTTTCTTTTTTTTTTTTTTTTTTTTTTTTTTCGTACTGAATTTTGTAAAATGTTATGCGATGAATAAAATCGACCGGAATTTTTTTTTTACCCAAAGCCGAAAGAGCACGGGATGCATTTTACGAGACTTTACAAACGAACGGCATTTTTTTTCTCTCACCGGCATTGTCGGGCACGGATCTGATTTCGACACGCGACACGAGACGCTACACGTGTCCTCGCGCGAGTCACACGATTCTAGGACAGAGTCACACGATTCCACCCGGTATCCGTGACTTTTCTCTCGCGTTCGGAAGAAACCTCGAATTCTCGACGACGATCTTTTGTTTTGTTTTTGTTTTTTTTTTTTTTTTTTTTTTTTTTTTTTTTTTTCGTCACCCGAAGAAAGTGGGTATCGGCGAAGAGTTACTCGCAGTCGTAACGCAGCTCCGACACTCCGGACGCTCACGCGTTTGTGGCCCATCGAAGCACGCGCGTGTTTCACGAATAGCGTCGGTGAGAGCCCTACGTGCCCTTTCACGTAGGGCGGACGCGAGGCGATATCTCGGATACACGATTCTCGGCTCAGTGCTACGGTCGCACTGACTTTTGCGCGCTACGGCGCGATTTTCGGTGAAGTTGGAGAATTTTTTTTTTTTTTTTTTTTTTTTTTATTGATCGATCGATCCGACTACCGATCGACGGATTGATCTGTTTCGCGATCGGAGGTACGCATTCAACGGCAGACACGATCGTCGTCACACCGGAAATACCGTGCCATAACCGTCTTCCGTCCGAGCGCGTCTCGACGCTCAACACGCGGCTCTCTTCCTCGCTCGATCGCGACGCATCATCGCCGCGATCGATCGCGCGTACGCGCTTGACCCACCCGCATCACCCTCCGACGACCGCCAGTCATTCATCGCTTTCGGCTCCATTGACTCGAGCTCCTCCCCCTCCTCGCGCCCACCCCCCACCCGTTTTTCCAGGAGCGAACCGGTCGGGAAGACAAATTGCTTGGTTTTTTTTTTTTTTTTTTTTCGAAATTGATCGATCGATTTTTGATTTTTTTTTGTTTGGATTTTTGATTTTTTCGAAAATTTCGAAAAATAAAAAATTCAACCCGATCGATCGATTTTCGAAGAACCCGCGAGGATCTAGGGATTTTTTTTTCGAATGCTTAATCCTATCGCGAAGTTATCGAATTTCTCTCCGAATCGCACTTTTTAGTATCTCAATGGAGATTGTCGTGCGCTCGACGACGGGCAATGTGAAAAATTTGTCTCGACTTACGTAATCGTCGCGGAACAGTTGCGCATGATCCAGGGCAGTTTTGGCTTGGACCACGACCTGGGTAAGCAGTTGTTCGTCCCTCAGTTGCACGACGTCGAGATCACCGTCGAAATCCTCGGCGGCGAGACCGCAGGGATTGACCCACTTCGGCGGCGAGCTTAGCCGTCTGTCTTCGAGGCTCATTATCGTCGGAGCTCCCTGCACCGATACCACGAGCAATGTCACTAGTAGGCTGCCTAGCCCTGAAAAAAAAAAAAAAAAATTAAAAAATTTGTTGCAAAAATCGACCGAAATCTCGCGTGGGAAAGAAAGTCGAGGGAAGGTGAGCATCGCGATGAAATAGTTGAAAAAAACAGTTTTTTTCGATTTTCGAAATTTTTGGAAATTTTTTTAAATTCTAGAAAATTTTTGAAATTTTTGAAAATTTATGAAATTTTTGAAAATTTATGAAATTTTTGAGATTTTTGAAATTTGAAAAAATTTTGGAAAAAAAAAAAAAAAATTGTTTAGATTTTTTTTAAATGTTGAAAAATAAAAAACTCAACCCTACGGATTGATTTCCGGACGGTGTGAAACTTTATAAAAGCCCGGTAAACTTTATGAAACTTTATAAAACGAATTTGTGGAACGAACGAGGCGAATGAAATGCCGATGGTTTTTGACAAGGCGAGAATCGCGACAGTGAGACTCTCGCGATTCCACCTGCTGTCCGGGCTGCGAGAGCGCGGTAATCTTATTCGAGCACATATCGGCCACGGGAACCTTGTGATCATCGGCCAGTTTCGGGGCACCGTGTGCCGAGTTGCGTGATCGAATTGCGGTCTCGTCGCGATTCTCGCGGTGCGCCGAGAGGCATTAATATTCGCGAGTTACGAGCCTTGATGAGAGGGCACGATCGGTACTTCGAGTCGATGTCTTTCAAATTTTCTTTTTTTTTTATATCTGATTTTTTTCGATAATTCATCTCTCCCAGTCGCATACAATCGTACGGTAGCGCGACGCAGCGATCTTCCAATTAATAGCATCGTCCTTTCGCCCGTCTTCGTGCAAAGAAAAAAGAAAAAAAGAAAAAAAAAAAAAAAAAAAAAAAAAACAGAGGTCAAACCAACGCGAGTGCGAATATAGAGAAATACGATGGAGGAAACATCGAATTCGTATCAGTATTATCGGTTCGACGGCCGTCCGTCGGGAAGGTCGGCGCGTTTCGCTCTGCCGGACGATTATCAGCGAAGCACGAAAAATCCGCGAGCAACGGCTATCGGGTCTAATTGACGACAGTTAACGAGAGGAAAGATCCGATCCAAATATAGATCCGCGACTTTCCCCAACTTTTTTTTTTTTTTTTTTTTTTTCCCCCGGAGGAACGAACGCTTCGGCGATTCCTCGGGCGTCTCGAAATATCGCGTCTCACGAGGAAAAAAAAGCTCAGGTCCGAACCCAGCCGGTCCTACCTCAACGAGACGGAATCGCGACCAGCTGGACGCTCGCAGGTTCGACGAGACTTCTCGACGTCGGAGCGCGAGAAGCGGCCGAAATCGGAGTCGACGACAGCCGCGAGAGCCCAAAGATCCCGATTCGTCTCCACGTCCCCGTGGAAAAGCGGTTACCTCGGCCTCGTCGGTGGTGGCCGTCGACCGCTCGCCGCTGTCGCGCTCGACGTTCCAGCGAAATTCCTCGGAACCCTCGTTTAAGCGTTGAAAAAAAAAAAAAAAAAAAAAAAAAAAAAAAAAAAAAAAAAAAAAAAAAAAGGCTCGCGTTGCCTCAGTTGCAAGTCCGCGTAAACCGAAGACTCTGCGCTCGGCTCTCTCGGCTCGGTGGCCCCCTCGCAGGTGCGAGCTCCGCGGAGCTCCCTCAGCGCGAAGGAGCTCCGCGAACGTGCTAAATCCGCGCAAAGGGGGGAACGGCATCGGCGTCGGGTTATAAAGCGCGGGGTGAGCGAGAGAGCTGCCTCACGGCAAGAAGATCACCGAGGCAAAAATGCGCTAATGGCGCACTGTCCTCGCATTGCTCGCGACAATTATACCCCATTACGTCCGACCGGGTGGCGATCCAGCTCCGCCAATCCTCGACGTTTCCCAACGAGACGCGAAGACACACGACTCGGAGCTCTGGCTCTCTGCTTCGCGCGCAACAGCGATTACTCTTTCGGGGTATTTTTTTCCGGAGTATTTTTTTTTCGGCGTATTTTTTTCCGGGGTATTTTTTTTGGAGTATTTTTTTCATCGATCTTTTTGCCCGCGATTTTTCTTCCAGACTCCGATTCTCATTCGCCGGTTCGTCGCGAGACCCGCGTTGCGGTAGGTCTCGTTACGCGGGCGCGCGCTCGTCCGATTTATCGCGGACCGTTCGCTCGCCCGGACGACTCAGCGCGGCGACGAAGAAACACGCGGCTCGCGCTATCGTAGACCCCGCGAGAGATGCCTACGCGCGAGCAATGCGCCGGCTCCTCCCCCGTCCCGTTTCCCTCGCGATAGCGACGCGTTCTTCTCGGCATTTCGTCCTCGCGCGACACAAGCGAGAACGCATCGCGAGCCGCGAAGATATGCCCGTCGGCCTCGCCGCCGGAGCTTCTTGTCCGCTTCTCTCCGCTTCTTCGGCCTCGGCGCGCCTCCTCGCCTTTTGCCCGCGAACCGCGCCGCGCTTCGAGAATTCTCTCTCAACGGGATTCATGATCTACGACGAGCGGAGACGGCCTCTCGTCGGCATCTTAATAGCGAACGGCATTAACGTCCCGAAGGCAGTTTAGCCGAGGCTAATAGCGCTAGCTCGCGAGCGCTTCTGTCGACCCCGCCATTCACGCCGCTCCCTCGGCATGCGACGGGGATGAAATTTACGATCGCGTCCGCTCGCCAGAGAGAAAAGCTCCCGGGATTGATGAACGCTGTGAATGGAGCTCGGACTTTTTTAGTGATTTATTTTATTTTATTTATTAATTTTTTTTTTTTTTTTTTTTTTTTTTTTTTTTTTTTTTTACAAGAGAGGGTTGTCGAGAAGGATGCGCCAAGGCAGAGAGCCACCTGTGGCGAGCGCGAGCCATTCAACAGGTGCCCGCCGCCCCCGACGGCTCGCAAGGCCGTCTCGCGGCCGCGGCGTAAGATAGGAAATATCGCGGACGTGTTTTTTTTTTTTTTTTTTTTTTTAATATAGAGTTGCTCGATCTATTTTTCTTCCGAGTAATCTTCGCTCGTTCGTGCGAATCTTTAAATTGCCGAGATTCGGGTATCGTCGAGCGATGAGCAGAATTCCCGCGATTCGCGAAGAATTTAGCGAAGCAGCCGGAAAGAGCACGAAAGCACGAAGGTGCATCGCCAGGCCGTCGATTCGATCGGGCATCAATACGGCGCAGTTGATAGTTCATTAGAAGTGAATTCTCGGGGAGATAAGAGGGGAAGCGAAGAAAGAGAGTAATTGCGATTGCATTCGACCGATCTCCGCGGAATTCGAGAGATCGGCAAGTGCGAACGGAATTCTTTTTATTTCGCTTCCCTCGAAGATTCGCGCTTCCGAGAAATCGCGCGACGATTTGTTTCTGTTTCCTTCGGGAAAAATCGTGACGATTCTTTCTTACCGATCTTCCGAGGATGCAGAGATCGGTATTTTCTTTCGTACTTCTCACGCGTAATTCGTTCGGTGATGTCTTTTTTTGTAGTTTAAAAAAAATCGGTATCGTATTTTACCGATCGGCAATACCGATCTCTTCGATCCTAACGAAGTGCGAATGAATTCTTGCCGTTTGGCAATGCCGATCCTGTCGATCCTACGGAAACACGAACGAATTCTTGCCGATCGGCGATACCGATCTCCGGGATCGGTAACGAAGCAAAAATCGAAAAATCGCAACTTGCCGATCTCTGAGGTCCCGAAGCGAAGCGAAGCTTCGAGGTCGTCGCGAGCGGACCTTTCGCGCTCCGGAAGTTTCGCCCGGCCGTTCGACCGGAAGCTCCGGGCACGCGAACGACGCTTCCGTGGATTCGCGAGATCGCCGACCGAGAGTGAGCGATCATCCGCGAAAGAGCGTCGGCGTGAGAGTCGACGACGGGGGAAGCCCGTCGCGAGAAGGAGAGAAGAGTGACTAATGCGTTCATCGGCTCGCTTCGGGAACGTGACGTCAAGCTCGCCTCGCGGCTCGACGAGTAGGAGAAAACGGATAAAGCGGTAAGGACGATGTCTCACTTTTCGGAGCTTATCGAGTAGATAGAAAAAAATCATTTTTTTTACCTTCCGTGGGAAAAAAATTTCATTTCGATAAGAAAAAAAAAAAAAAAAAAAAAAACACAATTTTACCAAAATTTCGTCCAATTGTTTATAATTAATTAGCATCATTTTTTTTTTTTTTTTTTTTTTTTTTTTTTTTTTTTCGGGTGTTCAACTTGAATTTGCGGGAAAGGCGCGTAGGTGTGACACCGTGTTCGGTTAAGAGCGTTGGAGAAGGGACGTGTCCGAAAGATGTTTGCCGTCGGGAGCGCAATTAGTTCGGGCGTAACGCGCGCTGCCGCGCGCGAGACTCCGTCACGGTACAATAAATCATGCTACCTCGTTAAATCTCGAGAGACCTCTTGGCCGGTGGCGAACACCTTGCCGTCGCTGCATCGACCGCTCCGCGTCCGTAAGGAACGGGGAGACGAGCAAAGTGTCCGTCGCGAACCGGTCGCGAAGAAAAACGATCGCGAGCGCGAACCGATTTTTTTCGAAAATCGCAACCGATCTTTTTCGAAAATCGAAACCGATTTTTTTCGAAAATCGAAACCGATTTTTTTCGAAAGTCGAAACCGATTTTTTTCGAAAATCGAGACCGATTTTTTTCGAAAATCGAGACCGTTTTTTTCTCAAACCGGAAACCGACTTTTATAAAAAATCGAAACTCGTCGACGCTCGACGGATTTATGAAGAAAAATAGAAAAAAATCACCGTCAGATCGTAACGCGCAATCGGCGCCGATTTACGAGTCGTTGTTTGCGGCGCGGGCCTTGCCGATCGCCGTAAACTCGCTAATGGCTCCGATACACTTTTAGCCGCGAGCGCGAGAGTCGGAGCGAGGTCAGAACGCGAGCCTTCGCGCATTCGACGCGTAACAGGTGACCTGCCGATTTTCTTCGACTTGCCGATTTTTTTTTTTTTTTTTTTTTTTTTTGAGAAAAATAAATTGCTACGGACCGAAGATCGTAGAGACGATTCAATGGGTGGAACGTCTGGGGGGGGGGATAATAAAAATAAACAGGTGTAAAAGACTGAATGGCGAGTCGATATGCCGATTTTTCTGAAGGCTCGCCGTGCAACAGCCGCCGGGAGATAAATTAATCGAGGCACGACTCGTCGCTTTTCCGGCCGTTAAAAAGCCCGCCAACCGATTTCCGCCGCGTGCCGAGTCTCCCACACGAGAGGCTCATGAGCCCGATAAACGATACACAATCGCGGCTCGCTTCTAATTGACGAATTTTTTTTTTTATTTATTAATTTTTTTTTGTTTATTAATTTTTTTTTTTTTTTTTTTTTTTTTTTTCAACACATGGACGACTCTTCGCGCATCGGGAGTTTCAAAATTACGTTGACGCAACGAACGTTCGACGCTCCAAAAACCGTTTGCGCGTTTACTATAGTTGCGTGTACATATTGTGATGAACGAAGGCGGCGCCTTATTCAAAGACGTTTTTTTTTCACCGGGACAAAAGTAGTTTATCCTTGAGACTCGATTGAAAAATAGGCACGACCGGTATTGCCACGACGGAATATTAATTAACGGATATGTAATTAATAAGAGGACCGCGATGTCATCCGCGACGGTCTCGCCGTCGGCTTTTCGGGCGGGTTCGCGCGACGATTGCGCGAGAACGGCGCGATCGATTCGATCCCGAAAATCGGCGAGAATTCGAAGAAAAGTAATGAGCCCACGATCGGGATCTCTGAATCGAAGAGATCGGTAAATGAATCCTCGCGGAGAGTCAGCGAAGAAAATTGCCGGTGCTGACGATCGTTCCTGATCGAAGAGATCGTTAATACAATAGCAATTGTTTTTCGTTATTCTTTCGACGATTCCTCAACCGATTTTTCACCGAAATTTTATTTACCGATTTCTCCGATTGCTTTTCATTGACGAAAAAAAAACCGCAACAGAATTGCATTTCCCTTCGCGCCAAAGAAGAGAAATCGAATTTTGCCGATTTCCTCGATCCCGAGAAAATCGGTGGAAGATCGTTGCCGATCTCTTAACGATCTTTTCGGCGCCGCGATCGATCGCGCGACGGCCGCGATCGCGGTATGGGCGTAAAATTTCACGAGCGAAGGTCTCGACTTACTCAGCCAGTTGGCGTTGGTCCTGTGTCGCCGGATCGACGATCCTCCGTTGCCGATCTTGCTGCCGTCGTAACCGACGAGATCTCGTCCTCTCGCGTCGAACTCGCAACGGCATCTGTCGCGGCACGTCGAGCACCGCGCGAGCGTTTCCTCGATCGTTTCAGTCTTCCGTTTTCTCGCGTCCGAGGCTCGATCGATCGCGATCGTCGACGTCGCCTCGTTTCTCGTCGACGCGCCGATCCTCGCGCCGGCGTTGACGATCCTGCGATAGGACGACGACGAGCTCGCGCCGATCTGCGAGCCGCGCTCGTGCACCCTGTGCGACGTCGTTCTCTGATCCCGGCTCATTATGGCCTCCATCGACGTTTCAAGATCGCGACAGATCATCACTGTATCCAACTCCGGCGGAGCGATCATTTTTTCATCACAAAAATTGGTATAAAAAAAAAAATTTCAAATTCTCGATCACTCTCGCGAAACGTTGCTGTCTCTGAGTGATCTCTCGTCGCGCAAGATCGCGAGCAAAAAAAAAAAATGATCTACTTTTTATTCGATCTCTTTCGTTCGACGACGAAGATCGACAGGAAATTTCTGTTCGTCGAATTCTCGATCCTCCTCCGTGATCTTGCAGTGTCCGATCCTCGGACAAACGCTTGCCGATTTCGGCGACGACCGTCGCGAGGAAAAGAACAACGTCGATCGAAAAGTCACCGGAGTATCGTCGCGTCGAACTCTCGTTCACTCGTGAACCAACAAACAAACAACAATAACAAACAACAACAACAAAACAACAACAACAACCTGTCTGCACAGAATCACAATCCGTTTGGCACTGGTCCCGGCACACGCGATGCACTGATTCTTATACGAGGGGGGGGCGCGGGGGGGTTGGGGTGGGGGTGGGGGGAGAGCACAGAAGGAGGTTGAGGGAGGAGGGAGTCGAGCGAAGGGAGAGAGGGATGCTTGCCGATGGTTAGGCGGCGAAGCTAGTGGACGCTCCCGGAGGCGGGCTACGCAAGAAGATGACGCTGCCGAGCCGAAGAGGCGGTCGATCGAGAGCCCCGACTCGGGGGTCGTCGATTTTTCACTTTTTTCTCACTCTTCTCGATTCTCTCGATTTTTCCGTTTTTTTTTTTTTTTTTTTTTCTTTTTTTCAACCGATTTTTCCGTCCTTCGAGCACCGATCTCTTGCCGATCTTTGGCCGATTTTGTTCACTCGCGCGACGGGGTCGATTTTTCTCTTTCACTCTTCGCGCTTCTCTCGGTTATACTTCTCGTTTTTCAATGTTTTCTTTTCAACCGATTTTTCTGCCGATCTCTCGCCGATTTCGGTCACGACACGCGGGGGTCGATTTTCGTTTCGCACTGTTCGCGATTCTCTCGGTTACACTCGCGAATGTTTTTCTCGTTTTTGTTCTTTCGACCGATTTTTCTGCCGATTTCTCGCCGATCTCGGAGTAGGCACTGGCGCGGGCCCTTTCAGCGGGGTGGGCGGTGACGAGCGGTGGGCCGCGAGGTCGGTGCGCCTCAGCCGAGTGTCAGAAGTTGACTGAGTCGTCGCCGGCGAGAAAAACCCATGGGGGCCTCCCGAGCGGTCGCTCGGCCGGTGAGGTATTGGCCGTGTCCGAGTTACGCCGGTGGCGTAGAGGTAGGTAGGTGGAGATCGGTAGGTAGGCGAAGTGGTAGGTATACTCGCGCGCCGCGGCGAGCCTAGTCCTCAGTGTCGTACCGCCGGGCCCGGCGGTGCGATGCCGACGAGCGTTCGCGGAGAAGGAGCGAACGAAAAAGGCGCCGGTGAGACTTCGAGAGCTGACCGGCGGGGAGAGCGAAGGGAGCCAGCGAGAGACGCAGGTCGAGGCTCGTTCGCGCTCGAACTCAACGAGAGGGAGCCCAACTATCGTCGACCGGGAACTTTTTTCACTCACTTTTTTTTTTTATTAAAAAAAAAAAAAAAAATTTCAAATGTAAAAAAATTTTTTTTTTTCTCTCCTCGAGAAGCCGAATGAGAAATAAACTAAATAAACGCTGAATTCAGTCGAGTGCGACCGTGTTTGCGGTGACGCTGGCTATTGGATTTGTGGTGCGAAGATCACGAGGAACGTTGCCTATATACGATCCCGACGCGCCAGCGCCGAGCACGTGGCTCGCGCTCCGTCCACCCCTCTTCTCGCGTCCGCGCATCCTTTTCGCCTCCCACAACGCGCGCCGCGACAAGCGGCAAGCTATGCCTCGTCACTACTACCGATACGGCCGCTACTACTGCGCTACACCGATGCGGCGAGCCGATCTCGCGCTCTCTCGCGCCGGGCTCGCTTCCCATCGTCGCTCTCGCCCTTCTCCGCCTCCCACCCCGGCTCCGTACGTCGCCGGTCATCCGCGGCTCATTCATAACTCTCCCCGCCCGAGGAGCCGAGAATCGAGCCGCACGAGCTATCGTATGGTCCCCCCCCCCCCCTCGACGTCCCCGCCACGAAAAAACGGCGACTACGATACTCCGGGCGCGGAATCGTCCCGCGCGAGGGACGAGGACGATGATGCACGAAGACGAGGCACGGGCTACATAATACCCCACCCGAACGCCTCTGGTTATACCAGACAAGCCGAGGATCCGCGGCCGCGCTGCGTGATTCACACCGTCGAGAGTGGCCCGGCCGGCCGCTCGGACCTCCGGCTTTGCGGCCCGTTCGGCACACGTTGCCGCGTATTCGTGAAAACGCCCGAGGGCTCTCCCGACGGGATCGAACAGGCTCGAGATCCTCGAGATCGGCAACGATGAGCCTGTCGATCGGCATCGAAACCCGTCGCGATCGGCGACTATTGGCATTGCGATCGGTAAAGATCGGTAGTAAAATCGGCATTCAAATCGGCACGAGCGCCGTGATACAAAATAATAACGCTTATTAATGTAATATTATTATTATTCATAATAATAATCAAAAATAAATTATTATTATTATTATTTTTTTTTTTTTTTTTTTTTTTTTTTGAAAATGACAAATTATTACTATCAATTATTTATTATTTATAATGATAATAATAATAATAATAATAATAAATAATAATAAATTATTATTATTATTATTATTATATAATAATAAATAATAATAAATTATTATTATTATTATTATTATTATTATTATTATTATTATTATAAATAATAAATAATTGATAGTAATAATTTGTCATTTTGCTATTTTTATCATGTTGCCGATTTTTTCCGGCATCTCGCCGGCGACGGAAAAGTCGCATTCAAATGGAAACGAGTTTATTGCCGTTCCGTTCGCCTCCCGACGACGAGATTTCATCGTCGTCATCGTATCATCGCGGTTCACGGTCGTCGTCGGACGCAGGCGGAGGTGTCGCTCTCGCCGCTCGGCAAATTATCGCGATCGGCTACGAACGACGACGCCGAGACGTCGTTATCCTCGTGTCGCAGCGATACACGCTACATCGACGCGGGGCAATTATATCTCGCGCAAGCGCTAATTATACGACAATGCTGTGACGACAACGATCCCGCGAGGGTTACGACGCCCGTCGTCGTTTGTCTCCGATCGATTCCTTCGAGTCTCGTCGCTATGCTACTTTCCGTTTTTTTTTTTTTTTTTTTTTTTTTTTTTTTTTTTTTTTTTTTCCGTAGGAAATTTGCAACTATAGGCCTAATTTTTTTCAGTTTCCAACCAGCCTAAAAAAAGCGTTTTGCACGCGAATAAAAATTATTCTAAGACTTTATTTTTCGGTTTTTCTTTTTTGTCAGTTCGCACCTCGTCGTTACATTGTTTTGACAATTAGCCGAGCGCGCTAATGATTTCTATTAATGAGCATCGCAGCGGGAAGAACTATTCCCCGATAGTCCTCGCGGGCCGCGATAACATTCGTGCGTCAATACCCAAACGATAAGCTAATCGCCTATTTTTTTTTTTTTTTTTTTTTTTTTTTTTTTAAATCACAAAACACCTATTTTCTTCCTCCTCTCGTTGTTCTTACGACGAATTAAAATCGTGACGCCGTTCGCGGTGCGGTAATATTCCAAAACGCCGGCAGGAGAGACTCACTCGTCGGCGAAGTTTCGCAATCGGCGAGAGCCTGCGCGAGAATTAATGAAATCGGGGTTTTCTGCGGGGCAAGGAAAATTCCTGGGAAACGAGGCTCGAAGGATTCCAACAGGATATCGGGTCCCGTCTCTCTCTCCCTCGCGTCTCCGCTTCGCTATCGCTATTATTATTATTATTGATTTTTTTTTTTTGTGACTGCACAATATCGATATATCATATCAACAGGATATCGAGGCCCGTCTCCGTTTGTCTATTGCCATTATTATTATTATTATTAATTTTTTTTTTTTTTTGTGACTGGACAATATCGATATATCATGCCATCAGGATATCGAGGCCCGTCTCCGTTTGTCTATTGTCATTATTATTATTATTTTTTTTTTTTTTTTTGAGACTGGACAATATCGACATATCATATCAACACGATATCGAGGCCCGTCTCCGTTTGTCTATTGCCATTATTATTATTATTATCAATTTTTTTTTTTTTTTTTTTTTTTGTGACTGGACAATATCGACATATCATATCAACAGGATATCGAGGCCCTTCTCCGTTTGTTTATTGCCATTATTATTATTATTATGATTTTTTTTTTTTTTTTTGTTACTGGACCAACTTCCCCTCCGGCGCTGGTCATCTCATCCCCACCCGAACTTCGCGCAGGACCTCAAGAAACTTCCCACTTCGTTGGATGTCCCTCCGCTCCGCTCGAGTAAACGAAGAGTAGTCCTTCTTACCCCACCCACCGATTTATCCGGGGCCGAGAGCGATGACGTTTCCTTTCACTGTCCGGCTCGATCTCTCTCTCTCTCTCTCGGATCTTACGTGTCCGCGTGCGGCGAGCCTCCAGCGCGCCGTTTCCCGGCCGCTCATCCCATCGTCGTCTCGTAGCCGGCGGCGATAGAGATTCACTTCTCTTCGGCCGCGGTTCCTCCTCGCGCGCTCATGACATGCCCCGTCGGCGGCTTCGACGCCGCGAAACCACTTCCGAATGGAAACGGCCTTCTCGGTAACGCGGCTACGGCCTTATGAGTCGGATTAAGAAAAAAAAAAAAAAAAAAAAAAAAAAAAGTACGGAATCTCTCGAGTCTCGAGGTTCCGGAATTCCGATGTAGGCGCAGCGATTGCGACTTTTCGGCAATGACATTGCGCTCCTCGCGCAACGAGAGCTCCGAAGTGGGTTAAGACGCTTCTGGGAAACGCGGATTTGGACACCGGCTCCATTCCGGCGATAGGTGATTCACAGCGATTTATCAGATTTTTCGAGACGTTTTTCATGCACGACGAAAATTCGGAAAAAAAAAAATTACTGTGAAAAATTTGGTCCGATTGATGTGTTGGATAATTTTTTTTTCATAGTAATGTGTCGGATTTTTTGAGACATTTTTGTGCGCGAAAAAATTCGGAACTTGAAAAAAAAAAATTACTATTGAAAAATTGATCCGATTTGTTAGATAATTTTTTTTCATAATGATTTGCCGGGTTTTTCGAGCCCTTTTTCATGCACGATAAAATTCGGAACTTGAAAAAAAAAAAATTACTATTAAAATTTTGATCCGATTGATTTGTTGGGTAATTTGTTTTTTTCATTTATCGAGTTGCTATCGTGATAATGGGATTTTTTATTTATAATTGTGACCAGCTTATGCACGCTTTACGTATCTTTATGATGTTAGTTTTTTCTTCCGAGATTTTTTTAAAATTAAATTTCATATATTGAACTGTCAAAAATCTGTCAAATTTTCATTTTCATGTATTTCTTTGCGCTGAAACCGACACCAATTACAGTCGTTGCTTAAAGCTCACAAGAGCACCGGAAACCACCAGAAGAGATTTTTTTGCTTTGCGCTTCGATTTTCAAAAATCGTCGATTTTCGAGATTTTCGAACGGCGATTTCTTGGCTTTCCGGCGCGAAATCGACAAATCTGAGGCGGCCATTGTGTTCAGCGTGAAAAAATACACAAGATAAGATTTTTCTCGAACTCTTAGAACCATTTTTTCCACCCGCTAGAGCGGGGTGAAAAATTGCAAAAAAGCATCTCAAAGGGGTACGCATGCAATTTTTTTTGAAAATTCGAATATTCGAAAAAAAACTTCTGACTACTCATTTTCATGTATTTTTTCGCGCTGAACACGAATACGATGGAAATATTTCTCTAAAGTCGAGTGGAAGACCGAGAACCATCACCAGAAGAAATTTTTTTCCTCTTCACAACGAAACATTTATTGATTATTCATTGTTCATTAATTTTATTATTATTAATTAACATATATATTTTTATTATTATGTTTATTTTTATTGTTTATTAAAAACAAAAAAAAATATAAAAAATCCATTTTTCTTATTTAACATTTGTTAATTATGCGTCGATAATTAATTGATCCGGAAACAAGAGCGATTAATTCGCGAGGAAAATAGTCGACTCGCAGCGAGCCGAGTCGTCTCGATTTCGTCTGTCGCGCGTTTCGTCGCGTTGCCGTTTGCCTTCCGGACGTCACGCCAATAAAAGATTCGTGACGATCAATTCAGTATCGTCGCGTATGCAGCGTGCGAGAGGTCGCGAGCCTCGAGACATTCCGGGAATGTCGCTTTGTTCGCGCGAACGATATCTCGTTTGGCGCGGTGAGCGCGCGTAAACCAATTGCTAATTGCATCCGAGGGATTCGCTCTCGTCGTCGCGCTTCGCCGTCTCGTCTTTTTCCATGACGGATCGCATTCGATGCCCGCGGAACGTTACGGTGACGCGGGCCGTTCCGGCGAAATTACGTCATCGTCGTCGACTTCCGAAAGCGCGCGGTTTCGGCGCGGAAGCCCTTTAAGGTCCATTGAAAAAAAAAAAAAAACGAAAAAAAAATCGAAAGGGCTACCTTAAGGTACCTTTTTTGGACCTTAAGGTAGATCTTTCGTTACGTTTGTTTCTTCCAGGTACCTTAAGGTACTTTAAGGTACTTTAAGGTACTTCAAGGTACTTTAAGGTACTTTAAGGTACCTTAAGGTGCTTTATAGTACTTTAGGGTACTTCAAGCTACTTTAAGGTACTTTAAGGTACTTCAAGTTACTTTAAGGTACTTTAAGGTACCTTAAGGTGCTTTATAGTACTTTAGGGTACTTCAAGGTACCTTAAACTTTTTCGAGGTTCTCCACGGCTTCAGATACGTCGCTCGTATCACCTTAAGGTACCTTTTTTAGACCTTAAGGTCGTCCCTTCGTTATGACTGTTTTTTCAAGGTTCCTTAAGGTACTTTGAGGTGGGACCTTCGTTATGTCTGGTTTTTCAAGGTCCTTCGCGGTTTCAGATAAGTCGCTCGTATCCCCTTAAGGTCCATGGAAAAAAAAAAAATTCGAAAGGGCTACCTTCAGGTACCTTTTTTAGACCTTAAGGTCTTCCTTTCGGTATGTCCGTTTTTTCAAGGTACTTTAAGGGAGTCCCTTCGTTATGACTGTTTTTTCAAGGTTCCTTAAGGTACTTTGAGGTGGGCCCTTCGTTATGTCTGGTTTTTCAAGGTCCTTCGCGGTTTCAGATAAGTCGCTCGTATCCCCTTAAGGTCGATGAAAAAGAAAAAAAAATCGAAAGGGCTACCTTCAGGTACCTTTTTCAGACCTTAAGGTCTTTCTTTCGGTATGTCCGTTTTTTCTAGGTACTTTAAGGTAGTCCCTTCGTTATGTCCGTTTTTTCAAGGTACTTTAAGGTAGCCCCTTCGTTATGTCTGATTTTTCAAGGTCCTTCGCGGCTTCGGAGAAGGCGCTCGTATCGCCTTAAGGCCGATCAAGGAAACGGCCGTGATCCTGATGAAGAATTTCTTTCCTTCTTCCCTTCGCTTTCCTCGTGGCGCGTTTCCTCGCGCGCGAGTTTCCTTCCCCGCTGGTCGTTCGCTCTTTAAGAACCTTCCGGATATTCCACAGCGTCGGCGGTGTCGAGGCGAGGAGTCACGCGCTTCCGCGAAAGAAAAAAAATCAACTCGTCGAGCCTCAACGATGACACAGCGTTTTGTCAAACGACACGCCGTCGCGTAATCCTTCTTTCTCGAGTAGCGCACTCGCGAGCGAACGTCGTAACGATGAACTCGAGTGCTAGGATGAGATTTTTTCGTTGACCTTGAATTTCATGATTTTCCACGCATTTTTTCCATTGAGAAAAAAAAGCGTCAGAGTCGACGAAAAAAATCGCTGTGAATGTTTCGAAGCGAAAAAGTCGTTCGCGAACAACTGGCGAAGGCTCGGAGGCGAAATCTCGCGTGTCGACTTCGTCGTTCTCGTCGTCGTCGTCGTCAGCACGTCGAGTATTTTGAGTTATACGATTCCGTTGACCTGTCGTCGCGAGCTACGCGAACCACGGCACGTAATCATTCGCGCATCGTCGTCTCGTTACCCAGATAAATCGGCAACGCGACACCTCGGCAACTCCGCCGCCCATTCGAGTCTCTAAACACGCTCGGTAATCGCGCGGGCTTTCAAAAATCAATTGAAAAAAAAAAAAAAAAAAAAAATTTTAACGTTACATCGAAACAAAGATTTTGTGCGAAACTGTTGCCAATGAAATGCAAAAAAAACAGAAAAATAACCGCACACAAATGATAAACATGTTGACTGCCTTTTTTTTTCCTTGCTCACGATCGTTAACGACAAGACACTAATGCGCCGCGAGAGAACAAACCGATCGATCGAAACCGGTTGATCAACTTCGGGATAGCTGGATGTATAACTAACGCCTCGTATCCTAGGTCAGTATGTCTGACCAAGGTCTATCATTCCATCGATCGAGAACGCTCATCTTTCTTCGCCGATTTTTTGCCGATTTTTTGCTGATTAATTGCCGATTTTTTGCCGATTTTTCGCTGATTTATTGCCGATTTTTCGCCGATTTTTTGCCGATTAATTGCCGATTTTTTGCCGATTTTTCGCTGATTCATTGCCGATTTATTGCCGATTCATTGCCGATTTTTCGCCGATTTTTCGCCGATTAAACACCAATCCGAGAAGATCCGTGTGAACTCGCTTGACGACGAAAAAATAAGCGCAAATTCGAATTTCACAAAAACCGCGAACCTTCCCACGATTCGTGGGTGTCGGGGACCTCCGTGAGATGCGTCGGGACTAAACATTTCGCGAAGCCGATGCCGTTCGTTGACTTCCCACGCGGCCGAACGTTCCTACCGTTCGAGAGCTCGGGCGCACAGATAAAGAATCGCGCTTCTCATCGTTCTCTCTGCCGGGAGAGATTCCAATTGCGACCAGACAAAATACAACTCTTATCTACGATTCATAGCTCGATTGCGACGACCACGTTCACGAGCGATATGTTGACAAACAAATCGAAATAAAAATAAACAAACAATAATTTTCATTGTTATTTGCATCAATTGAGTAAAACGATTTATAGTCATATGAATTAATAAAAAAAAATAATAACAATATATCATATAATTATTGTTATAAATAATATAATGATAATTAATTATTATATTTATAATGAATAATTGCATTGTTAACATTCATTAATAATAATAATAACAAATTAATTATAATTATAATATTATATTATATTATATTATATTATTATATTATTATTGTATCGACGGTTTAATAACCGTCGACAAACAAACAAACAATAAACAAACAATAATAAACAAATAATAATTTTCATTGTTATTTGCATCAATTGTGTAAAACGATTTATAATCATATGAATTAATAAATAAAAATAATAACAATATATCATATAATTATTGTTATAAATAATCTTATGATAATTAATTATTACATTTATAATGAATAATTACATTGTTAACATTCATTAATAATAGTAATAACAAATTAATTATAATTATAATATTATTATTATATTATTATTATATCGACGGTTTTTGGACTCGACCGACAAGAAATCGGTGTCGATGAAATACAGTTGAAAAAAAAGAAAAGAGACTCGAGAGTTCATCGCGAAGGTCTCGCTACCGATGCCGACCGTTACGTTAATACGTCCTTAATGCGTCAAATTATATCTTCATTGTTTACCGATTATGTCGCGATTGTTTGAAAAATAATGTTATTACCGATCAAGGGCAGAGCGAGGGGATTAACACTTTCGTGGAAGCAACGGAGCCGTTATAATTCGGTCGTTCGCGCAGGCACGCGTAATTTCCCCGCTCGTCCCGACCCGCATAATCCTATAATCAGAGTTGAGCAACGCCGGTAGTCGAGGGTAGAAATCGGGCAGGCGGAGGGGAGAGGGAAAGGGGCTTAAACGATCGCTCGCCGCGACCGCACCGGTCGCGGTGCGGTGAACAAGTTCACGTCGCACCCCGCCCGGCCCGATGCGTGCGGTACGCGCGCTACGCATTTAAGGCATTCCACGCGTAAGGTGCACATTTCGCACAAGTTCGAGAGAATTCAGAGGAATTCGGAATCGAATTGCAAACACTCTCGACGGTATAAAAATTCGGAAAAATTCGTGCGCATCGAAGGTACCGAAAAGATTAATTTTGCACAACAACAATTCGAAATTGTTATCAACAAATCGATGAAACGAAAAATTGTTCAAGAAATTTCTCGGCGACACAACTTTTTTTTCGACGATAATGATTCTTTTATTTTTCTGAATTTTAGATTTTTTTCGTGGACTCCGAATTTTATGATTTTCCATACTTTTTTTGCCATAAAACAAAAGAATCTCGAATTCAATTGGAAAATTTGAAAAAATTCATACGTGTTCAGAAAAATAAAAGAATTATGAAGAGAAAGTTGCGTGGCCGGGATGTTTCTTGAACAATTTTTCGTTTCGTCAATTTGTTAATAACAATTTCGAATTATTGCTGTGCGAAATTAATCTTTTCAGTGTCTTTAGTGTGCACGAATTTTTTCGGATTTTTGTACCGTCGAGAAGTGTTTGCAATTCAATTGCCAATTCCTCTCGATTTCCGCGAACTTGTGGGAAATGAGCATCACACGCTTGGACTACCTTCGACGTCGAACGGAACCCCTTTGAGGAACGGGGCGATCGGCCGAGTTAATCCCCCGACCCGGTCAACGCGCGGGATTAACTCCGCAAGCGGCGAATTTCATTGCAGTGCATTCTATTCCTGCCCTTAATCGGATCAATTCGGCGACTCGGCGAGCTATTTAATCCGTCGGGCTTTTCATGCAAAGTTTTGACTCGGCGACGAGGAGGAAGGAAAAACAGAGAGAGGATTTTGTGCGCGCCGCGCGGGCCACGCTCGATCGGTCATGGATATTGTCATTTTCGTCGGTCAGACTCGAGCCAAAGCGCCGGAGTGTCGCGAACGACGAATTCCATTTCGAACTGAGGCTTTCTGATTTTTTCAAATGAATTCGAATTTTCGTTTTTTCAAAAATACTCAAATTACAATTTTTTCAAAAATATTTAGATTTCGATTTTTTCAAAAATATTCAAATTACAATTTTTTCAAAAATATTTGAATTCCAATTTTTTCAAAAGTACTCAAATTACAATTTTTTCAAAAATATTTGAATTTCCATATTTTCAAAAATGTTCAAATTACAATTTTTTCAAAAATATTTAAATTTCCATTTTTTCAAAAAATTTCAAATTACAATTTTTTCAAAAATATTTAAATTTCAATTTTACAAAAATATTTCAATTTCATTTTTTTCAAAAATACTCAAATTACAATTTTTTCAAAAATATTTGAATTTCAATTTTGTCAAAAATTTTCAAATTACAATTTTTTCAAAAATATTTAAATTTCAATTTTTCAAAAATATTCAATTTTTTCAAAAATATGCAAATTTTAATTTTTTCAAAAATGCAAATTCAAATTTTAATTATTTTCAAATTTTTACTATTTTCTTTTCATAGAAACAAAGCTCCATGTGGAAGCAAGAGTAAAGCAATTGGCTCGAGCAATAAAATGAGCCGGAGAAAACAGTGTTCGCCGGATCGCGCGAGGGGGGTGCCCTATCGTGGGCTAACTGGCTTCGCGCTAACGCTGGCCGATCTTTTTAAGTGATGACTAGCTGTACGCGGAACGGTGGGCTCTCGTTTGCCCGCTCTCTCCCCGCGTTCGTGTCGCTCGTGCCTGGCGCGTGTGACGAGGGAGAAAAAAAAAGCAGCATGAAAAAAAGAGGAGAGCGAAACGCGCTCCCGGACCGCCGTACGCTGGCGCATAATTAGTGACTCAATGTGATGATCGTTTAGCGAGAAAACGCCCGAGTTTTCTGCCGAAACCAGATGGCCACCGAGGCCACGATCTTGGAAACAACGAATAAACTTGAGCATAAACGTGAGCTCGTTAAAGCTCTCCCGGCCGCTCTCCGCCCACTGTTCGTTACCGCGTCCAGCGAAATCGAGCGCTCTCGCGCGCGACCGCTACGAAGAGCTACGCATCGCCGTACGCTGCGATACAGAGATTTTTCTACGCGCGGTTGCTCAATCGACTCGCTGACGCACCGGGAAACGTCGCGCCGAGCGGGAAAACGAACGAGAACAAAAGCGATTTTCCGCCTCGGAAGAAATCGATTTTCCCCGCGCTTCCGCGAACAAACGGCTCGCCTCGGAATAATTCACTTTTTCTCGCTTCGTCGTTTTTGCCTTCCTCTTCCTTTTGCTTCCTCGAGAAGCCTTGTTTCGGTGGAAAAAATGGTTTTCGAGATTCTCACGTAGACCGGTTCAGAATGTGTCGAAACGTTGAAAAATCGGCGAAAAATCGGCGAAAATCGGTGAAAAATCGGTGAAAAATCGGCAAAAAATCGGCGAAAAATCGGCGAAAATCGGTGAAAAATTGGCGAAAAATCGGCAATAAAAAAACGAGCGTTCTCGCGCATTCGCGCAATTGCCACGCATTCACGAGGCAGCGCTCGTCCCAGTGACTTTTGTTAAATTTGCATATTATGCAATGCGGTTGAGCAGAACCGGAGAGAGAGAGAGAGAGAGAGAGAGATGAGACGAGAGATGAGCGATCGCGGCGGAACGTCGGGAGAGTTCGACGTGCCGGATCGGCGGCAAAAAACAATCGAGATTCGGAGATCCTCGAGTCGAAGAAACGATTTGCCGAGAGGTCGAGGATTCATCGCGATTCGAACTGTACAAGCGCGCTCGGGGGAGATCGAGTTTTGGGGTCGTTGGACCTTCCTTCCTCTCGATGGCGTTACTTCACCGCGTTGCCGAAGATTTCGTATTGCATTAATCGATTCTACGTGCATTTTTTTGAGTATTTTCCATCTCTCTTCGAGGCTCTCAATACCGATCAATGCAACAGCGATCGGCAAACGAGGACAAAAATCGGCGAGATGAAGAAAAAATGCGGCGAACGAAGAAAGGATCGTCGAGTGAGGAAGGCATCGAGCGAAGAAGAAAAATCGGCAAGCAAACGAGAAAATCGGCAAACGAATGAAGCGTCGTCGGGCGAAGAAGAAAATCGGCAGGCGAAGCGAGAAATCGGCAACGGAAGAAGAAAAATCGTCAGTCGGAAAGAGAGATCGGTAACCGAAGAGGAAAGATCTTCAGTCGCCAAAGAGAAATCGGCAACTAATGAAAAAAATCGGCAAACGAGTAAAAGCTCCATTGAGCGAGGAAGAAATCGTCGCGCGACCAGAAAAATCGGCGTAAGATCGGCAAGCGAAGAAGAAAAATCGGCAAGCAAACGAGAAAATCGGCAAACGAATGAAGCGTCGTCGGGCGAAGAAGAAAATCGGCAGGCGAAGCGAGGAATCGGCAAACGAAGAAGTAAATCGGCAGTCGGAAAGAGAGATCGGTAACCGAAGAGGAAAGATCTTCAGTCGCCAAAGGAAAATCGGCAAGTAATGAAAAAAATCGGCAAACGAATAAAAGCTCCATTGAGCGAGGAAGAAATCGTCGCGCGACCAGAAAAATCGGCGTAAGATCGGCAAGCGAAGAAGAAAAATCGGCAAGCAAACGAGAAAATCGGCAAACGAATGAAGCGTCGTCGGGCGAAGAAGAAAATCGGCAGGCGAAGCGAGGAATCGGCAAACGAAGAAGTAAATCGGCAGTCGGAAAGAGAGATCGGTAACCGAAGAGGAAAGATCTTCAGTCGCCAAAGGAAAATCGGCAAGTAATGAAAAAAATCGGCAAACGAATAAAAGCTCCATTGAGCGAGGAAGAAATCGTCGCGCGACCAGAAAAATCGGCGTAAGATCGGCAAGCGAGAAAGAAAAATCGTCGGCCGGAAAGAAGATCGGTAACCAGAGAAAAAGAGAGAAGCGACGATTCGAGAACTCTTGCTTGCGGAGCGATAGCGAAGAATCGGTTTAAGCGCGAGCGCGATAAATCGCCGTGGAGCGGGACGATGCCTCGCGAGAGAAGACAAAGCGAGTCAACCGGTCGTCTCGATCGTTTTGTCGTCGCGGGGTTACCAGCGAATTCAAGGCGCGTTCATCGGAGTTCCTCGATGCCCGAGTCCGAGGGGCCCGCGGAACGGCAGAAAAACGGCGTTTAAACCGGCCAAAGTGGAAAAGGCGGGAGCAATTTTCGGCGGTAATTATCGATTCGTGTGGTCCGCGAATGGGGTGGGACAAGAAGCGGATAGAGACATCGGCGACATTCCGGTGACGAGAAGGAAGGCATGCGGCAGCGACCCGGCGGTCCTTTCGGCTCGACATTTCGGCCACCCAGAGACCACCCAGGTTAACCCGTGCCCTCGATCTCCTCCGCGACAGAACGGACCGCTGTCGTGGTGCCGATTCCCATTGCCGCGTACGCTTCGATCGGCCCAGGGTAATGCTCGATTCGGCCCTTTTGGTCAAAGATCGCACAAAAAAAAAAAAAAAAAAAAAAAAAAAAAAAAAAAAAAGTCTACGAGTCCATCGCGGTCGTAACGAGTATCGGATTTTTCTTGTAAAACCCGTCGTTTAACATTTTTCGGGATGGGCTCGAAGACATTGAATGCAACAATATAGCAAATGTCGCGAAAAAAACACGTTTCGCCTTCGGCGAGGCCCTTTCATTAATATGGATGTACAAACGAGGTTCGACAAATTTTTTTTTTTTTTCTCTTGTTCTCGTTCGATAATAAATTTAAGGTACCCTGACCCACCGCTATTTAACCGTTCCGGACGAGGTCTTTAAACCCTTTAAACAGATTTTCACTACCGATTCTCCGGAGAACTTTGTCCGCGAGTCATGGTTGTCGGATCCATCATTATTTATGACAAATATTTTTCGCAATACAAATTATAATTTTCAATATTTTCGACTTTCGAATAATAATAACAATATAATGATACTCATTTTATGATATTATTATTATTATTATTCGAAAGTCTAAAATATTGAAAATTGTGATTCACACTAGGAAAAATATTTCTTACTTCCACAGATAATTATTGATCTGATAATGAATAACTGGGAATTAAATGAAGAAATTACTCATTTTGAAATTCATTTGATTTTTAAATTAATATTGAAATACAATACAATGTAAATGCTTTTATTAACATTTTTTTTTTTAATAAAGTTTTTTTTTTTTTTTTAGATTTGTCGAAGCTCCATTGACAGTGATTAAAATAATTTAAATAAAAAATCATCGTTATAATGGAATAATGAAGGCGCTCACCGCGAAACAGGAGCGACATAAAGGCAGGCCACGACAACTCGATGTTTTTTCTAACCCTTCTTTTTTTCACTCTTCATTTATCGCTGCCTGCTGTCAGTCTTGTTTATATTCTCGATTTTTTTTTTTTTTTTTTTTTTTTTTTTTTTTTTCGTTCTAAAATCGACGGGACGTGGGATCAGGAGTCGAAAGTTTCGGGCTTTTGAGCAGCGATCAAAGATCCCGAAGAGTGGTCGCCGGATTCTCGATCGCTTGACATAACACACTGTCGAAATTTAACCACCAGATCGGACGCTCGTCCAATCGAAAGGATTCGCCGTATTTTTCTGTTCTATATTATTTATATTTTTTCATTCATGAAGAAAACCTTCAAATTAAACGTCAAGCGCGCCGGCGAAACAATCGACGAAAAATCGTCAATGGACGGCTCGCGATCGGTTCGTTTCCGCGCGAAATTCTTTTGCGAAATAATAATCAATGGCAGTGAATCGATGAAATTAATATTAATCGTAAGTTTTTAATAAAATAACAATAATTTCGATAATAATCGATCATTATTATTGATTTGAGAAAAAGGTTTATCAAAACAATAATTAATGGCATTGAATCGATTAAATTAATGATAATAATTCATTTTTATAAAATAATAATAATTTCGATAATAATCGATAATTATTATTGATTTGAAAAAAAAGTTTATCAAAACAATAATTAATGGCATTTAATCGATGAAATTGATGATAATAATAAGTTTTTTTTTTAAATAATAATAATTTCGATAATAATCGATGGTTATTATTGATAAAAAAAAAGGTTTATCAAAACAATAATTAATGGAATTGAATCGATGAAATTGATGATAATAATAAGTTTTTAAAAAAATAATAATAATTTCGATAATAATTGATCATTGTTATTGATTTGAAAAAAAAAACTAATAATAATAATAAAAATTATTAAGGGCATTCAATCGATGTAATTGTGCGCGACTCACTGGTGGCATCTGTCGAAAGGCTGTCACTGCTCGCCTCGCGCAAACAATCCCAGCACGCCATGAAGCGTTCGCGCCGCCTTCACTCTCGTGCATTTCACCAATCGTTTCGTTTTGTTCACCACGATCTCTCTTCGCGACGATGTTATTTATCTATTTTTATATATATTTTTTCTCCTCGTCGCTAACTCGTCAACTAGACAGTCTTGCCTGAAAAAAAAGTTTTTTTCGAAATTTGAAAAAAAAAAAAAAAAAAAAATTTAAGTCGCGCCTATTTTCACATATTTTTATCACTGGAACGGGTTTCGATTTTTCAATGTTTTTTTGCCGGGACACGCGACGATTCCGTCGTTCGTCGAGCCGTTTCGCGTGCGCGCTGCTTCTCAACTATCGCGGAACGACGTTACGAGTCTTGTGTACGAGAAGTCTCTCAATCGGCGAGGCTCTCGTAGTTAATAGTAACGCGTTGTATTCGGCCCGAACGAAAACAAACACCGACGTGTCGGTCACGCATCGATCGCTCAATCGCGCGATTGTACACACGACGAGAATCCACACAAATTCGTCCCTCTCGCGACGCCCGAGACAGTCTCGATGGAACGGAAATGTGCAAAAAAAAAAAAATTTGCACACTTTCATCGCAAACTAATTTTTTTCCGACGAGACGCACGTTCGTTTCGTTCAATTATTTTTTACGCGATTACCAAATCCTTTTTTCAATCGTGAATCGCAATTTAAAAATAAAAAAGTAAAAAAAAAAAAATGTACAATATTTTTATAATTTATAATATTCTGTACTAAATATTATAAATTTATATATTTACATAAAACATATTGTAATTACAATTATGAAAATGATAAATTACGAAAGAAAATTATCACAAATAAAATACAGCACGCAACACTCCGTCTAATTTTTTGAAATTGCGCTTTCGTTTGTTAGTTTTTTCCTAAGACAACGCTATTTTGAGAAAACTCCACGAAATTAAAAAAAAAATTCAAATATCATTTTAAAGAAGTAACAAAGTTTTATTCGAAAAAAAAAAAAAAAAAAAAAACATACTAATAGGCAGGTTTTCGTTCAAGAGTTGATTTTTAATCAATTTTTCAATAACATTTAGATACCATTTGTCAGCAAGTTGATCGGTTCAAGAAAATGTACGAAAAAAAATCGTCATTTTTCAATTTTCATACAATTTCTTATTTTTATGAAAAATTCTATTTTTTCAAAAAAAAAAAAAAATATCGTTGCTTTATTTTTCATCTCGGAGCATAACGGCGATTCATGAATAAAAAAAAAAAAAAAAAAAAAACAAATTCATATTGCAGACGGCGAAGCGACATGCCAGGTCGATGAGCATCGCGTAAGGTGCGGACGAGCGATTGACTCTCCCGCGACACGCGGTTTCTCCTGGCTCCGATATTATTAAATGACTGTAAACAGTGCGAGAAGCGGCTCGCCGGCGGCGACGGTGAATACTCCCGATGATTATGCGAGCCGTGCCCAAGATCGCGATGATCTAACTTGACGGAGTTGGCGACAATGCAAACGTTCCTGTAGAAAATCGCTCCCGTAAAGGACAACCCGACTTTGCATTAAATAGTTTATTAACAATTTTTTTTTTTTTTTTTTTTTTTTTTTTTTTTAAAGTTTTATTTGAACTTTTTTATTCGTACGGGCTATAAATAATGACGGACGGCTCGATGGATTCCGGACGATCGTGCGGATGCAAAACGGCCACTCGCGCCGATGCACGGCTCTACTTGAGATGAAAATAGAGCTTGCAAGGCCTGCGGACGGCCAATTCGATTCGACGCATCGCGCGCTCTTCTTCGACTCTCATTCGGTGTACAAAAAAAAAATGGCAAGAAATCATTTCAAAGAAGTTGCGATTTTTTTTGAAAATGCGAAAATTCGAAAAAAAAATTTTGGCTACGTATTTTCACGTATTTCTTCGCGCTGAACACGAATCCGATGGAAATATTTGTCTACAGTTAAGGGGAAGACCGAGAACCACCGAAAGATATTTGTTCCACTCCGGTCCAATGTGCAAAAACCGTCGATTTTCGGGATCTTCGAACGACGATTTCTTGGCTATCCGACGCGAAATCGACGAATCCGAGGCGGCTATTGTGTTCAGCGTGAAAAAATACACGAGATAAGATTTTTCTCGAATTTCTAAACCCGTTTTTTCAACCCGTTATCGTAGGGTGAAAAAATGTAAAAAAGCAGCTCGAAGGGGTACCCCATGCGATTTTTTTTCGTTTGAAAAAAAAAACCTGAGTACGTATTTCCACGTATTTTTTCGCGCTGAATCCGATGGAAATATTTGTTAAGTCGAGCACCGAAAACCACCAAAAAATTGTTTTCAAAATAAAAAATTCCCAAAAAAAAATTCAAAAAAAGCCTCAAAAAAATCATAGATATTAAAAAAATTAGACCAATTAATCGCCGCGTGAAAGAAAAAAAACAGGTAACCGGATCGCTCGTTGAAAAAATCTTTGTTTTGATCATCAATTGAACAAAAAAAAAAATAAAAAAAAAATTAAGAAACTTTTTTGCCCAAGTGCGTGTGGAAAAACCCGCGACATCTTTCGCTCACGTTTCGCGTGAATCTTGTACAAAAAAAAAAAAAAAAAAAAAAAAAAAAAAAAAAAAAAAAAAAAAAAAAAAAAAAAAAAAAAAAAAGGATCATCGAGTGAATCAACAGAAGCACCGCAAGTAACAGTGGCGACGGTAAAAGTATTTCCAGTCGATGACTGAGCGCATCAGCGTGCCCGGTGATCAGAAACGATGAAAAATCGTCCTCTCGAGGACGTCAATAAAAAAAGTGCGAGCGCTCGCGTTTCCGGCAATGCCGATGCTTGCGCATTCCCTTTATCCGTCGATAACGCGGCCGATACCGCGCGCGAGATCGTCGGAACTTTGATCCCGAAGGCGCCGAGCCTCGAGAAAATTGCCTCGATAAAAGTGGAATCGCCTTGAAAAAAGGCGGAAAAAACGATGCACAATCGTGTCTCGCGCGTTGATGCAGTGAATCTTCTTCCTGGATTTTTTTCGCGCTACGCTAAACTCGCTCGAAAGAGCTCTTATCGTGTCGTACGTGACTCGGACCGAAAGAGGCAGCGATCTTTTTCGTCAAGTCTCGAGACGATGATTCACTTCGGAGTTCATTCGATTAAGCGAAAGAAGGCAACAATTCTCGAAATTAATGAATCGAGAGAACGATTCAAGAATTTATGGATTTCCAAAAAAATTTCATTTTTCATTTATTTTTGATTTTCGATTGATTTTGATGGTTTCATTAATTTTTTTATTCGATAGGAATATTATAAGCTGCACAGAATAAAGAAATTCCGAAAGTTGTTGAAACAAATCATTGTTCAAGAAATTATTCGGTAATCTGACTTTTTGTTCGGTCGAAACTTATTTGCAAATTTTTTTGAGAATTCTCTCTAATTGTGAAAAAAAAAAATTTATTTTTTGAATTGAAAAAAAAAATTTGATTTTTTGAATCGACGAAAAAAAAAATTTGATTTTTTGAATCGACGAAAAAAAAAATTTGATTTTTTGAATTGATGAAAAAAAAAATTGATTTTTTGTATGGATGAAAAATCACGAATTTTCGAAAATTAGAAGAAAAAAAAAGCAGAGTTGCATTCTCGTTGCGCGCGAAGTCGACGAACGGCCGGCAGCGCTGGCGGCCGTCGCTGCGAGGCGTTTGCCCGTCTGACCAGTAACGTCCGTTTCCACTTCGCTCGCTTCCGTCCGGTTTCGATCTCCGCTCGTTCCGATAAGAGCCCGACAGTGCCGAGAATCTCGTCTTCTCTTGGCTCGCTCTCGGGCCAATGAGTAAGAAAGTGATTCCCGACGGAGCTTTCGTTGCGAATTGACCGAAAAAGGAAGAGGAAAAACGAGCCCTACGGAATTGAGCAATGCGAGAGGAGCGCGCGTAACGGAACGGCGCCGTGAGAAGTGACGAAGTCCTCCCACGTTGAATTTCGCGACGCAACGTCACTGTTGTGCACGCGTCATCGCTACGACGAATTCCCCTTAACGTTACGACGAACTCGCGTGGATCGGCGCTCGGTCCAGCTCGCCCACGAAATTTCTTACCTCTCCGGAATTCGAGCGCGGTAACGGTGCCGAGACCTTCGTCGCTATTTCACGATTGTCCGGAGAGTCATCGGGCATGCTTGCGGCACCGGAAGTCGTCGCATTTTGTCCGGATATGATTTTTTAAATTTTTCTCTTGAGACTTAACCGAACGATCCTATCAATTTTTTTGGAATTTTTTCTTGAATTTTTTCAGTGACTATGAAGATGAGAAAAAAAGCTCATCTCAAGAGTGGAAGCTGCGAGTAGTTGTCAGACAAGCTTCGAATTCGATTTTTTTATTTTTTTTTTAAACTTGAATCGAACTATCGAGTCTTATGGATTTTTTTAAAAATTGCCTCAATAAATATGAAGACGGGAAAAAAAGCTCATCTCAAAAGTGGAAGCTGCGAGTAGTTGTCAGACAAGAAAAAACGAACTCACCTTAAGCGTGGAAGCTGCGATTGGGAATTGTATTCTCGTCGCTCCACCTGCAATCAAAATTAATTGAATCAAAAATTAATTAAATGAAAAAATTGAATAAAGAAAAAAATTAATTAAAGTAAAAATTAATAAAAATAAAGATTCATAAAATTGAAAAAAATGATTATGATTAAAAATTAATTGAAATCAATCAAAACCGAATTATTTACTCGAATTCTCATTCGATTGATAGGAGTAATTTTAATTAAAAAAATTTCTCCCATTTTTTCGTTTCGATCATTCTTTATGATCGATCGCAAATGCGAAAAAAATCGGCGCGCGAAAATTTTGGAAATTTCCCTGAAGCAAACGGCAAGTCACGAGACGTTAGCGCGTCTCCGCACTAATAGACACAGATGAATCACAGCTCTTGCAGCGTCCGAGCGGAGAGCTCGACCGATGCTAGACACGATCTCCCCGCTCCTTCGTGTGCTATTCATCGCGATTTCTCAACCGCATTCTCAGCGCTCGAGTGACTTGCGAAAAAAGAACGGGGGAATCCATTTCATTGATGGAAAAATCAGCGAGTCTCGTTTTCGTCGACATCACCTCGTCGGTGTTCGAAGTTAATCCGATTTTGAAATTAATTTTTTTTTTTTTTTTCTGGATCAATCCGAACGATCGAGACCAATCGATTTAAAAACAAATTGCAATAAACGTGACGTTGAGACGAAAAAGCTCATTAAAAAAGTGGAAGCTGCGAGTAATTGTCAGACAAGCTTCAAATTCGATATTTTTTTTTAATTCAATTTTTTTCTCAAATCGAACGATCGAGTCTTATCAATTCTTTCTAAAATCCTTCTAATAAAAATTAATATGAAAAAAAAAGCTCGGAGCTTCGTGGACGGTACTGCGAGGAGCCGATAGCGCGAGGAGGAACGAATTCCTTCGCTCGACGCCCACACAGCTGTTCCATATAGTTCCGCGAAAGCGAAGCTCGCAGCGGTCGCGTGTCATTGACATTCGGAATCTGCTGTTGGATGTGCATTCGCACGGGGGCCTCGCGCTTATCGCGCCGGCTATTCCGCTCAATCTCGATACCCCGAATGTCTTCGAGAGGCTTTCTCGCCCGAGGATGATTCACGGTATTCGATGCCGTGGCCTCAAGATAGTCACGGTCCGACTCTCATCACGCTCGCACGACGATTTTCCATAACAATGATATCGAAGTGTTATTAAAAAAATTAATGAAAAAATAAAAAAAAAATTAATAAAATTTTTTGGAAAAATGTTAAATGTTAAAAAAACTAAAAAAATGTTAAAACTTTACGTTGTTGTTTGTAGTGTAAACATTACACGTTAATGTAACGTTGAAATGTTATTAAAAAAATGTATGGAAAAATTAATTGGCCAACAAATAATCCGGCAACTCAACGTTTTTTTTTCAAAATCCAAATTTTTCGTTAATTCTTTCGAATGCGCGTGAATTTCGATGCCGAAGATAACATCCTTGCATAATAATAATACCGTAATGTTATTAACAAATCGATAAAACTTTTTATTCGCCAATAATATAATATGAAGTATATGGGATATAGAATAGAAATTAAAAAAAGTTCCAACAGCGAAGTGTCTTTAAATGTTTTTTATTTAAACAAAAACAATTTAATTGACAATAAATAAATGAATTAGAAAAAGAAGAGAATAAAAATGAAAATTCATTGAAAAATAATTTATTATTATTATTTATAATCTAATTTTTAATTAATTACAATTGGTTTATTTTTCGACAAATAAATAAATAAACAAATTCGATAAAAATTTCGATATTATGCGAAATGAACCTCGAAATCTTTTCCGTATGCCCAAATTTTTCATTTTTTTCAATTTTTTTTTCATGCCGAAATTTTTCAATTTTCATTTTTTCATTTTTTTTTTCCGTCGAGAGGCGGTCAATTCTCTTAGAACTGTCGGTCGGACCAGGCCGAGCCGTGCCGACTCGAGTCCCGAGCGTTTCCGCGGCTCGCCTCGTCCGCCCGCGGGACGAAAGCGACGAGAGCGCGAGAATCGGAAGTGAACGGAAAAGGGCTTCGAGTTCTCGAGAGCGAGCGTCGGGACGTCGCACGGTATCGCGTTGCGTCTTCCGCGCAGAGGTTGCACCTGTGCAGCGCTCGGGGTATCTGCGAGCCGAGAGCGACACTCGCGTCGCGCGATTCGCATTCTCGAAGTCGGACGTATCGCGCTGCGCTTCCGAATCGCCTCCGCCGCGATCGCTCTCGCCGCTTGTTTTTGTTTGCTCCGCGAGCGATAAGATTGCGCCGACGACACGGCCGAGAAGCCGACCGCAGGCGAAGTCCGCGAAGTCTCTCGCACGGTAGCGCAAACACAATCGCTCGGCTGTTACAGCGATGCGTGTATCAGCGCGTTGTGGGATCGCTCGTATAGTATTTCTCGTCGGCTTACCCGGAACGTTCATTCAGGCGATCGTGCGCGCGAGTTCATTCAAGAATGTCTGTCGGATCTTTCGAACTGCCCATTGACTGGTTATTCGATAACAATTATTTAAAACAAAAAAAAAAAACGGCGGCTCGATTTTAATAAGACGAGTAAACATTTCGAGCCCAAACCGAAGTCGTTTCTCTTTTTTAAAATAATGATAATTATCATTATTATAATATATATATTATCATTATATTATAACTATGTATATTATTATTATTATTATATTATTATAAATAATTATAATAATAATTGTTGCTAATATTTTTTCAGATTTTTCAATTGACCTTGAATTTCATGATATTACACATATTTTTTCCATAAAAAAGATTTGCTCGATCCACCTTAAATTCCTCAGGCATGATTTTTTTATGTTTTTTTTGTTCTTCGCAAATTCACGATACAGCCGATGAACGAGTGCCGAACGATTCCGAGAAAAATTGTAACGGCGACTGTCCGTGGGACAGCAAACGACGGCCGTGACACACGGGAAAATCCCGGCACTTGACGCGGATCCGTCGCTATTCCGGAGTCGATACTTTGTCACGGTAGAGAAGCCGCGAACGCCAGTGAGAAAATAACAATGGCAATCGTTGAGGAGTAATCGCGAGACTTCGCGACAGAGCGCGATCCTTCGACGATGACGCGAGCGCGGTGCGAGCCTCTTGTCGCGGATGACCGAGATGATCCCGTCGAGCTCGCGAGCGCAGCGTTCCCCGAAAGCGAGCGGACCTTCGTTCGCGAGCTTCTATCGCGGCCCTTTGCTCTCGCGCGAATCAGATTAGAACGCGCCGCTCGGTCTGCCGGCGACGATGAGCGCGTATGCACAGAATCGGCGCACGAAGCAGGAGTTCATAGTCCCAATTTCAAGGTCAAGCCCTAACTTGAGGATGTGCGAGCGCGAGACGGTGCTCGACGCGCTCAAAAGTGAAAATTCAGAGGTAATTTCGACCACTTCCCAATGGAGTAAAAATCTGAAAAAATGCATACACACTAAAGGCACCGAAAAGATTAATTTCGCACAGTAATAATTCCAAATTGTTATTAACAAATTGATGAACCAAAAAATTTCCGAATACGTATGAATTTTTTCAGATTATTAATTAATTTATCGATTGAACTGTAATTACTATTCAATTTCATAATAATAATAATAATAATAATAACAATAATAACGATTTTTTCATTTTTCAAAAACTTAACTTTCAATTGCTTTTTTCTTGATTTAAATTTCATTTTTCATTTTTTAAATTTGAACTTAGCTATTTCAATTTTGAAAAATTAGATTTGATTGTTTACCGCAAAAGTGTTATTAACGAATAGCTGATATAAAAAATCTGAAAATAATTTCTCAATTTTGCTGAAAATCTTGATCTCTCGATTTTTTTCAATATCTTTAATATCGATATTGATATTAGTTTTCGATGTTGGATATTTGTTAATTGACAATTTTTTTTATCGTCATTTCGATTGTTTTTGTTGCTTTTGATTTTTGGATAATTTCGTACTATTTATCGTAGGCTCAACGTTCTCGCGAGAATGTTCGGGATTTGTCGCGACGTCTGCGACGAGTTTCTTCCGTCGCGTTATCGGAAAGGGCCAATTTGGCTCGATCGCGATTACGCCTCGATTCTCTGCTCCTAGCTCGGCCGAATTTCGTAGCGAACTCGAATATCAGAGGAAGAGTAAGAGCCGATGTCTGAGAGGGTAAAAGCCGCCTAGCGCTGAATCATCGGGCTCTGTCGGGCGCGTTCGCGCTCGTGCCCGAAACGAACGCGCGCGTATAAGTAGATACAGCCGTATGGGCTGTTCTTGGAAAAGCTCTCCCATTCATCCGGCCGCAATGTCTCGGCCACGCGTCCAGCCGAACGCACACCCGATTCCACTCTCTTTAAGAGCCGCAAGACGCTACCGGACGATACAGAACTCATGATAACAGTTGTGTATAAAAAATAAGAAATATAAAAAAATTAATGTCATAATATATAATATATTATTAAATAATATATAGATTTATGTTTATATAAATTTATTATTAATTTTTTTAATGAAATATATATATAAATGTGAAATATATGTAACGTACATATTCTACATATACATATATGTATATGTATCAAATAAACAATATAACGAAATAAATTATAAAAAATTTAAAATTAATTAATCAATTAATTTTTTTTATTTTTCTTTTTTTTATAAATTTAAAAATTATAAAATATTAAAATTTAAAAAATTATAATATTTTTGTTTTATATATATTTAATGTATTAGCGATAGGACGACGGATAGCCGTGTTAAAGCGGGCCACGTTTATTAGGGAGAAGAAGGGCTTTCCGATGAGAGTTCGATGAGTTTGGCCTGCGTCACAAAAGCCCACGCGGACACCGGGACGTTGATTTGACGGACACGATGCAATGGACACGGTCATTTAACGAGCATAAATAAATCTAGCCACGGGAAAAACCTCTGCAATTCAAAACATGTTATTGATTTTTTTTTTTTTTTTTTTTTAACAAAATCGCTGCTTTACTTTGCTGTGATTTGCGTATAGATTTTTTATTTGTCGAAAATTGCAATGAGAAGTACGACTTTCATACGCAACGGCGATAAACAATATCGAGAATAAATAGAATAAATAAAATAACGATAATTTTTTTTTCGCACTTTGAGTACTTCATGCCGATTAATTTTTGAATTTTTTAAATTTTTGAATTTTTAAAATTTTTGAATTTTTTAAATTTTTAAATTTTTTAAATTTTTTAAATTTTTTAATTTTTTAAATTTTTTTAATTTTTAAATTTTTTAAATTTTTTAATTTTTGAATTAAAAATTTTATTTTTATTTTTTTATGATTTCGCTTTGGACGGGATTGAAAAAGAAATAAGTCGGCTGAGACGGAATTTCGATGCGATACGCGCAAACAAAAACGGGAATTACCGCCTCTATTGAGCGAAGTTGAATTGAATTTAATGAGCCATCGGAATTGATCCTATTGATCTTCAAGCTCGCTCTCTCGGGCCTGTTTGTGCGTTCGGATCCGGTAGAATCGAATTTCATGCAACCTCGGTGCGGTGAGAAATTTTTCAAGGGCCGTAGCCTTCCGATGGACTATCGACAAATCCAAGGTGACCATCGTGTCCAGCGGGAAAAAATAAGCAAGATAAGATTTTTCGCAGATTTTTAAAGCCGTTTTTTCGACCCGTTACAGCGAAATGAAAAATGGCAAAAAAGCCTAATTTTTTTTTTTTTTTTATCGAAAAAATTCGAAAAAAATATCCCGGCTACGTATTCTCGTGTATTTTTTCGCATTGAACGCGAATCCGATGGAAACAATCATCTAGAATTGAGGGGAACACCGGGAACCGAACGGAACCAAAAGGGATTTTTTCCTTTTCGGTCCAATTTGCAAAAACTTTCGATTTTCGGGATTTTTAGATACCCTCAAAAATCCCCGATGCGCTTTCGAAAAATCTCACGCAACCATTGCGTTTGGCTGGAAAAAATATACCAGACAAGATTTTCCCCAGATTTTTGGAGCCGCCTTTCAAACCCGTAAGTGATGTAATTTGCACCATTTTTTTTTTTTTGCCGCAGCAATTCCGGTCCTTCGCTCAAGTAACCTTTACTATGTAAAAGTCCCGCTAAACGAATTCTTCCCTCTGTTATCCTGGTAGCCTCCCGTTCCGCGAAAGGTCCTCCGAATCCTATAACGCATATTATTATTATTTTTTTTTTTTTTTTTTTTTTTTTTTTTTTTTTTTTGACGATGAAGAGAATGCCGGATAAAAGTGGCAGGGAAAGCTGCACCCTCTCCCCGTCCCTACCCCTCCCTCCTTCCTCTCCCTGCCGCGGTGAACACGATCTAAGCGAACGCGACTGACTCCTCGGCGCACCTACTCTCCTTGCCGTGACACACCGGGAATTTCTGGAGTTCTCGACAAATCCGGGTTAAGGTGGTCCTTTGGCTGTGTCCAGCGCCGTCAAAGTTCGAGACAGGAATCATTCCAAAAGAAACGATCATGAAAATAATTTTTTTTTTTTCGCATACATTTTTTCGGTATTTTTTGCAGCTTTTGAAAATCGCGGTTTTTCTTTGTTTTTTTTTATCGCAATTTGCAATCGCAAGAATTGACGATTTTCGTAAAAAGCGCTGAGAACGTTCGACCGTTCCCGGTTCCGGTGAAGTGCGCTGTAGGGCTCCGAAAAAATGCAAGGTGATTCAATATATGAATTTTTTGAGTGTGAAATGCAATTTTGTTTAGAGTAACGAATAGGGGAAAAATTGTTGTTATATTAAATTATTAAATGATTAAATTATTAAATTATTAAATTATTAAATTATTAAATTATTAAATTATTAAATTATTAAATTATTAAATTATTAAATTATTAAATTATTAAATTATTAAATTATTAAATTATTAAATTATTAAATTATTAAATTATTAAATTATTAAATTATTAAATTATTAAATTATCAAATTATTATCAAATTCTCTTTTTTTAGTGTTTATGTAGGCTTTAGTTGTCGATCCGCTTCCGTGGCGCGCTTCTTACTTTTTACCCGCGTTTTCGCGACGAGAAGAATCGTAAATGGAGAAGGTAACGAGTACCGTTAGCCCAACCCGGGAGGAACACGCCATCGCGCGCGTTTCCCCATTGCCGAATCTGATGCAAAGGTTTTCGTCTCGCGAGCAATTCCTCCCGATGGAATGATATTGCGAGAAAAAAAATTTATTCGAGTCATTGAATTTTTTTTTTTTTGAGTCATCGAATAATCGTCGAGGTTTCTCGCACGGGTAAAAGTTTGTGCTTTTTTTCTCAATCTTCCTCGCGGCGGCGACGTGAGAGTCGAGTACGAAATTTTTGTAGAAAAAAAAAAAAAAAAAAAAAAAAAAAAAAAAAAAAAATCGTATTTTTGGAGACTAGAAAAAGCATGTACTTTGAAAAAATGAACGCTCCACTTTCGCGCGCGCGAGATCTTCGATGGAATACGGCGCCGCGGAATCGGTCAGTGACACAAGTGCGAACGAGTGGAAAACTCGTCACTTTTTTTTTTTTTTTTTTCTTTTCCTCCGCGTTACAGAAATTATTACTCGCTCGCCCGTGGCTGTGATCCGTCGTTCTACGGATCAGGTTCGCACGACCGATTAGCATACTCGTATTTATATACACGTAGACCCGTCGTCGCGCGAGAATCTCGCGCAATTTCGACGAAACCAGCTGGGATTTCTTGATATGTGAATTAAACGAAAAAAACAACAAAAAAAAAAAATTTGTCTCTTTGACAAATCGCTCAATTAAATCGTCAAAGACTATTTATAAGTTTCGTTCTGTATCGAATGTCTCTTCTCTGAGAGGTGGAAAAAAAAAAAAAAAAAAATCATCTCGCGCCATTGCTGCCCTCGGGCGAGCTCGCGTCGGCGCGAGAGATTGCTCGAAGTCCATAAAATGAATGTTCAACACCAGAAAAAAAAAAAAAAAAAAAAAAAAGTCGAGTCATTCGAGATTTGAGAAATTTTTTCGCAACCAAATTTTCGCCTCGTCACGAGACCCGAGCTATTTCGGGTACCGCGTTCGTAAGAATCTCCGGGCTTTTTTTTTTTTTTTTTTTTTTTTTTTTTTTTTTTTTTTTTTCATCAATGAAAATCGTGACGTCGTTAGAGTCCCGTAGGTGAAAGTGCCGACACGCGTCCGGATCGGATCTCCACGCCGGGCGGATCTACGTCATTGGGCAGCGAGGCGTTTCGTGGAAGAGCAGAGCGAATACCACGAGCGGCGAGGCAATATCGACAAGAGTACGCGATGATCCGTAAGTGTCATCGAAGCCGAACAGGACGCGGATCTTTATCATTAAGCAACAAAAATAATTTTGTTACCGATCACCGATAAACAATCACTGTTTATTTGAATATTAATAACAATTAATAATCACCCAAAACAATGTACACATGAAAAATGCTGAGAAAAAAAAAAATATTGATAACTTATAATAATAATAATAATATACATTATGATAAATATAGTTTATAAAAAGAATATAATATAATAATATATATTGTTATTATAATTTTTTCGATGCAGTCAATTATGTATTTATTAATTTAGTGTTTTTACATTTTTTATACATATAATAAAAATATAATATATGTTATTATTATCGTTTATAATAATATTATTTTTTACGTTTTTTTTTTTCGATGTTAGTTTATTCATTTTTATAATTTTTTTTCTTTTTTTGCGAACACTCGAATTGCATCATCGCGAGAGACGATGGAAGGCCGTTAGACGACCGAGAGACACTTTCGGTCCGCTTGTGTATTGCATGAGAACGGCGGATATTACATCCCCGGTGAGACATTCGATCGACCTACATACTTGTCTCCGTTCGTATTGTGTAAATACGAGAGAAGGAATTCTACGGGCCCGCGGTTCCTGCTCGCTCGCGAGCACGTACGCACAGGCATCGACCTGTCCGAAGATGTTTTTTTCGAACTATCGCCCGCGCGACTCGCTGACTAAGAGATCAAAGACGCGCTCTATTCATCGTCTATCAACGATGCTCGATGAAAAAAAAAAAAAAAAAAAAAAAAAAAAAAAAAAATCATATTTTCATTTTTGTTTCTTTATATCAAATAATAATAAATATATTAAATATTAAATTATGTTATAATAAAAAAAAATGTATCACGATAACAAATTATAAACCGCAAAGGACATCTTTTAACAAGTAATGAATGAAAAAACAATTTATTTCGATCATTTCGGTTGAAATGGGTTGTAAAACAATTATTCCGGCCACGATATTGCAATTGAAAAACTCAATTGCAGTGATGTAATTTCTCGATCCGATGATTTCGAGTCAACGAAAGGATTCGCGTGAAAAAAAAACTACTAGGTTTTGGCTATGACAAGGATATTGCAATTCTCGTGTTTGAATGAAGAAAGAAAAGAAGAATCTTCCTGGTGAAGCAATTCACGAGGTTTCGTCGAATTTAAATCGGCATCGATCGTTGTGATGCGATAGAGAGAACGTCCCGGGGAATCCTGAAAGCGCAACAGGTATATAGCGGCAAGTGTAACGCTACAGTTTGGCCGTGGCTCGGCTAGACGCGCTCATCACAAACGGGTAAATCCCTGGCCTTGCGGCGTCGCCACCTATGCGCCCCACTCTCGCCGGAGGCTTCCGAGTTCGTACGCACCAAGCGTACACGCACACAGGCGCACTGACGCATCGGAGAGACCGGAGGAGCGAGAATGTGTGACTGTTGAATAATAACGTGGGTTCGATCGCGAACGAGAGCGTTACGCCACTGACGGACTCCGTGACGTCAGCGGCCGCAAGACCACTATCGCGGTACTGACCTGCTTCGTGGCCTGGCGTACCTTCGATCATTTCGTCACGTGACCGAAAGCGATAAGGATCCATTGCAGTAATGCGCAAAGGTGAGAAATGAATTGCTCCGAGGAATTACGGGTGGATCCTCGATGAAAACTTTCCATGGGACAAGGGACTACATGGGGACCTCATTGGATAAGTCCTATGTAGGTCTTCATAAGAAACTACATGGAGGGTGCATGGAAACGGTTCTATGTAAGTCCTCAAAGAAACTACTTGGGCAGTGAATGGGATAGGTTCTATGTAGGTCTTCATAAGGAACTACATGGAGACTGCATGCTAGAATCGGTTCCATGTAAGTCCTCATGGGGACTGCATGGAATAGGTCTCATGTCGGTCCTGACAAGGAACTACATGGGGACCGCATGGGATAGGTTCCATGTACGTCTTCATAAGGCACTACATGGAGACCGCATCCTACAATCGGTTCCATGTGAGTCCTCATGGGGACTGCATGGAATAGGTCTCATGTCGGTCCTGACAAGGAACTACATGGGCACCGCATGGGATAGGTTCCATGTACGTCTTCATAAGGCACTACATGGAGACCGCATCCTACAATCGGTTCCATGTGAATCCTCATGGGGACTGCATGGAATAGGTCTCATGTCGGTCCTGACAAGGAACTATATGGGGACCGCATGGGATAGGTTCCATGTACGTCTTCATAAGGAACCACATGGAGACCGCATGCTAGAATCGGTTTCATGTAAGTCCTCAAGGGGACTGCATGGAATAGGTCTCATGTCGGTCCTTACAAGGAACTACATGGGGACCGCATGGGATAGGTTCCATGTACGTCTTCATAAGGAACTACATGGGGACCTCAGAAGGAACTTCATGGGGACCGTGTGGGATAGGTTCCATGTACGTCTTCATAAGGAACCACATGGAGACCGCATCCTACAATCGGTTCCATGTGAGTCCTCATGGGGACTGCATGGAATAGGTCTCATGTCGGTCCTGACAAGGAACTACATGGGGACCGCATTGGATAAGTTCTACGTACGTCTTCATAAGGAACTACATGGGGACCGCAGAAGGAACTTCATAGGGACCGCATGGAATCAGATCCATCTAAGGCTTCACAAAGAACTACATAGGGACCACATGGAACCTACATATCTAATGTAGGTCTTCGCAGGAAACTACACAGGGACTGTACGGGGTAAGTCCCATGTAGGTCTTTACAAGGAACTACACGGGGTCCTCACAAGGATCTACATTAGGTCCTCATGGAATCGGTTCCATGTAAGTGCTCACAAGCAACTACATGAGGACTGCATGGCAAGTAGGTCTCCACAAGAAACTACATTGGGACTGGATGGGATCAGTTCCATCCAAGTCCTCCCAAGGAGCTACACCACATCCTTCTATCGGAAAATCTCCAAAATGCCCTACATTTTGAACGTCCTGACGGATTCGTTGCCGGATTTACTCCCAATCCTCATTAAACAAAATTCTACTTATCGGTCAAATTGTATTTCGATATCGCAACCTGATAACCTGCCGCGAACGCCATTGAAAAAAGAATTAGGAAGCGATGCGCAAACCTTCATTTCCGTAATGTAATGTTTTTTTTTCCAAACAGTGCACTGGACTGGATTACGTGTCCGTTATCTCCGCGTTACGGCAGTCGCTGACTCTGAAACCTTCCTCGTTCCATCGATCGTCTGACCCACTTCTCTCCGGAAATTTCGCGGAAGCCTTTCCGCTCGACCGCAGAACTATCAAAGTTCACACGCGACCCTTCGTTCCTTTGCATTCTTTCTCGTTTACTCCCAACAATTTTTCTCACCCGATCGGTGTCGTTGATGGATTTACAGAAATGCGTCCAGCCTTTTTCGCGTATCGAGACAACGAAGCTTTGCGAACCCACTCGCGAAACGCTTTACCAATTAATCATCGTCCAAGTGCGAGAGACCCCGAACGCCTTATTTCGTCGCTCCCCACATGCACACGCATACGTATCGAGATCGGATCGAAAGTCGATCACCGGGGGCGAAACGCACCTGGGAATTTCGTTTCTTCGCCGGCCGCGACGCAGAACTCGACCGTCCCGGATGAGAAATCGTACGAAAGGAAAATCACATTTGTCCCTCCCGTCTGCTTCGCGGTAATGTAACAGCTACGCGAAGCCGGACCCCTCGTGGTTCGTTCGCAGGATTTCTCGTCCTCGTTCGTCGTGCCGATCTCGGCTTCGACGTCCGCGAGAATGAAAAGCGCGGTACCGGCGGCGAGCAGCGCGAGAGCCCGCAGCCGCTCGCATGAATCAGTGTACAACTCCAAGTGTAACGACCGACTAGTGACGTCAAACGTTGCACAACTCGAACGCCCCGGTAATTCCAGCCACGCGCCATGATGGGGGCCCCGTTACCTCGCTGGCGAACGATCGATCCGATCGATTTCTCGAGTTCCTCGATCCTCCCGAGGCCTCGCGACGTCATCCGACGGGCCCAAAGATCGGCATCCAGCGCGTGCCAGACGCGATCTTGTATCCGTTTCGATTCTTCAATGCCCATACAGATCCGCCTTCGTCCGTAAGCCATCACTTGTGCTTTCATTCGCTAAGGCGAAATTTACCACGGTCGGTAACGAAAACTGTAATGATCTTTTGCCTCCTCGGGAAGCTTTGCATTGATGAATTTTCTTTTTTTTTGTTTTAGCTTTTCATGGAAAGTCTTGAACGCCATCATTTGGACCTTCATAGACGCTAAGGCGATGTAATGTACCACGGTCGGTAACAAAAACTGTAATGATCTTTTGCCTCTCGGGAAGCTTTGTACCGGTGAAATTTCGTTGTTTTTTTCGACTTTTTCGGGAAACGCGGTCGGAATCTTCCGCGTTCAATTTTTGGCAAGATCGGTGCAGTTGTTCGGCTGAAGCGGCGTTGAATGTGGGAATTAACCGGGAGATCGTTATGAAGCAATAATCGATTCGATTATAATTGTCGATTAAGACAAGCATCGGGTATGACACAATCCTTTGTGTCGGCGGCGGATCCCTTGGCTGGGAAATCAAGGATCCACATTCGTCACGTTTTTTTCCAAGATCCATTGCCGGTCGCGGTAAAACTTCGACAAAATCGGTTTTTTCCCCGCGGACATCGTGCGTTGTCCTGCAAGCCGGGAAAAGAATGGAACTTCGTCGACTCGATGATGCACGAACGAAGCGAGAAGTTCCGCTTCGAAAAATCGCGGAAAATTCCTTTCCGCGTATTCGGCAGAAACGAAAAAATTATTTCCACAAAAAAAAATCATTTGTTAAACAATTTTTTTTATCAATTGTTTATCACGATTTTTTGTTAATAACATTTGAAAAATTTTATTATGCAAAATAAATGTTTTTAGTATTTCTCGCGTGCTTGGGTTTCTTCCGATTTTTTTTCGGGAAAATGTCGACGCTCGGACAGCCTTAAAGTGAGGAAGATTCGAGTTTGCATCACTTTTCGTTTCCGTACGACTTTGTAACGGGCGTTGCGTGAAAGCAACCGCCAAGTGTGCCGTTGTCGGCATGGAGTGAAAGTGATGCCGAATACGAGCGTTCGTGAATCACCCGCTAGGACGGTGCTCGATATCTTTAAGGTAGCCAATGTCGCTTTGCGCTCGTTTCGCGCAAGTCCGAGAGAGATGAGAAACAAAAGAAATTAAAGAATGCACACGTTTTCATGAAAAAAAAAATTGGGTGCCCGGGAAATTTGTTGAAAAATTAATTTTTCGATCAATTTGTTGATAACATTTTAGAATTATTATTGTGCAACATTGATCTAGTCACTACCTTTGAAACGCATGAATCTTCTGAAAATTTGCCTCGACAAATAGATACATTTTAGAATTTTTTACGATTTCATTTTTTTTTTTTTTTTTTTTTTTTTTTTTTACGGAAACGATTGTTGGATTGGCCGAATTGCGTTTACGGAGAAGCATATCGCGACGGCGTTTCCGCAATGCGACAAACGCAGTTTCCGCATTTCTGCGGCTATGAAAATAGCATCCCGTATCGGAGGCGCGATACACCGACGGTCTGGTCCCGTGTCGTTATCAATGCCCAATGACCGCGCGACAGAGCGAGGACTCGTACAATGTTGCAACTCTTTCTTTTTTTTTTCATTCTTTGCATAGCGGAATTTTTAATGCTCGGCTAATCGTTAATTAACTTTAACGATCCTAACTGCACGGCCGATGCACAGCCGTGGACGAGGGAGCAATTAAATTCGACTTTCCATTGAGATGGAGTTCGTCATCGGTCATCGGAACTGTGGACAATCGTTGAATCTGGTAAATCCAGTGACCCTGAATACATTCATCTACTTCAATACGAGAGAAGAGAAAAAAAAAAAAAAAGGTGTCTCTTTGCAGAGGTTCCATGTCGGTGTTAAGGTAAAATAGATGATTCAGTTGCGGCAAGGATGAATGGGGATTTTTTTTCTTCCGTAGCGTTAATTTCTCCTGGAATCGTAGAGCACGGCTAATGGGAATGAGTGAGATAACTCCTTGCACATGCGAAGGTGGGAATTTTTCTGACGCGAATGTCGCCGTTGCACGGTGGTGTCATCGCGGTGCGGCCGCAAAATCGACGGGAGCTTCAAATAATAATAACAACTATTATTATTAGATAAGACACTCCGGAAGGTGGCCGAAAGGATAGCATCCCTAAGCCTGGTGGCAAATACGAACGGACCGAGATCGGGAAACGGAGACTACTAACGTCGACGGCCCATTCGAAACTGCTCTGCAGCGCGGACTTCTGTGCAGACTCCCTGAAGACGAAAAACAACTACCATGCAATGATTGCAGTACAAAGACAAAGCGCGCTGAGGAGTGCTTGCTCCTACTGGAGTGTCTCTGCACAGGCCGTTCTGGTGATAGCGGTCGTGATTCCCATAGATCTTCTGCCTTTGGGCGCAGGAAGGTCTACGGTAAGAGCGCGGACACGAGACGATGGGACGCGACAACGACAGAAAGAAACGGGACGCTAGAGACGTGGCAACAACGATGGACAGAAGAAACGTCAGGAAACTGGAAGAGACGACTGATAAAGGACCTGAGACCGGGGCTCGGGATTTTAGGGACGTAAACTTCTACGTTACCAACTTTCTGATGGGACACGGTTACTTTAGATGCTACCTATACAAAATGAACAGAGTATGAACACCAGACTCGACATACTGTGGTCGCGAACGCGACAACGACAGAAAAAACTCCACGCTACAGACGTGGCAACAACGATGGACAGAAGAAACGACAGGAAACTGGACGAGACGACTGATAAAGGACCTGAGACCGGGGCTCGGGATTTTAGGGACGTAAACTTCTACGTTACCCACTTCCTGATGGGACACGGTTACTTTGGACGGTACCTATACAAAATGAACAGATTACGAACACCGGATTGAGCATACTGTGGTCACAAACGCGACGACGGGACGCGAAAACGACAGAAACTGGACGCTACAGACGTGGCAACAACGATGGACAGAAGAAACGACAGGAAACTGGACGAGACGACTGATAAAGGACCTGAGACCGGGGCTCGGGATTTTAGGGACGTAAACTTCTACGTTACCCACTTTCTGATGGGACATGGTTACGTTAGATGGTACCTGTACAAAATGAACAGAGTACGAACACCGGACTCTACATACCGTGGTCACGAACGCGACGACGGGACGCGGAAACGACAGAAACTGGACGCTACAGACGTGGCAACAACGATGGACAGAAGAAACGACAGGAAACTGGACGAGACGACTGATAAAGGACCTGAGACCGGGGCTCGGGATTTTAGGGACGTAAACTTCTACGTTACCCACTTTCTGATGGGACATGGTTACGTTAGATGGTACCTGTACAAAATGAACAGAGTACGAACACCGGACTCTACATACCGTGGTCACGAACGCGACGACGGGACGCGGAAACGACAGAAACTGGACGCTACAGACGTGGCAACAACGATGGACAGAAGAAACGACAGGGCACTGGACGAGACGACTGATAAAGGACCTGAGACCGCGGCTTGGGATTTTAGGGACGTAAGCTTCTATGTTACCCACTTTCTGATGGGACACGGTAACTTTAGATGGTACCTGTACAAAATGAACAGAGTACGAACACCGGACTGTACATACTGTGGACACGAACGAGACGGTGCACACCGTTTCGAATGTGCCAGCTGGACAAGCCTGAGACAGAAATTAGAATCGGCCGTCGGAAGCATTACCCCTGACAACATCGTCGAGGTGATGATCCGCTGGAACGAGCAATGGCAAAATATCGCTACATACATAAGGACAATACTGCGACGGAAAAACCCGGACGGCTGCCTGACATGACGGACTAGACGTGACGGATAGACAGAAACAGAACCTTCACACAACATGACGAGACGAACACACACAGACCCCCTGATCAGAAGTAATATTAACATAGTTCCTCGTCGGGACGGGCGCAAAGAAGGTGGCGGTTTAGTGCGTAGGCCATTTCAGTTCGCACGGCTGGCGTGAATCCGCAAAAAGGATTCAGCAACTCCTCAGAAAAAAAAAACGAATAATTTTTTTTTTTTTTTTTTTTCCGTACGTTCCAGCGCAATTCAGATTGAAAACGTGTCGTGATTCTTAGTCCTGCATATCGATCGTTTTACACCGACTATTCCGTCAGTTACGGAAAATCTGGAACGCACGCAGCACCCAAAGACCTCGAGAGCATCGTTAGAGGCGCTTTGTCGGCCTCGAGGATCGATGAGTCCTCGTCGACCGGAAATCGACCGCCTGCCTTTCGAGACACCGATCAAGAATTCATTCACTCGCGAGTTCCTTCATCACACGGTCAATATATTGTTCACTAAGACAAAAAAATATATAATTCATTCGATTATCGATGAAAGTTAAAAAATAATGTTAATATAATTAACAGCAATACTCAGTCTATTCGTTACCAATAAATAAATAAAATCATAAAATGAATTGATTTTTTTTTTATCATTTAAAAATTTTTATATTCATTGTTATTATTTATTTATTTTTTGAATTTTTGAAATTATTTATCATATAGTGAAAAAATATTTTTGAAAAAAGAATCAATGAGTCGAAAAAATGAAAATTCGAGAAACATACGCCGGCTCGCGGCGAGCCAGCAATTTCGCCCGTGGTCAATGACAGAGACGCGTGCGATGTCCAGTTGAGGCGTACGTGCCTTCCGAGGCATCGCTCTTTGGAAGCCTTGCGGGCCTCGAGTCAAGAGCGCACACGCTCACGAAGGAAGCATGCGCCGTGCGAAATCGCCGACGAAATGCGTGCGCTAGTCGCTCGCTCGCTGGGAGTATCAGGCTCGACGGGGAAGCTGCGTAAGCGAAAGAGAACCGTTCGACGCGTTAAACTTTCAGCATCGAGTGTGCACGACGAGAGTGCCGACCTTGGCCCGCTGACCATGGCTCGAGCTGGCTCAACGAAACCATCATTTTCACAAATCAGCCTCCTTACAACGATTTACCGTAAAAAAAAAAAAAAGTATTTTTCCTCGTAAAAATGTCTTTACAAACAAACTATCAGTAGGAAGAAACAAATCGAATAACTATTGAACCATTGTATATTAAAAAAAAAAAAAAAAAAAAAATTATTTATAATAATAATAATAATTATTATTATTATTATCATTATTATTACTATTATAAATAATTTTTAATTTTTTTTTAATATATACAATATTTTCTTTTTTAATAATAATAATAATAATAATCATTATTATTATTATTATTACTATTATTATTCTTATTATTCGCATAAAAATATTGAAAGAAAAGAATTCACGAAAACAAAGATTTTCGAGGAAGCAAAAAAACTGACACCGAATTGTCGAAATAGGTCGAAGCTATTCTGAAAAAGCTCGAGTTTCAAAATTTAAGATTGCATCGACTAATGTCAGGTGTGTCGCCGGATGGCTGTATTCAGAAACGGCATTCCCCGGCCTGAGCAACTTAGAGTATTTCTTATTCTCGTGCAACGCCGGTTATGCAACAAATACGTCAGCGACGTGTGCCTTCGCGCGACTACGCCTATCTATACTATACATCGAATAAGCAAGTTAAGTGATATCATCGGCGGTCCGTATCGTCGTGGAATTCACGAGGAAGTTGTGGAAGGTCCGGACGCCGAGATTTCCTCGGTACCTTTGGACGTGCGTTCGCTCCGACAACAATCGTCGAGACGCGACAAAATATACGGAAGAAGGAAACATTTTTTTGTGATTTATCGGTATTCGACGATCTTCGACCGAGCGTCCGCGGAGAGATTCGCGAAACGGCGGTATTCGAGCAGAGGCAGTTATAGCGGGAGATCGAATCATTGCGTCGGATCAGCCCCGAGGAATGTGAGTCATCCGGCGCACATGACTCATGTGAAAATCGTTGATGAAATCCGTGAAAATATGCCGTATTTGACACGAATACACTTGGGCCGAGCGCGCGTTAACGACACGAAGTGTTCCGCACTCTGTCGATGATAAATTTCATCCGAAGATCCTTCGATCGTTGTGATCTTATAGAAAATTTTGGTTGCAATGTCTTTTGGCACTCAATTGTCTGGAATGCCGGAGAATACCTTTCTAGTAATCGAATGTCTTAAATACTTTTTAGATTTCGGTTTAGGTTTTAAGATAGCTTTAGGTTTAGGTTAGGTTTTTCAGGTGAGGTTAGGTTTTTTAGGTTTTTTTAGGTTATTAGGTTCTTTTTAGGTTTTTAGGTTCTCTTTAGGTTTTAGGTTCTTTTTAGGTTTTTAGGTTTTTAGGTTCCTAAAAGGCAGGCCCAATATGCCTTCAAATGGCAGAATGCCTAAAATGCTTTTGAACACCTAAATGACTGGAGTAACTAAAACCCCTTTTTGGTACAATTTTACTTAAAATGCTTTTGCATACATCATTCAATAACTGATATGCCGAAAACAGCTTTTGCGTCTAAAATGACTCCGGTTCCCTGTAAGCCTAAAACGTATTGTAGGTACCTAAAATATTTTTAGGCATCCAATCGTCTGGAGTTCCGAAGAATACCGCCTGAATCCTTGAATTGCTAAAGTGCTCTGAGGGTATCTAAAAAGCAAGCCTAACATGCCTTTGAATAGCGCATTGCCCAAAATGTTTTTGGACGCCAAATGCCTAAAATAACTAAAATACCTTTTCGATTCCTATCTGTCTAAAATGCTTTTAGACCCATGATTTAATTACTGAAAAGCCCAAAACGCCCCCAATGTGTCTATAATGCCTTCGGTTTCCTGTATGTTTAAAATGCATTGGAGGTACCTGAAATATTTTTAGATATCCTCGTCGGGAATCGTTTAGAATGCCGAAGAATAACTTCCAGATACTCAAAAGTCTGAAATACTTTTTAGGTTTCTGGAAGGCATGTCCAACATGCCTTCAAACAGCTGAATTCCTAGAATTGGTTCAATTACCTAAATGCCTAGAATAACTAAAATCCCATTTAGGTCCCCATCTGGCTAAAACACTTTGACATCCACAATTTAACGACTGAAACGCCAAAAGCACTCCCTAATTGTATAAAATGACTTCAGTCGCCTGAGTGGCTGAAGTACGTTTCAGGCATCTAAAACGCCTTCAGGTTTCGAAACGTCTGAACCATCTTTTCGGCATCCGACACCATTTGGATATGGCAATTCCATTTTTAGGTCTCTTCCAACTTCTTCTAGAATGTGTCCAGACGAACTTATCGCATCAAAGTGCCGCGGAGCGCAACAAACGACGAGGATGAAGTCATCATCGGCAATTTGATTAAATAATGAGACCAAACAAGCAGTCACTCCGCGCACAGCGTTGCCGCGGATCATTCTCTCCTTTCAAGGCTCCGCGTCTGTCGATACAATAATTGTACATTATTCGCCATCTGTGGCACTTTCCGGGCGTTCGATGGAGGAGTTATGGCGCAACTCGAGAAATCACCGCGACAAGCCTTTCCGCTGGAAATCGCTGATGTCTTCGAATCACTTCTTCTTCGTGTACATACATTTTTTTTTCAACGGCGATTCCGAAGCCTTACTCACACAGAGAGCGGGTAAAGTCCTCGAGGATTACATTGACCCGTCGGTATGTGGGGCCACAAGCGACGAGTGCTGGGCTCGTGCTCGCTCGCCGGGGTGATAATGTCGTGTGAACGAGGCTCATTCCGAGCGGCGAAACGAGCCCGCGACAAGTTAGTTTCGACGTTCCGGTCCGGTCGGGTCTCGGCTGCGAAATTTCAGGAGGACGTTAACTCAAACGCCTCGCCGAAGGAAACCAAAACAGGCAACATGTACATTTCAGACCTGAACCAGGTGGGTTCGACGCCGGATGCGACGGCTTCGATCATGGCGATTTTGGGTCGTTGCCGCATTTGATGGCGAAGTGGTTTAAATACGACCAAAAGGTAGCTGGGGCGCGAACCCGCGGGTCATGCGCAAGCCCTTTGGTCGGCTAGCGCCCTTCTCTGGCCTTCTGTTATCCGGCTATTTTCCGAGGGCAACGCGTCTCCGGCAACGAGAGTTGGTACGCAAAATCCGACCTCATCCGGCTTCTCGTTGGGCTGTAACTCCTTCGTCACAGCCCAATCTTTCGGATGGCTGTCTTCATTCGCGACGACTTCGACTTTTCATACTTGTGTCCCTGTCCACGGAAGTGGTCAACAGCCGTACGACAGAAACCAGCGCCATCTCGTCGTATCGCAGTCTTGGCACGTGCAGCTTGCCATTTGATGACATGGCCTCACGGGCTCGAGGTTCTCTGGTTTTTTGTAGGAAGACCATCCCTACGGAAGATCAGGGTCTCTTCTTCCACTTTGCAACGACGTAATCAGATGAGCTGGGACGATGGCTGGCTGAATCCTGCAAAGCCATTGCAGATCCTGTTGTTCTCCGGATCTCGCAGCTTCTCATTGATGTGCAGCGTTTCAAAGACGTCGAACAGATCATAGGATAAAATAGGATCTTTGGGGCAGATCGAAGGAATGCTCGACTGGGATCTTTGCAACGACGTCATCAGATGAACTGAGACGATGCCTGGCTGAATCCTGCACAGCCATTGCAGATCCTGTTGTGCTCCGGATCTCGCAGCTTCTCATTGATGTGCAGCGTTTCAAAGACGTCGAACAGATCATAGGATAAAATAGGATCTTTGGGGCAGATCGAAGGAATGCTCGACTGGGATCTTTGCAACGACGTCATCAGATGAACTGAGACGATGCCTGGCTGAATCCTGCACAGCCATTGCAGATCCTGTTGTGCTCCGGATCTCGCAGCTTCTCATTGATGTGCAGCGTTTCAAAGACGTCGAACAGATCATAGGATAAAATAGGATCTTTGGGGCAGATCGAAGGAATGCTCGACTGGGATCTTTGCAACGACGTAATCAGATGAGCTGAGACGATGCCTGGCTGAATCCTGCAAAGCCATTGCAGATCCTATTGTTCTCTGGATCTCGCAGCTTCTCATTCACGTGAAGCGTTTCAAAGACGTCGAACAGATCATGCAATTGAGAAGCTTTGGAAAATCGACCAACATGGTGCCACGTGAAAGGAGCCAGGAGGTTGCAGAAAATCGGCTGAAGGAGCATCAGGCCTGTTTTGGTGTTTGGATCGGAAAATGGAAATAGGATCTTTGGAGCAGATCGAAGGGATGCTCGACTGGGATCTTTGCAACGACGTCATCAGATGAACTGGGACGTGCCTGGCTGAATCCTGCACAGCCATTGCAGATCCTGTTGTGCTCCGGATCTCGCCCCGTGAAAGGAGGAGGAGGAGGAGGCAGGAAGTTGCAGAAAACCCGCTGAAGGAGCATCAGGCCCGTTTTTGTGTTTGGATCGGAAAAAGAGAATAGGATCTTTGGGGCAGATCGAAGGGATGCTCGACTGGGATCCGACTGCGCTTTTATCGATCTCCGGATCGCCGAGGATCCACAACGTTTCGAGGTTGTTAGAGACATCTGTGGATCGTGCTATTAACTCGTTTCGCACTTCCATCAAGTGAAACCAACGCGTAGCGGTGACGCATTTCGGACGCTCGTTGGATAGCCTACTCGGACACGCATTAACATAAATACGAAACCGCGTCGCTGGACGCACGAGCGCACCTCCTTACCGATCATCGAGGATCTCGTATCGACCGCTGAATTGAGCCGAGACGAAAGGGAAAAAAAAAACAAGAAATACAGAAACCTCGGTCGAACGCACGATCTCGACCCACGTGCGAGCGCACTCTGCGGTCACGAGAGATATGTGTGTCAGCGTGTCACGTTTCGATTATCACGAGGCGTGAAATTGCGATGGCTCGTTAATCTTCGATTATCGAGACTCGGTACGATTCAAAATAATTCAGGTTAACACTAAATTAACCATTAAACGAACAATAAAATAAAATAAATAAAAAAGATACGATAGACATTCGCAGACGTCGCATCGGGTGCACAAATATAATTTAAATAATATAAAAAATATAAAAAAATATAATAATAAAATACTCGAATAAAGCGTGATAAGGATAATGATAATAGATTTGAAATTAATTAAAAAAATTTATGATATAAAAAAAATGTGTATAATAAAAAAGTAATTGAACAACAATTATAATAAAGGTAAGATTTTTTTTTTAATTGAATAAATAAATTTGTTTTGTTTATTTTTTTTTTTTTTTGTAAACAATGCAAGTATGTTGACGATAGATGATATTATTATTTTTATTATCGTGGGTGCTACGATCGACAGCCTTACCTAATACGGACGATGATTGCCGAGTGAGAAATTCAATAACAAAAACAAAACACCCGCGCGAGTAAAATGCAGAGTTTGGCTCGGGCGCGGAAGAAGAGAACAACCGCGCAGTCGACGTTGCGAACCGCAACGCGTGAGCTTAACTGCTTTGAATCGAGTCTCGGAACTCGCTCGCGAGCTATCGATCTCCTCTCCTTGGCGCCCGCTGAGGACGCGACCGGCGCGCGGAAACACAACGAATTCGTTGCCAACACCGATGAGAGCTTTCTCTCCTTCACGTAATACCCAACAGCACGAAGATCATCGCCCACTGCCAAGGATGCAACAGTCGGCTCGTCGAAACGCACTTTCGAACTGTTGTGTTCAATTTATTTCTACTCATTCATTGAATATGCAATAGTTATTTGACTTGTTTATTACTACCGATGGTAGTGTTTTTTATTAAAAAAATTACAAAAAATGCAAAAAAATGTTTGAAAAAATTTCATTTTTTTTTTATTTGTCAAAACTTTTTTTTATAAATTTTTTTTTTTTTATAAAAAAAAAAATTTCAAATTAAATTTTTTTTTTTTCTTTTAAATTCGATTTTTCACCGTTTTGGAAAGTTCTGAACCCGTTTCCGTGAGAATCGCGAAAAAAAACATTCGCTCACACAAAGCTTAACGAAGCAAAGTAAAGAAAACTCTTGCAAAGAGACTGACCCGATGAAAGTATCTAAAAATACTTTTCGTACGGTTCTCTGACGTGACGGATGCTGACCCGAAGCTATAGTATCGCCGCTCATTGATGAGCGTCCAGAGATTGACTTCGTTCCTCGTTATCCCGAGTTATCGAAGCGCGATGTTTATCCCCGTTTACACCGGTGTCGATTTCTCGCTAGAGGGTTTTTTTTTTATTAATCCTGATAATATTAAAAATGATTTCTACTAAAATACTTTCTACCCACTATTCTATTTCTAACATTTGTCTAGATAAGTGCAACTAATTTTTTTTTTTTTTTTTTTTTTTTTTTTTTTTTCGCGTAAACAAAGCTTCTCTTATGGGCAAGAAGAATAAATTTGAAAAATGTGTAGATCTTTCGAGACTCGCGAATGAAAAAGTTCGTGCAATAGACGAAAGAATAATTCAAATGGCCGCTCGAGAACTGAAATTTTTCGAAAAATTGCCGACGCACTCGGCCGATGATTTCACTCGCCGGCAAAATGGTACAGAAACAATTGACCCCTTTGGTAGCGATGTCAAGTGAATCTCTTCGTTCTAATGAAAACGACCTGAATCTTAGACCAGGACTGGTTCGAATCTCATGATTCGGAAGATGCGGTCGAAAATAGTTGGGTCGAATTCTTTTTTTTTCCATTATTTATCATTTAATCTATTATTATTTTTTATTACTTTATTGATTCGTTCGATTTATTTATTAATTTGTCTGATTTATCAAATTAATGTTTCAAATTCATTTATTGATGTAATTCAATTTTTGTTTTTTTAGATTTTAACACTTATTTCCGGTGACTTAGGACGTGAGTTACATTGAGAAAGCATTTTATTTAATTGTTATTACTGGACCTTCCTCGGGCGGAAGGTGCGTTCGGTTCCGTGACTCTCAAGACGCCTATTGTTGGACGGTGTATTTATGATCCGCAGCCACTGTACCGGTCGCTTTGGTTCCGCATTTCCACGATCTCTATACTTAGACGGTGTATTTACGATCCCCGAGCCGGTAACTATAAGCGTTGGTTATTATCGTAGATCTTCGTGTCGAGCCAAATTTAAATGGCAACGAGATAAAAAAAAAAAAAAAAAAAAAAAATTTGTGTGAAACTACACATTTTTATTACTTTTTAGAAAATTAAAAAAAATGTTTGTTCTATTTTTTTTTAATATCAATTTGTACGAAACATACCAAATTTTTTCGAAAAGATACATTTTTTTATTGTTATTATTATTATTATTATTATTTTTTTTTTTTTCGAAAAGACATTTTTTTATTACAATAATTTATTTTTTCAATTATTTCATTTTTATTCAATAATTTATTGTTTATTATATTATGATAATTCATTATAACAATAAATGTGAAATTTTTTTTTTCGGAAAATCCGAAGCTAAGATACGGCTATTGCAGCGAGCAAACGAGATACGATGGAGGCGATATCTTCGCAGTGATCGAAGACGGAAGTGTACAACATCGGTTCTCAACTCATTGAGCCGACCGTGCGCGGGGCGTTCAAGGCCTTAACGGCATTCTTACGTAACGCCCTCGCGGCTCTTGCCGAGCGAGCCTCTGGCGTCGCCGCCGCGAGACTCGCCAAACGCGGCGAGAGCCAGCGTCGACGCTGCTTCACCAACAACCTTCGCCGGTCCGCACAAAAATCGGGACCGGTATCGAAACGAAAATTCTAACTCGCCCACGTTTCTCCATTGATGAACTCATCTCAAAGATATCACTACATTATTTCGCTACTATCCATTCGCCTATTCTAATGCAAAGAAAAAAAAAAAAAAGACGGCCTAAACAAAAAAAAAAAAATTCGACGACGAATAAGCGCAAAAAAAACAGAAAAAATTCCTTACCGAAGAATCCTACGACGGTATCCACCGGCGATGTTGCTTGATAAATTCGACGATCAGTTCCCAATGACTCCAAACTCGATTCACAATTAAAAAAAAAATTTCACCTGTTTGATAACAAAATGTTATCTTCGGTTTTTTTACTATTATTATTATTATTTTTATTATTTACTATTATTATTTTTTCACTATTATTATTATTATTATTGTTTACAATTTTTTTTTTTTTTTTGCGTTTTTAGTCGAACGCGGTAAAAATTCGACGATTGGATTAACGAGAACGTAACGAAGTGAAATAAGCCGAGCGCGTGTTTATCGCGTCGTCGTCAAGGTACGCGAGAACTTGGCTGGCCGGCGCGGCTCGTTGAGGTACGGTCGAGCCTTAACTTCACGTCTCGCGGCAATGCGAATAGATTTCACACGGCTGTCGGTTGGGAGCGCGTGCGCGTTTCGTGGTCGACCTTTATTTACATAGAAACGGGGGGGAGCGGCGAGTCGCGTGTGGGTGCCGCGCGTCGGAGTCGAAACTGCGGTATGCATACGGCGAAGCGGCCGAGGCGAGACGCCGATACGAATCGGCTCGAGGCGGGAGCGACGGAGCGAGATTACGAGAGACGGTGCCCGGCTTTCTGTCGCGTGCGGACGAGGCCCGATACGAAAAACACGCGCGCTATCACCGTCGCTCTGCGTGCTCGCGGGAAAAACACGCCGATGCGAATCGGGAAGTTTTCCGAATCGCAAAAAAAAATTGTTTCTCACTAAAATTCCGCTCGGAATAATAACTTTTAGCCTTTTTTTAATAACTTTTCGTGAAAAAAAAATACATATGTGACATTAATTTTTATCAATAATTAATAACATGAATAATCATTTATTTGTTCATTTTTTTATAACCAAATAAAATATATAATAATATAATGTATTATTATTATTATTATTATTATTATTATTATTATTATTATTATTATTATTATAGAAATTAATATAAATATTTATAACATTTTTAATATTCAATATTTGTAAAATCAGGGAAATTTGAACAAATTTCCTATTTTTCTAACAAATGTGACTCTTGAAGTTTGTGGGAAAAAAACAGGGAAATTATTCACCTGGAATCTAGATACTATCGAGCGGATCGATTGCTAGCTGATGGGTTTCTCGGAAATCCACGTGTCGCATGTTTTTCTTTTCAACAAACGTATGCACGCTTGCGTGTCGAAAAAAAGAAGGGAAACAAGCCTGTCAGTGAAAAAAGTAAGTTTCGTAGGGCTAAAGACAACGGCGGTCAAGGTGGTCAATCATCTTATAGAGCCGCGTGCTGTGCGCGATGCTATAAGTTCAACGGACTAGGTCTCCATCGCGTTGTATGATGTCATAACCGACATTCATTGATTCGCCGCTTCATTGATTCGGATAGTCGTATGAAATGTGCACCGAAACATTTTTTTTTTCCTGTTTTTGTTTTTGATAGTATATTTTTTAAAATATATTTTGTATATTTTTTTAGTACTATTGACAGTGACAGTGACAGTGACAGTGACAGTGACAGTGACAGTGACAGTGACAGTGACAGTGACAGTGACAGTGACAGTGACAGTGACAGTGACAGTGACAGTGACAGTGACAGTGACAGTGACAGTGACAGTGACAGTGACAGTGACAGTGACAGTGACAGTGACAGTGACAGTGACAGTGACAGTGACAGTGACAGTGACAGTGACAGTGACAGTGACAGTGACAGTGACAGTGACCGTGACCGTGACAGTGACAGTGACAGTGACAGTGACAGTGACAGTGACAGTGACAGTGACAGTGACAGTGACAGTGACAGTGACAGTGACAGTGACAGTGACAGTGACAGTGACAGTGACAGTGACAGTGACAGTGACAGTGACAGTGACAGTGACCGTGACCGTGACCGTGACAGTGACAGTGACAGTGACAGTGACAGTGACAGTGACAATGACAATGACAATGACAATGTTAATTCACGAATTTTTTTTAGAGGTTTTTGGACGAATTGTCTTAGACAAATTTTTCGCAAACGCGCCTCGACAGTTCTATTATCGACGCCGTTCTATTTTACCGCCGCTTCCCGCCCTCGGCTCTGAACTATGCAATTAATCGCCGGAAGAAACGTCAACCGCTTTGTTTTTCGATTTTTCTTCTCGGTGTCGATTTTCTCGCGACGATTAAAATGTGCAACTTATCGCTAGCCTGTGTCGCAGGATTTTCCATGCATTCCCCGAGCGTCTCGATGTCGTCGAATAACAATTTAATGGCATGACAGACAATTCCTGCGTCGCGCATAATTCATTCGAATCGCATCACATCGAGCCTCGTCGTGTTCATTTCACATAAGTTCGAGAAAAATGAGAGAGAATTTTGAACACTTCTCAATGGTATAAGAATCTGAAAAAATCAATGCCGATTAAAGGTACAAAAAATATTAATAATAATCATTGATATCAATAATAACAATAATAATAGTTGATATTGATAATTGCAAAATGTTGTCAGCAAGCTGATGAAAAAAAAACGATTGTTCAACAAACTCGTGGTAACTCTGATTTTTGCAGATTTATAAATTTGGTTTGAATTTTTTTTTTGAGTGCACATTTTTCCCACATAAAAAAAAATTTGAAAAAATTCATGTCATCGGAAGATAAACGAATCGTATGCATTTGAGAAAAAGGTCGGGTTGCCACGAATTTGTTGGACAATGTTCATGTTCATCAATTTGTTAATAACTTTTTACAACTATTATCATGCGAAATTAATCTTTTCGGTATTTTCAATGTGCATGAATTTTTTCAGATTTTTATCTATCGAGAAGTGGTTGCGATTATTTCTCATTTTTCTCGAACTCGAACGGAAGAAGAAAAAAAGAGAAGTCGATGTATCCGTTAATGTAGCTTCATTAGCGATGCAAATTGAGTGACCAATCTGTCGCCGAGTGATGCACTGCGTTCCGGGATTCCCGAGGAAAATCATCGCGTCATTGAATCTCGAAGTCGGGGACTCCCTCCTCAATGATTGCCTCGACGTATGACGCGAATGAGTCCCGAAACTGATAAACAAACGCCTCGCTGCGTCATCGGCTGCATCGCGTTAATCACAACTCGAGGCTTATTTCTACCGCGACCTCTTGCGATTCAATGACACTGTTGCGCTGATCATTCGACGATTACGCTTTTCAGTCGTTGCGCGTCAGACGGACGTCCTTTTTTTGCAATTTTTTTTCATGCACAATAAAGGTACTGAAAAGATTAATTCTGGATAATGATAATTTCAAAATGTTATTCGCGAATTGAAAAAAAAAAAAAAAAAAAAAAAAAATGTTAACACATTTCAACTGACAGCGATCCATTGTAATGCAAACACTGAAATGCCAATTATTTACAGCAATTGTTTCGCATTTAAAAGACGATAGTTTTCGCAGCAGTGTTTCTTGTGTTACACTTGGCCCATATCATTTGACTCATTTTTTTGAATAATTTTCGTAATCAGAATTTTCACTCTCTATTTTTTGTTTGAAAAAAAAATTTTAAGTTTTTTTGAAAATTTTCAAAAAAATTTCAACCCATTTTCCAGCGCGTAAAATAGCGTAGAATTCGAGGGAATTCGTCGCTCTGGTCCAGCCTCGGTTGATGCGGTTGCAACGAGTCCTGGTGGGGCGTGGCGATTTTCAGGATCCCGGCCCGCCATTGGAAGCCTCCGCGGGCTTTATCGAACGATGGCCATCGGCGGAGTGAACGACTCCTAGCCTCGAGTCGGAAGATACATCATCGACTCTCCCGTCGCTCGAGGCTCGGCTGGATCAGGAAAAAAAAAAAGAAAGCATTCGAACGGTCATCAACATTTCGCGGGGCCGTCGATGAAGTAACGGTGGATTCCACTCGAGAGCCCCAACAACCGGCAACGGAGCTTCCCGCGAATGAACGAACGTCGAATCTTGGAATCCGTTGACTTGCTCCACGTAACCGATCTCCGATTCCGAGGAATCATGAAAGATTCATGAGGGGAACCACCGGCGTTCTCAACGTTGGGTTCCTCGCAGCTTTTCTCCGAAGTCGCGTTGAACCGATGCCGAGTCGAAGAGATCGACCCGATGGCCATTCGATCGATGTGAGGAGGCCTGAAGACGTCGTTTCGTCGGGACTCGAACCGATTCAAGGCAGTCCCTTTGCGGAATTTAGGTCCGAGTTTGCGGACCCAAGTTCGGGCTCAAGTTGGAACTCAAGTTGGAGCTTCATGTTGAGGCAGTTTCTTTCAGGACATGGTCATTTCAACGCCTACCTGGTCGGCTTCATAAGAAGAGATGGTCCGCAATGAGGCTACTGCACCGAAAACCGATTCAAGGCAATCCCTTTGCGGAGTTTAGGACCGAGTTTGCGGACCCAAGTTCGGGCTCAAGTTGGAACTCAAGTTGGAGCTTCATGTTGAGGCAGTTTCTTTCAGGACATGGTCATTTCAACGCCTACCTGGTCGGCTTCAAAAGAAGAGATGGTCCGCAATGAGGCTACTGCACCGAAAACCGATTCAAGGCAATCCCTTTGCGGAGTTTAGGACCGAGTTTGCGGACCCAAGTTCGGGCTCAAGTTGGAACTCAAGTTGGAGCTTCATGTTGAGGCAGTTTCTTTCAGGACATGGTCATTTCAACGCCTACCTGGTCGGCTTCAAAAGAAGAGATGGTCCGCAATGAGGCTACTGCACCGAAAACCGATTCAAGGCAATCCCTTTGCGGAGTTTAGGACCGAGTTTGCGGACCCAAGTTCGGGCTCAAGTTGGAACTCAAGTTGGAGCTTCATGTTGAGGCAGTTTCTTTCAGGACATGGTCATTTCAACGCCTACCTGGTCGGCTTCATAAGAAGAGATGGTCCGCAATGAGGCTACTGCACCGAAAACCGATTCAAGGCAATCCCTTTGCGGAGTTTAGGACCGAGTTTGCGGACCCAAGTTCGGGCTCAAGTTGGACTCAAGTTGGAGCTTCATGTTGAGGCAGTTTCTTTCAGGACATGGTCATTTCAACGCCTACCTGGTCGGCTTCATAAGAAGAGATGGTCCGCAATGAGGCTACTGCACCGAAAACCGATTCAAGGCAATCCCTTTGCGGAGTTTAGGACCGAGTTTGCGGACCCAAGTTCGGGCTCAAGTTGGAACTCAAGTTGGAGCTTCATGTTGAGGCAGTTTCTTTCAGGACATGGTCATTTCAACGCCTACCTATTTAGCTTCAAAAGAAGAGAGGGTCCGCAATGCGACTGCACCGAAAACCGATTTAAGGCAGTCCCTTTGCAGAGTCTGGGGGACGAGTTTGCGGACCCAAGTTCGAGCTCAAGTTGGAACTCAAGTTGAAGCTTCATGTCGAGGCAGTTTCTTTCAGGACATGGTCATTTCAACGTCTACCTGTTTAGGTTCAAAAGAAGAGACAGTCAGCAATCCGACGACTGCACCAAAAATCGATTCAAAGCAGTCCCTTTGCGGAGTCTGAGGACCGAGTTTGCAGACCCAAGTTCGAGCTCAAGTTGGAACTCAAGTTTAAGCTTCATGTTGAGGCAGTTTCTTTCAGGACATGGTCATTTCAACGCCTACCTGTTTGGCTTCAAAAGAAGAGATGGTCCGCAATGAGGCTACTGCACCGGAAACCGATTTAAGGCCGTCCCTTTGCGGACTCTTAGGACCGAAAATTTGTGGAGCCAAGTTCGGGCTCAAATTGGAGCTTCATGTTGAGGCAGTTTCTTTCAGGAAATAGTAATTTCAACGCCTACTTGTTTGGCTCCAAAAGAAGAGACGATCCGCAATGCGACTGCACCGAAGTGGACGTTCCCCGCCACACATTTTTCGCGTATCACAGATGGGCCGAAGAATTTTTTCAGATCTTTCAATTCGTGCTAAATTCTTTCCAATTTTTCCATCAAAGAAAAAGGGTCGAAAGGCAGGATTAACATCCTCATCCTCATCTTTTGTGATTTCTGCAAAATACAACACGCGGGTGTGGACGTCGAGTCTTTGCAGGACAGAAGTCACTGGCTCGATAATGGCTTCGATAATCCAGTAGCCGCCATCGCGGGCTCCGTCGCGAGTCAGCCAAGTGAAACGAGGCTCGAGTCCCGACGACCGATCGCTCTTCCGATGGTTAATGAGTCGTGAAACACTCGAACGTTTTGCCACAGATCGGAAAAGTGCTGCGCCACTCCGGTCGCGAGAGGTATGTTTTTCATTGCCCCTTAACGTTTCTTCACTCTTGTCTATCGCTGCAGGATCGAAAAGTTGCAAGTAGAAATGCTCAGCTTGATCCTTGGCGGGCGACTGCGGCAATGCCTGCAGAAGGCCGAAGAATCATGCTTTGTTTTGACCACATCAATTTTTTTGGGCACTCGCAACGAATTACCTTCGCTATCGAAGTACACTTTTGGACATCGGGATTTTCGGCAACATTATCTCACGAAAAGTTCGAGTGATCATATTTTTATACCTGCAATGGCCGACCGACTTGTCAGCTTATTTTCTTCCCGCGGACGAAAAGTAATACTTTCCTTTTACTACTTCTCCACGCGTAAACCTTCTTTTCCACCCTAGGGCGGCAAAGTACTACTTTTCTTTTTACTATTTCGCCTCACGTTCACCCACTTTTCTTCCGTAGGGCGGAAAAGTACCACTTTTCTCTTGACTACTTCTCCTCACGTAAACCTACTTTTCTACCCTTGGGGGGAAAAGTACTATTTTTCTTTTTACTGCTTTTCCTCGCGTAAACTTACTTTTCCACCCTAGGGAGGAAAAGTACTACTTTTATCTCCAAAGCCGAAACGAAGGAGAAGAAAGAGGCGGGAAAAGGGAGGTTTTCCGCACTAGTGCGTAAAAAAGTGTCATAACATTTTTTTCTTTTCGCACTACGAAGCAATGTTTGTAGATCCGATTTAAAGTGCCAATTGTGACTATCGTAGCCCGTTGCGTAGAATTAAAAGGGTTTTGGGCCACCATCGCGCCGAAACAAGAGTTTTCGATCTTCAAGAACAATGTCGCTCTCCTCTTCCGGTTCTTGCGTTGGTCAGAGAATCGTTTCGCGGCGGACGCAAGAGAAAAAAACATTTCTTCATCAAATCGAGGACAAGTCCTTCGGTCGGTTTCTCAACTCTATCGGAAGAAGAAAAAAAAAAGAACTCGACGTATCCGTCAGCAATTGCATCGACGAATGAGAAAAGAAGAAAAGAAACGACCGAAGGAAGTCCGAGATGTTTTCACAAGGCGAACAACAGGTGTTGGCTCTTTCGAACCTCGCTTTCGGTCAGCATTTTGTAGTTTATACAATTCGTCATCGCAATTTCTTTTTTGTTACTTTTTTTTTTTTTTTTTTTTTTTTTTTTTTTTTTTTTTTTTCGCAACTAGCCTTGTAAGCAAACGAAACTGTCAACAACCTCTCGCGCAGATCCGCTTCGAGAGATCACGTCCACGATCGTCGCCTCGCTTCGCGCCTCGCTCAGAGTCCCGATGCTGACGCGCGGATTCCAACCGTCGGCTCGCCGCTCGGACGATGCGGAAACTCCAAAGTATTTCCAGTGCAGCGTTTCTGTTTTTTTTTTTTTTTTTTTTTTTACTATTTACTCGTAAAAGTTGATCTTCCAAAACGCTGATCGAGGGAGTGATCGATGCCGGATTTTGCATGATGCGCTCGGATCGCCAGTCGGGAGACCTTCGGCGATTGTTTGCCGATTGGCGCCGATTTCCGTCGCGGGATCGGTTGCGAAACGCGAAATCAACGCGAGCAGCGAACGACACCGGAAAAGAGGATGTCGCGACGTCTTCGTGGAAAGGATCAGGCGCTGAGTAGCGGCCTTCACCGGGCGTCGAACCCTTCGCGTTGGAGGTCCAACTGTGCGATTGGACGAGTCGTCGGCGGCGCGTCTCTCTCGTTTCTTCCTGTTTCGTACCTTCGAGAAGTCTCTCGGCTGGTCGCTGAGGGGACCGGAAGTCATCGATTTCGACGCCGATCAAACGTTGACGCTCCGATCGCGCGTTGGGCATTCGTTTGGCTTCCGCTTGGGACGTGGAAGACTTCCGGAACGATGATCGGCGAAGATCAACAGTACCAAAGTTGCCGTTTCCGGTTTTTGGGTCAGTTTGACCTGGGTCAGTGTTGGACGCTGATTGTCGAATCCCCAATATTCGGCCGATTTCTGGTCGATTATTAGGTTGTCCATCGATCGATTGTCGGCCTCCGGCCAATGTTGGCCACATTTTGATTAGCTGGTTGCTCTGCGAATTTGGGATTAGATTCGGCCGGGCATTGAACCCATTCATGATTCAATTTGAGATCAATGGTCCGTTGAACATTGATCGGTCGGTTGAATCATCGTTGGTTCGCCGATTTTAGGCTGACCAATCACCAATCGTTCGATTCGCCGATTGCCGAAATAAAGCCCAACGTTGGGCCATCGAGTAGCGGTTATCGCCGCTAGATGGCGTCGCCCCAAAACGTTTTTCTCGAAAGTAAAAGGTCCTGCGAGACGGTATAAGGGCGTGGAACTTTTACTTTTTTTTTGTTGAATCACGCAAGTGATGCGCTTTTATCTACCGTTTTACCTACCGATTGTCAAAATGAAGCCCGACCATCAGTTGGACCATCAGTCAGCGATTATCACCGCTAGATGGCGTCGACCCGAGGAATCTTTCTCGAAAGCGAAAGGTCCTGCTCCACGGTATAAGAGCGCGGAAATTTCACCTCTTTTCATTAACTCGCGCAAGTGCGCTTTTATCTTAAATCCGTACTCAGACAGTGCCTGGTCAAAAGGGATCGACTGAGTTTGATCGCTACCGAACAACTCGAAATACCGTCGACAAGTCGACAAATCGAACCTGTATCGGTTCGTCCAGCATAATCTTCGATTGCAACAGATTCGATTAAAGGGGAAAACTCAAGCACTGTTGCCCGAGATGCGCAACGCGCCGGCGGACGTTCCGGTGGAACGAGCGCAGGTACGTCGGAAGGGCTGTACTATCCCCATCCGAGCGTTCCGCGGATTCACTTGACCGGAGTCTCCTCCGCCACCTGCCGGTGGGAGGTATGACGTTGGCGCGGCTCTCCGAGGGGCGGTGCGAGGAGCCGCTCGGCGTTGGAGGGGAACGCGTTGGATGGCATCGAGCAAGCATGCACGTACGACCAAATCGCTATCTAATTTCGATAATGTACCTGGAACGACAATATTAGCAAGGCGAGTCGGCGAAACGGATAATTGGCTCGCGACGCAAACGGACACGGCAAAAACAACTTCCGTTTCGATGACAATTAATTGGGACGAAAATACAGATGACCATTCCGCCAGTGACGCAAAAGTGAAGAAGAAAATTCTTGACCCGAGAAGAACAAGTCGGAAATGGCTCGTCCTCGGGCGAGCGTTGATGACCGCGTGAGAACCGAATCCGTTCATTCAGCTTTCCAATCGCCGGTCGAGCTTCGAATGTCAACTGCCAAATTTTTCATTCCACCGATTTTCGTGTCATTTTCATGCTTTCCGACTGCACTGACAAAAAAAATATTTGAATTTGGCGAAAAATCGTTGAGAAATAAATTCTTTTGTTCTGACTCTGACGATTTTTAAAAATATCGGGCTCGAATTTTGCCGACTATTGAATTATTATCACATTGTTATCTAAATAAACATAATTGTCTGTCAATTCTAATAATTTGTTCCTCGCATCTCGAAATGGAAAATACTCGTACGCCGATCGTTCGATTCACCGATTGCCAAAATGACGCCCAGCGCTGCACCATCGATTCGGCGGTTATCGCCGCTAGATGGCGTCGACCCGAGGTTCTTTTCTCGAAAACGAAAGGTCCTGCGCGACGGTATAAGAGCATGGAAATTTTACTTGTTTTCTTTTAATTGAATCACGCGAGTAACGCGCTTCTATCTTAGACTTCGTACTCAGCCTTCGACAATTTATTAGACATCTGGCTGAAATTTGGTTTAAAGTAGGAGATTTTCGACAAAAAAAAAAGACGATATCGAATAAAGAAAGTGGCCAAATAAACCATTTCGGGAAATATGTTAAGTTACTTTTTTTCAAACTTTTTTTGTCGTTTTTTTTTCTCCCGTCCAAAAATGAAGTCATCCGTTCGGTGTTTTTTTTTCCGCGATCTGTCACCTTCAAGCACATTTCTATTTTGACCAAAACGGCACCAGCGTTCGGGGCCGATTAATTGATCGAATCCATTAGCATTTTCTGGCGCCGCTGGCGCGCGCTCGATTAATATGCGAGAGCGTGGCTTCTTCCTCCGGATGTTAGCCGATGCGCCGGCCAAGATGTCGCGCGCTTTTCGGCATTCCGGCTCGGTGAGCTCGCGAACGAGCCGCCGGCGTCGTTCCGCAGGGACCCCCAACTGCGTTTCGTCTTTCTCCTCCTTGATTTCGCGAAGGCGCCATTCGAAATCGAGGCTACGAGCGATCGCCCGAGAGGTTCCTCTCGTCGTTGAAGAGCGATTCGTTCCTCGGTTATCCAACTTCATCGTCGATTTTGACGAAAATCGATCGTTTCCCGAGGCAAAATCGCTATAGGGGAGAGCGGGGCAAAACGGCATACCGGGGAAAAATGGTATCAGAGCCCAATGGGACAGCAAAAAAATCTTCTTCGATGGGACTTTCTCTCGTCCCATTTTGCCCTAATTCTATCACACGGGGGACTTTATTTGACCATTTCGTACCATTTTGCCCCGCTATGCCATTTTGCCCCGCTCTCCCCTAACTTCAATGCAAGCAACGCCTTTGCATGCGTTGATGCGTTGCTTTGGTCGGATCTTGAAGAGCGACTCAAGATCGTCCGTTCTTTGAATCCTAATTGGAATTGATTCTCAATGAGATTCCGTTCATTCATGATTCGAAAGCTCGGAAGTTGATTATGGACATCGGCGCGGTTCGTTGACTCGATTCGATTGAATCGACGAGGAACAAGGCAGGTTTTGCCGATCGTCCGTAAGCGGCTTGTGTTGGGGAGCTGATTGTCGAATCGCCAATGTTTGGCCGATTTCCGGTCGATCGTTACGTCGTCCATCGATCGATTGTCTCCAATTTTGGCCGAATCGCCAATCGTTCGATTAACCGATTGCCAAAACGACGCTCAACGTTGGACCATCTATCAGCGGCTGCCGCCGCTAGGTGGCGTCGAGCCGAGTTGCTTTTCTCGAGAGCGAAACGTCGCACGCGAGGATATAAGGGCATGAAAAGTTCTACTTCTTCAAACTGAATCACGCGAGTGCGCTCCTATCTTAGATTCCGTACGGATCGAGAGAAATCGACTGAGCTGGATCGCTTTGAGAATTCTCACAAGAAAAATATACAAAATGTGTAATCTCTTGCGGGACATGATTGTAGGCAATTGATAGTGGTCTCGCATTGACAACCAATGATCAGCCAATAATCTTGATCACCCTTGGGCGGGAATGTTGGCAGCCGAAATTGCCAAGTAGTTGTCACCGGAAGCTCGACCGGTGATTGGGCCAATGTTCACAAAATCGGCACCGAGCCCGGCCATTGGCCGATTTCGATCATCGCTCTCGGGAAGCGCACCGACGAATCTCACGCGCAAGTCCCATTGCAACGATTCGTTTCGGAGCAGAGCCGGAAACATCGCGTCTGAGAAAAATCGCGACGTCGATTTCCGACCGGAAATGCGACCGAAGCGGAAGCTCTCCACCGATGGCCGCGTCACCAGACGCGCGGATATTCTCTCTTTTACTACCGATTCTTCCGTCTTCGTTTTGCGATCGTACTTTTTTTTTTTTTTTTTTTTTTTTTTTTTTTTTTTCTTTCTGCGGATGATATGCGTTTCGTCGTGGCGCAGCGGCGTTGGCGCGCTGCCGTTTAACTGCATTCGCGCACCTTTTGCAGTCGCTCGCGCTCGGACGCCACGGCGAGGGGGTCCACAAAGCAACGGAATCGAGCCGACAAAGTCTTTGACGAGCTACTCGCGCTGCATTTTCGATTATCCGCCTTGCGGGTCTCGCCCGGCGGCCTTCGATCGACGGCGCGCTCACCGGCCGAGACCGATAGTATACGCGCCGCAACTGACGCTTATTATTTTTCTCGCTTGAAAGGACGTACGTGCTGAGGTCTCGCAACACAAGCGCCGACGATCGTTCGCAAACGAATGTCGGACCTGCGGCGGATTCGTCGAAATTCTTGCGATCCCGTTGCGAAAAGAAAATCGATCAAATTTTTAGTATTTATATTTTTCAATATTTTTTATCATATAATATTATTATGTTATTGTATCAATAATAATGTATTTTCATTATTATATTACTAATAATACAATATTATAATAATAATATTTTATATAAATATAATTTACACTTTTTGTTTGCAAACTTTCAAAAATTGCGTCTTTTACACGGAACGACAAATGAAAATGCAATTTTTTTTTCTATGATTGGACTGAATTGTGAAAAAATTCATACGTATTCGGAAGAATAAACAAATAATAATAATAATAATAATAATAATAATAATAATATAATTTTCATTTTTAAAAAATTAGTTTGACGAATGATGTGTTGAACTATCTTTTTTTGCATTAATTTTTTAATACCATTTTGAAATTGTTGTTTAAAAAAATGGATATTTTTAGCACCCTTTCTATACATTCTTAAGGGACACGACCGAGGTAAAAATCGCAACGTCGTGAGTTCGATTTTTCCACCTGGCGTTGGACGTTGTTCTGGAAGCGAGGCGCGCGGAATCGCTTTCGCATGCGAGATCGCGATGAGTACGTCCGCGACGCTCGCCGCGCGGTGCACCGAAGCGAGATGAGAACGTTCTCGCGTGCGAAGACTCGAAACGGAGCGACGCGATTCGCGGGTTCGCCGATCCCGGGCACACCCTATCCGCGTGTGCGGCTTCCGCCCTTTGCCGAGAGCGGACCGGCAACAAATTGGAGTTCTGCACCTCCGCCCTTCCCGCCTGTAATTGGCAACCGATGCGCTGGGCGTTTTTCTCGTCCTGGCCTCGATACACTCGGTAATTGCAAGGAGAAGAGGCCGGCAGAGCTCGCCGCGGCGAGCTGTACCGGTGGCGACGTTCCGTGATTCCTCTCCCCGGCGCGGCGGCCCGCTTTGGCTTCGGCCGCGTGTGTAACCGTCCGGATGTCTCTTCCACACGCCGTCAGAAACAAACTAACAAAATTCGCCATTATCGCAGAAAAACGCAACGCGGAGGAATCGCGAAGATTTCCGAGAAGCGCCACTTACGAGCGTTACATTTTATTCCCACCCTAATTGTCCCTTATCTACGGAACGCTCTGCGGAAAATCGCCGGCGAGGGGGCCGCGTGGAAGAGAAACTTTCCGCGTTCGTTCCGCATCGCGAATCGGATGCGATTTTTCGTCAAATTCGCGACACGCGAGACGTCTGAATGATCGCTTTGCTGCAAATCGCTGGCGAGAAATCGCGTGCGGAAAAAAACGTTCCGCGTTCATTCCGCATCGCGTTTCGGATGCGATTTTCCGTCGAATTCGCGACTCGCGAGCCGTCCCGAACGATCGCTTCGCGGAAAATCGCTGACGTGAAGTCGCGTGCGGAAAAAACGTTCCGCGTTCATTCCGCATCGCGTTTCGGATGCGACTTTCCGTCGAATTCGCGACTCGCGAGCCGTCCCGAACGATCGCTTCGCGGAAAATCGTTGACGTGAAGTCGCGTGCGGAAAAAACGTTCCGCGTTCATTCCGCATCGCGTTTCGGATGCGATTTTCCGTTGAATTCGCGACTCGCGAGCCGTCCCGAACGAGCGCTTCGCGGAAAATCGCTGACGTGAAGTCGCGTGCGGAAAAAACGTTCCGCGTTCATTCCGCATCGCGTTCCGGATGCGACTTTCCGCCGCGTTCGCGACACACGAGCCGCGCCGAACGATCCCATCGCGGAAAATCGGTGGCGAGAAGCCGCGTGCGGAAAAAAACGTTCCGCGTTCATTCCGCATCGCGTTTCGCGAGTGGGACGCGATTTTCATTCGAATCCGCGACGCGCGAGAGGGCCCGAGCAATTGGAGCGCGAAGGAGAAAAATGGCTTTCGGTACGGAGCGTGAAATGCGGAATGACTCCGGGAGAAACCGGAAGTTGCGCCAGTTCAGTAGAATCGGAGCGCCCTGTCATCTCGTGCGGCTCGTAAAAGATTCTCCTTCACCTGATTCCCCGTCTCGCTCCGTTCCCTCCTTCCCTTCCTATTCTCGTTCTAGGCGTCCCGCGTTCCGCCATCGGCCGCGAAAGACACTCGGCAGACATTCGTGAGAGTCTTTCGACGCGCGGCGGCCTCAACGTTCGACTCGCCGGCGGTCACTCGGCCGGGTAATTGTTCTTCGGCTACCGCTGATTGACTTTTGTCGAAGATATGGCTCGCTGGCTTTTGCGCGGCTCACGCCGCCCACTTGACTCCGCCATTCGCCACCCGCCCTTTTCGCTCGGGACTCGACGCCGTTTCGACTGGCTGAGGACGCTGTCGGGCCACTCTCTTCGGCCGATAATAGATATTTATTCGCAGAATCATCGAACCGTTGCGACGCCAACGCGGCTCCGATGACGTCCGATGTGGGTTTCGCCCATCGAACGGAAGCGGCCAATGAGCGGACCCGCGTTGCGGTGACGATTGCCGGATAACCGATATTCGGCCGATGTTCTACCGATCCACTGTCAATCGGCAGCTTACCGATCTCGGGCCGATTTTCGGCTGAATATCGTAATCAATCGTTGGTCTGGCGACTTAAGGTTGTCATACGGTCGAGCATTGGCGCGCCGATATTTGATTTGCCAATTTTCAATCGGCCGTTTGCCGATCTTGGGCCGATTTTTGGCTGAATATCGTAATCAATCGTTCATCTGGCGACTCAAGGTTGTAATACGATCGAGCATTGGCGCGCCGATATTTGAATTGCCAATTTTCAATCGCCGTTTGCCGATCTCGGGCCCATTTTTGGCTGAGTATCATAATCAATCGTTGGTCTGGCGACGCAAGTTTGTAATACGATCGAGCATTGGCGCGCCGATATTTGAATTGCCAATTTTCAATCGCCGTTTGCCGATCTCGGGCCGATTTTTGGCTAAGTATCATAATCAATCGTTGGTCTGACGACTCAAGGATGCAATACAATCGAGCATTGGCGCGCCGATGTTTGATTTGCCAATTTTCAATCGGCAGTTTGCCGATCTCGGGCCAATTTTCGGCTGAATATCATAATCAATCGCCGATGCTGCGACTTAAGATTGTAATACGGCCGAGCATTTGCGCACCGATATTTGAATTGCCAATTTTCAATCGGCTGTTTGCCGATCTCGGGCCGATTTTTGGCTGAATACCATAATCAATCGCCGATGCTGCGACTTAAGATTGTAATACGGCCGAGCATTTGCGCACCGATGTTTGATTTGCCAATTTTAGCTCAATTGTCGGTCGTATATTGACTAGACAATCGTTGGTTTACCAATGATGAGCCATCAAGTAGCGCTCTTCACCGCTAGATGGCGTCGACTCGAATTATTTCTCGCAAGCGAAAGGTTGCCCGGGCGTCTATGTAACCAAGAAGGTTTCGCCGATCGACTACGCGACGGTATCAACTCGCAGCGAATCTCGGGATAGAAGGATGATCGTCTAATTGCCAAGCAATTTCTGTTAACGAGCGGAACATGGAGAACACGCGATTACCAGGCCTAAAGGCTACCAACAGGTGGGTAGAAACGGACGATGGCGCAGCACGGGAAGGGAATCAGGCAGGCATCAGGACGATCGCAAGCGGTTCGCCGTCGGCTCGCGAGCGTTTCGCGATTTCCTGCTTCGCCTTGTTGGTCCTGCTGGACCGTACGCAGACCGCACAAATCGTTCGGCTGTGAACAACGTTTGTAAAAAAAAAAAAAAAAATCGGACAAATAACGCAAAGAGATGACGAACGACGCTCGTCGACGCGGTGGATAAAAGCGTCGGTACACCATATGTCAACCGGGGGGCGCACACGAGGCCGCGAACGCGACAAAAATGCTCGAAAGAAAAACGAGAGCGTTCCGGAACGCGCCTGTGCTCACCCATGTAACACACGCGGCTTTCGAGATTTCTCAAATTCCATCTCATTTGTCGTTACGTCCACCGAAATTTTTCCTTTTTTCCGCTTCGACAATTTTTCTCAAGTCGTTCCCGTTGCCATGAAGGGATTAAATCGTCACGGTGGAAGACCGGCTTCGATAAAGTCCTCCGGTCTCGTTTTTTTTTTTTTTGTTTTTTTTTTTTTTTTTGCGACGGTAACCCTCGAACGAAAAAGGCGGCCCGAGATTTCGTAAGCAACGAAGACAAAAGAGTCGCCGGGATCGACTCGACTGATCGTTCGAATGTTTCGAGACTGCAAAGCGGTCGATGATTACGCCGGGCCGTCGAGGAATGAAATATGAAGTGGTTAGAAAAAAAAAAAAAGAACGTGGGACCCAGCGAAGAGCCGGGGAAACAATGAAATCGGCAAAAGCAGTCCACCGACTCCTACTTTCTTGTTGCACAAACCCCGGCGGTTATTATTGGTTTACGACTTTCGTCGGACAAAAACGTCCAGCCGGTCCGAGCTTGTCCCGGGCACGAGATTGTCGAAGAACCCCCAAGCAGTGCTCGGCTTGTCCCCGTTGTCGGGAAGGTGAAACACGACTTTAAAGATACGCTGAAAAAAAGAACAAAAAATGAGTTCAATCGACGAAATCGGCGTTCGCGGATGGCGAAACGAAGATTTCGTCAATGGCGCGAGAAAAAAATCTAATCCGACTGACTGAGCCGATAAAGGTCCGGTGAAAATAAATTTTTCATCGATTTTTCAACAACATTTTTGTATTACTGTAATGCAAAATCAATCTTCACAGCGCCCTTCGTATGCCCGATTTTTTTCAGATTTACGAGATTAGTCGTTCGATCGGTCCATGCGTGACAAACTTGTAAAATGTTGCTTCCTATCGTCCGATCGGGCCATACGCGAAAACCTTGTAAAACGCATGTTCCCCGTCGTCCGATCGGGCCATACGCGAAAACCTTCTAAAACACATGTTTCCCGTCGTCCGATCGGGCCATACGCAAAAACCTTCTCAAACGCATGTTCCCCGTCGTCCGATCGGGCCATACGCGGAAACCTTGCAAAATGCACGTTTACCATCGCCCGATCGGGCCATACGCGAAAACCTTCTAAAACGCACGTTTCCCGTCGTTCGATCGGGCCATACGCGAAAACCTTCTGAAACGCATCTTTCCCGTCGTCCGATCGGGTCATACGCGGAAACCTTGCAAAATGCACGTTTACCATCGCCCGATCGGGCCATACGCGAAAACCTTCTAAAACGCACGTTTCCCGTCGTCCGATCGGGCCATACGCGGAAACCTTCTAAAACGTATCTTACCCGTCGTCCGATCGGGCCACACCCGACCGAGTTTCGAAAATATCCGTCTCGAGGAATATTTTCGAAACGACGTTAAACCGAGTGTCTCAATTTCGAAATATGCACCGATCGATCGATCGTTTTCACCGTGTCTGGTCGATTCACTTCCGCCGAACGACAACTCTCTCCGCAGACGTGTTTCTTTTTTTCCCCCCACTCGAGGTTTTCGATCTTGCGAGCGAAAGCGCGAGCGTAAATGCATTTCTGTAATTAGTTCTGCAATTAGCCTGCCGTTACACCGACCGGAAATTTGAGAGTTAATCGTTGCTTTCCTCATTTTTTTCCTCTCTTCTCTCTTTCATGGATATAAAGTTAGCGTCGATTCGATCGGGAGGCGATCGTTTCACTGTTGCGTTTTCTTCTATAACGAGTAATGACGAAAATTCGAGAGTGCGAGACGATCGAGGCGGTCGGCAAAACGACGGGAAGAAGGAAGGACGGGGCGCGGGGCGACGAAGGGGTAGAGTCGAGATCGAGAATAGGAGATCACGAACGTTGATCATGCACGGCTGTGTGTATCGCCGGGTGAAAGAGTCGCGCCGCGCGTCATGTATCATTAGCAGGTAGCTTGTTAGGCGGTCGGTTTGTGGATAATGGTGGGCATTACAACACGCGACCGTTATTAACCCCTCTCGCGTTCTTCTCTCTGCGATCCGGGCTCCTCTCGTGCGCCTTCTATGCCCGGTCTACACGAGAGACACGTCTCTTACACGTCCATGTGTACACAAGTGTACGAACACAAGGATGCGAAGACTATCGGTTTGTCCGCGCGCGGCCGAACGGAATCCCGCGGTGCCGGGTAAAAGACATAAATCATTATTCATAATAGGCACGGCGCTCGTTCCTCGCCCCGGCTCCTCTCGCGACGACAAAAAATTTCATCGCCGGCCAACTCCGATCGCAACTCAACACTATACTGTATGCTATAATAACATGACGCTGTCGACGAGGCGTCTAATTCCCCGGCGGAGAATTCGACCACCGGATATCCTTCGCGAAACGAAATGTTCTTTCGAAACTCCCGCGTGCCCGATAACAACTTTTTCCCATGGTTAGCCCAGCCCTGGAAAATCCGGGAATGTCTGGAAGAGTCAGGACGCATTATGGAATCATTTCCACGAATACTGGAAGAACTGGAACTGGTGAGAGTTGGAAAATATTCGAGATTTGTGGTTGGATCGGTCCATGCGCGAGGAAATGGCGAAATTGATGTTTCCCGCTGTTCGATCGGGCCATGCGCGAAAAACTTCGAAAACGTTCGTGCTCCATCGTTCGATCGGGTCATGCGCGACAAACTTATTAAATGTATGTTTCCCGTCGCCCGATCGGGCCACGCGCGAGAATCTCGGGAAAATCATTCTTCCCATCGTCCGATCGGGGCATGCGCGAAAAACTTCGAAAACGTTCGTGATCCATCGTTCGATCGGGCCATGCGCGACAAACTTATTAAAAGTATGATTCCCGTCGTCCGATCGGGCCACGTGCGAGAATCTCGGAAAAATCATGCTTCCCATCGTCCGATCGGGCCATGCGCGAAAAACTTCGGAAACGTTCGTGATCCATCGTTCGATCGGGCCATGCGCGACAAACTTATTAAATGTATGTTTCCCGTCGTCCGATCGGGCCACGTGCGAGAATCTCGGAAAAATCATGCTTCCCATCGTCCGATCGGGCCATGCGCGAAAAGCTTCGAAAACGTTCGTGCTCCATCGTTCGATCGGGTCATGCGCGACAAACTTATTAAATGTATGTTTCCCGTCGTCCGATCGGGCCACGTCCGACAATTTCGAGAAAATCATGCTTCTCATCGTCCGATCGGGCCATACGCGATAAGCGTCTAAAATGCACATATCCCGTCGTCGGATCGCGCCATACGCGAGCGAATCAGAAAACACTCGTGTCGACTATTTTTCGTGTCTCGAGAAATTCGGAAAGAGCGACGATCACAGAAGTTTGTCATTATCCGGGGCTATTCGGCACGTCGTTAATCATAATAGCGAATTTTTCGGTGCGCAAACCGGTGAGAGAAGGGACGGAAGGTGGAACGCGAAGCGGTTCGGAGTGGCGAGGACCGTGCGAGCGTACGAAATGTACGAAAGAACGAGGAACACGTCTTCATCCGGCGTGCCGAGGACACCGGGCGTATCTCTTCTTCTGCGCGCAAGAAGAGGGCCTTCCTTAAGTGAGGCAGGGAAGATCGACGACGATCGGTACGAGAAGCGGCCGCTGGACCGTCGTGGCAAGACGAGGGAATCGGAGAGTGGGGAAGTCACTCGCACCGACACGGGGCAAGATCGACGTCCCGGACGTTGGCCGTCGTGTGGGTCCGAGCGTGCCGGACATAACACCGCGTTCGCCGATACTCCCGAGGGTTTTGCCGCTGTCCGCGACCCGAGTTTTTCGCCTCTTTCTCCGGCGGTTAAACTCCGCCAACGGAGTGCATTACACGCAATTAGACGCCGGGGTGGCCCCGAGGTATGTCCGACAAACGGCCCTCCTCTCGTTCCCCTACCACCCATTCACTCCTACTCCGCTTCTTCTTCGGCCCTTCTTCGGCCCTTCTTCGGCCCTCTTCCTCCTCGCTTTTTCCTCGGCTTTATACTCGCTCGTGTTCCAGCATCCGCTCCCGCAGCACCATCCTCCGCCGTCTTACTCCGCTGCTTCGTATTCTCTGTACAGGCATCGCTTCGTCGTGTAATGACACAAAACAAAAGGATAATTAGCTATCCGTGTCTCGTCGATCCGCCGGCAACTTATTTCTTCGTTAAGCGACGAGCGAGCGGCGCACCGTCGTTGCACCGCTGTTATTGTGCACTTGCGACGTTCGAGAGACGAAAAACGAGGCAGCGAAAATCTGCAAATTTCGAAGAGCACTTCGGTTTTGATCGTTTCTGATTGTTTCTCAATCCTTGCGCCCCTTTTTCGAGCCCGATTCTATCGTTTCAGCAATTTGTTAACAACATATTGGAATTACTATCATGCGCGAGCAATCCCGTCCGCAGCTTCCGGACGCGCTGCCGTCCGCGTCGAGCTTTGATGAAGCGAAGTAGAAAAAGAGGCAAGAAAAAAGAAATTGTCAAGAATCGCAAGCAATTATTTTTCTTCCAGGCATTTCATCGTCGCGCACGTCTAGCAGTCGATGAATGAACAACAGTAACCGAAGCTGACAGACACCTGGAACAAGCGGCTCCGCTAACGATCCTTTTCAACGTGGGGTGCCGAAGCGGCGGATACTTCAGCAGAAGAAGCACCGTTTATAGACGCGTTTGCGCCGGCCTCTGGCCTCTACGTGTAATTGCCGCGTCGGTCTCGTAATTAATTTAACCGAAGAGCCGAGCGAGCATTCATTTACTCCGGTCGAGCTCCCGACTTTGTACCCGCGACTTCTGCCACCCTTTCGTTTCTTCCTGCGCCGGTTCTTCGCGGTGGTCTCACACACGCGCATCAACACGGATTCATACTTCCATTCACGATTTCTTTCGGATCGCGGAGCGAAAAAATCTCAATGTCCTTTTTCTGCGACTTCCGAGGGGGAGAAGAAGAAATGACAATCAGAATTTCAAAATCGACGCGATTTTTCTTCATTGTCGGGAATTTGGAATTTGAACCATTTGGAATCTTCGTATTCTACATGCGAGAATTTTTGGAACATTGTGTTTGCGATCGTCCGATCGGGCCACACGCGACTGAAGTCACGATTGCCAAGTCTCGTTTGCCGGCTCTGGAAGAGTAATGGTAAACAACTTGACCACTGATGGGTCTGTTCGGATTGGCAGCGCTGGGGAAGATTTAGAGCTACTGGTATGGTTCAAAACTAGGAGAGTTATGGCTACCAAGTCTCGTTCACTGGGTCTCAAAGAGTACTGGTTAACAACTTGACCACGGACGGGCCTGTGCAGATTCTCAGCACTGGGCAAGAACCAGAGCTGCTAGAACGGTTCAGAATTAGAACACTTAGGGCTGCCAAGTCTTATTTGCCAGCCCTGTCCGAGTACAGATGAACAAGTTTACCAGGATGACCCAATCTTGATCGCCGGCACTGTTCAAAGTCCCAAGACCGAAATACGGCCCAGAACTAGGACAGCTTCTATTAGTAGGTCTTGTTCGGAAGTCCTGGCTTGGAGCTGTTAAAGAACTTCAACCAGAACCCACGTCCAAATATCGGTAAAGTGTTAACAATCTCAGAATGGCGCAGAATCAGGCTGGTCACGATTGCCAAGTCTGCTTTAGTGGGTCTGGAAGAGTCCTGGTAAGCAACTTGCTCGAGAATGAGCCTGCCCAGATCATCAGCACTGGGCAAGAATCAGAACTGCTAATATGGTTCAGAATTAGGACAGTTATGGCTGCCAAGTCTTATTTGCCAGCCCTGTCCGAGTACAGATGAAAAAGTTTACCAGGATGACCCAATCTTGATCGCCAGCAATGTTGAAAGTCCTGAGACCGAAATACGGCCCAGAACTAGGACAGCTTCTGTTGATAGGTCTTGTTTGGAAGCCCTGGCTTGGAGCTGTTCGCGAAATTCAACCAGAATCCCATGTCCAAATATAGGTGTTAAACATCTTAGAACGGCGCAGAATCAGGCTGGTCACGATTGCCAAGTCTCGTTTAGTGGGTCTGGAAGAGTCCTGGTAAGCAACTTGCTCGAGAATGAGCCTGCCCAGATCATCAGCACTGGGCAAGAATCGGAACTGCTAATATGGTTCAGAATTAGGACAGTTATGGCTGCCAAGTCTTATTTACCAGCCCTGTTCGAGTACAGATGAAAAAGTTTACTAGGATGACCCAATCTTGATCGCCAGCACTGTTGAAAGTCCTGAGACCGAAATACGGCCCAGAACTAGGAGAGCTTCTGTTGGTAGGTCTTGTTCGGAAGTCCTGGCTTGGAGCTGTTAAAGAACTTCAACCAGAACCCACGTCCAAATATCGGTAAAGTGGTAAAAATCTTACAACGGCGCAGAATCAGGCTAGTCACGATTGCCAAATCTTCTTTAGTGGGTCTGGAAGAGTCCTGATTGGCAGCTTGCTTAAGAATGAGCCTGTTCAGATTGTCAGTACTGGGCAGGATTGAGAACATCTGGTCCAGAATTCGAACAGTTGTGACTGCCATTAATATTGTCAACATAATCCGCATAACTCGCTCAACCGCACCCGATCACCCTACCTAGAGATGACTTCTGCGATGCTATCCAATGTTACGCGAATTCCATTTCGTTCCTTCATCAATGCCTTTCTTCTAGTTAACGACAGAACTGAATTAGTTCATTCTCATGTAGATCTATCGTATGTTACACACGTCACGTGTTAGCGAAACCCAAATAATGTTCGCAAAACGATTTTGCAGTTGGCTAAATCCGGAAGAGCAAGGAAAAAGCGGAAATCCCGTCGGTAAATCGTCTTTCGACCACAGGCGTGAGAAACACGAGCTCGAAGTCGTAGGGGTGTGTGCGAGGGACCGTCGCAGCTGCGTTGAATACCTCTATCCGTTGGCGGGCTATGCGCGGTTAACTGTTATTTCCTTAGTCCTCGGCGTTATTAGCGGGTTCCTCTCTCTCTCTCCGTTCTCCCGTCTGTTTTACCGGGTCCGAGTTTCCAGCTAGTAACTGTCGTCGGTCGGCCCGAGCGTCTTCTGCTCGTTTCGACCCGCCGACAATCCGCCGGGCTAGCCTACAAGGAAGAAGTTTAATACCCCTTCGGGGCGCGCAAAAACCCGCGCGGGGGCCCGTCTCGCGCGCTAACTCTCTTTGCTCATCGAGGTTTACGAGGCGCAAGAAAGTCCGCACGGTTAATCCCCGCAACACTTCGTCGTCGTCCTCGTCGCGGCGGCTCCCGCTACGCGCTCCGCACACGGGAGTACCGAGAAATTTATGTGGTACCGGCTGGTATCTCGGCGTTGTTGGGATTGTACTCTCGCGGAGCCGATGAGACCTCGGGCAATTGCCAGGCATCAACCCCGCGCCTCTCCGACGCTACGGTAACAGAGGCCACGGGATATGAGCGGTATAAAAGCGCGTCTTGAACGTCGCGAATCGCCATCGCTAATTGGACCACCGGCAGTCGGCGAATGAACTCTTTTGTCCGTGATTACGCGCCATCGCGGATTCTGAACTGACCATCCGCGTCCCTCTTCGACATTCCGCGGCGATTTTGTATCGAAATCGTTTCGGTAGCTACCGAGAGCCTAGACCTCGCTATTGAATCCTACGAGCTCGGGATTCTTGCCGACTGGACGTCATCAGGAGCTTTTATCCGAATTCGGCTGCCATGTGGGACCATCAGAACTGGGGAGTCCTGGCCTCGTACTCGTACCAAAGAGTGTAGACGGTCGTGGACCGGAGCTGGGCGAAAGCTTCAACCTACTTGGTGTACTCGAGTACTTGAGTCCCGGAGTTGCTGGCTGCCTACGGTGTTCGTAGAGAGCTCCTTCATAGGAGATCCGGATTCGCTGGTAAGTTCTGGTGTTTTCCGCCAGATGGCCGCCGCCGAGCGAGTTTCGCGCAAGCGAAACTCTACTTGGACGGTATAAGGTCCTATCCGTCGCTTACTCATGGTCCTTTCCTAACTCTAAAAAGAATCGACCTCACCTTCTGGGACAACCCCAGAATGGGGTCTCTTTTGACTAGTTCCTGGACTGTTCAAGCACGCATGCGTTCACCTGCGTGTCTCGGAGCATAATGGCTCACTCTTCTCGGAGAGTAGTCGGTTTTTGGATGTCGGGTTGATCTTTGGTCCCCGAATAACAGCTCTTGATGAACTCCTCTTTCCTTGTTCTCTTTTCGTCATGCGTGGAGGAGATGTTTGATAACGCATCGAGTGCGTTATCAGGGTGTCCGCAATCCAGCTGCTTCCCAGCTCTCGAAGCGTATGCGAAAATCTCTTCCTCCACGCCTTATCATGCCAGAGGACCATCTCTGTACCGTCCACCAGGAGAAAGACGATCTAAAAAATCGTGAGTTTGATATTTCGCATGCGAGATATATCAAAACGTTTCGTTTTTTGCGTGGCGTAGCATAGTAGAAGTTCGAATCGAACGACGAGGATGCTGCAGATGATAAGGACGAAAATCCGCACCATAAGTTGTTACCGTCCGTAGGTAAAGTGACTCGCCACGGTGAATTGTATCTTTCGTTGCCGACCGTCGGTTAGGCAGAGCTCTGTCGGGCCGTGACTTTGACGACGCCCGGCAGATGGCGCACGTGTAGGCTTGCTTCTGGCTCATTCACATACCGACACCGGCGGATAGGCGATCGGCGCACAGCTCCGATGGTCACCCAAGTCAAGCAGTGTCGATCGCAGTACTCAGATGGGGACCGCCTAGTCGTGCACTAGGTGTTTCATTAGACTGATGAGCGGGAGATCGGAAGACAGGATCGGGGCTCGTTCTTGAATTATCAAGTACGGACATCAATTCTTAAGATGAGGTGCAATCTATTTCCCCCCATTCGGGGCTCAGTCGATAACAAAAACTGTAAGCAACTTTTTTCACACATACTTACTTCAGCTTGAAGAAGAGTCTTGTCATATTGTATGGTGATGTCCGCATACGATGAGACTCTTCATTCAAGCTACAAATGACAATACGCCTGAAAAAAGTTGATTACAGATTTCGTTACCGACCGTGGTAATTCGCCTCCTCGAAGACGACTGTAGTATGAAAAACATACAAATACAATTCATCAAGCACTCGAAATATTCGACTCGATTGCACACTCCGAACGGCTCGAATCGTCCAACGATCCCTTCGACTGAAAAAGTATCGATTCCATTGAATGCCTCTCAATTGTATAGATGCGATCGATCCACGCATATTGTTTGTTTCCGTGCACAGCAAATATCAATGCCCCTGTTTCGCAACGCGTCTTCCACAGTGCGATAGCGCCGTGAAAATCGTCAACAAAATTTCCGTGAGGGAACAATATTGCCGGGGCAAACTTCGTCGGTCCTACTATCGATCATCGATGCGTGTCGCGTAGATCGTGATCAACAACGGGATCAGCCTCGTGTGACCGATTCTCTGCCCCTCGCGCGCATCCCCGCGCGCGCGTCTTGTGTACACAATCTTCGAGACTAATTGATAAACGCTCGCTTGTCCTCTGTCTTTGGCGGTCTTCGCGATAACGAACCGCTCGATACCGCACCAGACTCAATGACGCCAGTTTCGAGCGGCTCGACGCCCGCCGCGACGCAAAACCTGTTGTCTGTTTCACAAAACGCGAGCGTCTCACTTTTTTTCTAATTTTTTGTTTTTTTCTCTAATTTTTTTTTCTAATTTTCCGTCGCGAGTCGATTAATTTCTTGGTTTTTTTTTTTCAGATCGTTCCGATCCAATCGAAGCCCCGATGGAATGATCTATCGAAGGGATCGATTAGATCATTGCAAAAATATAATTACTAGCCGATCCCGGAGCTCGCGCTCGCGTCCATCGAGCAAAGTCGACCATAAGGCCCCTTCAGGGACTTAGAATATTTCCGATGAAACATTCTAAGACCCTCCAGGGACTTAGACCCTTTTGGGGACTTTGATTATTTCGGACTTGGAATATTTCGAGCTAGGGCCCTTTGGGGCCCAAAATCTTTTCGATGAAACATTCTAAGGCCCTTTTGGGACTTACCCCTTTAGGGATTTGGATGTTTCGGACCAAGGCCCTTTTATAGGTTTGGAATATTTCGAGCTAGGGACCCTTTAGGGCCCAAAATCTTTTCGATAAAACATACTAAGGTCCGCTAAGGACTTAGGTCCCTTTGGGGACTTTGAATATTTCGGGACAAGGCCCCTTTTGGGTACTTTTAATACTTCGGGCCGAGGGCCATTTAGGGGCTTGGAATAATTCGGGCCAAGGCCCCCTTGGGGGTTTTCAATATTTCAGGCCTTTTTAGGGACGTAGACTAATTTGGGCCCTTTTTGGGACTTGGAATATTTCGGCTAGGGAGGGGGGGGGGGGGGGGGGTGAAAATACTCCGTCGATTCTCGTACACGACGGCGGCGAGATCTTTTTATAATATATAAGATTATTGGAGTTTTTGTTAATTTTAATTGTTATTCAAAATTAATTGAAAATTAAAAAAAAAAAAGTTCATTGACGACAGAGAGTGATACGGAGGGGTGTCGGTATCGCTTTCATTTTTAATAAAAAATTTTTAATTGTTATTAAAAAAAAATATAGATTTATTCAAAAAACTACTGTGAAAGAGCGTAGAAGAGAAATGATCGAGATAAGATCGTGCAGTCGACGGGCGAGTGTTCGATCATCCACTTACGACGTGTTAACAAACGTCGTATTAATAAAATTTTATCTAGTTCCACGAGTCGTTCTCGACCCCCGTGGCGTCTCGTCTACTCCGGTAACGCGATAATCGTCGTTATCGCGAAAATATGTAATTCGTCTTTCTCGGAACCGAAATCGTCGAGCGGCACTCGAGCATCTGCCTCGATTTCTGTCGGGACGAACGCCGACAATCTTATCTGGTCCCCCACACCGTTCGACACGTGAGCGCTTCCTCATTAACGAAAAACTCATCTACAAACATCTTTCGAAGCGTCGAGGCCAAAGTCGCAAAAAATCTCAAGAATTCCGACAGAACTCCGAACGATGGGATTAAAAATATGAAATAATCCGAGCATTTGAAGGGTGCTCGAAATTTATTTAATTTGTTTATCAATTATTATTTTTATTATTTTATTAATTATTATTATTTTTATGATTTTATTAATAATCATTATTTTTATTATCTTATTAATTCTTATAATTAATTACTATTTATTTATTATTTTATTAATTTTGCGTAATAATAATTTCAAAGAATTATCAACGAATAAAAAAACTGATGGAAAAAGAACTCGTTCAATAAATTGCCCGGCAACACAAGTTTTTCTTTCCGATGCGAATGATATGTTAATTTTTCCCAATGCGCGGGCATTTTTTTTTTAAATTTCTTCCACTGAAAATGGTTTTTTTCTAGTATTTTGAAGAATGTACGAAAAAATTACGAATGAAAAATTACTAATTATTTTGTTGTAAAATAAATAACGTGCGACAAGCCACTCGTTGCTTTATCTCAAAGTAAATGACGAGCGAACATTTCTGAAAAAATCGCGGGCGAATCGTTTGGCCCTGTCGGTGGCCGACGAGGGAATTTTCCGGACGGCTCGCCGACAGCGTGACGTCGACGTCTGTTTTGGTTCGTTGCGTCCGCGACGAAACGTCGACGTTTCGCGCGCGCGAGCAATGCGCTCGGATCGATGCGTCGTCGATTTCGAGACGACCTCGGCTTAGTCAAGCTCGCACTATCTGGGCTCGAGCTTTCGCGAGAGGCTTCGGCGCATAGATCATCGTTGCACGAGAAACGAAAAAAAAAAAAAAAAAAAAAAAAAAAAAAAAAAAAAAAAAAAAAAAAAAAAAAGTTCATTGACGACAGTGAGCGATACGGAGGGGTGTCCGTATCGCTTCAGCGCTCAGACGAGTTTGTTATCTCTGGATTTTCATGCTCCGTCTTCCCCCGAGCGCATTCGTTTCCGAGGCTGTGTGCAAACTTTCCGCGTTACGATTTATCGGACTTTCGATCTCGCCGTTGCCCCGCGCAAAAACAAAAGGCGAAGCTCCGAAGTCCATCGTCGCGAGGCTTAGAACTATCTCGCGCTGCGAAGGGATCCTTGTTTACGAGCGTCATTGTCTCGAGGTTCGATGTTCAATTCGCATTTTCCGTCTTGAGAAATTATTCACGCACGTTCGCCACTTCCAAATTGGCCAGATTTTTCCATGTTTCCTTCAAGATTTTTTCGCATCTTTTTCCCGTTTTCTAACGATTCTTCTTCTTTAGATCTCAATTTTTTGATGCGTTAGTCTTACGAATTTTGAGTCTTCCCGCGTAAAAAGCGAGGTATCAGAATGGTAGTTCTGGGAGTCGAGGTCAATGTCTTCATAGTTCTGAGAGTTCAGGTCTTTTGCAGTTATCGAAGTTCAAGACGATCGCTTCACAGTTCTGAGAGTTCAGGTCGATCTCTCAGTAGTGCTGAGAATCCAGGTCGCCCTTTTCGTAGTTTTGAGAAACCAGTTCAATACCTTTGCAGTTCTGGGAGTCGAGGTCGACGTCTTCATAGTTTTGATAGTTCAAGTCGATGCCTTCGTAGTTCTGGGAACCGAGGACGATCTCTCCGCGGTTCTGGGAGTCGAGGTCGATCTCTTCATAGTTTTGAGAGTTCGGTACAATACCTTTGCAGTTATGGATCTTCAAGACGATCTCTCCGCAGCTCTGAGAGTTCAGGTCGATACTTTTGCAGTAATAGAAGTTTGAGACGATCTCTTCACAGTTCTGAGAGTGTAGGCCTGGCTCTTTGTAGTTTTGAGAGTTCAGGTCGATACCTTTGTAGTTCTGGGAGTCGAGGGCGCACTCTCCACAGTTCTGAGAGTTCAGGTCGATACCTTTGCAGTTCTGAGAGTCCAGTGCGATCTCTCCACAGCTCTGAGAGTTCAGGTCGAACTCTTCGTAATGTTAAAAATCCAGGTCGTCCTATTCGTAATTTTGAGAGTCCCGGTCGATAGTTTCGTAGTTCTGGGAATCGAAGTCGACCTCTTTATAGTTTTGAGCGTTCAGGTCGATACTTTTGCAGTAATAAAAGATTAAGACGATCTCTTAACAGTTCTGAGAGTGTAGATCGATCTCTTTGTAGTTTTGAGAGTTCAGCCGATACCTTCGCAGTTCTGAGAGTCCGGCGCGATCTCTTCGTAGTTCTGAGAGTTCAGGTCGATCTCTTCGTAGTTCTGAGAGATCAGGTCGATCTCTTCGTAGTTCTGAGAGTTCAGGTCGATCTCTTCGTAGTTCTGAGATTTCAGGTCGATCTCTTCGTAGTTTTGAGACTCAAGGTCGTCTTTTTCGTAATTCTGAGAGTCCAGGATGATACTCTTGCAGTTCTGAGAGTCCAGTGCGATCTCTCCACAGTTCTGAGAGTTCAGGTCGATCTCTTCGCAGTATTGAGAATCTAGATCGTCCTTTTCGTAGATTCGAGAGTCCCGGTCGATACCTTTCGACTTTTGAGCGCCCAGGTGGACTTCTTCGAAGGTTTAAGGGCCCACCTAAACCCCATCACAGATCTGAGAGTCCGGCTCGATCTCTACTTGCACCCGCAATCCAGATTTGCGAAGAGTCCAAACTGCAGTCTCCGAACTATTTATTTTTCTCTTACCGAAATCACCCAATATTCGACAAAAAAAATCGTTGCATGCATTAGATTTTTTAGACAAAATAAAAATTGTAGAAAAAAACAACAAGGTTTATTTCCTCGTCCAAAAGTCGTAGAATAGTTACGAGCAATTGTGCACTTTATGGCTCTTCAATGAGGAAGCGAAAGCGCGATCGTCAGTCGGAAATTCGAGAACTCCGTCGTGGATTACACGATTGCGGAGCAATCGCTTCGCGAACGGCCTTGAGCGAGTCGCAATGAATCTCAAATTCCGCCGCGGAGAGCTCGAGGGAAATGCGGCAATTGCTCCGATAACGCAAGCCCGTCTTCGTCATCGTCGAGTGTTTGTAAACGCGATGTCGCAGACACCGAGCGAGAGGTCGAGAGATCTCCGCGCGCCGCGCGGGACTCCATGCAAGGGGGTTCTGAGAGAATTTCCAGCGCTTCCCGATGGGACAAAAATTCGACAAAAAATCTCGAGCAAATAGAAAAATTGTTATTGAACAATTCCCGGTACATTCGCGATGTTTTTTTTTTTTTTTTTCGCTCAGTACACAAAGAAAAAAGGTACTTAAAGTACCCTCAAAGTATTCATCTGCTCCAAGTACTTTCTAGACCTGATTTGGAGAAAAAAAAATAGTGGTATAAATAATAATAATAATTATAATATTATAATAAATAAATAAAAAATAGTAAAAAATAAAAAATTAACAATAATTCAAATCGTGCATTAACGACAAAGAAAAATACATTTTTCGTATTATCGACGATCCGTGCCTATCGAGAAGAGCGCAATGCGACGATATCAAAATCTCTTCGTCATCGCGCTTCACGATGACGGGAAACACGCGCCGAGATCGAACTTGTGCGTGCACACGGGTATTATCTCGATCTATAGCTAGAGTTGGGAACACCATTCGTCTTATCGCCACCGCGTGCGCCATCCTCCTCCTTCCGCAACGTCGTGGAAAAAAAAAAAAAAAAAAAAAAAAAAAAAAACAACTCCTCAGTGACGAAGCTCTCTCCCCTTATCGAGCCGGACTCTTGCCGTGCCCGCTCTCGAGTGGCCTATCATTGTTTCTCGTATAAATGATCGCGAGCCCGAGACAAGCGCCAGTTCTCTCGTTGGCTTCGCAAAGAACAGTACGAATGAGGAGACGCGGGCTCTCTTGACTCTCAACCACAAAAAAAACAACCGACATCGACAATATAACTTTTCGCAAGTTATATTCGCTCGTCTAGTCATTTTGTGCAGTATAAGCCACCCCACAACGACCGCAAAGGTAAGTCCGGAATCTACAACAATTTTTTTTATCAATTTTCCAATCGAACTCTTTTTTTTTTTTTGAAAATTTCGAATTTTTAATAATCGATTATCTTCAATTGTTAATTAAACGACACTTAATTTCATTGAATTAAAAATACGATCGGGCTATTTCTTTTCGCACTGAATTCGTGGTCGAAAGCGCGTTCACTTTTTTTCCTAAGAGTTAATTTTACAAATCTATAACCCGACTTGGAAATTTTTTTTTTCTTTTCATTGAACCGATAAAAAATGTTTTTCATTTTTAATAACCAATTTTAGTTAATCAAACGACACTTACTTCTTGTACGTTACAATACGTTTGAATAATTTTTTTTTCGCACCGAATTTTAAATCCAAAGTGCGTCGACTTTGTTTCTACGAGTGAATTTTTCGAATCGACAATTCTCGCGACTTGGCAATTTTTTTTTTGAACATCGAACCAATTGAAATTATTATCCATTTTTAATAATCAATTTTTGTTAATTCCACGAAAATTGATTTTGTTCAACGAAAAAAAAAAAAATCAATAATAATAATTCAATGAAAAAAAAGAACAAAAAAAAAATAATAATAAGAACAAAAATCACGTTTTGGCGATATTTGCAGATGCTGATCGGTGGAGCAGTTAGCTACGTTGCCGGCAGTCAGGCCGTGCGCACGGTGTATTGGAGAACGACGTCGAACGGTCGTCTGCTGAAGACGGCGAAGACTTGCATGTTCCAAGGGCCGCCGAAGCCGAGGACCGCGGCTTCGGGCTTCGCCGCGCAGTCCCGCATGGACGGCCTCTCCAAGAGCGTGCTCAGCGGCAAATTTTGAGACCGCAAAGCAAGAAGTAGAAGTGAGAGTCCCGCATTGTACATAATTATTAGCCTCTAAGAATTCTCGATTGTGTCAAAATCAATATTCATGACAATGAAATAAACAAATTTATTTATTATACCAAAAATATTTCGCCTTCTTCGATTGTTCCTTGGGAGAGACAATGAAAAAAGTGTATCGAATAACGCGTACTTGGTTTCGTCTTCGATAGATATTCGTAAGTTCGATAACAATATCGAATGGTTATTAGGAAAAAAACAAAAGAATAATGAAAAATAAAAAAAATATACAAATCATATTAACATATTATATATACATTTATATATTAATATATGAATGTATACATAATAGAGGCCTTTCGGGCTCTTTTCATTCATCGTAATACGATTGTTCTAAATATCTCTCTATATTCATTCTCTCCGGCATTTGAGCCGCTCTGAGCCGTTAGTACTTCCGTGACTTTAGTACCTCCGTCAGTTCAACCACGCCGTGACTTTAACCCTTCCGTGAGTTTAACCACTCCGTGACTTTAACACCTCCGTGCGTTCAACCACTCCATGAGTTTAACCAATCCGTGATTTTAACCACACCGTGAGTTTAACCCTTCCGTGATTTTAACCACTCCGTGACTTTAACCCTTCGGTGAGTTTAACCACTCCGTGATTTTGACCCTTCCGTGATTTTAACCCTTCCGTGAGTTTGGCTACTCCGCGACTTTAACCCTTCCGTGAGTTTAACCACACCGTGACTTTAATCCTTTCGTGTAGTTAACCACACCGTCATTTGAACCCTGCCGTGAGTTCAACCACTGCGTGATTTTAACCCTTCCGTGAGCTGAACCACTCCGTGATTTTAACCCTTCCGTGTGTTTAACCACTCCATGAGATTAACCACTCCGTGATTTTAACCCTTCCGGGAGATTAACCACTCCGCGATTTTAACCCTTCCGTGAGCTTAACCACTCCGTGATTTTAACCCTTCTGTGAGCTTAACCTCTCCGTGGCTTTAACCCTTCCGTGAGTTTGACCTCTCCGTGACTCTAACCCTTCCGTGAGTTTAACCACTCCGTGCGTTTAGCCACGCCGTTACTTTAACCACTCCATGACTGTAACCCTTCCGTGAGTTTAACCACTCCGTGCGTTTAGCCACGCCGTTACTTTAACCACTCCATGACTGTAACCCTTCCGTGAGTTTCGGCACTCCGTGACTTTATCATATCGTCTAAACTACCGTCTCCTACACAGCGGCACGCTCCGGTGGCGGTTGATATTCTTTCTTTCAGACTTTGGCCATGCCGCGAAGCAACTACATTCTGATCGAATGAAACTTCGCGAATGCGCGCGTTGCATGTTCGATGCATCGTGGAAGTCGTTTGGACGAGAAACAACAAAAGTAAAAACGAATAATAGATTCTTATGAATATTTGTTCGAGCGATAAAACAAAAAAAATACACACACACACACACACAAGCGAAGGTATCGCAGACTCATTGATACAGGATGTTCAGGCACTGATTCAGCGTGTGGAGAGTCGCGTGGGCGGTGGCTTTCAGCACAAGAAGATCCGGATCAAGATGAAGACTGGAGCTCTCTATCGTGTGCGCAAGAATTTGATTTTGCTTATCGACTCTGTTCAGCTGCTCTCGACAGTTGGCGAAGGCGTCGAGAACCTCCAGCTTGGCGACCGGCGGCCTGCCGACGCCCGTCGTGTGCTCTCTGGGCGGCAACGGCGGATGACTGCTCGCTATCGCTCTGGTGTACATCTCCGTCACCGCTCTCAGCTTGTCCACCCACTCTTGACGAGCTCTCGCGTCCGTCGCTCTCAGCTTTATCATGTCTCCTGCGACAGTGACAGAATATGCGTCAAACATTGTCGTCAAATCGTCAAAAATTTCTTGAAAATCTCAAAATTCAAAACAAAAATAATGATAATAATAAATCATAATAATAATAAAAATAATAATTTATTATTATTATTATTATAAATAAAAAAAATGAACGTCAAAGAAAAATAAAAAATTATTTTAAAAAAAACGAAAAAATTAATTTAATGTTTTTTAATCGAATTACCGGTCGCCGAATTGACGGTGAATGTGTTCGAGTCCTCGTCGCTCGGGGCTATGACGGCGCCGGCGAGATAAATGGAGCATCTCGGGCGTTGATTTTTCTCCGATTCGCTGAGGAAGTAGTGCAACTCGCCGGTCTCCGGACTGAGGATGAACCATCTGTACTGCCAGCCCTTCATGGCATTCGTGTATTTGTGCAGGAGACCCTCGTAGGGTTGTCGTATTTGGGCGTTCATTATTATTATTATTATTATTATTATTATTATACCTTTATTATGTACAGGTCGCGATAATTACGGTTTCGATTGTAAATAAGAGAACTTGTCGATTCGTACGATCTACAGATTAAAGTCCATCTCGGTCAACTTCGGCTTCGAAACTGTCATTCGAAGAGCCCGACACCGAAACGGAGGTTAGAAACACCGACGGTGAGCACGGTCGTACGAACGGACCAATAGCAGCAGCGGCTTTCCAGTGGATCGTCGAAATGATGCTCATCGCTTGTTCCAGTCCTCTGATTGGTCCGTTCTGCCGAATTACAATAGTATCTTACGGAACGAACCAATAGCAGTATAGAAATAAGTGATGGTATCATTTCAACGAGCAACTGGAAAGCGCCTGGAGATGATTATCTCTGTATATCCCGACAGTGCCGAACCAGAGTAGGCGATGGTCGTCGTCGTCGTCACTCGTCCCGGTTCTCTCATTGGTCCGTTCCTACTCGGGTTGGGATCGCGCTTACGGAACGAACCAATAGCAGCGTCGGAGCGAGCAATGGCACGATTCTTCTAACGAGCGACCGGAAAGCGCCCAACGATGGCGGTTTCGAGCTCTCGCGTCGACGAGCTGATAAACTATTTCAAATCGCACAACAAGATAAAAGAACAACAGACGCACTCGGCGAAGGTGCACAGCGTCGGATGGAGCTGCGACGGAAAGTATCTCGCCTCCGGCTCGTTCGACAAATGCGTCTGCATATTCTCCCTCGGACCCGATCGCTTGGTTAGTATAACCTCACTTTTCGCTATTTTGTTTACTTCTGGATGTTTTTTTTTTTTTTTGACCAAGCACTCTTTGAGCGCACTCGACGGCATCGTTTGATTCCCGTTATCTGCATTTTGTATTGCTTCCTTAAGAAGTTTTGTTTTTATTCATTTGTTTGTTTATTTATTTATTTATTTATTCACTTATTTATTTATTTATTTATAATTTTTTTGTTTTTTTGTGAATTTTTTTTTTTGAGATAATTGTGCAAAAGTCTTCAAAATGTGCCAAAACATCAAAAAATCACGTTATTTCGAATTTTTCGAAAAATTGCTGGTGCTCTATCTGCACATTTTTTGAGACATCGGGCCAACATTTCCTGCAACATTAGACGTATAATCCAATGATCGGTATTGAATTTGGTCAAAATCTACATGAGCGTTCAGCTTTGCCATCGTTTTGAATGGAAAGGAAATTTCTTTACAAAAAATCTACTATCAGTAGCAGCCAATAAATTGAACAACTATCGCACTGACCTTTTTTTGTAATTTTTTCTCTTTTCACTAAATAATCTAATCGTCACAGTGGCCAAAAATATAATCGTATTTTTTTTTTTTTTTCTACCTAACAATTCGAACATTAGACAAATTACCTTTTTTTGTAATTCTTTCTCTTTTCACTAAATAATCTAATCGTCACAGTGGCCAAAAATATAATCGTATTTTTTTTTTTTTCTACCTAACAATTCGAACATTAGACAAATGACCTTTTTTGGTAACTTTTTCTCTTTTCACAAAACAATCCAATCGTCACAATGGCCAAAAGCATAATCGTATTTTTTTTTCAGTTAACAATTCGAACATTAGATAAATGACCTTTTTTTGTAATTTTTATTCTTTTCACAAAACAATCCAATCGTCACAATGGCCAAAAGCATAATCGTATTTTTTTAGTTAACAATTCGAACATTAGATAAATGACCTTTTTTTGTAATTTTCATTCTTTTCACAAAACACTCAAGTCGTCGCAGTGGCGAAAAGCATAATCGTATTTTTCCTTCTTTCCCAGAAACAAGAGACGACGTTCCGCGGCCACGGCGGCAGCGTCGACCAGCTGTGCTGGCACGCCTTCTATCCGGACCTGCTGTCGACGGCGAGCGGCGACAAGACCGTGAGGATCTGGGACACGAGGACGCAGAAGTGCACCGCTAACATAAGCACGCGCGGCGAGAACATAAACATCTCGTGGTCGCCGGACGGCAACACGATAGCGGTCGGCAACAAGGAGGACCTCGTAACGTTCATCGACGCGCGCGTGATGAAGATCCGGGCCGAGGAGCAGTTCAATTTCGAGGTCAACGAGATATCCTGGAACAAGGACTCGGACACGTTTTACCTGACGAACGGCCAGGGCTGCGTGCACATCCTCAGCTATCCGGACCTCGAGCTGCTCCACGTGATAAAGGCGCATCCCGGCACGTGCATCTGCATCGAGTTCGACCCGACCGGGCGCTACTTCGCGACCGGCTCGGCCGACGCGCTCGTCTCCCTCTGGGACGCCGACGAGCTGTGCTGTCTGAGAACGTTCTCGCGCCTCGAGTGGCCCGTAAGGACGATCTCGTTCAGCTACGACGGCCAACTGCTCGCCTCCGCGTCCGAGGACCTCGTCATCGACATCGGCGAGGTCGAGACCGGCGAGAAGATCGCCGACATCCCCGTCGAGGCGGCGACCTTCACCGTCGCCTGGCATCCCAAGCAGTACCTGCTCGCCTACGCGTGCGACGACAAGGACACCTACGACAGAAAGCGCGACGCCGGCAGCCTCAAAGTCTACGGATTCTCGAACGACTGAATCGAACAAGTTTTTTTTCACGAGTTCGATTTTTTTTCTTTTTCTTGAAGGACGCAAAACAGTTTCGGGCGAACGAAGAATTCGCATCGGCGCGGATTTGACGCGCGATTTCAGATGCGACGAAATCATTTTTTTTTTCTCTTCGCGCCGATATCCTTTTCGCGGTGTCCGAATCGACGAAACGCGATTTTCCGACGCATTTGTACGAATAAAAGAGATTATTTTCTATGAAAAAAAATCGTTGTTTTTCTCTCGGGCTCACCGGCCGATCGATTGTCAGAAGGTTTCTAATCGCGCCTCGAATAAAAACGCTGAACGACGGAAAAACGATTTTTGCCAAATCGAGTTTCCGATGATTTTCGAAAGAAAAAAAATGTCTCGTCGATGTGTGTAATTTTTTTTTTTTTTTTCAAAATATAAACACACATTCGGCATTATAATTTTTCGTATGTTATTCTTTTTTCATTTGATTTTTCAAAAAGAGGTTAAATTATTATCAAACAATTACAATCATTATTATTTAGTAAATAATAATAATAATACATTGTTTTTATTCTTTAATCATAATAATTTAATTGATATTAAATAAAAAATAATATTCCGAAAATTAATCTGACAATATTATTACATTAATGTATGACGATTATTGTTTTTATTTTTTATTAATTCAATTGTTAGACAACAATAATAATAATAAAAATAATAATTTTTTTAAAATTATTGTTACATATTATTTTATTAATAATATAAATTATTATTATTATTATTATTATTATTATTATTATTCTTATAATAATTATTATGATTATTATTTTTATGCGTCAGCGATTTTTTCGTCGCGTCTTCGTGCTCGAAATCGATTGATATGTTCCGCGGCCCTTCGCATGGCTCGCATACGAGTTTTCGTATTTCGTTTCGTACTCGACGCTCGGTTGCCATGGTTGCGTAGCGCGGCTGCATTATTTGTAAGGTCTATAGAAGCGTGTCCGACGGAACGGCGACCTCAGTATTTCTGGCTGCATCGAACGATGGCAAACCCCGGTGCGGCCGAGCCGAGTCGCGAATATTCGAGCGTTTCTCGAGCGGAGTTCGACGAGAGCCTCGACTCGTCGGACGACTCCGAAGTGAGCGTGGCGAATCTGACCGGCAACAGGAACGAGGAGGCTCCCGTCGAGGTTCCCGTCGAGGCGGCTGAGGAGGAGAGCGAGAAAGAGCACGACGAGGCGACGAGCGCCGAAGCGAGGAACGAGACCGGCTCCGAGGACGAGTACGCGTACAGCGACGATTCTCTCTGCTCGGACGATTCGTGCGGCGACTCCGACGTGACAAACGTAACGCGCCGATCGAGCCTGAGCGTTTCTTCGCCGATGAATCGCGCGATGAGCCTCGAATTTCCGCGCCGCGAGGACGAGGAAGAAATCGCCGGAACGGACGGAACTCGAGGGAGATTCGAGAATAGGCGGGGACATTTTCGGCAGGCTTGCTTGTCGGCGAAGGAAAACAGATCGTCGATCGTCGTCGAGCCGCGCGGCGATACGATCGACCCCTCGAGGGGCAGAAGAAGAAGAAACATGAGCTTCACGAACGCCGAGATGCGAAAGATCGAGCTCGAGAATCAGTATCTGCTGAAGAAGATAATGTCGCATCAGAGACCGACCAACAAGCCGATCAGGGTCATGTCGGCGCAACCGAAGACCAGCAGCTCGGCGATTAATCGGCGGAAGTTTCAGAAGAAAATCGAGGAGGATAACATGGTAGGGTGGATTCGTTGGATTCATGTCCGAGCGTGGTGTCCGATGGTCTTAGAAGGTCTTCGCTGGTCCTTGATTTTTTTTATACGTAAATGTCTAAGCTCGCGAGCCCTCCTCTCCCTTATTTTGTATGCGATACCAGGCACAGAAAAGTGCGCGCCGGAAATCGGGGAACGAGAATCGGGACACGAGAATCTGGGGACGAGAGTCGGGGCACGAGAGTCGGGGAACGAGAGTCGGGGAACGAGAGTCGGGGCACGAGAGTCGGGGAACGAGAGTCGGGGAACGAGAGTCGGAGAACGAGAATCTGGGAACGAGAATCGGCGAACGAGAGTCGGGGCACGAGAGTCGGGGAACGAGAGTCGGGGAACGAGAATCGGGGAACGAGAGTCGGGGATCGAGAATCGAGGCACAAGAGTCGGGGAACGAGAATCTGGGAACGAGAATCGGGGAACGAGAGTCGGGGAACGAGAATCGGGGCACGAGAATTGGGGCACGAAAATCGGGGGCCGAGAATTGGGGCACGAAAATCGGCGCACGAGAGTCGGGGCACGAGAATCGAGGCACGAGAGTCGGGGCACGAGAGTCGTGGGACGAAAATCGGGCCATGAGAGTTGGGGCACGAGAATCGGGGCACGGGAGTCGGGGCACGGGAGTCGGGGAACGAGAGTCGGGGGACGAGAATCGGGGCACGAGAATCAGGCAACCAGAATCGGGGACCGAGAATTTGGGAACGAGAGTCGGGGCACGAGAGTCGGGGAACGAGAAACGGGGCACGAGAATCGGGGCACGAGAATCGAGGCACGAGAGTCGGGGCACGGGAATCGAGGCACGAGAGTCGGGGCACGCGAATCGAGGCACGAGAGTCGGGGCACGCGAATCGAGGCACGAGAGTCGGGGCACGCGAATCGAGGCACGAGAGTCGGGGCACGCGAATCGAGGCACGAGAGTCGGGACACGAGAGTCGTGGGACAAGAATCGAGGCACGAGAAACGGGGCACGAGAATCGGGGCACGAGAATCGAGGCACGAGAGTCGGGGCACGGGAATCGAGGCACGAGAGTCGGGGCACGCGAATCGAGGCACGAGAGTCGGGGCACGCGAATCGAGGCACGAGAGTCGGGGCACGCGAATCGAGGCACGAGAGTCGGGGCACGCGAATCGAGGCACGAGAGTCGGGACACGAGAGTCGTGGGACAAGAATCGAGGCACGAGAATCGAGGCACGAGAATCGAGGCACGAGAGTCGGGGCACGAGAGTCGTTGGACGACAATCGGGGAACGAGAGTCGGGGGACGAGAATCGGGGAACGAGAATCGGGGCATGAGAATCAGGGTACGAGAATCGAGGCACGAGAGTCGGGGCACGCGAATCGAGGCACGAGAGTCGGGGCACGCGAATCGAGGCACGAGAGTCGGGGCACGCGAATCGAGGCACGAGAGTCGGGGCACGCGAGTCGTGGGACAAGAATCGAGGCACGAGAATCGAGGCACGAGAATCGAGGCACGAGAGTCGTTGGACGACAATCGGGGAACGAGAGTCGGGGGACGAGAATCGGGGAACGAGAATCGGGGCATGAGAATCAGGGTACGAGAATCGGGGCACGCGAATCGAGGCACGAGAGTCGGGGCACGAGAGTCGTGGGACAAGAATCGAGGCACGAGAGTCGGGGAGCGAGAGTCGCGGGACGAACAACCGATTGCCGTGTCCTAATAGACACTTAAAAATATGTGTCGAAAAATCAATTTTCGCATCAGCCAAATTCGCAAATATCTCCGTTCCCAGAAAAGCCCCGACCGTATATCCTTAAATTTGATCCCTGCTCCTCGAATGTTTCCTCCTCCGAGAATGATCTGAAAACATGCTAAATTTTTTCCGGAACCCTTTATCGGACACCATGCACTGAGACGTCGTTCTATTTTTCGATGAGAAATATGTAATTTCAATAAATACACGTATTTTCAAGCAAATGTACTTTGCAGATGCTGTTGCGAAGAATACAAGAGGCAAAATCTTGCGCACTCTCGACCAAAGCTATACCGGGCTACAGATTGACTTCTCTCTAGATCATCGATCCGGAGACGATCGATCGCGAACGAGTCTGAATTTTGAGACTGGCACCTGTCGCCGATATACCTGAACGTGGATATTTTTTTTTTTTTTTTTCACAAACGATATACACACTTTATAAAGTACATAATAAAAAAAAAAGTTCGATAGCGGAATAAAGAGAAAAATACACGAAGATGGTTTGAGGGCTTGATTTATTTCAACACAACAATTAGCAGTCTTAAAAAGTAGGTAAAGTAGGTACATTTTGTTTTCTTCTCACTGTCGTCATTCCTTTTGTACATTACAAACTTGTCTCCCGTGTTTCGTTCAAAAGAAAATCTGACCGATCAATCAAACGCCACTTGCCTCGTTCTTTTTGTTCCTAATCATTCTTTTTTTTTTCAATTTTACTTCACCCGAAAAACAATGTTCGAAAAGATTGTTAATATTGCAAAGTCCAATCGAGTCCGTGAAATCGTCTCGTTCTTCGTTCCTTGTTCGTTCGTTCATTTCGATCAGAATAGAAGAGGTTACTTTTGTTGCGGGACAAACGGACGAGGATTCGTTAAAAAGATTTTTGACGATTCTTGTTTTTTTTTTTTTTTTTCTTCAAATTCCCAGTTAAATCTGAGATCTCGTGAGGGGAGTCGGGAAATGATTCTCACGTGTTTCCATTACGTATTTGACGCACGAGGGAGGGGTGAGCAGCTCGACGAAACTACGTCTCGCGACTCGACTTCAACGTTCGATTCGATCGCCGCTAATTTTTTTTTTTTTTTTTTTTTTTTTTTTTCAACTATTCAACCCTTGTGATTATCACAACAAATGTCGCATGGTTTTCCATACGCTCTTTTTTTTTTATCACAAACTTACCGCTACTCTTCATTCTTCGATTTCCAGGGATTTGTCGACGACGGCGTCCATATCGTGCTGAGAGATCTGAACGGATCGAAGCCCGATCGTTCCTGAAAGACATTCATAGATTCGTATCACTGCCGACGAAATAATGCGATCGAATATTTTTTACTTGCTAATATTGTTGTTCACAGTTTTCGAAACCGACCGGGGTATTTCGCCAGATCTTCACCAACAGACTCGGCAATTACAACCCCACCGTGACGATAGCTACTTCGTGATTGTAACTCCACCGTGAGAATAGCTACTCCGTGACTTTAGCTCTACCGTGAGAATAGCTACGCCGTGACTTCAACTTTACCGTGACAACAGCAATAGCTGCGTGATTTCAGCTCCACCGTGACAATAGCTACTCCGTTAATTCAACTCTACCGTGACAATAGCTACTCCGTGATTTCAACTCTACCGTGAAAATAGCTGCTCCGTGATTTGAACTCTACCGTGAGAATAACTACTCCGTGACTTCAACTCTACCGCGACAATAGCCACTCCGTGACTCCAACTATACCGTGACGATAGTTATTCCGTAACTTCAACTCTACCGTGACGACGGCTATTCCGTAACTTCAACTCTACCGTGACGATAGTTATTCCGTAACTTCAACTCTACCGTGACGATAGCTGCTCCGGGAGTTCAACTCTACCGTGATAATAGCTACTCCGTGACTTCAACTTTACCGTGACGATAGCGATAGCTTCGTGATTTTAACTCTACCGTGGCAATAGCTACTCCGTTAATTCAACTCTACCGTGACAATAGCTACTCCGTGATTTCAACTCTACCGTGAAAATAGCTGCTCCGTGATTTGAACTCTACCGTGAAAATAGCTAATCCGTGATTTCAACTCTACCGTGAGAATAGTTATTCCGTGATTTCAACTTTACCGTGACAATAGCCCTCCGCGACTTCAACTCTTCCGTGAGAATAACTACTCCGTGACTTCAACTCTACCGTGACAACAGCTACTCTGTGACTTCAACTCTACCGTGACAATAGCTACTCCGTGATTTCAACTGTACGGAGCAGTTATTCTCACAACTGCTCCGTGGCCTCAATCCCTCCATGACTTTGGCGTATCGTCTGAGCTACCGTCTTGTTTTGCAACCGGTGACGGCGGCGACGGAATCTTTTTATATAGAGAGCGATAGTATATATTCTTTACCTGCGCATCGGGTTCTGTGTTCTGTGAGGATGTCGAAGGTTGAAGAGACGACGTAAGAGGCGGTGGAGGTGCACCCCACGGTGCTGCCGCCCAGACTCCGCCTGTGTTCACGCCCCAGACGCCACTTCTCTCCTCGCCGACGGCTCCTCTCGTGTACAACGGCTCCCAATTTGTTTTCACAGTCACCCAGTTATCTGCGGATCCATTTCATCACATACTTTTCCGAATGCACATCAATTTTTTCAGAATAATCCCTAATCATTGAACAAATTGCGTTTTCATTAATTCCATCTAAAAAAAAATGTTATTTCGAACATCTTGACAAAATTCTGAAGAAATCCATGCGTGTTCAGAAAAATGAACAAACCATTTTCGTAAAAAACAATCAGGTTGACGAGTGATTTGTTGAATTTTTTTCATCAATTTGTTAATAACATTTTGAAGTTGTTATGGTGCAGAATCTTTTTTTTCAGCAGCTTCCGCATGTTTGATTTTTTCCGATTTTTATCCCATCGAGAAGTATTCGAAATTCTCTCCGAAACTCACGTTTTGCGGGACCTAAACCCTTCCATAGATACTTGCATTTGTCCATCCAATTGCAAGATCTAGCGAGGAAAAGGAAAGGAAAGAAAGAAAAGTAACTTCCGAATCGTACCTTTCAGAGGTCCCGGTAAGTTAGCCAATTTGTCGACGTGCTTGGGCGTTTCCAAACGATATGTGGCCGTGTTGTCGGACATCAGGTTTATCATCGGACTCTTGTCGCCCCACAACTGGCAACGCGTGTCCTCCTCGATGCTCTCGAGCTCGACGAGCGGCTCGTCAGTTTCCGGCAGATCGTCGTACGGCACAAGTTCCGGTTCGTACTGAAAACCGTGAAACAATCGACGACTTTTTTAAACTACTTTTACAGGAAATAATTTTTTTTAAATAGTGCCAATTACGTTGAATGGTGCTCGAGCTCAAATAAAAATCTCAATAAAAAAAAATTCCACCAAAGCAAAGCTTTTTGGGGAGGCGATGACAATATTAAAAAAAAAAAAAAAAAAATTGATGTCCAACTCACGGGTTGTTCGACGAAAGTGTTGATAAAATAGCTGTTCGATTGCGGACGAGTTTGAGGCATGGTCAGCGCCTCGGCGTTGAAGGCAGCTTCTTGCTCCATCGCGATTCCGCAAGAGCGCGCTGGCGTCGCCATCCTCGGGACTGGCTCGCCGCACTCGATCGGCGACGGGCAAGTCTCCTGAATCGACGATTTTTCCGTGCATTCCGCGCCCTTGTTTCTTCGGCCCGCGTTCGACGTCGACTCGTGGGAAACGTCGCGATTCTTCGTCGATTTTCCGGACGTGCAGAAAGCCGGCGATACGCTCTCCGGATTGCGTGCCACGACGTCGCTGAATCTCGCGCGATTCTCGCCCCAGCACGAGGGCGGAGGCGGAGGAACGGGCGATGGCACTCTCACTTGCGAAGGCCGAGTTTCCTCCCGTTGCGTCGCCGTTCCCGTTAAATTTGTCGCTGAAAAGCGAGGATGGAAAAACATGAATGAAAAAATTGTCGATAATGCAGATGGCCATCGACGGTAGGTGGACGGGACTGTTCAATGAATACTAGAGGCCCGATGGGGCTCGCGCGCTCGTGGCCGTCCTGCGACAGCAACTTCTTTTTCGTAGTAATATTATAGTTCCAAATGTCCCTCTAGATTAATTTTCTCCGGGATTTGAGTAACACCGAGATGTTAGTCCCTCCGTGACTTCAGCCGTTCCGTGACTTTAGACCCTTCGTATATTTAGTCCCTCCGTGAGTTTAGACCCTCCGTGACTTTAGACCCTTCATAAATTTAGTCCCTCCGTGAATTTAGACCCTCCGTGATTTTAGACCCTTCGTAAATTTAGTCCCTCCGTGACTTTAGACCCTTCGTGAATTTCGTGCCTCCGTGACTTTAGACCCTCCGTGAGTTTAGTCCTTCCGTGACTTTAGCATGTTGTCTAAACTACTATCGAAACTAATATGGAGAGATACGTTGATGCGAAGATGAGGATCGATAATTGGATCCTTTCGCTCGCTTGGCTTTAAGGCAAGGTAGAATGCCTCAGCCAGTAATAAAAACTGTAATGCCGTTTTTTAAGGGTGCGCAAAACTTGGCTCAAACTCGGATTTCGACTTACATTTGACATGAACTTTCTCCGTTGACCGACGCTTCTGCGAGCCCTTCTCCTTGCGCGGTGGATTCTTGTTCTGTCGCGGCAATTTGTAAGATGCGCTCTCGGCGTTTCTCGACTGATGATGATGATGCTTCGTTCCCGACCTGTTCGTGTTGGTTTTCCATCGATTCGGATTGTCCTGACGCTCCTTGTCGTAATCGTCGTCGTCGCAGTCGCCCTCGTAATTGTCTCTGTAGTCTATCGGCACGACGGGCGCTGTCGCTTGCGGTTTGCTCTTCTTCGGTATGGGCTTGCGTTGCACCTTGTCGGGCTTCGCGTAAGCGAGCTCGCCGTCCTGCACAATCGAAAACAAGAAATATGAAGAGCCGGGTCTCACCCCCAAAAAATACGTACAGTAAGCAATCGGATAAGTCACAAATTCGGGAACCCAGCCAATTAGGCACCATCGGATAAGTTGAAGTTTCGGAAACCCAGCCAATTAGGCACTGTGAGGAACGGCCGAAAACTTCGCAGGAAAGCTGGTGGTCGGCGATGCGACGGGCAGGTCCAGAAACAATGATAGAAAATCTGGTGACCCCGGAATTCGAACCCGGGTTGTTCAGGCACTCATTAAGAGCGCTAACAACTGCCATATAGCCATCCATATGTTTCTACCATTCGTGTTGTCTACTTATATGCAAAGGTGGACCCGTTCGTCACACACCGTCACACTGTAGTTGACCTACAGACGTGGGTGTGGATGTGTTTATTAGTTCGGAAACTTCTGATACCATGCAAAGAACGGCCGAAATTTCGCAGGAGAGATGTTGGTCGGCGATGCGACGGGCAGGTCCAGAAAGAATGATAGAATATCTGGTGACCCCGGAATTCGAACCCAGGTTGTTCAGGTACTAATCAACAGCGCCAACCACTGCGCTATAACAACCCATGTGCTTCTATCATTCGCGCGAATCGCAGCAATGATAGAAACAGCAGATTCTATTGGTCGGTATCGACAGGGAAAGACCGCGTTGCTTCGCCAAGTGGGTAGGACCGACCCGGCGAAGAACTGGAATCAAACTTATTCGATGGTAGATCAACTTATCCGATGGTTGGAATTGTCTGAGTTGGAAATAAGCGATCGCCCACTGTACGTTGTCTCGCCGGCAAGGAGAAAGTACCTTGTACGGCGCAGGATCGTCGTGCACCGAGCTTTCGGTCGTCGTCGACGAGGTTTCCTCCTCCGAGAATTGTACGGCTTTCTGACTAGTGCTCGGCTCGTATTTCTTGTACGAACTGTGATTGTTGTGCGGCGTTGCGCTGCCGTTGCTTTGCTTTCTCTTCGAGTCGATTTTCGTTTCTCTCGCATTGTTCGCGTACGCCGCTTCGTTCTGCGGTTTGTTATCCACCGTTTTCGTCTCGTCCCTCGTCGCGGCCGCGTTGCCAGCGTTCGATTTGCCTTTTCTGACCGCCACCGGACTCGATTTCGTCGACGAGCTCGGCGCGAATTTCTTCTCCGACGCAACTTGCATGTCCGTCGCGGCGTTTTCGGCGCACGGACTCTCCGCGGCGACGTCGGACGCGCTGTTCTGTCTCTTCGGATTTTTCTTCTTCGTCGCGAGCGTCGTCGCCGCGCCGGCGTCGTACGGGATCGTCGACGCGTCCTGCGTCTGCGCTGCGTCGTCGATTTTGCTCTTCTGAAAATTCGGCATCTCCTTGAGCTCGGTGTCGAGCTTGAAGCGCCGTTCCTCGTCGGCCGACCAGTCGGGGATTTTCGAGCTCTTCGGGATCTCCTTGTCTTTGGATCTCTTGACGTTCATCAACGACCAATCGGGCAGAGTTTCGTCTTTCTTCGCGCTTCGCGGCTTCTCCTCGCAGGCCGTCGCTTGCCTCTCCCTCGTCGCGCTCGACGCCTGCGTCAATTGTCTCAGATCCAACGGCGGCTGCACCGGACTCGATCGAGAGAGCGTTGCGAGCGCGCCGCGCAATATTCTGTCGGCCTCGAGAAACGACACGGCCAGAATGCACATGAGCAGTATGCAGGAAAGACTTATAGCCGCGCACTGGACGGCCCGTTCCCACGTTGGTCTTATCAGCACGGCGGCGCAAGAGTCGAGCGTGTGGGACGGCACGGTCGTCAGCAGCGACAATCTCACCATGCCGTTCTCGTTTCCGCTCTCCGCGTCCGCGCTCTCCGCTCCCAGACTCGTCAGTATCAACAGCTCGCGCTCTATCCGCGACAGCGTGAAGTCCGGCGTGAATGCGATCTCGATCTTCCTCGTCGCGTTCGGATTCAGCTTGAAGGGACCGCAATTCAAGACCTTGAAGCCGTAGCCCTCGCAGAGCAAGCCGCTTATGTAGAAGCCGTGGATGTCGATCGGCAACTCGCCGGTGTTGCGAGCCGTGAACGATCTCTTCACTGTGAGATTCGGCACTGGGTTTCTTCGCGATCTCTCACCTGCAAAGAAAAATCGGCCCGATTACATTCGCATCTTTGTCTTCGACACGCCCAGCTCTGCTGAAGATTCACGAAGTGTTCCGTTGGACACCAATCACGGACATGGATAATCCGACTACAATAGTTTCGATGTAACATCTCGCGATTCGATATTATTTCGAGATCAAACATCACGCGGAACTTTTTGAAGAAGCGACCAATCAGGGCACGGATAAACCGGGCAGAATAAAAATCTTGAAGTTGCGATACTTTCGAGACTAATCGAGATGTATCGTGACACGCTAAATTTTTGTGAGACAATAGTTTCGATATAACATCTCGCAATTCGATATTATTTCGAGATAAAACGTCGCGCAACTTTTTAAAAATGCGCATGACGCACTGCTCGACCAATCGGGACGCGAATAGACCGGTAAGAATAGAAATCTCGAAGTTTCGATGGTTTTCGAGACTAATCGAGATACATCACGGCACGCAAACTTTTTATGAGACAATAGCTTCGATATAACATCTCGCAATTCGATATTATTTCGAGATAAAACATCCCACGGAACTCTTTAAAGAAGCGACCAATCAGGGCACGAAATAAACCGGGATGAATAGAAATCTCGAAGTTTCGATAGTTTTCGAGACTAATCGAGATACATCGCGAGACGCCAAATTTTTATGAGACAATAGCTTCGATATAACATCTCGCAATTCGATATTATTTCGAGATAAAACGTCACACAACTTTTTAAAGAAGCGCATGACGCGCTGCTCGACCAATCGGGACGCAAATAAACCGGGAAGAATAGAAATCTCGAAATCTCGATAGTTTTCGGGACTAATCGAGATATATCGCGACACGCCAACTTTTCACGAGGAAGAAGAACCAACGAGATTTTTGTGTGCAATACAAATAATTCCAAAGAAAACAAATCAAACGATCAGACTCGAGGAACTTGAACAAGAAGCTTTTTCGTTTTTTAAATTCCTAAATATTTCTCGATTTCGAGAATCCGTGCGATTCGACCGAGAAAAAAACGCCACTCACGTTCGCAATCTTTGAGGTGCTTCTCGGCAAGCTCAAACAGCAGAGGCGTCGTCGAGCCGGGCTTGCGGTTGCCGAATTTGAACTGTGCGTGCGCGCCTCTGCCGACCAGCCTTATCACTTCCAGTATCGTCATGTTGTTCCTGATGTACAAGAGTCCCGTCGACGACGCGGCCGACGACGGCGTGTATGACAATCGCACGTTGCGCGTTTCGCCGGGATTCAAATACATCGGCAGAGAATCCTGAGCCGCGGCGACGTCCCACTGCTTCTCGAACGTCTCGCGATCGCCCTCGTTCTCGTGAAACTTGAATTCACCGTCCACCGTCGGCGGACAATCCAGACATATCGGTTTAAACCTAAAAGAGAGAAAAAAAAAAAATATATATATGCATTTTCCATTATTCTCACAAATCTGGTCAGTAAATATTAATGCGAAAAACGAAACTCACTTATTGGGCAGGGAATGATAGAGCCTCATGCCCTGAGGGTAAGTCCAATCCATCACCAATTGTATCAATAGCGGTTTGGTGCTTGGATTGTGCAGCTTGACGATTTTGTACGACGTGTTGCCGACCTGGGTCAAGGGAAAGGTCAACAAACTCTTGTTCTTCGTGCCGCTGGAGCCGACGAACAGGCTCGGCCAGTATTGCTTTATGTTGACGTAAAATTTGTGTCCCCGCACTTCCGTCGTGTCCAGGCGCATCGTGATGTTGTCCCAAGAACTGCTGCCTCCGGTCGCGTTCAAGTAACGCGTGTAACGGGCGTTGAGCAAGTTGAGGTCGGTGTCGCGAGTGTGCGACGGCAGGCTCATCGTGTTCAACCATTGACCACCGGCTGAAATCATATGTAGAAATTTTAGATCTCAATGCCGAGCAGACGAATTTAGGGTCGGGACTTGAGAATACAATTTTTATTAAAAAACTGCAAAAAAATAATGCAATGCAAATGTTTTTTAAAAAATGAAAAAAAAATGGTGTTTTGAATTTTTTTAACAATGCAAAAAAAATTCTATTTTGGATTTTTGAAAATATGCAAAAAAAATGCTATTTTGGATTTTTAAGAAATGCAAAAAAAATGCAATTTTTGATATTTAAAAAAATATCTGCATGCGTTCTATCTGTCACATTTTTTGAGATATCGGGTTCAAATTTTGTACAAAGTTGGACTATTATAAACCAATGATCGGTATTGAAGTTGAGCAACATTCACACAGTCGTTCAGTTTTTACGAGATTTTTCCATTTTTTCGAAAATGTTTGTATGCGTTTCAACTGCCACATTTTTTGAGATATCGGGCTAAAATTCGGTACAAAGTTGGATTTCTGAAAAACTATTGAAGCGCTAGTCTTCAAATTCGGACATCATGCTCAGTCGACATTCTTCTCTGGTTTGACCAACCAATAAAGTAGTCGGTTGAATATTTTTTTGTTTACAACAAAAAGATCGATTTTTTTGGATTAATCGATCATTCAAGTTCAAAACATCACCGGATTCTCAAATATATATATCTTTTTTTCGTTTTTTTTTTACCGCTCGTATTGAGTGAAAGTCCGAGATAACATTGCTGTTTGCAGGTAACCGACGGATCGATTCTGATCGCTCCGATGTGATTCTCGCCCTTCGATATGACCGGCAACGACGATTCCTCGAGCGGAATATACTTGACTCTGTTGTCCTTGTGAACGGGCGCGATGAACGTAACTTCCATCGGGCGCGCGAAAGTCGAATGGATTTTGACCTGTTGCAGGCAAATCGAACCCTGCCGAGAGAAAGCAACGTTTATTCGAGACTCCTCAAAGCCTTTTTCTTTCATTCCGCAACGCAGCCGAGATTTCGCTCACCGGAAAGCAGTCGGTGAACGTTAATTTCTTCAGAGATATTCTCCCGTGTGCGACCCGCATGTAAACGGGCACGGTCAGCCTTTCGTAGGTCGTGCGCACGAAAACGTCGCCGACAATCGTGTCCTCCTCGACCATCGGGGTTTTCACTTTTATCTTGAATATCGCCAGATAGCCGGGCTTTATGTTTTGCTGAAAAAGACAAAAATCGAAGATTACTGTCAAGGGAGGCCAAATATTGCGGACTTCGATTTTTCACGGGACGACCGCGTAATCGATGTCGATTAAGAAAAGAAAAAAATCGTTCGGTTGCCGAGGATTTGTTAAACAATTTTTTTTTTCAAGTTGTTGATAACATTTTGGAAACATTGTGCAAAATCGATATTTTCAGCACCTATGCATGAACTTTTTTCAAGTTTTTATACCATCGAGAAGTGTTTGCGATTCATTCTCAATGTCCTCGACTTGTGCGAAATGAACACCTTGCGCGTGGACTACCTTAACCCTTTAACTGCCGATCTAGCAAATATGCTACATTGGCAAAAAAAGCTTTTTGCCCCTAAACCATGCTAGATTTTCGTGAAAAATTCTGAAAAAATTTGACTACTAGCAGTGCATACAAATGAAAGTTTTTCCACCGGAATATCGCCTGGCAATATCATGCAATTATTTGCTTGAGCGAAAAAATTGAAAAACTGAGTTTTTCAAAAGTGACATTTTCGACATATTTTGATCCAAAAATGTCTCGAGCAGTAAAGAAAAAAAGTTTTTCTCAATGGGAAAGAGGCTTGGCCGTTAAAGGGCTAAGAGCACGAAGATGTCGAATTGAATTTCGGTCGAGAACCAAGATAGCTCACGTTTCCCGTGTGGCTGCAGACGGTAATGTTTCGAAAGCCCTTGTTGAACAATTGCGTGGGTCCGCTCTGGCAGCCCATTAGCTCGAGCACCGCGCCAGGCATGTTGACGCCCCATCCGTGAAGCTCGATGTTGACGGGGTTCTGGTTCTCCAGGGCGAAGACCGCCTCGTTCTCGGTGCCGCTGCCGACGGTGCCGAAATTCATCGTTCCCTTGTCGCTCTCCCGCTCGCCCGGTATTATCTTGCGCACCTTTCCGTCGTAACTCAGCAGCGGCACCTCCGTCGTCGACACGTTCGAGTAAATCAGTATCGACGACTCCAACTTGACGTTCTCGTTTTTTCTCTCGTTGTTCGGAATAATCGAGAATATGTTCGCCCTCTGGCCGGGCTTCAGGACTCGCGGATAAAAGTTTTTTATCTGAAAGAAAAATAGAATTTTTTAAAAATACATTAGTAGAAATTCTTCAGTTTTTTGCGGGAAAGGAAAGAAAGAAAAATTGTCTCACGGCGAAGAACGATTTGGCTTCAGCCGCGAGCGACACGTTCGTGATCGCCAGCGGCACTTTGAAACGATTGACGACGCTGAAGTTCCGCGGCTGGTTCGAGTGCGGCGAACAGTAGTGCGTCACCGTTCCGTTTATCTCGAGGCCACCGTGGAGCACTTCCGCCGACCATGGGATCGCCAATTTTTGACTAGAACCGCCCGGACCGATTCCCTTGATCATCAATTTACCCTTGAAATGCTGCGTCTCCAATCCAGCTTTCCCTGCGATTTTGCACGATACATCAAACACGTTTTTTCCGCCGAATAAAGAAATTAAAACCGTGTTAAGGTAGTCCAGGCGTAAGGTGTTCATTTCGCATAAGTTCGAGGAAATTGAGAGTGAATTGCAAACACTTCTCGACGGTATAAAAATCTGAAAAAATGCATGCACTTCAAAGTCAATTAAAAGATCTGAAAAAACTCATACGTACTCAGGAACATAAAAGAATTATTTTCATTAAAAAAAAGTTGTGTTGCTGGGAAATTTCTTGAACAATTTTTTTGTTCCATCAATTTGTTAATAACAAATTGGAATTATTCTTGGGCAAAATTAATCTTTTCGGCACCTTTAATGTGCATGAATTTTTTCAGATTTCTGTACCATCGAGAAGTGTTTGCTATTCGCTCTCAATTTCCTCGAACTTACGCGAAATGAACACCTTACGCATGGACTACCTTAATTCAAGACTGAAGCGTTAAATTTGTCTCTTACAATCGTAGACGAGTGTGCCGACGGTAATCGGCACTTCCGTATCGCCTGGTATGACGACCGGTTCGAAATCTATTCTCAGGGCTTTCGACACGGGTGTGCTGATAATGTTCTGAAACAAATGAGAAGAAAAAATCACTCTGCAGGCTCGCACTCTTGCGAATGGTTCTGTTTTACGCGATCTTGAATCCTCGCTTTACCAGAACTTTAACGGGCTTCTTGGCGGAGTTTCTCAAGGCGATCGAATAGTCTGTTGGCGAGTGCAATGAGCCGCCCATCCCTAAATTAATAGACGCGGAGCTTCCACCCCAATGGAGACCTGCTCCGCTGCCGACTTCGACTTCCACCGCGACTACCATCACTTCCGCGCTATTGTTGACCTTAAATCTGAAAGAAATCGCGCCATTAACGATTGCACGACACTGTGACTCGGTTTTTTTTAAGGGTGTACGTGCGCGAGACGGTGCTCGACGCGCTCAAAACTGAGAATTCAGAGGTAATTTCGACTACTTCTCGATGGAATAAAAATCTGAAAAAAATCAAGCATACAAAAGGTGCTGAAACGACTAATTTTCCATTATAATAATTCCAAAAATGTCATTAACAAATAGGTGAAAAAAAAAGAATTGTTCAACAAATTTTCCGTCAACCGAACTTTTCGACACTTTTTATATGCTTCATTTCTTTCCGATTTTATTCCATCGAGAAGTGGTCGAAATTATCTCTGAATTCTCACTTTTGAGCGCGTTGAGCACCGTTTTGCGCCCGTACATCCACAAGCTACAGTGGAACCCCAATTAAACAGAAAGCGGATCAACCGTGCGTTTTCCTATGTTTTTTTTTCCTTACAAGACGCGAACCAATGTCACTGAGTACTTAAAAAAAAATCCTAGTCAAAATACTGCTGTTAATGGAAAAAAAAATCGAATCGAGTTTTTATCATTTAAAAAAAAGAATATTGTTGGTTTTCACTGAAGATACATTCATTATGCAATTATAAATATGTTCATTTTTTTTTCCGGACACCCACATCGATCATTTTGGCTCACCTCACGTACGCAGTATGATTTTTTTCCATGTAAGCGTTGAAGTGTAATCTTATGACTGGTTTGGTTTGGTATGGAGGTATTTCCCACAACTCCCGAGGACCTTCCGCCTCGCCCGATGGCAATTCCAACTGGAATTCGCCGCCGCTACTGTATACTTCTACCACCTTGAAAATTACAAGAAAAACAATTCCTTTTTTAAATACGAAACTTTTTTTATAAATTCAATAGTAATAACAATAATTATTCTTATTATAAATTAATTATTCCTTTCATTAATTTGTTTAATAATTCAATAATTAAATTTTATTCTATGAGCTGCGGCTTCGGAACTTTCCACAGCATAAACGAAACGAATTCAATCATTCAGTCTAATTCTTTCAAAATCTGTATTATTGTAAATACGAAATTCGAGAATGAAAACGCAATTTTAAATAATTCACCAAGATTGTACAACATTCGGCTTGCTGAAAAATTATGTTTTTTTTTTATGGATGGAATCATGGAGGTCGGCCCTCCAATAAGTAAATGAAGAATTCTTTCGAGCCGTAACGGCGCGCAATGGCGACAAGTCCGACAATTAGGTTGACGAATGGGAGAATTTTTCTTGTCGTACCTGCATGGCCTCGGAGTGAGGATTGTGCATATAAATAAGAGGCGTGAAAGATGCATTTAGTGGTAACTTGACACCGACGACGGGACGCAGTCGATACGGACTGCTCACGCTCGTACCTTTGACCTGTAAAAATTGAAAATTTATCCTCCAAGCTTGTAAATCGTAAACTATCGATCGAAAAGTTGGAGTTCAGAATTGTAAATGGTCCAAATAAGAGACCGACCTGTTTGAGTCTATTCGTTTCTTCGTTCCACGTCGGATTTCTTTTTCATTCGGATACATATATCGATATTTCGATTAAATTTCGATAAATCGAATTTCCATTAAATTTCGATAAATCGCATTTCGATTAAATTTCGGGAAATCGAACTTCGATTAAATTTCGATAAATCGACTCTCGATTAAGTTTCGATAAAGCGCATTTCGATTAAATTTCGATAAATCGCATTTCGATTAAATTTCGATAAATCGCATTTCGATGAAAATTCGATAAATCGAATTTCGATTAAATTTCGATAAATCGAATTTCGTGATAATCGTCATAATGTAATCGTCACGGTGAAATTTCGAAAAACAGGTCGTTCTCGATTTCGATAATTAGGAATTCTGATTTTCCGGGCGTTGCGTCCTCGTAGAGATCGATCGTTCACCTGATACTTGAGCGTTCCGTCGGAGGTGTGGATGAAGAGATGGCTATCAATCTCGCCCTCCTCACGGCCGAGAAAAACAACGTTGAACGTCGTGTTTCCCAGTGGTGGGATCACCTAAATCCAATGAACAGAGCGCGAATTAGCGACGATTCGCGGCCTCGTCAATGCCTCTCGAGAGCTAGCGGCATTGTTTTTTCGTGTTTTTCTTTTTTTTTTCATGAACAAAAGGAGAATTCTCACTTTATCCTGAAAGAAGGACGAGTGAAAATGCTGGGTGCTTCCGGATATGGAAGAAAGATGAATCGTCCTGTTGCCATCTCTGTTGAATAACGTCACGGTTTCCTGATGCGGTACGCCGAGTTGCCTGCAGCAGAGTAAACGGATCGAAATCGTAAAAAAAAAAACCAAGAAAAAATGACAAAAAACAAATAAAACAAAATGAAGAAAAACACAGCTGGAACAATACTTGACCTCTCCTTGAAGTCGAGGACGTTCGGTTCGAACTGAATGTACGATAACGTGCCTTGTACGTTTTTGTCGTCCGCCGCGGAGTCCCTTGAAAAATCGTCGTTTTCGCGATAGTCAAACATTAATTTTCTCCTCTCACCGACTCGGCCCTTCGACCGAGCGTTTTTTCGTTCTTTTCTTTCGCGCGGCTCCTCGAAGATGGAAAATAGGAAAGGCACGAAGAGCAACGTTACTAAACATTAATAACAATAACTTCAATAATAATTTTAATTTTTGTAAATTTTTTAAACGAAAATATCGGCTCCATTTCTACGAATATTTTTTCTTTCTAAAAATTCATCTCATTTTCGCAGCGATCCGCGTTCGTCCGAATTGAAAGTAACCGAGAGAAAAAAATACAGATTCGCGGAACCCGACCGGGCACCTTTCCTATTTTCACTCAGCATCGTCGGCAAGAGTGTTGCGCTTACCCAGCCCCTTGGACCGCGTTGGCGAAACCCTGTGGAATAAAAAAACTACGTTAAAAGAGATTTCGGCTTTGAAAAAAAAAAGTATAAAAAAAAAAAATATCTTTTCCGTAATAATAATAATAAAATAATTATAATAATTATGATAATGAATTTTTTTTTGTAACAAAATTTTTATCATTATTAATATAATATAAATTGATTATAATATTAATTACTATTATTATTTATTTATTAAATATTTATGACATGAATAATATTAACAATAATAAATAAATGAATTTATCAAAATTAATAAACGATTATTGTTATTGTTTTTCGATAAAAATCAGTGTGAAAGATAAATTGAAGCAACGTTTTTTTTTCTTCGACGCATACCTTGCGCATCGATATGGGTATGTTGTCCAGAAGATATTGCACGTCGTTGTCATCCTGGATGAAAGCTGAAAGAAAGTTGAATGTTAAATTTCTCGCCAATTTTCGCACTCTTCTCATATTTTCTTCCTCGACGACGAAACATTGCGTTACAATCGAAAGCGCAAATTTCGCGCCGAAGACTCTGCAGAGTTGCGAACGGATAAAACATTGTCGCAGCCATTGCGCAGTGTCGAGAGGATGGAAAAAAAGGAGGTTGCGGAGGAGAAAACGCAGAGACGTCGTCGTGACCTTCGCGGATGTCGAATGGCGGAGCGCGGAGACATTGCGGGATGGCAAAAAAAAAAAAATTTCGGTTTTTTTTTTTTTTTTTCCTGAGATACTTTTTCGCGACGAGAACTTTGACGATGGTCTTCCGTGGCGACGATCGCGGTGTTGCATTGCCGTGAATTGTCCGTCGAATCAAAACACAAGTGGGGCGCGCGCGCGGGGAGGGGGTGGGGAGGAAAAAAAAAGAAGATAAAAATGTTTTGTTGGCTCACCATTGTTTTGACCGTGGTAAGACGGTCGTATTTGCGACGCTGATTCCAGAAATGTTAATAGAAACAAGTAATAGCATACTTTTATCTCGATCATAATATTATCGAGAAGGCTTTGTTATTGTTGTGCCGTCGTTCCCTCGCCTCGTTTTGTCACTTCGCGACGCTTGTCCGTCGTGCCTCTTATTTTGCCTCTAACAACGACGAAAAATCGTATTTGGCCATACTTCTGCGCTATATCGAAGTTTCACAATATCGATTATGCTTCTATCGGATACCATTGTCCCGTAGTGTGTCGGAACATGTGTTGGTCCCTCGTCGCTTTTACGGCGGGTTTTCATGCGCGCGATCGGCGATAAGCGAGGCGCGCGAAGGTCGATGCCAACGCGCAGTTGCCCGCGTCTGCCACGCGGCGTCGCTGTGCGCGATCGCGCGTGTGAAACCGGGCTTTCGGTACTTCGAGCTACGGCCCGGGTTCGCGAAGCTGATTGGTTCACCGATAGGCTCGTTGAGAGCCGTTCTTCGATCCGATTCGTGCTGCCGCGACGAATAGGAATTCGCTTCGGTCCCGCGAAGGATTCGAATTGATACGCCGATCTGACGTTACTTTCGAATAAGCTGATGTTGAATTCCATCTCCAACATTTATTTGTTTCATTCATTCGGTGGCTATTACTTAGAATTCTTTCCGGGACTCATCAAGCGTTCTATTCGCGAACGCAACCTGGAATCGGAACGAGAAAAACTGCGCCCTCGCAATTCGTCGGTACAACAGAAACCTATCGAATTTATATGAACACGAGGGATTGTCGCGTAATTTGAATCGTGTCTTTTCTCTATGTCTCTGCCCGGAACTATCGTGAAGAACTGACTTCAAACAATAATTCTTATACAAATGTATTCTCAACTTTAGGTTGTTGATGCAACAGAAATCATCGAGTTAGTCAAACAGAATAATTTTGGCTCTCATCGCGCGTGGTTCGCGCCTCTCGTTCGGAGAGAGCAAAACGCGAACGGTATTTTTTTGTTTTTGTATATTTTTGTTCAAACATTATTTGATATACTATCATGGTTTAGTCTTATTAAATTCACATCGAACAGTGAATCAACAATTTTATTTCAAAGTTCCCACCACCATCGAATTCTTTCATTGGTCGTTCACAGCGCCAATCCCCGACGAGATCGCTCCTTCTCGCAACCTGATCAGTGGAAGCCGCTGCGCGGTGCGAAATGGCTTCTCGCGCCATCTGAACTCCGGAAAAGGAACTATAAGGAAAAGTCGAATCTCGCATCTTTTTTTCGCTGAGCAACCCGAAGTTGCCCGTTGTCGCTCGATCTCTCGCGCACCGTTTCGAGTCTTCCGCGGCTAAATTCACGCACCAAGCCGCTTCTCTCCCCCCCCTCATCGCTCTGTCTCTTCCGAGGAACTTCAAGCGCGCAGTTCTACCATTTCGTTTCGGCTTCGTTGTCGAGGTAAGTCACTCGAGAATTGAAAAATTGCCAATTAGACAGCGAGAACGCCGATGTCCGCTGCGAATTCCGGTGCCACGCGCGCGCGGCTCTAACTCGTATCAATCGCGACCGTTCGAATCGACGCGAAAACCGTTTCGCCCGCGATCGACGCTCGTCGAGCTCGCGAAATTCTCACGCTCGTCCATTTTTTCTCCACCACGTGCACGAGCTCCCGGTTTTGGACTCGTAACGGCGTTGAGTTTTTCGCGTTACTTTCGTAAGTCCCGTCGCCGACGGAAACTGCACGCGAGCGCGAGTTAACGAAGGTTCGCCGACCGACTCGCGGTAATAGCTCTTTCTCTCTCTCACTCGCTCTCTCGCGTTGCGGAGGAATCGCGAGCGAGAACGCGCGACGTCCGTCAGTGCTAGTCGCGAGCCACACGCCGCGTTCGGGACTTGACGTTACCGACTTTTTCGACTCGTTCCCCGGCGACATAGCCGGTTCGGACCGAAATTCACCGGGACGAGACGCAATTTTTCTTCGAGTCGGTGAACAAAAAGAAAAGGGTATTTTTTATGCTTGAGCAATGAACGAGCCGCGAAGGCGCTGTCGCCAGTTCATAACCTATTTGCGGCGAGGATAACTTTTATTTTTTTTATTTTGCTACTGCGAGGCCTCAATCGAACGATTCACAGGAACAATTGCGCGAAACCGGAACTCGAAAAAATTCACCGAATTTCTTTTTTTTTTTTTTTTGTGAGCACAAAGTAGGGATGAACGAAATATCGATCTTCAGTATCGTATCGCGCTGTCGCTACCGATCCGACAATTTATCGAAAGTACCAACATCCATACGACGAAAACCGATCTTTTTGCCAATGCGTACGAAATAATTTTTATTATCTGGGTTTGTTAGGGAAAGAGCCAGAAAAATGTGTGGTTCTTAAAGTTTTTTCAAGATTGCCTTTTTTTTAAAGCTCCCGTCGAATCTCGACCAATCACGGCGCGAACGAACCGGTAACAGTTGTTTCGATATAAAATCTCGCAGTTCGAGATATTTCGAGATATTTCGAGATACAAGGTTAAACGATAACTTTTTATAGCAGCGATTCTTTTTTCAAGCCACACTCGAATCTCGACCAATCATGACACGAACGAACCGGTAACGGTAGGTTCGATATAAAATCTCGCAATTCGAGATATTTCGAGATAAAACGGGAAACATCCATTTTTTATAACAGCGGTTCGCTTTTTCAAAGCACACTGTCAAAACTCGACCAGTCACGGCACGAACGAATCGGTAACAATAGTTTCGATATAAAATCTCGCAGTTCGAGATATTTCGAGATTAACAGTTGAATACTAACTTTTCATGGCAGCGATTGCTTTTTTGAAGCGACACACTCGAATCTCGACGAATCACGACATGAACGAACCGGTAACAGTAGTGTTGATATAAAATCTCGCAATTCGAGATATTTCGAGATATTTCGAGATAAAACATTAAATACCAATTTTTTATAGCAGCGATTCTGTGTTTTAAGCCACACTGTTGAATCTCAATCAATCACGTCACGAACGAACCGGCAACAGTAGTTTCGATATAAAATCTCGCAATTCGAGATATTTCGAGATAAAACGAATTCGTGACGGAATAATTGTCGTTTCGCAGAGACGGCTCGTCCCGCAAAGCCCATCGGCATGGAATCCGTTAAAGACGACGACAATCGTCAGACCACCGGTGGCAATCCGGACGCCAATCAAGATGTTTTCCTCAGAGCCATTCAAGGCCTCAATCTACAGCCCGAGGTAAAACAATTTGACGACGAAACAAAATAATCATTGATTTGAACATATGAACTTGGGATTGTCTATGAAAAAGTTAGATCTCAATTCACTCGTTGGTAAGTTTCTATAAAAAAGAAGAAAAAGTTAAAAAAGTCCTAGAAAAAAAAAATAAAAAAAAAACTGAACTAAAATGTACCTACTATCGAATCGTCTATTGACAAGAAATATTTTTGCGTCGGGGAAGACTGATAAATAAATCAGGGAAAAGCCAGGGAATTTTATTCCGAAAAAAAAATTGCCATGTTGCTAATGTGTGATTTTTTAAAATAATGAAAAACAAACAGCGTAGCGGTCCCGTTAAACGAAGGATCAAGGCCCTGAAGAACCTTCAGCTGCGGACGTTGAACATGGAGGCCAAGTTCTACGAGGAGGTGCACGCGCTGGAGTGCAAGTACAACAACATGTGCGCTCCGCTGTACGCGAAGAGAGGCGAGATCGCTGCGGGCCTTTACGAGCCGACGGACGAGGAGTGCGACTGGGAGAGCGACGACGAGGACGTCAAAAGCGACTCGAAGTCGGCCGTGAAAATCGAGGACGTCACCGACAAGAACGAAGAGTACGCGCGAATTGCAGAATTTTCGAAAAACTGAAGAAAAAAAATGCTGTAATGCGAAAAAATGATTTTAACGCTTCCGATCGTTTCAGCGCCGATCACACCGAGGACGTCAAAGGAATACCCGAATTTTGGTTGACGATATTCAAAAACGTCGGCGTGTTGGCGGAGATGTTGGAAGATCACGACGAGCCGATACTCAAAGAGCTCTACGACATCAAAATCATATTTTTGGAATCGGATCCGATGGTGAGCGAGCTCGCGACTGGATGATTCGGAAACAATTGTTTTTTTTTTTTTCCCGTAAATCAAAGCTACAATTTTGCTTCCATTGTGCTTCAGGGCTTCGTTTTGGAATTCCACTTCAATCCCAACGAATACTTCTCGAACTCTGTGCTCACCAAGGAGTACATTATGAAGTGCAGCCCGGACAAGAACGATCCGTTCAGCTTCGAGGGCCCGGAAATTTACAAGAGCAAGGTACAGTTTCGGGAATCTGTTGATGAAAGAAAAATCGTCGAGCCGAATTTACAGAATTTTGATGAAAAGAAAAGAAAAAACTTGAATTAAGGATGCGAGTTTGATTTTAAAAAAGTACTTTGCACTTCGCAAAAGCTTTGAAGGCTCAGAATTTCACAAGAGCAAGGTCAAGTTTCAGAAAATCAGTCGAAGAAAGAAAAATGGTCGAGTCGAATTTATAAAATTTTGATAAAACAAAGAAAAAAGTAAATCAATTTTGATAAAAAAAAGTAGCTCTGATATGAACTGCGAATTTGTAAGATATATCTCGATAGAGACGTTCGATTACGTCGCGAATTTCATTGGTTGTCGGAACATTCTTTTTTCATCGCCGCATTTATCGTTTGTCTAAAATATTGCGAAACTGATGTTGACTCGATTGTATCGATCTGCGATTTTCGATAACTCGAAAACTGCCGATTCTTCATCGGATCGTGAAATAAGCGCGTGATTTCGCTCGAGATGAGATCGAAGATCATTTTCATATCCAACCAATGGTCGTTTCAGGGCTGCACGATCGATTGGAAAAAAGGAAAGAACGTCACCGTGAAGACCATAAAGAAAAATCAGAAGCACAAATCTCGCGGCTCGACGCGCACGGTCACGAAGACCGTGCAAAACGACTCGTTCTTCAATTTCTTCACTCCACCAGTCGGTAAGGAATCGATTGTGCGCGAATCTTTCCTCGCGAATTGAAGCGAATCGAACAAAATCGCTCTTTCCGCGAATACGCGAACTTCTAACTTATATCCGGCGTTACAGTGCCCGAAGATGTGGACGCGGACTTGGACGAAGACACGCAAAGACGCTTGACGAGCGACTTCGAGATCGGCCATTATATCAGAGAGCGCATCGTCCCGCGAGCAGTTCTTTACTACACAGGTGATTCAACTTTCTTCGATTGTCTCTCTATTGTCGCCCCATTTTATGGAAATGGAAAAAAACAAAAACGAATTGCGAAAATATCGAATTAGGAATATTTATATAACATTTCGATTCTGTCGATAAAAAAGAAAGAAAAAAATTGAATTGAAATTGAATCGAAATGGAATTGAAATTGACTTGAAATTGAATTGAAATTGACTTGAAATTGAATTGAAATTGAAATTACTAAAATTACTATTATAGTATTGAAATTATTAAAATTGACATTAAATTGAAAGTGAACTGAAATTGAATTGATTTTTTCTAGGCGAAGGATTGGAAGACGAGGGCGAGGAGTTTGAGGAGGAGGAGGGAGACGACGACGAGGAGGACGACGACGATGAGGATCGCGAGGACGACGACGACGACGACGAGGAGGCGAAACCGCGGCGACACGCTGAAAATATGCCAGCTGAGTGTAAACAACAGTAGATCTTCGAATAAAAGATATAATATTAATTAAATTAATTTAAAAGATGATGGAAAAAAAAACAAAACAAAAGAAAGAAAAAAAAGAAACAACTCTCGACAACTGAGACCGAGCGATATCGAGAGGCCGGCTGATCGATATTGCCCGAACGCATCGACCCATTGGCGGATCCAGCATACGAAAAGAACGAAGAAAAACCAAAAGCGAACAAATAAAGAGCCGATGTTATTTTTCATTTTTTTCCCCGTTTTTCTTCGTTCTTATTTTCCAGGGCGGCCATAGAAAAAAAGAAAAAGACGTCAACACACTTTGAATCGAATCCCTTGAATTTCTTATTATTTTGTACTATTGTTACGTTTATATACCGAATGGAAAGTAGTTAGTTGAAATCCTTTTTTTAAACGTATGTTAACCTGTGAGAACGAATTTTGAGTACTGTTAAAAGATTTTTAATACAAAATGTTCTGAGAAAGAAGAAAAAAAAAAACAGAAAGATATTCGATTGATTTTATCCCGAAGGTTCTTCGTTGACCCAACGTTGCCGATGCGGTTCCAATTTCCTCTCGTAGATTCGACTGTCGATCGCCGTTCCGACGATCGGACGCGCGAGGGCATTTAAAGCGATGCCAAACAGCCTTTTTGTGTTCCTAATCGTGCTCAGTCGGTAATTAAAACCGTAATCCTATTTTTCTAGGGTGCGTCAGGTCGATAAAAGAAAGTCGGTAAGAAATACCAAGGTCGGTAACAAAACTGTAAATAACTTTTCCAGTTGGTCAAGTTTGCGGTCGAATGATAGTCGGACGACCGACCGCTGGTGCCGAAAGGGCCATAAAAGAAAGTCGGTAACAAAAACCACGGTCGGTAACAAAAACTGTAAACAACTTCTTGAGCATTCTAGCATTTGCGGCTCAAAGAAAAGTATCATCTTATGCTGTAGTGATGTTCGCATACGATGAGACCATTTTTTAAGGCTCTAAATGTACGGTTCGGTGTGTGGAATGCCTGGAAAAATTTCATTACAGTTTTCGTTATCGACCGAGCCAAATTGGATTTTTATGCGTCGATGAAACGACCACAAATACGTAATTTGATTTTGATCAGCGGAGCAACTGTTTCGGAATAAATAAGGAAGACGATTTTGTTACCGACTGAGTCTGTGCCCCATCCCCTTAATATTTTAACGAAAAAAATTTGACTTCCGGTTCTCGAGGGTGAATTTTTTGATGATTTTCTGATCTGCTTTGGACGTAACGTTAACGCAGCTTACAAATAAATTACATGGGCATCGCCGTAGCTTGCTGTACGCTTTCGTTGTCTCGTCTCTCGCGAGTTACGGTAGCGAGACCGATCGATCTGCCGGGGGTTTTACTTCGCTGCTGCTCCCGATGCTACTGCCGTTGATGCAATGATTCTCTCGCGGGCTGTTCAGCGTTCCGATTTTCGACCCTTCTCGAGAATGCCGTTTGCTGGTTTTTATTTTTTCAATTTTTAAAAATTGTATAAATTTTTTTGAAAATTTATTTAGAAAATTCTATTTTTTATTTATTTAAACCTTATTTTGCTTCTTCTACTTCTACTTCTTTTTTTGCCGTCTACCAAGCTCTGTTTATAGGAAAGTTTACCATTTGTGTCTCAAGAAAAGCTTTGTTTTGTGATTACTTGGTTTAATTTAGTTTTTACCTAAAATCTGTTTATTTCTTAAACGAATGTGGCAAAATCATTTTACGTATTTGCCTATTTATCGCTATCGATAGTTTATTTGTAAATATGATGTTTTTTTTAATCAAAATCAAAACTGCATAGATTTCGCTGGAAATTTCACCGAAGAAGCGGACACGCCGAAATGTGGTATAAATTTCAGCTCAGCACCGATTTTCAGTCTTCAACTTGTGATTTCCAAACGAAAAACTCCATTGCTCGATGAATTTTTTTTTTTTTTTTCAAATAAAATAAAAAAATTGAAAAAATTCTAACTAAAAACTTATAATCCCGCGTTTGATTTCGCTAATTGAAGCCACTTATGCAATTGGAGATGTTTCCATCGAGTTCGAAACGTTCCGAGCGGAGCTTTGGTAGCCGAAAATAACTGTTTTGCAAAGCTCGCGAAAGGACGAGGAGAAGTCGAGAAACTAATGAGCCTCGAGTTGGAAATCGAATTTACGAAGCATTAGACGATTCACGCAGGAGAGAGTTTCGGCGGAGAGAGCGAACGGAACGTGTCGTTTTTCATCGAAATATCATCATAGAGAGAGGCATTCGAGTCGCGGTGGCGCGTGCCAAATTGTCAAAGTCGTTCGGTACAGTTCGAGGATAAGCAAGATTCGGAGACAATTTCAAACGTTTCCAAATCGAAGGAAATTCCGAAGAAAAAAAATCAAGCACATGGAAAGAAACATTCATGTTGCGTGATAATAATTACGAAAAGTTATTGAAAAATAGACGAAAACGAAAGAACCGATGAAATTGTCCGGCAACCTAACCTTTTTTTCTGACGAAAATTATTTAGTAATTCTTAACTCGAACTACGGAAAATTACTTGACGGAATTTTATACACTCATTCTACAAACCTCAGTGAATGTAGTTTGCAAAACGGAATTTCGATCGGTTGAATATCGGTGGAAAAAGGCGAGATTCGTTGAATGGTCGTTCAAATATATCGAAAATTTCGCGCCATTGCCCGCGATATGTTTGTCGTCTCCCGGCTGCTCGCTAAGCGATTACTTCGAAGTTTAACCTCAAACGGACGAAGTACTATCGCTTCGCGGATGATGAAATGAAATTTTTTTATAATAATTAAAAAACTAACAAATAACAATTAAATTATTCGTTTATAATAATCGGTAGATTTACATACGAAGAAGTCAACGACGAAGAAATCGCTCGATCGTATTTTGTAACGGAACGGCTCTAATCCTGGTAGTTTCTCCCGTTTGGCCGCTAGATGGCCAAGCGCCGGCGGTTTCGCGCAAACGAAAGCACTCCCGCATACCTACTAGTTCCCACCTGCCTATAGATTCAGATCCTCTTCTCTAATAGTTTTTCTTCAAATTTTCAAATTGGACTTTCGAAGACAAGAAAAAAGTCGGAAAAAATTAATACTTACTTGGAAACAATAACAAATCATTCTCGCCGGAAAATATAGTTAGATTAGTTGAACAAGTATTCTTTATCAACAATTCGTCGATAACCTTTTGGAACTATTATTATTACTACTCTTATTTTTATGGAAAAAATGTTTGGAAAAATACAAAAAGTGAACGAATCATTGAGAAAAAAATTAAGTTGGTTTACTACAAACTCGTTGAACAATTTTTGTTCTCCCCAATTTGTTAATAACATTTTGCTATTATTATTATTATGCGAGATTAAGTTTTTTCCTTGGATTTGCATGAATTTTTTCAGAAATGTTTGCAGCTTTCTCTCAGTCTTTTCGAACTTGTCCGAAATAACACGCGCTGAATCTACTTTCAGGGGGAGCGCGGCAGCGAGCCATGCTCGTGTGCCGTGCACCAAAGTGTGACCGTCTCGCGCGCCGATTTGTTTTTTTTTTCTCTTTTTTTTCTTCCTCGCTCTGTTCGCTCGCATTACCTCGACCTTGTAGTCTTGCGCAAATACTCTCGCGTGCGTGCACCAACGAGACCAGCCCGCCACGAGTCATCCGAGGGGTGGTGCGGAATGGCATCGTACGAAAAATGCGGCACTACGTTTTCCGCAACTTTCCGTCATCCCCGTGTCTTCCTTCACTCCATTACTACTTTTTTTTTTTTTTTTTTTTTCATTCACAACGAATTCGTCACTTACCGAATAATAACAAATCAGAAAAAATAAAAATAAAGCAAAAAGTATTTTATATCCCTCTTTTATTAAAATTTCTACACCTTTTCTTCATCAATTCACAGTTTACAAAAAAATAATATATAAATAGAAAAAGTATTTTATATCCCATTAAAAAAAAAAAATCAATACCGTTTCATTAGTATTTCATTTCTTTCAAAATGTGTCCTCTCCGAAAATTTAGACAATTTTTTGCAATAACGATAATCGTTCGTTAACTCGAAACGACGTCGAAACTCCGAGTCTCGTTCGAATTAACTCCGCTCGCGATTTTTTTTTCTGTTTTTTCATATGATACTGATTTCTCGTGGCTGAGGGTGACTCATAAGAATGCAGGGGTTCGCTTCTCACCGAGGGGTGCTCCACTTTTCCAATGCGGCACTGTCGCCCTTCTGTGATCCAAACCTTCACCAAAAATAATAAAATAAAAACTCTCAAATATTAACAGCTTATCGACGAATCGACCAACATTAAAATACCAAAACGAAAAACAACCCCCCAAAAAAAAATACCAAAAACAAATAAAACACGAATTCCAACAAATTGAAAAAAATGTTTACAAAATCGAGAAATTGCCAAATTAATCGAATCGATCGATTCAAGGGCGGAAACGAAAAGCAACCCCCAAAAAAAACAAAAAAAAACATGAATTGCAACAAATAAAAAAAAAAAATTCCCAAATCGAGAAATTGCTAAATTAATCGAATCGATCGATCCAAGTGCGGAAAAAGGGCGGAATCGAAAAACAACCCCCAAAAAAAAAAAAAGAACACAAAAAACAAGAAAAAACACGAATTGCAACAAATTTTTTAAAAAATACCATATCGAGAAATTGCCAAATTAATCGAATCGATCGATCCAAGTGCGGAAAAAGGGCGGAATCGAAAAACAACCCCAAAAATAAAAAAAGAACACGAAAAACAAGAAAAAACACCAATTGCAACAAACTAAAAAAAAAAAAGTTAAATCGAAAAATTGTTAAATTAATCGAATCGATCGATCCGAGTGCGGAAAAAGGGGGGAAACGAAAAACAACCCCCAAAAAAAAAAAAGAACACGAAAAACAAACAAAAAAACACGGATTGCAAAAAACTAAAAAAAAAAAGTTAACAAATCGAAAAATTGTTAAATTAATCGAATCGATCGATCCAAGGGCGGAAAATGTTGACTTCGCTTCCGAAGGGTTCCGCGCTCGAACAATGCGGCACTGCGGCTCGTAAAAATGTCCGAGGGGTGGGAGAGGCGGGCGGGGGGGTGGGTCGGGGGGGTTGGAAGGGAGAGCGGAGTGCGCAGGCGCAAGCTCGGGATCCGCTCTAACTCGGTGGATAGACGAAGGAGGCCCGCGGGGGTGTCAGTGCGGGTTCTGGGGGCGGCGAGGGCGGGTGCCTCCGTTGAAACAACCCCTTGGCGACAGCGGACCACGGTGCCCGACGTTATTTCGCATCCGCACTCCGTATCCCGGCGTGCTTTCTACAGCACACCGTAAATTCGTTCTCTTCCTGCCCTCCGGAGCGCGCGAGGGCGATTCAACGCGTCGAGTTATCCTCGTCGCCGGAGCCGTTCAACCCTCTCGTCGCGCGCCTCGATTTCTCGTCTCTCCGGAAAACGAGAAAAAAGAAAAGAAAATAAAAAAGGTGCGAAATCATTCGGGGGTGAGATTGTCGAAAATCGGCGCAACTTCGGTCGGGGTTGAAGAAAAAAAAAAAAAAAAAAAAAAAAAATTAAGTACAATAATAATTAAATAAATAAAAAATCTCGTGCAAGGATTTTCGCATTGCGAAGAGGCCCCGCGGGTTTCGGGTGAGCCAAAACGAGAGAGCCCCGTCGTCGCGGTTCGTCCCCCCGACTCGTTCAGGTAAATCAATAAAATTCAGAGCTTTTTTCTCTTCCGACTTCGTCTCTCGTGTATCGCTTTTGTTTGAAAAATATTTGTGTACATGATTAATGAAGAAAATTGTGGGTGAAAGGAGAGAAAACGGAGTTGCGATGGATTTTTTCGGAGCGCATGAGCGAGCTTTGGATGAATTGCGGAGCGGACGACGTCGAAATTCGATCGATAGTTTTTGGGAAAATTCGGACTTTTTTTTATTTCTCGAAATGGCCGATGCGGATTTCCGTGTTTTTGATTTTGTTGAATTTTTTTTTTTTTTTTTTTTTTTTATATCATCGTTTCGAAAAGTGGTTAAAAAGTGATGAGAACAACATTTTTGAGGGCTTTTTCGAGGAGAGATCGGAATAACTTCCGTGCGGAAGGAACGATGGGGACGCGGGGTTTTGCGGGGTCGAAGGGGACGATTTCGTGCGGGGGGCAAATCGAGACAGCATCTTCTCTAATCCTTATGCAGCAGCTGTTCGATGCGCGCGTTTCTCGCTCTGCCTATCCCGGCGGGAGCGCGCTACGACGAACGCGGAGAAGCTCACGCGAAATTTTCCCCGGCCCCAGGCTCGAATTGTGCGATTTATTATTAAAATCTATCCGACCCAAGGAGATTCGGTAATACGAAAAAAAAAAAAAAAAAATTAATCGAAGCTAATGAAACGAGGTCTCGAATTCAAAATTTCTCACCGCCAGCTCACGGCTCGAATTGCGCAGTTTATTGAAGATTTTTAAAATTATATTATTTATCAAAGATTTTTAAAAATATTTTAAAGATTTTTAAAAATCTACTATTTATCAAAGATTTTTCAAAATATTTTAGATTCATTAAAATATATTATTTATCCCGCGTTCCTGAGAAATTTGTCGACCAATTTTGTTAACAATATTTCGGATTGTTATTTCACGAAATTCATTTTTTGCGATACCTTTAACGTGTGTGAATTTTTTCAAATTTTTCTACAGTCGAAGTATTTGGAATTTTCTCTCGTTTCTCCCGAATTTGTGCGAAACGAGCATCGAGCGACCTTGAATCTCACGCTCGACCGGACTGCACCGGACCGACTGCCTTAAAGTCGCATGTGAATTGGCGGAAATGATTTTTCCGCAAATAAAAAAAATTTCCTTGAAAAAAAAAAAAAAAAAAAATATTCCGCCCCGATAAATGCGATTTTTAGTAGATCGAAGGTGCGCAAGTGCAATGTGGGTCAGTATGAGCGGTAAGGCCGCGGCCGAGCGTGGTAGTAAAAGGCCGAGTAGGGTTTCTCAGTGTCTCGACGGCGTAGAGTGGTATAATCGAAGGATCGCCGTTGTCACGACACATCTAGCCTCGGCTTAGGTACATAGTTTGCAACAGCATCGACTATCCCGTACGACATACGCCGATATAAACCCGCTCTATCATCGACCCCGTAACCCTGATTGCAATTGCGTGTCAGAATAACGACAAATATTTGTGATAAGCCGATTTATCACCTTATCCATCTTATCTTAGCCCACACAGCCCCCTGTCTTTCTTCGTCGGAGAAATATTTTTCGACACTTCACGTCTGCGTAGATTTTGCCCAATTTCAATAGCGATTGTTGTTTTGTAGTATTCCAAATTGGTATCGAATTTCAGTGAGATATCTCAAAAAATGTGGCAGATTCAGCGCCAGCAAGCTTTTTCTAAAAAATTAAAAAGGGCGTAAAAACTGAACATCTGCATAGATTTTGCCCAAATTCAATACCGATCGATGGTTATTAATAATCCAACTTTGTACCAAATTGTAGCCCAAAATCTTTAAAAATATTGCAACAAGAGCGCCACCAAACATTTTCCAAAAAATTAAGAAAAGCATAAAAACTGAAGATCTGCATAGATTTTGCACAAATTAAATACCGATCATTTGATCGCAATAGTCCAACTTTGTACCAAATTTTAGTCCGATATCTCAAAAAATGTGTCATCTAGAGCGCCACCAGAAATTTTTCAAAAAATTAAAAACTGTGAAAACAGCGATTTTGTCAAAATTTGGACCAAGGAAGCGGACTTGACCTCCCAATATGTTGTATAAATTTAAACTCGATATCTTAAAGAAAACAAGCTTTTTTTTTCATCAAAAAGAATTTTCACCAAAACGAAGCTTCTCGACGATGCAAAATAGACGAATTGTCGATTTAAAGTCAAAGGACACGAATAGCCAAAATAGCATTTGTTGATTCGATCGAGCGGAGAAAGTTTCCGTAGAAAAAAAAAAACGAAAAAAAAAGGTAATTAAAGTTTCTCGTCTAATTCGCATCGCATGGGAGCTTCCGTCAATGCGAAATTTCCTCGGGGAATGGTCTCGCGACTGGCGAAACGGATTCTACGCTTGTCGCATCGCGTTCGTTCGGACGAGCTCGATTTTCGCGAGTTTGTCTTGCAAAATTACCGGCGAATTGTGTGACTTACTGAAAAAAAACCGGCAATCCAGCCGGTTGTTTTGCCGAATAACGCGCCGCAAGTCTTGGAAAACCGATTTCGAAATTCAAAAAAATGGGCAAGCAATTTTTCAACTAAATGGAACAAACGAAAAATTGTGCCAATTACATTTGCACTCTTTTTTGCCACTCTTTTTTTATCACGGTCTAGCTAATAAACCAACTTTGTACCAATTTTTAGTCCAATATCTCAAAAAATATGGCAACAAGAGCGCCACCAAACATTTTTCAAAAAATTTAAATTGGTGGAAAAAATGAACGCTCGCATATTAAAATTGGTCTCGATTTTGCCCAAAATCGAGACCAATCATTGGATTATAATAGTTCAACTTTGTACCGAATTTCCAAGTTACGGGGTGAAACGATGCGCCCCCACACACAAAAAAGGCCAGACGTTTTTTCCCGAAATGCGATTGTTTTGACTGCCAAAATAAAAAAAAAAATCTTTTTACCACAAATGTTCTCAAAGAAGCGAAAAAACCTAATGAAAAAAAAAAAAAAAAAAAAAAAAAAAAAAAAAATCGAAAAAAAAATTATCGACGAATACGTTCGTCGAAAAACGCGAATCGAATCTACCGTCGAACAAGTTGCTTTCGGTGAATTATTATAAATCGCCAGGGTTATTGACCGGGATATCTATTTATAACATTGGCTATTAAAAAAAAAAAAAAAAAAAAAAAAAAAGAGAGCGAGGAGGGAAAAGTGAAAATACCGATAAAACCAATAGGATCGGTTCGTTGTCGGATCGTTCGTCGCCGCAGGCTAAAGAGACGAGCCGATGAGCGATGAGACGCACGGACAGGCAGACGCATACGAAACGAGAGAGAAAGGGCAATTCCGTGCGGATAGTAAAATCGAATGAAGCGTCGGCGGAGCGTCGGGGTTGCCGGAAACGCTCCGGAGCGCCGATAGGGGTGGCGAGAAACAGCCCGGCGGTGGGAGCGGCCAGATATTTCCATCCGCCGCGAGAGCGACTGTTACGCAAAGACGCAGTATTTATCGTCCATCGCCGAGCGTCGAACGCACCGAGGTTCGAGCCCTTCGGTGTTTGAAATTAATTTTCGCGCTCATTTCGCATTTTTAAAATTTTTGTTTATTCCATTTATTCGCGGGAAAACCGTTTTAAATTCCGATAAAAATATTTATCAGTAAAAACATTATAAATTCAAGGTTCGACTCAAATAATTATAATTTCGAAAAAAAATTAAGGATTCCAAAAATTGCTCGGTGATTTTTTTCGAAAATTCATGCATATCGAAGGTACTGAAAGAATGCATTTTTCATAATAATAATTGCAACATGTTACTAACGAATTAATCAAATAATCGATTTTTCAACAAATTACTCGACAAACTAAAGTTTTTTGTCACGATAAGAATTCGTTCATTTTTCTGAGAACACGAATTTATTCAGATTTTCAAATTCGCTTTGAAACTCGTGTTTTTCGACACATTTTTTCCGTACCAAAAGAGAATAAAAATTCGAAGCAAAGTTACAAATCTGAAAAAACTCATGCCTATCGAAGCTACTGAAAATATTAATTTTTCATAATGATAATTCTAAAATTTTAACAAATTAATCGAATAATTGATTGTTTAACAAATTATTCGGCAGACTAATTTTTTTAAAGTATTAATTTGAAGAAAAAAAAAATTGTAAAGCGAAAAAAGTAAATGGTGATTTTTTTTTAAATCGACGCAGAACTGCGCGAGCGTCAGAGTGAACGACGAAATGAGCCGCAATTGTCGCGTCTTGTTTAACATTGCGTGGCATTAATTCGATTAAGGCCGATTAACGCGAACGAGTGCATGACGTTGAAAATTTGTTGTTCCCGTCGTTGATCAAAGAATTGGCGTGTCACAGTGGCGAAGACGTTAAATTGTTCATCGTTGCTTGCGCCACGTGCGCGCCGACGTCTGACCAAACGCGCATCCGCGCTCCTGAGCGAGTTTCCTTAAACGCCAGTGCAGCGCGAGACGAAAAAGAACACTCTTGAATTCGAACTTCTGGCTTCTAATCTTCAATTGAAAAAAAAAAAAAAAGTTCAGCTGTCGGGTAATTTGTTGAACAATTAATTTTTCCATTAACTCGTTGACAACATTCTGACATTATTATTTTGCAAAATCAATCTGTACAGCACCTTCCATATTCCAGTTATTGCTTTGTTTTTTTTATTTTCCAGTTTTTCATTCCATCGAAAATTGTTCTTGCTTTTTGAATCTCCCGTTTGATCGCACTGTAAGCAAAGGACGAGCTTCAAGATACGAGAGACAAAGAATAATGGCAGACGTTGAAAGTCTGGTCGACGTCTCGTCATTCGCATATATATCTGTGAATGTCTATATCTGTATCGGAATTATTAATTAGTTTCAGTATGGAGTGCCCCGAGGCGGTTGAACGGGGCCGGAACTTCCGCCTGCTCAGCGACGATGAGCTGCCCGAACTCTTGGACTTTCTCACCGGATACTTGCCGGAATCTCTCAAGGTGAGCTTTTCAATTCCTAAGAATTTTCGTGTCCCCCAATCGAGTGGACAAACGAAACTTTAAGGAGTCACTTTGTCGCTTCCTCGGATTGTTTGTTTTAGAGATTCCATGACATTGGTCATCGCGGGCTTTTTCGGGTACCCGGTCAATTTTTCTTTCCGCAGGCTTTTTTTTGGCGATCTTTTAGCCCATCGGCCTTTTTTTCTTGCGCCAACCGGTGTTTGGCCACTGCGATGTTGAAATTTCAGTGCGATATTAGTCGACGCAGGTTGTGTCGAGAACGGCCGAAGTTTCACAGGAGAAACGATGTTCGGTGATGCGACGGGTAGGTCCAGAAAAAATGATAGAAAATATATGGTGAACCCGGGTCGTCCAAGTACTAATCCAGCGCGCTAACCACTGGACTACGCCACCCAGACGATTCTGTCATGCGTGTTGTCTACTTATATGCAAAGCGGACCCATCCGTCACACACCTCTCACGCGGTTCCCGACGGCCTCGTCGAATCTGCAGAGTTGCAAGTCTAGTATTACGCGATAAGATGCATTACTCGGGCGTTTAAGTCCCGGCTCTTGTGGCGTCTCTGGTTGGGTCTTCTGTGCTTCTCGGACGTCTCTCCTCACTAAGAGACGTGTCACAGCCTGATCCAGATGATGCATTTCTCGTGGACGTGTTTATTAGTTCGGAAACTTTTGACAACGTGTAAGAAACGGCCGAAACTTCGCAGGAGCTACGATGGTCGGCGATGCGATTGGCAGGTCCGGAAAAAATGATAGAAAAAAAGGCGGTGAACCCGGGATTCGAACCCGGGTCGTCCAGGTGCTAATCCAGCACGCTAACCACTGGGCTATGCCACGCGTATGTTTCTATCATGCGTGTTGTCTACTTGTATGCAAAGCTGGGCCCGTCCGTCACACGGCGTTACGGTTGGTGGCGGCTGACGTTGTTCCGTGTGCACATTCGGTGCAGACTGCACTTGGTGCAGGCTTGGAAAGTGACGATTCCGTCTCCATCCCCCTCGATCTCTCCGAGCATCGGCACTTTTGCCGTAATGCAGATCGAGCTTCGATCGAGTCGATAACGAGATTGATGTCCGTTCTCGTTGCACATCAACTGGACGAGATAAAACCCCCTTTTTTTCTCATACACAATCGGCGGCGAAAGAGGAGAGCAAAAAAAATGGAATGGCGATGTTATTGGCTCGATCGTTCGAGTTCTGATTGCCGCAGAGCGAAGCTTTTATCGAGGCTAGGCGCGTACGTTGGAGGGCCTTCCACAGGAAGCGACCGATGTACATATTCGCTTTTGAAACCAGGTCATCCGTTGCGAGTCTTTAATGGCTTTTCCCGATGCATCTAGCGTCTCGGAAGGAAACTCGATGGGCGAGCCGACATCAAAGTGGCCCCCACGCGCATGTAAGAATTTCCATTCAACATATCGTTTGTTCTTATTTTTGCACCTTTTTTCCGTAACACGTTTTTCGGACCGGGTTTGCGGAATCGAAAAACTTTAGTTTTTTTTTTTTTTTTTTTTTTTTTTTTTTTTTTTTTTTTTTTCGTTCATCGGGACTTCGAAAGAACGAGCTTAATCCGCGAGATTATACGCGAGTATCGGCGAAAGACACGCTCGGGGTCAAAGGTTGCGCCTTTCTGGCGCGTTTATAACCTCGCGGGCTCATCGCTGTGACGAGGTCGACGGACAAGCGTCGCGACGCTTTCAAACGCGGCCACGTCACGCCAACTCGGGCGACTGGCATGTGGGAACCCACATACCAGTCGCGAGACCGAGCGAAGTACGGAAAGAACTCAATTAACTCGATTATCGAGCAAATGAGAAGAACCGTCGTTGCGCGAGGGATGAGAATTCTTCCCTTCTGCCCGCCCTCGTCCCTCGTGCCTCGGAAGGAGCCTCGTTCGCTCCGACGAAATTGCCAATCGATGATAACGACCGACGGCGAAACAAGCCATTCTGGCAAAGTGATTTTGGACAATTCGCAGGATTAACGCTGTCGAACGCCCCACGAGATGTTTCATACCGTCCAAAAGACACAGTTCGTCTAAAAAACAATCCGTCCAAAAAAAATTTTACTAGAAGTATCTGTCTGAAAAACAATTTGTCTAAAAAAAAATTCGTCCAAAAACAATTCGTCTAAAAAACAATTTGTCTAGGAAAAAATTCGTCTAAGAACAATTCGTCTAAAAAAAAAACACATAAAAGTATGAAAAAATTCTACCACGCAGAAGTTCCGAGGAACATTAATTTTCCTTCATAATCCCAAAAAGTTATTAACAAATTAGTGAAAAAAAAATCATTGTTCAACGAATCCCCGGTGAACAAACTTTTTCTTCAGCCGAAATTTGCTCGATAATTTCTTTGAACACTCGTGAATTTTTTTTCCAATTTTTTCTAATTTACAAAAATTCGCGATTCTTCATCCGTAAAAAATATCGTAAATAATTTTTTTCCGAAAATTAGAAAAAATTCTTTAAAAATTCATCAGCATCCAAAAAAACTATCGAATAACTGTGAGTCAAAGAAAAAGTTAGTTTACCGGAAAATTCGTTGGACAATGATTTTTTTTCGCCAATTTGTTAATAACTTTTTGGAATCATTATTGTGGAATATTAATCGTCTCCGCACTTTTTGCACAGTTGATTTTTTTTCCGATTTTTATTTCACTAGAAAGTTGTCGAAATTCTCTTTGCGTTTCGCGTAAATCGAACTCTTCGGTACGCAACGAGACGACCTTCATAGCTCGACGACGAGTGTCGCCTCATTGCGGAGCGCGGCGGGCCGAGAAGATTCGCGGCAAGGGGTGGACGGCGGTGTATCGTCGAGCTCGGACGAGTAGCATCGGCAGAACTGGCACTTGGCCTAGCGGCATAAAGCCACAAGGAAAGAGAAGAGAAGAAGCATCGGCAGAAGGATTACGCCCCGACTTCGGAGAGATCGAGCGAGGAATGTGGGACATCGGTTTAATTCCGCGCTCGTGAACGTGGCGATCTTTTCGCGGGGTGGTGGTCACGGCCAAGGTCGGCTGTTTACACGAACGCGCGGCAATTCGAGCCTCGCCGCATAGCTCGCGGATCGACAAAGTTGCCGGGGCAAAAATATAGAGCTCGAAAGTTCGCTCGGCTCCGCGGAGAAGCGAGACGAACAACGAAACCGTCGAGTCTGTTCCAAAGAGTCCCGAATTATCGTTATCCGACGAACAAACAATAAATAAAAAATAAATAAATAAAAATATAAATAAAAAATAATAATAATAAGTCAATACATTAATTTTTTTATTTAAATTTTTTTATAATAATAATAATAATAATAATAATAAATAAATGATCACTGAAACTTACTAAAACAGTCTGCGATCGGCGCTTTAACGCTTCGTTTCCGGTATTTTTGTTTCTCCGATATAAAATTAATAGAGCAAGGATGAGTAACGAGCGACTATTTTTCTGCGGTAAAAAAAGAAAAAAAACCACCGACTGAACGCGAGAGCCGAGAATAAAAGCGCGAGTGACTCGCGCCGTGCATTATGCTGTAGGATCGTTAAATCTCATTGCTTTACAGGACTCTTGTTTTCACTGTTCTCGGTGTCTCTCCCAGGGTCAAGGTCAAGTGACACACATCGTCGACGTTCTCACGCCTTTCCAAAGCGACGTAGACACTTCGAACCTGCGCGTCGACTATTTTGTCGATGTTTTTATTGGAAATAAAAAAAGTCGCCGATTCTGCGACGAATTCATTTTCCGTCGCCAGGACGGCGACCGTTACTCACTAACTGCTTGACAACGTGAAATTAGACGACTACGCATACATTGAATATCGAGAATGTCGTAAGGCGTATATCGCGCATGCGATGTTACAGACGCGCGCTTCAACGAGATTTTTTCGAAGTCTCGTATCTACGCGAGGACGCGACCGATTCTAAAAATTCATGGACTAAAATCGATCGTCCCTACTGCGGAAACTGTGTGCCCGAAACTGTCGAGAGACTCTTCGTCGTTTCGACAAATTTCAGTGACAAACTTTCGAGGTGAGCGCGCCAGATTGACACCGAACGCATAACCCCGTCTGTTTGCCCGCGGACGCGACCGATTCTAAAAATTCATGGACTAAAATCGATCGTCCCTACTGCGGAAACTGTGTGTCCAAAACTGTCGAGAGACTCTTCGTCGTTTCGACAAATTTCAGTGACAAACTTTCGAGGTGAGCGCGCCAGATTGACACCGAACGCATAACCCCGTCTGTTTGCCCGCGGGCAGTCGGGAGTTAAAAAGGTTACTTCGTTACGGTTACTACCGAAAACCACTATAGATGCGTTCCCGTGCACGTAGGCGCGCAACGTCGTGTGTGAACCACGGAAACCGAATCCCCCGTTCCCGAGCGAAAGAGAGAAAGAGGGAGAGCGGGATAGTCGAGGGAGGTCAAGGTTGCACGTGCGCGAACTCTCTCCTCGTATGCGCGAATCGCCGCAGTGGCCGACCTCGGCGCTGAAGATCCCGAAGACCCTTTTTTTTTCTCTTCCATCACTCGGCGCTCTTCCTCGACGCAAGATTATCGTTCATTAATGCATAATGTTCTTACACCTCGGTACGCATTTTATACAACATTTTTTCGAAACAGATTTTTTTTTTTTGCTTCCACAGTAGTCATCAGAGCTGCGGTACACGAGATCGAAATACACGACAGAGATGACTCGTATTGCGGGAATAATTTAATGAAACGAATTACGGTAGCTGCTAATTAGTCGCTAATTAATTCGGTTTCGCGGATGCAGCTCGCTATTTCGCCGCGCGAGCTTATTGCGAATAATATAGAAATCGCTCCGGCGTAATTTTGTTTTTTTTTCCGCAGAATAAAAATAGGATGATATAGATCGCTCTTGATCGAAACGAATTCTGGTTATTTCCCGGAATTCTGGGTAATTTCCGGGCAATTTCCGGAATTTCTGGGCAATTTCCGGGAAGTCTGGGTAATTAGCGGGAAGTCCGGGTAATTCTCGGGATTTCTGGGCAATTTCCGGAAATTCTGGGTAATTTCCGGAATTTTTGGGTAATTTCCGGGATTTCTGGGCAATTCTCGGGAATTCTGGGTAATTTCCGGGATTTCTGGGCAATTCTCGTGAGTTCTGGGTAATTCTCGGGGATTCTGGGCAATTCTCGTGAGTTCTGAGTGATTCTCGGGAATTCTGGGCAATTCCCGGGTTTTCTGGGCAATTTCCGGCGATTCTGAGTGATTCTCGGATTTCTGGGCAATTCCCGGCAATTGCCCGGACGACGAAGTCTCGAGTGAAAAATCTCGAGTTGCCGATAAAAGTTGATAAGCACATCAATGAAATGCTATTCGCGAATTCGCTCGAGTTGGTCGAGCCGATTGCCGCGTGTATCACGCTTGTCTCTCGATTCCGCACGAGTACGAGCCGACGCGGGGTGGCTGGAGTCGCTCCTGCGGGGATTTAGGTCGCCGCAATGCTGTCGGCTCTCCCGCAAATTCTCGCCGTCATATCGCGCATTTACCGCCGCTTGACTTTGACACCGCATGCATCTAGCCCGGTCCCATCCGCTCGCTCTCTCTCCGTTCTCGCGAAGCTCCGATACAGTCGAATCCGCGAATAGATACCTAATGAACAGACGGACACGAGCGAATGCCTGCTTCGCCAAAGCTCCGAAGCATCGTTTCAACGCGGATCAATTCCGCATCGATGTCGATGATCGTCTCGAAACGCCTATGACGCAGTGCGGTATGAAAAGAAAAAGAAAACAACGCGCCGCGTCACAAAGACCGAAAAAGCAATCTCGCCATCGGAAAATTGACGAACAGAGATGAGAGGCAAAAAGAGAGAAAAACGAAGAGCGAGCAGCGGCGAGCAACAACGCAAAGGAGGCAAATGCAGGGGGGGGCGGCGGACGTGTTCGCTCGACGACTGTGGCGGGACATGCAAAGTTCATCGATTCGCTCGTCGCCACCTCTGGAAAACAACGGCGTTGATAAACGTAACAGAAGCCGCCAGCCGGCGGCGCCCATGGCCGCAGGGTTGGAAAGGCACCCACGCGTGCGTCAGGACATCGAGACCTTGACCGTCGAAGCACCTTTTCGCCTGTTCCAGATCGCACGCGAGCTGGCGGCTCGCTATAACGCGGTCTATTCCAGAATACAGCGGGCATCAGCGGTAGCAACGGCAACGGCGAGTGGCAGCGATAACAGCGGTTGGCGTCGGCTTCGTACGAAAACGACACGTGCACGCGAATAATCCAGCGCCTGAGCGTCGGCGAGACACCGGCGAGATCTCTCCGTCGCGCGGCCACGGCTCTGCGGAAGGAAATGCGCGGGTCGCACACAAACCCCGCTGCGATCGCATTCCGCATGTCCTCCCGAGCTGACTTAATGGCCTCGCGGCACGAAGCTTCCGTGTCGCGAGATATCGTCGTCGGGGACGCGACTGTGACGATCGAACTGGAACTCGGAGAACTCGATGGATCTTCTCGTTGGCTCGCCGTCGAATCCGTCCGGAAACTCGGTCGCATTCGAGCTTTCCGTTTCCTTATGTCGAATCACTTTCGTATCTTTCGACATTGAAAGGGGTTTACACTTTTTACATTAAACTCGATATATCATTAAGCTCTTCCGTTTTTCTGCTACGGCTTCGGAACAGCTTCGTTCCGAAGCCGCAGCAGAAAAAAAAAGGAAAAGTTTGTCAACATCGATCACAACCATACAAAAAAGATGATATAGTATTGTTAATTTCCAGTCGGTTCTTCTAGTCGCTCTCATCCATAGTTGCCCTTCCCCTGCCTCGTTCAAGATATCCATCATGTCCATTTCGTTTCGTATTTCCTCCATGTTTCCTTCGGATGCGTGAGTGTCTCTGCCGGCGATTTGCATATTTTGCGCAGTTGGTTTTCCTCTCGTTCCCAGTATTTGGTTGCCTTTCCGTCGTTACCGCACCTAAGCTAAAAAATACCTTGCAATTGTTTGCTGATCGCCCTTCTGTCCCTTTCGTTTAAGACATTCAGGAGCCTCTGCGCCATTATACGCTTCAAGGTCCTGTTGTAGTTTGCGTTTTGTATTTGCGATTGCTGCTCTTGTCTTCATCTGCCTCTATCCCGATCGACTGCCTCTTGTCCTGTATCTCCTCTTTCTTCCATCTGCCTTCCCGTGCATTTATCCAGTTCTAAGGACCATCTAAGACATTCGTCTTGCATTGCTTCTAACTCATTTCGCTCTGTCCATCCCCGTATTTCCGCCCCATATGAGACTACGCTTTTCACCAGGTACTCAAACATCATGATTCTTCTTCCGCAGTCGTCTTCGAACCTTCTCTTGCCTATCCCCTACGTGAAAATTTGATCTTTACCAGTATCTGCTTGCCTTTTCTTCGTTACCGTTTCTGAATCTTGCAATCATTTGCTGATCGAACTTGTGTCCTTTCGTTCAGGACATTCAGGACCTCCTGGCCATTATATGCCTGTAGGTTCTGTTGTAGTTTCCGTTGTGTATTTGCGATTGCTGCTCTTGTCTTCATCTGCCTCTATCCCGATCGACTGTCTCTTGTCCTGTATCTCCTCTTTCTTCCATCTGCCTTCCCGTGCATTCATCCAGTTCTAAGGACCATCTAAGACATCCGTCTTGCATTGCTTCTAACTCATTTCGCTCTGTCCATCCCCGTATTTCCGCCCCATATGAGACTACGCTTTTCACCAGGTACTCAAACATCATGATTCTTCTTCCGCAGTTGCCTCTGAACCTTCTCTTGCCTATCCCTACGTGGAAATTCGATCTTTACCAGTATCTGCTTGCCTTTTCTTCGTTACCGTTCCTGAATCTTGCAATCATTTGCTGATCGAACTTGTGTCCTTTTGTTCAGGACATTCAGGACCTCCTGGCCATTATATGCCTGTAGGTTCTGTTGTAGTTTCCGTTTTGTATTTGCGATTGCTGCTCTTGTCTTCATCTGCCTCGATCCCGATCGACTGCCTCTTGTCCTGTATCTCCTCTTTCTTCCATCTGCCTTCCCGTGCATTTATCCAGTTCTAAGGACCATCTAAGACATTCGTCTTGCATTGCTTCTAACTCATTTCGCTCTGTCCATCCCCGTATTTCCGCCCCATATGAGACTACGCTTTTCACCAGGTACTCAAACATCATGATTCTTCTTCCGCAGTCGTCTCCGAACCTTCTCTTGCCTATCCCCTACGTGAAAATTCGATCTTTACCAGTATCTGCTTGCCTTTTCTTCGTTACCGTTTCTGAATCTTGCAATCATTTGCTGATCGAACTTGTGTCCTTTCGTTCAGGACATTCAGGACCTCCTGGCCATTATATGCCTGTAGGTTCTGTTGTAGTTTCCGTTTTGTATTTGCGATTGCTGCTCTTGTCTTCATCTGCCTCTATCCCGATCGACTGCCTCTTGTCCTGCATCTCCTCTTTCTTCCATCTGCCTTCCCGTGCATTTATCCAGTTCTAAGGACCATCTAAGACATTCGTCTTGCATTGCTTCTAACTCATTTCGCTCTGTCCATCCCCGTATTTCCGCCCCATATGAGACTACGCTTTTCACCAGGTACTCAAACATCATGATTCTTCTTCCGCAGTCGTCTTCGAACCTTCTCTTGCCTATCCCCTACGTGAAAATTTGATCTTTACCAGTATCTGCTTGCCTTTTCTTCGTTACCGTTTCTGAATCTTGCAATCATTTGCTGATCGAACTTGTGTCCTTTTGTTCAGGACATTCAGGACCTCCTGTCTGCCTTTGTCTGCCTCTGTCCCGATCGACTACCCCTTGTCCTGCATCTCCTCTTTCTTCCATCTGCCTTATCTGCCTCTTTCCAGTGACACCGTTCCTTTCGTAGTATTCCGACCTCTTCTCTTCCCATTATGAATGTGATGTATGAAACTTATAAAAAGTTTTTGGTACTCGAAGTGCATAGTACTTCAAGCACATGGTACCTCAAGTATATGCTTCATTACTTGATACTTTAAGTATCCCGTAGTTTAAGTACTTGGTACCGGATGTACTCTGCCCAGCTCTGATGAAGAGTAGCAAGAACTATTGGCTTGTCTTGCGAATGAAGTATTTTTGTCTCGGAGCTGTTTGCACCAGCAATACCGGTTACGAGCCAGCGGAGCGTTCGAAACCTTCCGCGATCGTTTCCATCGTTTCCGGGACAATGTGCCGGCCCTCACTTGGCGAACGCGTGTGCAGAACTCCTTCGAACTTGCAGTTAAGAGACCCGTCGGTTCGCCGTCGTAATTGGAAGGTCCGGAGACGCCAGAGGATATATTCTCTTGGCCCGCGCGTGTGTGCGTCAGTCGCAGAGCGAAACTTTGTTCTTCGGGGCGAGAAAATTCGTGGAAAGAAAATATTGTTTAATTTTTAAAAAACAAACAACCGAAACGTCGAGCTTCCCTACTTTGTACGGATCTCGGTATGGCGAGTAGAGCCGCGAAGAGTGGTATATTCGATGTCAAGGTCACGACGACGTCGATGATACTTGACGATCGCGTGATCGCCCCCTCGCGCATTATTCATTTTTCTTTTGTTTTTCCTTATCTTTTAACTTGTTCCATTTTTTTTCCTCTCTTCGTTCGATATATTACGCAGCAATTGAAATATCACGGAGTAAACAGAGCATGGACGACGGCAATGAATAATTGTCGAAGGAGCACTCGATCGATTGTCTTTCGCTCGACAACGTTTCATTCTCGTTCGCTCCGACAATGTGCAACACTTTCTTTACACTGTCGCGAGGCCATAGATTGTTCGGAAATTAGTTTGTTCCCGATCACCGCGAATGATTGACGGCCGAGGGAAAAGTTTCCCAGCGGAAAAACTCGTCGCCTTAATATTCGTGAGCTCCGAACTGTTTTTATCAAATTTGCAACAATTCACAAGTTTTTTTGGACAAATCGATTGTTTGGAACGCAAACGCTCTCAATGCTGTAACTTTGACAATTTTTGGGATTCTTCGATTCTGTAAAGCTTAAAATATTCCTAACCGTTCGAGGCGATGGAATAAAAAATGAAAAAAAAAAAAAAAAAATCAAGAATTTTCAAAATTTGTACCTTAACGTTCGTCTTTTAAACGATATACTAGAGCTGTTTCTCTTCTCTTCTGTCGCAGTTTCAGCAGACGCTCCTGACCTACATGCGGGACAAGGTGTGGGAGTTTCACTTTTACGTGGCTGACGGCTGGCCGGAAGTCCCGATCTGCCTTCATTTTCCGGGAATGACGCTCTCGGTAAGTGCATCGAAGTGTTCTTAATCTTTCCCGCTGTTATCGCGCTCGTTCGTTGCGTCGTTTCTTCTTCTTCCTTTCAAACAACCTTAAACATCGTTTTTCTTCGATTACAATTTTTTTTTCATTTTATTCTCGAACCAATAACCATCCCCCTTCATAGTTGTGATAAAGGGATGGTGATGATGGTTTGCGGCGCAAAGATTTACATAGCTCCGTGCGGATCGGAAAGGTCACGATCGATCTACAGGCTCACTTATTAGTTCCATCCCGGTTATAAGTAACGACGATCTTCCAATGCTGATATCGATTGTTCGTCCCATTCGCGATTTATGCCGACCAAGGGAGCGACTCGACACGCGAATATGCCGGGTTATTTTCGTATCGCACGGACGATCGTCGATATTATTAAACGAGCGCGTCACACTCACTTTTCGTTGAATCATTTTTTTTTTTTCTTTAAAAACAAAAAATTGACATAAAAAAAAAATTGAAAAATTTTAATGTATTATAAGGAATGGTTCTTCTGTTGGGCAGCCTCACGGTTTGCAGTACGAGAGCGTCGGCGTGTTCTGTCCCGGCGACAGACTCGAGACCCTGCATCTCCTGCGGGAGGAGGACGTCCTCATCGACTGGACAAAGCCATTGTACATAAACTTCGTTCACTGCGACATCGCCGAGGAGTTGATCAAACTGTACGAGGGAACGGGAACCATCGAGCGGGTGCTCGGCGACGTGTGGGCCTGCGAGGAGCCGGAGAACACGACGCAAGTCGAGGACGAGGCGACGGACAGCGAGCCGGACGTGCAGGTCCTGCCGCTCAAGGCCGAGCACGCCGAAGGCATTCACGAATTGTACCCGGCCAACGATATGGAGTGTCACGAGCTTTTTCTCCGGCTCATCGGCAGCCTACCGGCGGCCGGCGTTTTCGCAAACGGCAGCCTCGCCGCCTGGATGATACAGTCGTATTACGGCGCTATGTTCTCCATGCAAACGCGGCCGGAGTATCGACGGAAAGGATACGGCACGCGATTAGCGAGGTACGAACTTCGGCGTCTCCGCCGAATATCAGCATTTGCATTTTTTACCATCTTCCAAGTGTCGAGCATTTTTTCGTAAGGCGATACATTGATTCGGTTACCCGGGCAGGAATTTTATCAGGGTGAAACCTGGTCCTGATAAGGCTTGCCTGGTTGGCACGACCTGGGCCCAATCAGGCCCATGTAGCATGTAACGCAATTCCCAATCCGGCCCCGATACATGAGGTGGCCCTGATAGAACATCAGGCAAGTGTAACGGATGGGACAAGCTTTGCATATAAGTAGACAACACGAATGATAGAAACACATGGGCTATAGCGCAGTGGTTAGCACTCTTGGTACCTGAACAACCTGGGTTCGAATCCTGGGGTCACCATATTTGCCATCATTACTTCTGGACCTACCCGTCGCATCACCGACCATCATCTCTTCTCGAAGTTTCGGCCATTCCTTACATGGTGTCAGAAGGTTCCGAATTAATAAACACGTCCCCGAAAAACGCATCTGGATCAGCTGTGACCCATCTCTTAGTGAGGGGAGACGTCTGAGAAGCACAGAAGGCCGAAGAGCCCAGCCAGAGACGCAGCCCTCAAGAGCCGGGACATAAACGCCCGAGTAATGCTGCATCTTATCGCGTAATACTAGACTTGCAACTCTGCACATTCGACGAGGACGTCGACAACAGCGAGAGGAGGTGTGTAACGGTGCGTGACGGACGGGTCCAGCTTTGCATATAAGTAGACAACACGAATGATAGAAACTCATGGGCTATAGCGCAGTGGTTAGCGCTCTTAGTACCTGAACGACCTGGGTTCGAATCCTGGGGTCATATTTTCCATCATTACTTCTGGACCTACCCGTCGCATCACCGACCATCATCGCTTCTGCGAAATTTCTGCCGTTCTTACATGGTGTCAGAAGTTTCCGAATTAATAAACACGTCCCCGAAAAACGCATCTGGATCAGCTGTGACCCATCTCTTAGTGAGGGGAGACGTCTGAGAAGCACAGAAAGCCGAAGAGCCCAGCCAGAGACGCAGCCCACAAGGGCTGGGACATAAACGCCCGAGTAATGCTGCATCTTATCGCGTAATACTAGACTTGCAACTCTGCACATTCGACGAGGACGTCGACAACAGCGAGAGGAGGGGTGTAACGGTGCGTGACGGACGGGTCCAGCTTTGCATATAAGTAGACAACACGAATGATAGAAACACATGGGCTATAGCGCAGTGGTTAGCGCTCTTGGTACCTGAACAACCTGGGTTCGAATCCTGGGGTCACCATATTTGCCATCATTACTTCTGGACCTACCCGTCGCATCACCGACCATCATCTCTTCTCGAAGTTTCTGCCGTTTCTTACATGGTGTCAGAAGTTTCCGAACTGATGAACACGTCCACGAAAAACACATCTGGATCAGCTGTGACCCATCTCTTAGTGAGGCGAGACGTCTGAGAAGCACAGAAGGTCAATGAGCCCAGCCAGAGACGCAGCCCTCAAGAGCCGGGACATAAACGCCCGAGTAATGCTGCGTCTTATCGCGTAATACTAGACTTGCAACTCTGCACATTCGACGAGGACGTCGACAACAGCGAGAGGAGGTGTGTAACGGTGTGTGACGGACGGGTCCAGCTTTGCATATAAGTAGACAACACGAATGATAGAAACTCATGGGCTATAGCGCAGTGGTTAGCGCTCTTAGTACCTGAACAACCTGGGTTCGAATCCTGGGGTCATATTTTCCATCATTACTTCTGGACCTACCCTTTGCATCACCGACCATCATCGCTTCTGCAAAGTTTCTGCCGTTTCTTACATGGTGTCAGAAGTTTCCGAACTGATGAACACGTCCACGAAAAACACATCTGGATCAGCTGTGACCCATCTCTTAGTGAGGGGAGACGTCTGAGAAGCACAGAAGGTCAATGAGCCCAGCCAGAGACGCAGCCCTCAAGAGCCGGGACATAAACGCCCGAGTAATGCTGCATCTTATCGCGTAATACTAGACTTGCAACTCTGCACATTCGACGAGGACGTCGACAACAGCGAGAGGAGGGGTGTAACGGTGCGTGACGGACGGGTCCAGCTTTGCATATAAGTAGACAACACGAATGATAGAAACTCATGGGCTATAGCGCAGTGGTTAGCGCTCTTAGTACCTGAACGACCTGGGTTCGAATCCTGGGGTCATATTTTCCATCATTACTTCTGGACCTACCCTTCGCATCACCGACCATCATCGCTTCTGCGAAATTTCTGCCGTTTCTTACATGGTGTCAGAAGTTTCCGAACTGATAAACACGTCCACGAAAAACACATCTGGATCAGCTGTGACCCATGTCTTAGTGAGGGGAGACGTCTGAGAAGCACAGAAGGTCAATGAGCCCAGCCAGAGACGCAGCCCTCAAGAGCCGGGACATAAACGCCCGAGTAATGCTGCATCTTATCGCGTAATACTAGACTTGCAACTCTGCACATTCGACGAGGACGTCGACAACAGCGAGAGGAGGGGTGTAACGGTGCGTGACGGACGGGTCCAGCTTTGCATATAAGTAGACAACACGAATGATAGAAACTCATGGGCTATAGCGCAGTGGTTAGCGCTCTTAGTACCTGAACGACCTGGGTTCGAATCCTGCGGTCATATTTTCCATCATTACTTCTGGACCTACCCGTCGCATCACCGACCATCATCGCTTCTGCGAAATTTCTGCCGTTTCTTACATGGTGTCAGAAGTTTCCGAATTAATAAACACGTCCCCGAAAAACGCATCTGGATCAGCTGTGACCCATCTCTTAGTGAGGGGAGACGTCTGAGAAGCACAGAAGGCCGAAGAGCCCAGCCAGAGACGCAGCCCACAAGGGCTGGGACATAAACGCCCGAGTAATGCTGCATCTTATCGCGTAATACTAGACTTGCAACTCTGCACATTCGACGAGGACGTCGACAACAGCGAGAGGAGGGGTGTAACGGTGCGTGACGGGTGGGTCCAGCTTTGCATTGAAGTAGACAACACGAATGATCGAAACATGTGAATGGCTATACCCTATCAAGTTCGATATACTGGCGACCTGCTGTACGACCAACCGTAGGTTTTCAGCTATTGGACCTACTGGACTTTCGCGTCAACCTGCCGTGGAACCTACCAGCAGGTAACAGGTCAGGCCCACATGGTGGTGGTTTTTACAGCAGGTCAACGCAAAAAGTAGTAGCAGTAGTACATACCAGTAGGTCCAATAGCTCAAAACCTACAGTTGGTACTGGGTTGAGAACATGGTGGGTTTTTTAAAACTACGGTACGGCTGTGCGGTTGGTGAATTTGCTAGGGTAGCGCAGTGGTTAGTGCTCTTGATTAGTACTTGAACAACCTGGGTTCGAATCCCAGGGTCACCATATTGTCTATCACTACTTCTGGAGCCACTCGTCGCATCACTGACCATCATCTCTCCCGGCGAAGTTTGGGCCGTTCCTTACACAAGCCTGACTAAATTTCTGCTCGGGTTGCTTCCGACCTTTCTTTTATCGGTTCACCCAGTTCCGTTTGTCGTGCCTTCAGCACTTCTGGCTCTCCACAGAAGCTTCGTTTGAGAATTTTCTGCGCCTTTCGAAGAGTCACAATCGCGGATTTTTCTGTTGGCTTTCAGGTACCTGACGAAAGCGGTCGCGGATCGGGGCTACAATCCCTTCGTCGTGATAAGACCGGAGAACGAGGCGAGTCAGAGTCTCTACAAGAAGTTAGGTTTCCGAAAGCTCTACACAACCATAAGGGCGACCTTCACGCCGTCCGACTGGCAGGAGCCCGAGGTCGAGGAGTCCTGCGCGGTGCTCCGCGAGAATCTGGAGAACGCCGTTAGGCAGCTCAAGGTCGAGCAGCGGGTCATAGACGCGCTGCAGATCGACGAGGACGCGACGGTGATGGCCGAGAGCGAAGATTACGACGGCGAGGAGACGATACGAGACCCGTCGGACTCGCCGAAGGACGACGACGAGGCCGCCGTCGACGAGATCGCCGAGAACGGCTACGAGAGGGACGAGGAATGCCTCGAGCCGATCGAGGAACAACCCGAGGACAGGATAGAATCGCCGGAGAAGGAAGACTCGAAGGAAATCACTGTCGTCGAGTCGACGCAAGTCACGGACAGCAACGAGGGCGACGGCGGAACGACGGACAACCCCGAGCAGGACGATTAGATTCGACTCGACGATCGCGCCGGCTCAAACGTCCCGATATTACGCCGCGCGCTCGATCGTAGCGAAGGATGAGAGAAAGGAGAGACAATGAAAGAAACAAAATTAAATTGACCTTCGAGGCCTCTCATCGAGAAACCGAGCACGGCCGATCTATCGAGTTGGGCCGCTCTTCGTTCGAAATCACTCATTGCGATTGCAATGATTAGCTTTTTTTCTATTCTTCAGATAATTACTTTTGCGCCGATAGGACTAGTCGAGCTTAAGGAGTTAAATCTCATGCTTTCATTTTTGGAATTCGTCAGTTAGATTTCAGTGGGTTTGGGTTTAGCGCGGTGAATATCTTCAATTGCGTCTGATGAAATTCGTCTAAAAACAACTCGCCTGAAACAGTTCATTTAAAAACAATTTTTCAGACAATTTTTGAACGATTCGTTTCAAAACAATTTTTTAGACAATTTTTCGACAATTCGTCTAAAAACAATTTTGTAGACAATTTTTGAACAATTCGTCTAAAAACAATTTTTAGACCATTTTTGAACAATTCGTCTAAAAACAACTTTTCCGACGAATTGTTTTCGCTTGAACTGTTTTACACGAATTGTTTTATACGACTTGTTTTAGACGAACTTTCTGCAAATCAGTGTTTTTTGATTAATCGTTTTTAGACGAATAATTTTAGATGAACTGTTTGAGATTTAGAATTTTCCGCGAATCGACAAAATTAGCCGCGTTGGACGCAGAAAAAAACCGTTGGTCTAAAAGCAATTCGCCTAAAACAATTCGTCTAAGAACAATTTTTTAGACAATTTTTGAACAATTCGTCTAAAAACGATTTTTACACGAATTTTCCGTAAACCCTCGAACCTAATATTTTCTATTGCACAAAACAAAACTTTTTGTATAATAAAAAAAACCTTTAACTAGACAAAAATTGAATGAGAAAAAAAAAACGGAACATCTCGTTTCGTCAAAATTTCCCGCGCGAGCGACGGAAATTGGCAAAAAAAGAGGATATTTCGCGCCGGTCGACGAATTCGTTCGAATAACTTTCGACGATATCGGCCGCGACCTGCGTTTTCTCGATGGCGAGCCTCGAACGTCCAGATGGTCGGTATACTATTGTAACGAATGAAAAAAAAAAAAAAATGAAAAAAAAAGACAAAACAGATAATTATTTTAAGAGAATATTCCAAATCGAGTAGCGAGGCACCGGATTCGCGTTTGGCTCCGGAACGTCTGCACGGAGATTCCGGTACTCTCCGTAGCCATGTCTCATATCATAACTTGTTAGAAGACGAAAAAAAAAAAAAAAAAAAGAAAAAAAAAATAATAATGCGGCTGCAAGCGAGATCGTCTAGCAAATCGCGGGCTCAGGACCAAAACGACCGAGTGTCTGCCGAGCTGCAATTTCGGCTGTTCGTTAACGAGAGAAAGTCGAGTTTCCGCTCCGAAAAAAAAAAAAAAAAAAAAAAAAATTCATTGACGAAAAAAAAAAATAGAGAACGGAAGACACGACGTAGTTTCGAAGAACCAAATGAGCCTGCAAGTGGTGAAACGCGCGCGCGCGAGATGCGAATGAGTGCTCGTGGCGTTACGGGAGAGCGCGTTAACTTCGCGCGGTGGCTGCCGCATGCGCGATTCCTTAGCGCGTTCAACGGCGAAGCAATCTGTGATTATTATTTCTCTGTATAAAGATGAGGAAGAGTAAAAGAAAAAAAAAAAAGAAAAAAAAAAAATTAAGTGCGTAGGACCGAGGAAAACGGAGCCAGACGCGCATCCCCCGAGACGCTTAAATATACGTTTTCGATCGTCGAGCCCCAAGGCGTTCCGTCGCGAATTTCCGCCTGTGTCGAGGTCGAAAAACAAAACTCAACCCCAAATTTCGTGCATCGATATTTTTTCCTCGACTCCAAGAAAAAAAAAAAAAAAAAAAAAAAAAAAAATCGATGTGCAAAATTGCTAACCACGAGAAAGAGAGGAAAAATGAAACGTACAACTTTCGCGCCTGACACTGGCGGGTGCGTCGGAGCGGCTCGTGATAACGATATTAAATATAATAAAAAAAAAAAAAAAAAAAAAAAAATTGAGAAGAAAAAGAAAACGGAGTAAAAAGGAAAGAAAAAAAAACAACCATAGCGTTAACGATATAATAATTGATAACGTGTATATGATTATACCGCGCAAAGGAAGCCGCCGAGCGGCTCCGGCTCGAGGCCACGTCGATCCTAGTCAACTTAGTCACCTTAGATAGGTAACTACTTGTATAATTTTTTCTACATTTCATAGCGAATAACGTCGGGCTCGGGAGTCGTTGGGAACGGTCGATCGCGCGAGAATACGTCGGGCGACGAACGATTATGCTGTGTGGCGTGTCGTGGCATCGAGTTCGAGCCGTTCGTGAGCTTTTCGGAGGTCCCCAAAGAGAAGAAAAAAAAAAAAAAAAAAATTTGAAATAACAATGAAGATTAAAAAAGGTGAAAAAAAAAAATTCAAAAAATAATACAACCCTCTGTTATCGGATTCTGTTCAAAGACACTTTTTCGGGGGCCAGCTGTGATACTTTACCCAATCCACTTACGCTCTGATTAAGTAACGTTTCTTATTAGTCCTTACGAGAAATCACTCGTTTGTTCGTTGGGAGCAGCTATACGAGAGCATCGCGGATTCATTTTGGACTTCGCGCGACGTAAATTATTCATTCGCGTGAATACATATTTATACAAATTATAATTATTTATTTATAAATTGATTCATTTTAAATAAATGAAAATAATTGAATAATTATTATAATTTTTTTTCCATCAATTCTTTACTTTATTATTTATACATATATGAAAAATATCATTATTATTATTATATTATTTAGAAATATATATTAATGTGATTTAATTTATAAAAAAAAATTACAATTATTATTAAATCATTTATATTTATTTGGAATTAATCAATTTTAATTGTAATACATTTTTTTATTCGTATATACATATTTACATATAGTACGTGTACGGTTTGGAAATACTGCGTTGTCTTCCTTGTGGGGAAAGAAATTTTGCATGTCGTTCTTTTTTTTTATGTTAAAAAAAAATCGCATTTGTGGATTTGCGGGATGAAAAAAAAAAAATAGATATTCTCAACGATATTATTGGCGTCATGCGAATCCAAATCGAATTTGGGATACGTGATTTACAGTACTGGTGATTACGAGACACGCGAAAAAAAAAAAATTAGAAAAAAAACCCTCCCAGGGACAATTGCGTCAATTAGAAATCAAATCGCGGATGCTGAAGCTTGAATTTAAAATCAATAATGAGCGACGAGACGAAGGAAAGTGCGTAAGAAAAAAAAAATTGAACGAACAAAGAAAAAAAAAAAATTAATAAATAAATTTAAAAAAAGTAATTCTTCGAATCTCGACACCCGACGTAAAAAGTCCATTCTGCCTTGCAAAGTTCTAAACTCACAGACATGATTCCTATATTTGTAAAAAAAAAAAAAAAAAAAAACGCGAAAAGAAGAAAACGAAGAGAGAACTCGATGCTTGCTGAGAATAACAAATTCAAATTTGACGTTACGACGATTTCTGAGAAAAAAAAAACAGCAACAAAGCTAAAGTTGCCGCTGAGTTTTTCGTAATGACCACACACACAAAAAAAAAAAAAAAAAAAAAAAAAAAAAAAAAAAAAACATAATCTCTCTGTTGCACCGAGTCTGTTAAAGGTCTTAACGAATCGCTTGCGCTTCCTCTTGGATCTCGGCACTGCTGCGATTAAAGCGAAAATACCTCGATCCAACGGTGAGGGCCCAAGTCGAATGGGCGATCCGAACGATTATGCATTTCCAATGCCGAGCACGAAAAATCGGCCAATTACCGGCCTTCGCTTGTTTAAATTATCAGAAAAAAAAGAAAAATAAAAAAAATTAAACGACGAAAAAAAATGTTCGTCACATCGCCTTTAAAAAAAAAAAAAAAATACGAAAAAAAAACACTCTTGCAACGGAGAGATCGGTTGAACTGATTCGGAGATGCGAAAAAAACAACGAACTAGGAAAAACAAAGGAGAGGTGTAAAAGATTAAAAAACGACATTTTAACCCGGCATCTTAGCTAGCTTGCCTAGCTCTATAGCGCAAACATTAAAAACTTTGTCTCGCGTCTAGGCCTAAAGGAACTGCGTTACGATATCAAACACCTTAATTCACGAAAAAACACAAGAAAAAAAAAAAAAAAAAAAAAAAAAATGAAATAATAATAACAAGATAAAAGAACACTTTATGTAAATAATTGCCTACCTCTAAAAACTCTCTCGCACGTTGCTTTACCACAGCGACAAATAAAGATTTTTAAAAATTGAAAGAATAAAGATAAGAACGAAAAAAAGAAGAAAAAAAATCCTTGTCCGTCAGCCCTTAAAGATAAAGAAAAAATTCAACCGGAAAGGAGCGAGACCGGAAGTGGGTGAGAGAAAGATAGAGCTGTGGATTGGCGATTCGTTTGAGCTCTGCGGTGGCGAAACGAGAGTGAGCTGAAGAAAGGAAACCTCCACGACGATATTGGCGCTATTCGCGACCCATTGTTAACATTGTCAATATCTTCGATCGTTGGATATCCGCGACACTGCATTATTTCTCATGCGTGAGAAAAAAATGAAATAAAAAAAAAATAGGGGGAAAAAAATAATTTTTTGGAGAACGAGAACGAGAGAGTGAGTAATTGATAAGTAAGAATGAAACAGGCATTCTGATGATAATGGGACTCAATGCTTTGGGTAAATAAACGAAACAAATGAATATTTCCGTGTTAAAGAGAGCATTAATTATTTTGGAAAAAAAATCCCGTCCACTTGTCCCCTTTTTATCCCTCATATCGTTTCTATATGTAATGCAATAAGTATTAAAAACGAAAAAAAAAAGAGAAAAAAAACATTGCTTTGAACAATTTAAAACGATCGTCTCGTTGGGCATTGCCACAGAGTTCGGTTTACGTGAAAATCATTGAAAATTCGCTAATTTTCTAATGGAATTAAAATCTGAAAAAAATCGACTATACAAAAGGTGATAAAACGATTAATTTTCCATAATAAATATTCCGAAAAGTTAACAAATTAGTAAAAAAAATTATTGTTTAATGAATATTCCGGTAAACTAACTTTTTCATCCACCCAAATTTATTCAATAATTTTTTTCGAATCCTCGTGAATTTTTTTAATTATCGAAAAAAAATTAAATTTCTATATTTTTTATGGATGAAAAATCACGAATTTTCGAACATTGCAAAGAATTCTCGAAAAATTCATAAGTATTCGAAAAAATTATCGAACAAATTCGGGCTAAAGAAAAAGTTAGTTTATCGGAGAGTTCGCTAAACAATGATGTATCAAACTAACTTGTCGATAACCTTTTCAAATTATTATTATTATGGAAAATTAATTTTCTTCCCGCCTTCTGTATGATAGAATTTTTTCAGATTAGAAAGTTGTCAAAATTGATATTAATTCAATATCAACAATAATATAATTGATATTGAGATTTTTTATATTATTTTTAATGATTTTTTTTTCACATTTTTTTTCCATCGACGGTGCTCGAAATTCCCTCCGAATTTTCACGCCAGAGGGCGTTGCGCACAGTTTCGCGCTCATCCCCGAATTCAGCGGATTCGTTCGCCCCCGAGAGCTTGCAACGTTATTTCCAATAACACACTCGAGAGTTACAGCGAATTCCGCGCTATCCGCATCCATTCTCACAGACACGACGCATTTTTCGACCGTCCGCTGCCGCTCGCCGTCACATTCAATGCCGTGTTACCCGCAGTGGGTAACGTAGCTCACATTCTTGCCGACCGCTCGCGTGACCTCGTCGTCCCTGCCCGTAGGTAAATGTTTCGATTTCTTTTCCATCCCGCTCAAACTCCGCGAAAACCGTTTTGTCACTCGACCCCCCGCTGAAACTCGGCTTAACGTAAAAAAATAATAATAATAATAATCCCGACATCGCGAGAATTGCGCAAATTAGAAACTCAAACTTGTCGAACGAGAGAAACTTGCGTCGTTGGCCCTCGCGAAAACCTCACGTTCGTTATGACCCGAATTAATCGCCCAACTATCCACGATCGCGAGAGGAAAAAAAACACAAAGAAAACCTTCGAACCGAGCGCGATCGTGGATGCCCCCGAGTATCGCGCGCCGAGGCTCGCGGGAGCTTCGCCAGCGCCGCCGCGAGTGCGCGACGGCAGTTTCGCCAACTCTCGCATTCGAGGCCCGCGCGCTCGCCCGTGCGGACTTGTGAAACTCGACGCGAGCGCGATGTCGATGATTGTTCGCGTGCGAGCGCTAAAGAAGCAATCAAAGTTAAGTAACAAATAAGAAGAAAAAAGAATTCACGAGAGTATTCGAGGGAAGGTGCGAGTGCGCGCGAGCCCGTGAATCGTGAAGCGGCATCGGCGGTTACGCGGAGACCGGAGAGCATGCGGCCCAGGTAGAGCGAGCGAGGACTGCGAGCGCCGAGCGGAGTCGGTGCGCCGTGCACGCCGTGCAGCGCTCGGCCGTTTCCCCCGGCGTTGGTCGGCTTCGGGCGGGCTCGGCGATCCTCGGGCGCCCGCGCGGCGGGGGAGGGGGAAGCACCAGTGTATCCGTGACGTCACATAATTAGAGTAAATACAAAGTAGTCTTGATGGGACAGTGGCGTGCGCCGCACCGTGAGTCGCAGGTCCGCGCGCGTCCGATTTTTCCTCGTACGCGCCGTGCACAATCGTCGTTTCTCCGTCTCGCGTCCACACAGGGATACGTCGGCGTACGCGTAAACAAAAACGAGTGACCGACAAAAGTGCACCATTGGAAAAATAAATAAATACGCATACGAGAAGTAATGATAAAATTGGAAAAAAATATATATGTGTGAAAAAAAATAAGTGATAATCGTGATTCGGCGCGACTCTCGCGAAGTGTCGTTCGCGCTCTGTGCTGTGTGTGAGGTTTTTCTTTTTTAATCAACAAATATCTAGATGAGCGTGAAAGCCGTGCGTGACATCCGGGAACAAAAAAGATGGATAAAATAGAGGTAAGTCGATGTCGTGAATATTTTTTATAAACAATGAAAAAAAAAAAAAAAAAAAAAAAAAAAAAAATTATTCGAATGTTTCACTTTCGAGAATATTGCTTTGAGAAAAAAGTGACAGTGTTGCGCTTGCCGACGATCGCGGAAAAAGAGGGGGGGGGGTGAGGGTCGGAAGGGGAAAACTGTGATTGTATAGTTAGACATCTGGCAACGAATAAAGTCGTGTGTATCTTCAACGAGGGATACGATTAGATGGACTGGTCGCACCATCTCGCTCTGTTTCTCGTAAACCTCGCTCGCGCGCTTGCTCTTCGTTTCCTCCCGGCCTCCCCCCCCGCGCAGAGCGCCCCCTTCCACCGCCGCCGTCTCTAGCCGGCTAACTCGCCCCCCCCCCCCCCCCCCCCCCCCGGTCGCTTGCATTCTGTTTATACCACTCGCGCGCTCTCTCGCACTCCCCCCCCCCGCGTCCACTTCTCGGCGTCGAATCTCTTTTCTTTTGCTCAATGTTCTTCGTGACTCTTTTTTAATCTGCTTCGCTCGCATTGTCAGTCGGCGATATTTATAGATGTGCCTTAACCCGATTTCGCACAATGGATAAATTCGTATTGTTTTTTTTTTTTTTTTTTATACGCGAACGAATCGCAAAAGTCATTGTTATTGTGAAAAAAAAGATTTTGTCGTCTCGAGATTTAACGATCGGGGCGATAATTGACCTTTCGCGGTCTCGACGAAAATTCATGCCGGCCACGAGACACAAAAAAAAGGCATTTGGGCAAATTTTTGAGAATGATGAAAAAAAGGAAATTTTTTTTTTGCGATCGAATTTTTGGTACATTCGGAACGCGTTTTGAGAATGGCGAAAAAATGTGTTTTCGCCAAAACGAACGTTTTTGAGGAGAAAAAAACATTTTTACAGGGCTTCTCGAGCGAGAGGAGAAAAATGGAAGAATCGCATTGCGCGTTTGTTGCGGACCGAAAATGAGATAAATTGTTTATTGTTTCGGGGATGGAAGATTGGAGACGCCGAGAGTGGATTTAATTCACGTTGGCGAGCTCGTCGAGACTATTACGTGGTAGCCGAGACAATGGCTTTCAAAATTTCAATGTATACGACGAGTTTGTTGCGAATATATCTATATATATATATACTCGACTCGAGTACGCAATCACAGAACTGTTCCAGTTAGTCCGGGGAAACGAGCGTATTATTCAGATACCCTTTTCGCTCTTTATACTAGCTTCGTATGCTCGCGTATATATGGATATATATGTATATAAATATGCTATATATCGTACCCTTCATCAACGGTGCGCCTGCATCTTTTTTTTTTTTTTTTTTTTTTTTTTCAATGAATAACCGAAGTTTGATCTTTGAACAGAGCGCGGATGTGTTGCACGTCCGCGAAAAATAGGAATTTTAAATTCGGCTCGGAAAAAAAAAAAAAAAAAAAAAAGTATGTGAGTAAATGAAACTAGAAGGCAGATATAGGAGGGTGGAACAAAAGTGCGAAGCGCGCAGTCGCGGTAGGCTTGTTTATTGGCGAAAAATCGAGTGTATATAGGATGAAAAGTGTGCGAAAGAGTGTTTAGCAAAAGTGAAAAAATTTCGTCTCCACATTGGTACGAGCTTCTCGAAGAGGCTCGGCGTGAGTCACGCCAAATTATTGGATCGCTACGTGGCTCTTTTTTTATAGGTATATACATACCTTTATGCTATACACATATATCTATATATATATACCCATATATATGTCCATTTTCTGGCCGCCTGCAAAGTGTCTATTTAGGCTGAGACAAAAATATTTCTGTGCTCTCTCGCTTTTGCCTCGCTCGGCTCTCGGTTCGGCCCTTTCCGACCCTGTTTCCCCCTTTTTTCCCCATCCTTCGGATTTATTTTTTTTTTTTTCTCCTTTTTCAACGGGCTCCAGGAAACCGAGCGAAACCATTTACGACTTTACGCTGCAACTGTGCGGCGTTCGGGAAATGTTTTGCCGAACCTTTTTCTCGCCGTTCGACAAGACGAAAAAATAACAATAGTACTAGAGTATTATTCCATATAAAAGTACTATAAAGTACTGGTCAAAAAGTACTTTATTACCATTAATTTAATACCATTAATACCATTTTAGTACCATTAATTATTAATTGCTTACAAATTAATAATGTTAATTAACAGTACTTCAGTACTATCCTATCAATAATTATTATATATTATATTATTATTATTATTATTATTATATTTAATATTTAACTATCATATTAATTCTGTTATTATATTTCACAGAAATAAGTACGTTTATAGTGCTTTTTATAGGATATACTAAAGTACTAATCTATATGAAAGTACTATCTCTTACTTCTAGTACTTTGTATGGACTTTGAGTGTAAAAACACGATGACCGCGGTCAGGGAAAGCCGGGAAAGTCAGGGAAATGAAAAATTGGTCCGGGAAAAAGTAGATTGTTGCCGAACTTCCGATAACTCAATGAAAATCTATAAAAGGAAGAAATGGAAAAAAAACAACCGAAAAAAAAAAAAAAAAAAAAAACGGATATTAATATTACAACAAAAATCTATTCCAACAATTCCAAAAATCGGGGAATTTTTATCCGGGAAAAAAACGGCCGTCATGAAAAAGTACTTTGCGGTCGGTACTTATTTCGGCACTTTGCCGAGTTCCGATCCGTCGAGATCGACGGTCAGGTCGTCTCTCGTTAGATTTGTAATTGTAATGCGTAGTCCCGCGCGCCGCGCGGATACATCGTCGAAACATCGACCCGCCGCCGGAACCGTAATATCGACGGCGAGCCAGAGGAGGGCGAGGGAGGCTCGGGCGGGATTAGCAACAGTGGCAGTCGAACGTACGTGAGAACGCACGCATCGTTGCATCTCACGCACCTTCGTCGCCGTCGTCGCAAACGCTCGCAGTCGAGAAGTCGTCTGTTCACTTCGAATCTCGTTATTCGCCGACACTTTTTCTCGCCCCCTCTTTTTGTTCAAGTTCATCCGATCGCACATACGCGAGTCGCTGATTTTTTTTTTTTTTTTGACCTTCCATTCGAAAACATAAATCGCTCGTTTCTCTTCCGTCAATTCTATTCGAATACTCGATAAAACAAATCATATTTCAGTTATCGTATCGACGTCGCGAATACTCCCGGTCGAATGTGCAATTGCGATATGTTTCAATTCGAGGTCAAAGATAAGAGAGAATCCGAGGAACGAGAGGAGATTCTTGATCTTAATTGAATTTATTCTGGCGCGAAATTGCACAGCGAGCTCGAAAAACAAGTGTCGTTTGGCGTAGCGGAGCGAATGAGCGAGGCGAGCGAGAGGGGGAAGCTCGAGGAGAGCCGTGAGAGTTCGGTAGATTGGTGGGGGCAAGGGGGGGGGGGGGGGGGGGGGGGGTCAACTTGCTAGCGTGGTAGGCTGGACTTATGTCGCGGCGATGTTTTTTCCGTTCTGCCCCATCCTCGTGCTCGTCCGGTCCTGTCCCATCGTTTCAAAGGTAGTCCTTTCGTTATGTTCGACGCCGCCTGACCTTGAGCGGGGAACAGCTTCGCGAAAATTCGTCCGTAATAATTCGAAAATAATTTGTCCAAAAAGAATTCGTTCGATGACAATTCGACGACGATTTATCTCATTTTTATACATTTGTAGAGATTTTTCATGTGTTTTTTTTTTTTTTTTTATGCGGGGAAATTTCTATCGAGTCTGTCATTTACAGCGGAAATAACTGAAGAGTTTTTAAAATAAAGCGGCAGACATCGAGTTTTTTTTTTTTAGACGAATTTTAGACGAACTGCTTCAGACGAATCGTTTGTAGGGGAATCGTTTTTAGACAAATTGTTTTTAGACGAATTTTTTTTAGACAAATTGGTTTCAGACGAATCGTTTTTAGACGAATTGTTTTTAGGCAAATTATTTTTAGAGAAATTGCTTTCAGATGAATTGTTTTTAGACAAATTGTTTTTAGACAAATTGTTTTTAGACGAATTGCTTTTAGACGAAATGCTTTTAGACGAATTGTTCAGACCTTCCGATTGATCGATCGAATAGATTCACTTGGACAACTCACTAACTCCGAAAAGCAAATCAACTTTCGACGGGTTCCAAAAGACAAGATAAAACTCTAAAAATAATTCATACGAATTTGGAAACAATGACGAATCATTTTGGTCGAAAAAAAAGTTGGCCCCACCGGTAATGTGTTGATCGAGATTTTTTTTTGGAAGTATTCTTGCGCAAAGTCGATCTTTCGGTCGCTCCCGATACGCTTGACATTGTTCGGATTTTTTCGTCTCGTTGGCAAACGCTCGAAATTCTCTTCCAATCTCACGTTTCCTCGTGAGATCGGACTCTAACGCTCGGGTCATCTTATAATGGTTCCGATAATATCATTAATTTAATATCTCGATTTTCTTTCGGTTGTTTATAAAAATTAAAAAATTAAAAAAAATTTAATTGAGTAAAACTTTTTTTTCAAAGCGAAATATTTAAAAAAAATGAAAAAAAATATATTAGAAGTCGATACAACTTTGGCGGATTGACGAGAGCACGGAGAGAGCGAATGGATTCGGGCGCCGAGATAGTGGAAATTATAACGCGCGCTGCAGCCAAGCGCACGCATCGCGAAACTATGTGAAATCCAACGCCGGCGAAAATGTCCGATTCGGTCTGTACGTCACGCTAAAATTCTAATCGGCAAAATTAGTCGGGGGGAAAGGGAGGGGGCAACGTCGGAGCGGTACAGTCGGGCGCGAAAGTATCGCTGACCGCGATTCCCGGTAGAAATGTTATGAAACCAATAGCGGTCGAGCGTGGAATCGGGCACGGTCGAACGGCCGCGAGATCCCGTCGACGCTTCGTCACCGTTCTCTCATTAAACCTCGCGATTTTATCGCCTCGTCAAACGAATTAATCGCGACATTAAATTTTTTTTTTTTTTTTTTTTTTTTTTTTTTTCTGTAATTACATTAAACATGTTTTTCTTTATATTCTATATAGAATTCTTTTCGAAGGTCATTGCGATAAATAGATGCAAATCAATGAAAACAAAGAAGAAAAAAAATCAATTTTTAAGTTTCGCTTACTTTGCATAAAATGCTCTATTGTATTTTATTTTATTTCTTTCTTACGACCCAAACACGGCAATAAAAAGAAATGTTTAAAAATGCAAAATAAATTATTTATTCATTAATTTGATATAATATTTATAATAATTTTATATAAAGAAGAATAAATAAGTAAAATGAATTATATTCATGTTTTTTTGTTGTCAATTACATCGAATTGAATCATTAAAATTTTTTTTATTTTTTCGAATCGTTCAAATTTGTTTAAAACTTCATTCCATTCTTTTCATTTCATCGAATCATTTCCAAAGATCATCGCGGTGAATAGAAGTGAATGTGAAAAAAAATGTATGCCCATTTTTTTTGTCGACTCTCCACGACGATGAGTTTGCGCGATTTCCTTCTCACGAATCAATCCCGACAATGATTTCTCAATAAAATCATATTTGTCTTTCTTTTTTTCCTTTGGTTGTTTAATTAAAGACATATCATTTTTCTATTCTATTATACATAAAATATTACCAACAAATTAACGAAAGAATTAAACATTCAACAAATGATAATTTTCTTTGAATTTGTTCATTTTCATGGCAAGAAGGTGTGAAAAGACGCGAAATTCGAGACAAATTGAAAAACCTGCGAAAATTTTTCCGCCTTTAGAAAAGCGAACGAATCTTTTTCATCGAAGGAAAATTTTCCTTCCGGAAAATTCGTTGAAAAATTAATTTTGTCATTAATTTGTTGATAACATTTTCGAGCGATTATCGCGCGAAAGTAATTTTTTCGGTGCTTCGCATTTGAACCTTGGATGCGAGATTTTTTTCTTCCCTCTCTTCGAGTCGAATCGTAAATACGTGTTTTTTTTTTTCGAGCTAGATAAACATTTCGTGTTTTTCACAAACACGTCGCTCGGCTCCGCGGTTCGGGTATCTCGCTCGTCGAGTTTTGTGCTGTACGCACTAACGGCGACGACGACGCGAAATACTGAAAATAATAATCAGTGAAACACGCTTATCGCGCGAACGGCCGTTGCGCGAGGCTCTCGCCGCGTACGCGTGTGTGCACAATACGCGGAGCTCGCGACGATCGGGCGCGCGTACGTCTCCGAGCTCGTGTGCGAGTCCTCCGGCCGCCGAACGCACACACCGCCACGAGCAAAGTATCGAGTTATCGGGAGTTTCGAGCGGCTCGGTAGAAAACGAACGAAGCCAGTTCTCTTCTCAATTTTTTTTTTTTTTTTTTTTTTTTTTTTTTAATCATTATTACACATAGTTTATTAATTCTGATTACATAGTTGATATCGAAATGAAATATAATTGTGATTGAATTTTATAGTTAAAAATTAACGAACTAAACAAAATGCTCAAAATTTTTTGAAAAGCCGTAAAAACTAAACGACTGGATTTTGCTAAGAATTGGACAAGTTAGCGAGAAAATCTCGAGGAAAAAAAGGTTTTCGTTGAAAGAAAACTTTTCAAGGATGCGTTATGGAAAAAAAGAAAAGAAAAAACGCTCGATCAGAAACGGATTTATTCGACAACGCTTTGTATCGCAACGAGTTTTCTTTCTTTGTTCCGTCATCGATCTTTGTTTTCCGTAATATTTGTCTTTAGTAACGAAAAAAAAAAAAAAAAACCGAAAAAAAGAGATAAGAAAAAAAAGATGTTAATCAACGAATGTCCCGAACACACAAATCTGCATATCGTCGTCGCCGTCGCCGGCTTCGTGGTTGGTTCGTTGTTATGCTAATGTTTCAAGGTCGTTAATAACGTGGCGCATGCTCGCACGAGAAAGAAGAGAGTCGGCCCCGTTGGCTCGTGATTCTTTGTTGACCGTTCGATAAGAATCTTTTTCTCCTCGTTCTTTTTCTCTCCTTGTTTCTTTTTTTCCGTTCCCTCACTTCCTCCTCGATGCTCTAGCGTATTAATGTTTTTTTTCATTCAAATATCTATTTATTTATCGTATATTATTTTTTATTTATCACACGTGCAAATTGAATATTAATTAAATAATAATAATTATTATTAATAATAATTAATAATTATTTATTATTATTATTATTATTTATTATTATTATTAATAATTTTGCAATTTGGTCCATTATTTATATATCAATTGCACTATATTATTATTTTATTACTATTGTTATGTTATATATAATTATATAATTGTAATGAAAAAACTAGCGTCAGTAATAATAAATTTGTATGTGCCATAAAAAAAAAATGTTTCGAGATAGGAATAAAAATAAAATACGAGGAATCGAAATGGCTCCTCGTCGAACTGTGGGGATATCGTAAAAGGGGGGCGAAGGACTCGGCCGCACGAAATCGGTGAAAAACCGGGTTTTCGTCCCCCTTTGTAACTTTAAAGCCATTCCGTTGAACCTGCCACGTGTTTTTCATTTGGGGATTCCATCTTTCTCGCCCTTCGTCCCTTCGACGCGACGAAGGTAAACCGTAAACGCTGTTATTATCCTTCGCTCGTTCTTGCTGGGTCGCTCCCACCCCATCGCCCCCCCCCCCCCCCCCCCCCCTCTCGGTCTCACGCGGTCTCTCTCACTCGCCGATGCTTCCCATCGTCGTCGAGCGAACCGCTCGCTCGCACACGGGCAGACTCGTAAATACAGCGCGCCAGAGAAACGCGGGACGAGCCGGGAACGCGTAAATTTCATACTTGCACGGAGTTTTCATCCTCCGCGCCATATCGAATCGTTGAATTCGTTCGGCTTCGTTCCATCGCTTCCTCCATTTCAATTCATCTAAAAACAATTTGTCTAAAAATAATTCCTTCAAAATAATTCGCCGAAAAACAATTCGTCCAACAACAATGCGTCTAAAAGCCATTCGTCGAAAAAACAAATTTGTCCAAAAAACAATTCGTCTAAAAACATTTTGTCCAAAAACAATTCGTCTGAAGCGGATCGTCTAAAATGATTCGCCTAAATTGCGAAAAGTCTGCGACTAAAAAAAAATAGACGTTTCCGTCTCCGATCAAAAAACTCTCCGATATCTCCGCTATAGTTGATTAATGCTACAGATATATACGCTACAATTGACAAACTCGATAGATATTTCGCGACATGATAAAAAGAAAACTCAAAAAGGAACGAAAGGTCTTTACAAAATTACACATGTTTGACTCCTCGTTTGGGACGAATTATTTTAGACGAATTGTTTTGGATGAGCCGTTTTGGACGAATTTTCCGCCAATCGAGGAAACAACGCGCAAAAACAATCCGCGCAATTTTGTCTCTCGAACTCCCATTCGACGCAGCGAATGGGAAACGACGATAATGCGCCTCGGCAGAAAGAATGTCAACGGTGGGGCGTTGGAATATCAAGAGAATCGGTTTCTTCAGATTTTCTATTTTCAAATCTTCCCGCCCTCCCCCCACCCTTCCCCCTTCCGCGCCCGCGCTCGGAAAATACGATTCGTTGCATTTACCCCGATCGCCCGAGCGACAATTTCTCCACGTCCTCGAGCGGGGACTCGGGAGAGCACGCGTCGTTCCGGGAAATCACGGATATCAATTCGATTCGCTTCGTTTCGTCCTCGCGCGCCCTCTACCGTGTGTCTTTTGTACTCCTCTCTCGCTACGTATACGCGCGCGCACGTGTGTACCTTCCATTCTCGCGCGCGCGTTTGTGTACGTGACCGTTCCGACGAAGCAGCGCCAGCGGGGGGAGGGGGGAATCTCGAACGCCGATAGGATCGACGCGCTCTCGGAAGAAACGCGGGTACGAAGCTTCGAGCGCCTAACGTGCGCAATAGACGGAGACTTTTTTTTTCGTTAGAGCGTCGTACACAGAAAACGGAGAGCTTGGACAAAAAATGTCGTATATCTCGTTTCACGTTAATTTCTCGATTTCTACAATAATACATTTCATTCTCGAAAGAGAGTGTCCGTTTTTTTTTTTTTTTATTATTTTTTTTTTTTTTTTTTTTTTTTTAATTAACGTATCTTTGAAAGGTTCGCATCTTTGAATAATAAACATTGACAACGCTCCGCGCTCGGGAACGGAAAAGTAAACTCAATAAATCAATGATCGATAATAATCTTGAATTCAATTGAATACAAGTAAGTTAATGAGTTTACAGTTTCCATTTTGATTATTTAAATGATATTATATATGTGACACAATAAAATACATTATAATGAAATATTACAATATTATAATTATTATAATTATCAAATATTGTATATATTATTTTATATACTTTCTTTTTTTATTTTAATAGAAAAAAAAAAAAAAAATGAGAGAAAAGAAGAAACCGCGAGCCGAGCGAGTCTTCGCGAGACAGAGACGGGAGTCGGCGAATCGTGTGTTTGTGACGCGATGGCCGACCGATACGAGGCATTTAAATCGCGCGGGGAGCGCGCGAGCGCGACTCGAGACTCGGGCAAAAGTCCTGTCGCTCGAGAGAGCCGCATGGGCCTCAATTCACGGGGGGGTTACGCGGGGCGGGAGGGGAGGCTGCGATATCTCGAATCTCCGCGCGACGCCGGCTCGGGGAATTCTTCAGGGCCGTGCCAGTAAGATCGACCTCTCCGGTTCCTCGCGAGACGAAAAAAGATCATCTACGGAAGCCCCAATGACTGGCAATCCCCCTCATTGCGCGATATTCTATTGAAGGGTTTTTACGAGTCCCACCCCATTTCGACCAAGTAAAAATTTCAAAAAAGATAATAATAATAATGATCATATTAGAAATTAAAAAATTAAAAAAAATTGATGGAAAATCAATAATTATGCGTTCAAAAAATTATTTATTCACTCAATAATTGGATAAGGAAAAAAACGGATTCTACCAATTACGTCGATATGAAAAAAAAAAAAAAAAAAAAAAAAAAGTTAAATAAAATGGACAAATAAAAAAATGGATTCTACCAATTAAGTCGATTGCTCGGAGCAATAAAGAACATTGATCAAAGAAATAGTTAATAATAATAATAATAATAATAATAATAATAATAATATAATTTTCTTTTTAATAGAACTAAATTTTTACGCATACAAATGAAAATTTATTTACTCAATAAATTCGGCAATTGGATAGGTCACATTATAATGGAGATAACCCGGGGCAGTTGTTTTAACATCGTCCTCACAGCAGGTGTCACTGAGGTGCCGTTATCGAATTATCTCCGTCGGAACGGCAGCAGAACGATTCGCTGCTCTCGTGTCTTTCGTGCTCGCTCGCGTATGTGCCCGTGTGTGTTTGTGCGCGCGCGTTAATAAATTTTCAACGACTGTTTGCGCGTTCCCGAGCTCGCGACGCGCCCGGACAACTGAACTTCCGGTGCTCGCCGAGGCGCTCCTCCCTCTCTCTCTCTCTCCCTCTCTCTCTCTCTCTCTCTCTCTCTCTCTCTCTCTGTGCTCTTCTCGTTATAAAAATCCGCCCGCACATCCGCACTGCTCTCCATCGTTCTTGTTGCCTTCTGGAATGTTTTTTTTTCCCTTTTCCTCGGCATTCTCTTCACTACTAATCCTTTTGTCTGCCTTTCATTCTCTCCTCGTTTGCCCTTTATGCGCGAAAGGGCACCTGGAGAAACAAAATTCCGAGCACGAGTCTTATCCGGCTACTTTTTTTTTTCTTGGACAATTTCGCAAATATTCGAAAAATTTCCGTTGCGTGGACAAAAAAAAATCTCAATTTAAAAATAAATTAATTAATCTTAATTTTTATCTTTAAAATTTTTTTAATATAAACATTTAAATTTTTTTATTTTTTTTTTAAACGTAAATAGATTGTTTGTAATAATAATAATAATAATAATAATAAAAAATGATAATAATAATATTATTATGATATTACAACCAATCTATTTACGTTTTTTGAATTATTGTATTTTTATAGTTGTTATTGTTGTCGGTCATACGAAACGTTGGCAACTCATGGCGTTTCCGAACACTCGATATTGCGTTGAAGCTGAAGTTCGAACGACGAGTCGGTGTCGCACTAACAGGCTCGACAACCGTCGCCCATCGTCGTTACGAACGAGCAAAGTTCAACGTTTAAAGTTTCTTCGATACTCCCGCAAGCCAATGTCCCAAATTTTTCTTTTCTTTTTTTTTTTTTTTCTTTTTTCTTTTCTCCAAACCGTTCTATCGATATCGTCGCTTGATACTTTTAGAAATTGGAGAAATTTTCGATTTATTAACCGAGGTCACGAGGCGAGCGCTGCGGAGACGAGCGCCCCGAGCGTACGCGAAATTTATTCCAGCGCGAGCCGAAGCCAACGCTTGGGATGTTATTTTTTATTTCTTCTCTTTTCTTGTAGAATTTTTTTGTCTCTTTTTTCATAAAGTCGAAAAAATAACATTACATAATCTTATATAAATTATTATATAAATAAAAAATTATTAGATATTACATAAAAATTAATATTGTATTGAAATGATCAATTTGATTCGAACAAAGAGTTTGTATTAGTACCAAAAATGGAACATGAATTATATTATGAAATATGTCAATCATTATTCAATTGTTTTCAAAATTATTATTGATTATTGATTTATTGAGCCCTTCCGGTTCCGAGTGCGGAACTTTATCAATGTTTATTTTATCATTGATATTTGTCGTTAATATGAAAATTAATATAAAATACGGTTATTATAGTTTAATTAAAAAACAAAAAAAATGTTCACAAATAATCGATGACTAGAATTCCGCAACGTAACACACCCAGTGCTCCGCGCGACGGAGTCTTCTCCGTCTTGCCGAAAAAAAATTCAATTTTTTTTTTTTTTTTTTTTTTTTTTTTTTTTTTTTCGTGTTTACGGGAATAGATAAATCGCGCGCGTATATATAGACCGGAGATAAGCGAATACTTTATCCGCGACGGTGTGCACGCCGCTGCTTTGACTTCGGCTCGAGATAGCTCGCGCGCACCGAGTCTCTTTTTGTTTTTTACAATTCCGCCCGTTTTTTTTCCTCGTTTTTTTTTCGGTCGATTCATTTCTATGCATCCTCTCGTTGGCCTCTCTTGCGCTCGTCTCTGCCGGTTTTTTTTTTTCTTTCCTTTTTTTTTCTTTTCTTTTCCTCATTCCACGCTCAGAACTCGAGAAGTTTTTGAGGCAATCGGGTTTGCTGCAGCAGGCAGACCCTTTCATCCATACGGTTGGAATGAAAACTTTTTTATGGTCTCTTCTTTTCCCCTCCCCCCCCCCCCCCCCTGCTCTCGCCCCCTTTTTCTCTCGTTTCCCCTCTCGCATCGATTCCCGCGCGGGCGTGGACGACTGTCGCATACGTGCGCGTGCATAAAACGTCGCGAGGCAGAGAAAAAAAAAAAAGAAAAAAATCACCAGCACGTGCCTCGTCACACGAGAATTATCATTGTTCGCGCGTCAATTAAAAATCGAATATCTCGACGAATTATTTTAATTGGACCGAACATTCGGAGTGTCGTGCTATTTCGAGGTTTTTGGAAATTTAAGGGTTTTTTTTATTAAAAAAAAAAAAAATTAATAAATAAATAATAATAATAATAATGAGTAAATTATTTGACTTTAAAAAAAATGTATTTGTTTGTTTAAGGGTGTTTTTTTTTAAACAAAAAATTAATAAATAAATAATAATAATAATGAGTAAATTATTTTACCTTTTTAAGAATGTATTTGTTTGTTATAAAAAAGAAATCACTAAATTGTTTAATTACTCAAATGATTTTATAATAGTTTTATATTTGTATAACAATAACAAAAAAAGCGAAAACCTGAGCCGCTGATGCTTCGATAAAAGGCAAGAAAGTGAGCCGAGTAACGAAAACCTTTGCGCGGGAATAATAACGATAATGACCCTAGGGCGCTGGATAATAATAACCTCGCCGGCAGAGTCGACGACGGGGAAGGGATTCGTCGGGCCTTTTTGTCGAGGAGCGCGTCGACCGGGTGGAAATTGTGAGAGAGACGGGCGCGCGAGGAGGGGAGAGAGAAAACGGCAGCGAAAACGTCGACGCCGGGGCGAAAGGCGTTTCGACTTTACTGCCGGAAAACGAAAGCCGGAAAGTTCAAGCTTTTTCGCGGACTTTACTTCCTCGCGACGGGCACGAAATTTGCGCAATATTTCAATGTCCGGAATCATTAATGTTAACAATATTAATAATGTTAATATCGAAATAGAACGAATTAATATAAAATAATTCGAGCAATTGAACAATTTGTTGAATCGATTATTTCGGACTTGCCGCAAATTCGTCGATAACAATTCTAGACGAATTATTGCGGATGAATTCTTATTAAGCAAATAATAATAAAAATACGAGTTTTAGATTTATACATCCGTTGCTTAAGACAAATCATCTTCTAGACGAATTACTTTGGATGAATTGTTTTTACACGAATCGTTTTTAGACGAATTGTTTTTAGACGAATCGTTTTTGGACGAATTGTTTTTAAACAAATCGCTTTTGGACGAATTGCTTCTAGACACTATTTTCTAATTATTTTGAATGAATCGTTTCACACGAATTTCCCGCGAATCCCGGTCGTAGTTCTCGATTTTACGCTTTTATAATTCGAAGAAAATCGTCGGCTATCGGAGAGCCACGATGGCGACGAACCGGTTTGCCGACTGCTTATGCGGTGTACGAAATTTTTCATTGAAAAATAAAAATCTCGGGATCTCGGATTCTTCGTCGTGTCAAGGTCCCCCTCCCCCTCCTTTCGCGAGTCGTGGTGCAGAAGTCGCGCGAGCGAGACACTCCAAGAAATACCTAAATAATAATCTCTGAATGGCCGTAAGTGCTTTGTTGGGCGTTCGGTTGACGAGTCAAGTGTATCTATCCGCGGAGTCGACTCGTTTCGGCGTGTGCGTGGGCTCGACCCGCGATCCTCGTCGAGCGAACGAGTCCCACACCAGCGTCGCGTACCTGCGACTATCGGCTTTATCCGTGTTTATGCGCCACTCCGGTTCGCGCGCGGACTCTGTGTGTGCGTGCCTTCTCTCGCTGATTCGCTCGAGCGAGCGAGCGAGCGAGCGCGCGCGAACGAGAGACAGAGAGAGAGAGAGAGAGAGAGAGAGAGATAGTGGGTCAGAAAAAAACGAGCGAGACGGTCGGAGGGTTCGATGTGTGTGCGCGCTTGACTCGGCTTTAAAGCTACGTCCACAAGAGCGCTGAGACGACTTTTTTCCACAGCTCTAAAGTGTCAGAAAAAATAATAATAATTTTGAATAAATAAATAATAATGATAACGATAAAATAAATCAATAAATAATCATAATAGAATAAATAAATAAATTTTAAAAAATAATGATGATAATAAAATGAATAAATAAACAATACAGAAAAAAACGAAAAGCAAAGGATAAAAAAACGAAAAACAGTCCAGAACGAAGAGAAATAAAGTCGATCATTGAAAATTCTCATCACGATTTACTGTATTTGAATGAAATTCCCATTTTTCTTTGCTCATTTTTTTAGCTGGAAGTTAAAGTAATCGAAAAAGAATTGCTTCGTCTTCACGAACGACTCCCAAGCGTCGTTTGAATATTCTTTTGTTCATTTTCGTGAAGCGTCCTCGAACTTGCGAACGATACGTACGCCAATGGGCCGATCGCCTCGCAATCTCTCCCGAATGATTCATCCGGGCATGAACACACTCCGATACTGTTATTTCGAGCGACGAAAAGATTCTCGATGCGCTGTGAAATTAAACGAAGAAAAAAAAAAAGAAAAAAAAATACAATACTCTCGGACAATAATTATTAATGACACGGAAGTCGGTCGAAATATCTTTCGTTATTCCCGGGAATGACGCGCGGTTATAAATAAATTATAACTAAATCAATAATAATAATAATAATTAATATAAATAATATTATATTTATTGTTACAAATATGAATTTATATTATAATATAACTTATTATTATGATTATTATTATTATGATTATTATTATTATTATTATGAATGATAATTAAGTATAATACAATTTATGCATAAATTATAATTATTGTTCGCGATATTATTGTATATTCTTGTTTCTCGCCGCTATCGATAAAAATATCGTTGCAACGATATTTCATTTTGTTCCAAATGAATTGGGGGATAAAAACAAAAAATTATTTCGTAATAAATCGAAGTACGAGAGCGCTATCAATCGCGGACTATCGAGCGAGCAGGGCGGGGGGCGCCAAATGCAGCTGCCGCACGAAGCGCGAATCGACGCTATAAATATACAGCGTTACGACGCGAGGTGGCGACGATTTCGGGCGCGTCGTGAAAAAATCTTAGCGGCGACTGTACCCCTTAAAACATTGGAAATAGTTATGGCAGCGGTGCTCATTGCGGCGTTAGCGGCGCAGGCGAGAGCGGGACGCGCGGGCGCGCCGCGCGCGCGCTCACCCGGCCATTTATCGATTCAATTATGTAACCCGACTCGATTAGTCGGTATACCGTGCAAAACGCTGCTCGGCCGAGCAATTCAATCGAGACGCCAATCAAAAGGACTTTCACGCGATTCGATTAAATTTGAAGCTCCTCTTTGTTATTATTATTAATTTTTTTTTTTTTTTTTTACAATTTATTCTCCGATTCGTCCGTTTCGCCCGAAATTCTCTCGAGGCGAATTTCGACGTCGCGATCGTCGTGAATATTCGACGAAATTGTTAACTCGAAACGACGACCAGCGAGAGAGGAAGAGACGGAAAAAAAAATTTTTTTTTTTTTTTTTTTTTTTCAAAATAAATTTTTCATCGCAGCAAAGTGTAACGCGATTTTTATCGCGAAAAGAATTTTTCCAGCTCCGCGGAGTCTCGCATAGATGAAATCCGTTGAATTTCAAATGCCCGGTAAATAAAGCAAGAGGCGAAGAGCGGGGGCAAACTCGCTGCGAAGCATCCGCGCGCCGCCTGGCTTCGACGCGAGCGTACAGTCGACTCGAGGAATCGGCGAGGTCGAAGCGATTTCGTTGGCGGTCGCGCCTCGCGACTCGCGCGAATTCGCCGACCCGACGAGACGAAACTTTGCGATCGCTCTGTACGCGCCTCGCCGAGTATTCCCGAGTGTTTCGTTAATCATAGCCTTCCTGTTTCCCTCTTCTTTTTTTTTTTCTCTCCTCTTTTCTTTTTTATATTTCCTCGTCTCTTCCTCGGCTCGTTCGTCTCAATAACGCGGAAACGTTTCGGAAAGAAAAATACGTCGGCGCTTTTCTAACGAGAATGTTCGTCTCGGATTACAATTAAAATTCACGCATGGAATATGGTATTTAGTTTTTAAATTTTTGATTTAAAAATTTTTAAATTAACAATTTTTTTTTATTTTTATTTCAAGCGTTAAAGCGTAAAAATGTAATTTGAAAAAAAAAAAAGGTGTTAAACAATTATCTATTTTAACTATTTAAACTATAAACTATGAATTATAAATTATAAATTATAAACTATTAACTATTAACTATTAACTATTAACTATTAACTATTAACTATTAACTATTAACTATTAACTATTAACTATTAACTATTAACTATTAACTATTAACTATTAACTATTAACTATTAACTATTAACTATTAACTATTAACTATTAACTATTAACTATTAACTATTAACTATTAACTATTAACCATTAACTATTAACTATTAACTATTAACTATTAACCATAAACTATAAACTATTTATCCATTAACTAACAACTATTTAACTAACTTCAAACTATCGTGCGAATTCATTAAAAAAAAAAATTAATTTTTAAATAAATTTTTTTTTTCTACGAATATGCATGATACTTTGAGTTATTTTTTTCAAGTTTTCCGGCTAAAGAAACCGGGTGAGTGACGCACCGGTGCGAGCCGTCCTTGAAAACTACCGCGTTAACTCTACAATTAGACGAGGCGGAGTCGTCTTCCGCGCATACAGAGCGATACAAAATCACCGATCGTTATTCATTAATACGTCCAATTTTGCCCGAAGAGACTAAACTCATGGACGGACCAAAGTCACAGAAGGGTTAACGTCACGGAAAAGAAAGTTGGGTTTTGGGCAATTCGTTGATATTTTTTTTTGCGATTTGTTATTAACATTTTTTAATTGTTGTTCAGTTATTGTTAATATTCGTACTTTCGAGAGGTGTTTGGAACTGGTTTTTCGCCGATAATTTTTTATTTATGTCGTGTTACTAATTATTTTGTATTGCGATTCAACGGAGCTACTCTTCTGCGACTTTAGCCGGTTTTACCGATCCCAATTGAGAAACGGAAACGAAACTGCGAGCGATCCATCCCAAAATCTGACGCATCGATCTGAATCATTCGAACTAAAAAAAAAAAAAAAAAAAAAAAAAAAAAAAAAAATATGCAACCGAATTCTAAGGCTGTTATCGGTGTTTGCAGTTGTTGGGCGGTGCCTGCTTCAGCCACGGCCCTTACACGTTCTACAAGGCCGTGCGGATCGGCAATGAGCGCGTTCTTCGTCTCGGCAGTTTCTTCTTGACGAAACTGTGGACCGACGCCGATCTCGTGAGCATCGGCGAGCTACAGCTGCTCTGGCTCGATAGCCGTGGCTCCAATCAGCCGCTGGCATCGTTGCGTCTGTACTTCCTGCCGGAGAACACGCCCGACGGCCGCAGGAATACCCACGGCGAGGTGAGTCTTATTCTTCTATTGAATTCAACCTTTAAACTTTCATTCGGCGTCGCTCGTCCGCGCGAGACGGCGTGCAAAATGGTAAATTTGTTTTCTTTTCTCTCCGGGCGCAAATGAAAATCTGTGTTCTTTTTGCGCGAATGAAAATCCTTGCTCTTTTCGCGCGAATTAAAAAACCAAATGGAAATAAATTGGAAAAAAATAGGTTGAAAAAAGATAAAGAGACTCCAGATTGCGAAAAGGAAGAGGGAGTAAAGTCACGGAGTAGCGAAATTCACGGAATAGCTATAGTCACGGAGTGGCTAAAGTCAGTCCGTGCGGGACTTTAGTCCCTTCGTGACTGACGCGCTTCCATGAGTGACTTTAGCCACTCCGTGACTTTAGGACTTCCGTGTCTTTAGTCACTCTGTAACTTTAGTACCTCCGTGAGTTCAGACCGTCCGTGACTTTAACCACTCCGTGATTTTAGTCATCACGTAGCTTCAGCCCCTCCGTGAGTTTAACCACTCCGTGATTTTAGTCATTACGTGACTTTAGCCCTTTCGTGACTTTAGCCCTTCCGTGACTTTAGCTATTCCGTGATTTTAGCCCTTCCGTGACTTTAGCTCGTCCGTAATTTCAGCCCTTTCGTGACTTTAGCCACTCCGTGATTTTAGTAATTACGTGACTTTAGCCCTTCCCTGATTTTAGCTCTTCCGTGACTTTAGCTCCTCCGTAATTTCAGCCCTTCCGTGATTGTAGCCCTTCCGTAACCCTAGCCCCTCCGTAATTTTAGCCCTTCTGTAACCTTAGCCCCTCCGTAATTTTAACCCTTCCGTGACTTTAGCCACTCCGTGATTTTAGCCCTTCCGTGACCTTAGCTACTCCGTGATTTTAGCCTTTCCGTGACTTTAGCCACTCCGTGACAATTGGACAATATCGATCATTCTGAACGCGTTTAGATGAAAATCCTGAAAAAAAAGATATTTACCAAAACAAAGCTTTTTGAGGAAGCAATATTAATAATTCAAGCGATGTAGAAGCAGAATGTAATGCTATTAGCATAGAGATGCGATAAATGGAAGTGAAGAGAAGCCCCACATTCGTTCGGTGTTTTCTCCGGGTGCGTTCAACCCGCGGAAACTCGAGTTTTCTGCATGCTCGACTACGGCGCTTATAGCGCTCAGCGTCGCGGATTCCGCGCGTGGTTTATTTAGAACCTTGAAACGACCCGCTCGCGCTCGCTCGAACGAACGCGTAGAACGAAGGGCGTGAAACTGGGAGGGTAGCGGCGGGCGCTGTCGACGGAAAATAATTGTTATAATTATACTGCGTCGTTGCGTCGTCGATAAAATTGCTACGCGAACTTTTGCGAAACATTCGCGTCTCTCCTTTCGCGCGACGCGGGGATTTTTAGCCATTGAAAAAAAAAAAAAAAAAAAAAAAAAAAAAATTGCAACAATAGATCGATGCAAAATGGGTCAATTGCATCAATAATTGGACACGTATTCCTTGTTTCACGGAATTTCGTCGAACAATGAAGACTCAATTAGCCCATTATATTCTCGTTCGGCGAGAGTTTCGCACGCCCACTCATATTCATTCAATTTTAATTGTTTTAATAATTTTTTCATTATCGCTATTTACTAATTTAGCATTAATTCAACTGTCTATAATATGTAAATGTGTTCTATATAATATAATATATTATAAAAAAAAAAAATAACCATTATAGAAATTTAATAACAGTAATGCATATTTAAAGTGCTGAAAAGATTGATTTTCCATAATAATAATTCCGACATGTTATTAACAAATTGATAAAAAAATTCGTTTTTAAAAAATTCATCTGCGAAAGCTTATTTTCAAGCGATCGGCTCGAATTTCTTTTTCCTGTAATATGAGTCAATTGAATTCCGAGTAAAAATTAAATTTATACGAAGTAGTCGACGCTTTTTCCCCGTAGTTATTCCATGAATATTGCACGCTTTGAATTCTCGGCGAGAAAACAAGAAATAAAAAAAAAAAAAAGAACGGAAGAAAAAATCGTGGAAGAATTATTGATGTCGTCGCGTCGCTCCCTCCGAGTCCGTGTTGAACTTTTTGCCGACGGAGAGAGAGAGAGAGAGAAAGAGCGAGAAAGGGAGAGCCGGTGCGCGACGCGATGGAACGAACTAATTGTAAAAAATAAACTTGGCTCGCTCGTCGGTGTTTTCTCTATAAACGACGTCATTCAATCAAAACTGTTTGCTCGCTTCCGTTCGCTCTTACCAAATTTTTTTATTTCGCCATTACATCGAATTTGGCGACTTGCTAAATGTTGTTAATTTTTTTTTTTTTTTTTTTTTTTTTTTTTTTTTTTTTTTTTTTTTAGTGGCTTTTCCCGTTTTCCATTTTTTTCATGGCAATGCTTCGCGAAAATGGAAAAAACGGATCTGGCGTATGGATATCGAATAGCGTGGATGGCATTCGAGGGGGGTCATGATTTTTTTATGGCGCTATTTGCGGACTTTCTTCCCTCTTTATCGCTCTCGCTTTCCCGTTCGAGGCGTCCGGAGCGTATTAAAATGAAATATCGGAGCGTCCGTTCGGTTTAACCGGCACACCGGATATCGACTCTCCATTTGCTCTCTCGCTCCCCCCCCCCCCCCCCCCCCCCCCCCCCTTTCCACTGCTGGCTCGTTTTTGCCCAATCGATCTGTGTGCGATATTCTCTCTGTCGCTCGCGGTTCTTTCTGCGCGGAAAGCGCCGAGCGAGCTTACGAATTCATCACATCCGGCGCGCGCGGGTGCTTGTCGATACACTTTTTCCGCAATTCGTAATTCGCGCAATTTGTTAATTTTTTTTTTTTTTTTTTTTTTTTTTTTTATCGTATCAATCGACCGAGGATTGACACTGCGACGACCCGCCGTCGGCCATCCGACGACTCGACCCTCGGCTCGATAAATCAACTCATCGCGATGGTTTTATTATTTTCATTTTCACACATCGTGAATTGCGAATCCATTCGTAAATCAATCGATAGTCGACGAGTCACAGGGAAAGACCTAATTTTTTATTTATTATTATTACCGCATTCCAATTTTTTTTTTTTTCGTTATATAATATAACACAATAATAATAGTATTCAGTATATCATTTTTTTATTTTAGTTCAAAGAAATATAAATCAATATAAATAAATTGAAAAAAAAAAAAAAAAAAAAAAAATTGTTTTTATAAAATCAATCTTTTTGAAAAATTAAAATTCAGTAAAAGTATATCAAACTAAATACTATCATTATTATATTACATTACATTGTATTGTAAAAAAAAATATATTCTTTGGTTATTAATAAAAAATATATTGACAATAATAATACAACATTATCGTTTTTTTTGTACTTTCTTTTCGCCAGTTAATAATCGAGAGATTGACATATTACGAAATAACTCGGCTAACGAGTCATATTGAAATTACGTAATATTCGTGCAATAAGTATGGATTATATACGAGCAACTCCCAACGGTACGGCCATATCTGCGAGCGTTCTTCATATTGAATTCAACGCGTCAATTAAATTGTCGACTCGCCTCAACGAGCGAAATCCTCCCCCGGACTCGGATGCGGTGCCGGACATTTTCGGATTGACCGCTCTCCGTCGTCGTTGGTTGGTCTCTCTCTTTCTCCCTCTCCGCGTTTGGCGCTCTTATTTACTTTTTTTCGTTTTGCTTAACTCTCGGTCTCTCGAATGGCTCGTATATTCGTGCAAAGTGCAATACACGCGTGCAGTTGGAGTCGTTCGCGCTGCGTTTTACGAGTCGGTTTTTTTTATTACGCAACTCATATGACACGGCCGCGCGAGCATTGTAATGGTCCCGCGCATATACCGGGGGCTGCTTCGCAAATACGTCGATTAGTGCTTCGATAACAGACCTGGGATTCGGTATTTATACCGAAAGAAGTACTTCAAGTACTTAAATGTACGAAGCACTTTAGGCACTTGAGGTACCTGGTGTACAAAGCACTTTATGCACTTGAGGTACCTGGTGTACAAAGCACTTTAGGCACTTGAGGTACCTGGTGTACAAAGCACTTTATGCACTTGAAGTACCTGGTGTACAAAGCACTTTATGCACTTGAAGTACCTGGTGTATAAAGCACTTTAGGCACTTGAGGTACCTGATGTACCAAGCATTTTAGCTGCTTCAAGTACTTCAAGTACAAAGCACTTTAGCTACTTGAAGTACTTGAAGTACAAAGCACTTTAGCTACTTGAAGTACAAAGCACTTTAGGTACTTGAAGTACAAAGCACTTTAGGTACTTGAAGTACAAAGCACTTTAGGTACTTGAAGTACAAAGCAATTTAGCTACTTGAAGTACAAAGCACTTTAGATACTTCAAGTACCTAACGAACAAAGCACTTTAGCTACTTGAAGTACAAAGCACTTTCGGTACTTTAAGTACCTAACGAACAAAGCATTTTAGGTACTTGAAGTACAAAGCAATTTAGCTACTTGAAGTACAAAGCACTTTAGGTACTTCAAGTACCTAACGAACAAAGCACTTTAGCTACTTGAAGTACAAAGCACTTTCGGTACTTTAAGTACCTAACGAACAAAGCATTTCAGGTACTTCAAGTACTCAAAGTAACCCAACGTACAAAGCGTTTTAGGTACTTCGAGTACTTAAAGTAACCTAACGTACAGAGCATTTTAGGTAGTTCAAGTACTTGAAATACAGAGCACTTTAGGTATTTAGAGTACACGCAAAGTGCCAGAGATAAGCACTTTTTAAAGTCATCGGTAGGAACCCATGTCGTAGGCACCCACGTGAATTTTTCTATCGCTCACACTTTGTACTTGATACTTGAAGTACTTCGAGTGCCGAGACATCTTCGTACTTCAAGTCCTCGGGGTACTTCGTACTTGAAGTACTTCAAATTCTTCAAGAAGGGAACTCGGTGTATCAAACCGTTCTGAAACTCTGAGATGGAATCACGCGCGCACGCACCTGCGATCAGACATTTCTTGTAAATATAACGATTTCTCGACGTTGTGGAACATTCTAAACGCGTTCACATGAACATATTGACAGCATTCTGTAAGAAACAAAAAATTGTGTTTCTCGAAGATTTCTCTCGACTTTGTAGTTTCGTACCGAGACGATATGACGTCAATGGTTTGTGTCATATCTCGTTAGTATTATCGCCGGGAAGTTGCCCGGGCCACTGATGGGAGGTGCTCACTCTCCGGTTAGCGTGGCGACACGTATCGATCATCTTTCGAAGCGACATAACACCTTCGGGTTCCCGGTATCGTAAATACGTCCGGCCCGATTTGCTATTTTATCGTGCAAGTCTTTTTTCTCCCTGCCTTTTTCCGTCATCGTTGTTATGCATAATGGCGTGCGTCGCTTTATATTTATTGCATATCTCGTTTAGGTTCGCGTTTTTGTAGGTGCGACGTTAAATTGATTCGGCATTCCATGAACGGTTCGGCAGTGTGTTTGAAAAGCGGCAGTCTCCAAGACTTTAGCACCTCCGTGATTTTAGCCACTCCAAGACTTTGGAACCTCCGTGACTTTAGCCACTCCAAGACTTTAGAACCTCCGTGAATTTAGCCAGTCCAAGACTGTAGAACCGCCGTGACTTAAGCTACTCCAAGACTTCAGCCCTTCCGTGACTGTAGCCACTCCACGACTTTAGAACCTCCGTGACTTTAGCCAGTCCAAGACTTTAGAACCTCCGTGACTTGAGCTACTACTCCAAGATTTCAGCACCACCGTGACTTAGGCACTCCAAGACTTTGGAACCTCCGTGACTTTAGCCACTCCAAGACTTTGGAACCTCCGTGACTTTAGCCACCCCGAGACTTTAGTACCTCCGCGACTTTAGCTACTCCGTGACCTTAGTCCCTCCGTGACTTTAGCCCCTCCATGACTTAGCCCTTCCGTGACTTTAGCCCCTCCATGACTTAGCCCTTCCGTGACTTTAGCATATTGTCTAAAGTACCGTCTCCCGCACAGTGACGGCGGCGAGATATTTTTATAATGTAGAAATAATGTAGAAATTCGAATATTGAAGCAAAACGGACCGAGTTGAAAAAATCTAAAAAAACAAATCGGATAACGACGTTTCGATATTTTTTCATTTCATTTTATGTACATCGATATTTCGATCAGGGTCAATAGATTGCATTTCGATCACGTTCCGGCGTCAACATCGTTTCATCAAAATTCTATCAATTTCCTGCTAGCCGAATTGCATTTCAAGTTCGATACTCCCACCCTCCCTCGAGCGACCGTGTGTTTGCGCGCGTATGCGTTCGCGCTTCATTTTCCCCGTATAAAACCAGCGCGGAAACGAATGATGGCATTGCGCTGAGTGCGTCGAAAAATAGGCTACATTGAATTTATTCTCAGCGACAATGGCCAATGCCCGAACGTCGGACGAAACATACACAATTTATTTTACACGCGTTTGTCCTTCGAAAGGTTTCAGGATAACGCGAAGGTAGTCATTTTAAGGTTTGAGAGGTAATGGTCTCATGCCAACATTCCATTACACTGCCGTCATCTACTTTCCATGCATACAGCATTAGTTTTCTCTCTATATTATAAAAATATCCCGCCGCCGCGGTGTGGGAGACGGTAGTTTCGACGATATACTAATGTCACGGAGTGGCTGAAGTCACTGGCTGGTTAACGTTGCGAAGTGGCTAAAGTCCCGGAGAGGCTAAAGTAAACGGAGTGGCTAAAGTCACGGAGTGGCCAAAGTCGCGGAGTGGCCAGTCACGGAGCGGCTAAAGTCACGGAGTGGCTAAATTCACGGAGTAGCTAAACTCATGGGAAGGCTAAATTCACGGAGTAGCTAAACTCATGGGAAGGCTAAAGTAACGGAGTGGCTAAAGTCACTGAGTGGCTGAAGTCACGGAGTGGCTAAACTCATGGAAAGGCTAAAGTAACGGAGTGGCTAAAGTCACTGAGTGGCTGAAGTCACGGAGTGGCTAAACTCATGGAAAGGCTAAAGTAACGGAGTGGCTAAAGTCACTGAGTGGCTGAAGTCACGGAGTGGCTAAAGTCACGGAGGTCCAGTTCGCGTTTCAGCGGCTGGAATACCGGGAAGAATCGATCCATCGAGTAACCAGCAGACATTTTTAGTGAGACTTAATCCGGATTACGACCGGGTTTTCGGTCGATCGTTAATATAATCGCGACTGCGTCGTCCGAGCCGCGCTGATGCCGAATCGTTGAATCAATCATGCTCTTCCCATTGACATTTGATCGTCGAACGAGCCCCGTCGGCATCGCTCGATCATTGGAAATAATAATCTTGGTTGAAATATCACGAGTCGAACGAGACGATTAATCGGGGGAGGTTTCGTGGAACGAGACCAGACGTACGTGTGACCCGTATAGCGAAACGATGAATGCCATGCGACATCGAGGGTCGTGTATGTTTTAAGGGTGAGCGAGACCGGTTTAAGCCAGACGCACCGCGGATAGAGCGAAAGCCACGAGGAGAGGGGGATTCGGAGGGTGGAGGGATGCGAGGTCGGAGAAGGGATATTGTTGGGTTTAGCGGACCGATGCGGTGCGCGGAGGGCGGATGTGGCGGTGGTCTGCGTAGGACGTGGACGCGACGAGGCCCGGGGAAGGGGTGTATCGGCAGGGGAGAGCGGGGCAAAATGGCACTGGGGCAAAATGGGTCCAGAGTCGTTAAAATAATAATGTGTAAAAAATGCATTTCTCATTTTTCAAAAAATCGATAATGGACACAGGAATTTCATTTATCATTTTATCAAAAATGAATAACGAAACTGGCTCCATATCGATTTTTCTAAAAATCGGAAATGAAACTCGCTCAATGATCCACTTTCAAAAAATGGAAAATGGCGCGAGATCCTATAAAAAATGGGTAATGGTGCCGAAATTTTCCAATTTTTCAAAAATTGATGATAAAGTCAGTAATGCATTTTGGGGAGAATGCATTATTTTCAACTGCGAATGAGACGCGGGGCAAAATGGGACAGCAAAAAAAATCGACTTCGATGGTACTTTTCGTCGTCCCATTTCGCCCTAATTGTTTTTGTACCATTTTGTCTAGGTACTCCGTTTTGCCCCGCTCTCCCTCGACTGCGAAGCATACATATATATATGTATATCCACAGTCATAGCGAGCCAGGGGTGTTATTGGTTTTTGTCGCGCATGCTCGCTCTCCCCGCGAATCTGGCGGATTATTAGCCAACTTTAACCCGTCCGGAGATGAGAAAAGTCCCTCGTCATTTAATAATTCGTCATTCTCCCCTCTCGCGGATTAAACTCCGCTTTTCGTCTCTCGAATATCGCGAAATAATTACGCGAAAAGAAATATCCGAGAGACACTTTGTCATAAATTCGATCATTAATTTTATGGATTAATCAATTTTTCTTCAATTTCACGGACAAAAATGATTGATACAATAATATTCGATTAAACAGAGTGGCAAAGATAATTTTTCATCCCTCGAATATCAAATATTTGCTGTTCGATTGAATGATTAATTTTCATCTCATTTCCCGAATGAATATAATATTTGTTCAATAATCTTTATTTATTTATCGAATATCGCCACGAAATTACGATGGAATAAATCTGAGGAGCATTTTACGATCAATTGAATGATTCGACTTTGCAATTAATTTATTAGGATTCCGTTTCAGGAATGAATATCATGAACATATAAAAATTGAATTATAGAAACGAGGAAATATCATATTCAATTCTCGCCGTAAGAAAAAGTGCGTTCACCATTTGTGGCTTTCTCGAGAAGCTCTGTCTGGCGAAGAGATTGTCATTTTTTTCATTAATGTCTATTGGAATAATTTTTCAACAAAGTCCGAGAAGAGACGAAATTCCCTTTCCCTCGGCGTCGATCGCGCGCGGAAGAGCAACCTCCGTATTAGAATTATCCGGTTCCCGTCTCGCTCGCCCCTGCGGGCCGTCTCGGACCCGCAGCGAGAGATAAACACGTAGTTCACGGCGGTGCGGCGAAGTCGCGCATTTGCCCCGTAGCTACACGCGGGTCAAAGACATTACTGCGTTTGCCGTATCCGCGATGTTTGAGATAACGTCGCGCGAAACAAAAAAAAAAAAAAACGGACGGAAAATAAATGAAAAAAAAAAAGAGAAGGCAGATTTCTCGTAAAAATCCTCGGACTCGTTTGTCCTTCGCGTCCCGCGTGTGTAATCGAGAAATTCGAAAATCCCGCGCGCAAACGTCCCATTCGCGAGGCGCGCGATCTGCACGAGAGGAGGAGAGTCATTGCACGTGGAGCAGTCGAGCGGTGGGTTGAACAATGAAGACGATTGACTCGTGGAATTCCGTGCAGTGGGAGAGTCTCGCGTGTGTGAGAGACACGCGAGAAACAGAGAGAGAGAGAGAGAGGGAGAGAGAACAGAGGTTAGAGAAGCAGATGCCGCGGGAGAGATGGAAAGTGTCTCGTCGCCGCCAATGCGAGTAACCCACAAATTCCACATTGGTTCGAGTCTCGAACTCGGCTACCTACGTCTCCTGTCCCCGCGTCTACCGGCGTGTCCTCGCAGCTTCCACCACGGAATTCTGCACACTCGCGCAGGTGAACGACGTCACGTTACGTGGGCACTTATTATTATTGATTATTAAACTAAATTAAAACTATTATTAAGAAATTCATTATTCAATAATAATAATTATCATTATTCTTATTATAAAAAAAATTGTGTTAATGTTATTATTTTTATTGTTATAAGAACAATAATAATAATAATAATTGTTATTAACAATAAAAATGAAAATTATTCAAATTATTTAAAAAATTAAAATTAAATCAAGTAATTTAAATTTTTTATGATTTATCTTTATTTAAAATTATTTTCATTGTTATAATAATAATAATTATTCTGATTATTATTAACAATAAAAATAATAACATTAACGCAATTTTTTTTCAATTATCATTTTTATAATATGATGTTATTTTTCAATGGTAATAAACATCATTGCCCAAATGGGAAAAACATGTTTTCCGTTAAATTCTCGAAATTCGTATTAACTTTTGCGTGAGTTTATCACTTTCGTGAGACCGCGCAAACTGGGGAGTTTAACGCGTTGCCGCGGATGCGGTTCGCGTGCCCCGTCGCTATGTGTGCACACAAGCGTTACCCGCGAGCCGAAGGCGAACCGCAGCGCTCGCGCAGGAGGATTCCATCGTGCGTGTATCGGCGCGACCCGTTTCGAGACGCCGAAGATCGCGAGAGGGGGCGGACGGAAAGAGGGAAGGGAAAGGAGAGTTCGCGGACGGGGGCGCGCGAGCGGGCGGAGGATTCACCTCGCGCAAGCACCACCTGCGACGTTCGGAGGCTTATTTCGGTCGCGATCTCGCGCCGCGCCCGCCTCGTCATCGCATTAGACGGCCCGCGCACCGTCGAGCGAATCTCCTCTGATCTTTCGGACTTTTCGTTTAATCGCTCCCTCGGCCGACTGTCGTCGAGCAATCGATCGGTTCGCTCGTCGTCCCTTCGTTATCGGGCGTTTCGTCCTATTCGATCGGATTCGCGCTGTTATCCCTTGCCCGATCGAGTCGCAGCAGCGCCGAAGCGGACCGAATGGGAAATCGAGAGAAAATGCTTCGCGGCTCTTCGCTCGCTCTCGCTTTCTCGAGAAACCGTTGTTTTCCGGAAATTTTTTTTTTCTCGCGATTTTTACGAAAACTCGTTCGAGTAGCTTAGAAAATTTGAAACTTTTTTTTTTTTTTTTTTTTTTTTTTTTTTTTTTTTTAGACCGAGCAAACGCTTTTGATGAATTTCAATATAATTCCACGTCGGTGGCGTCGAGCATCAACCGACGAGGTAACGCGCGCCCGGCGATGAGAGTCCTCGGTTTGATGCGCGTATACGCGCCTCGCGGCCTTGGTTACCTCGTGTGTCGGATACATTGCGAAACCCACGTTCGACCGCTCGCCACTCGGTAACGTCGCTTTGTGTATCGATCGGACCCTCCGATTTTTTTTTCTTTTTTTTTTTTCCCTCCTCCCTTACTCGCTTTTTCAACGCGCGGCTGCCCCTCGCCGGCGTCGCTTCTTCTATTTTCCAATATATTTTCCTTCCTCGCCGTTCCCACGAGCGCGGAAAAGCGGCTCGAGAGGAACGAACGCTAAACAAGTCGGAGCTACGCAGTTACGCCCACAGACCGCGAGAGGCGCGTGTCTCAAAATGTATTGTTATCGATCAAATAATTATTGTTTATTTTGTGTCTCACCAAATGAATATTTTTGCTTTTTTTCACTTTACTTTTTTGAAATATAAGTCAGTTCGCATTTGTTCTTCTGCAATTTTTTTTTATGTGAAAAAAAAAAGAAACAAAAATGTATAATCTACATAATGTATAAATGATACATTATGCAAAAATAATATAATGATAATATATATTGTTTCATGTGTTTTTTTAATTGCTGTAAATCAAATTAGCAAATAATTTTTTACCCAACGAAAACGGTATAAAATTGCTTTGCAAATAAGAAAAAAATATTATTACGCCGACACTTTCGTCGTCAAGGTGAAACGATAAATTAACCGAGAATTAATTTTTATTTTTTTTTAATTCTCAACAAATTATCGAAAGGCGAAAAGAAAGCAAGAATTGCGATTTGAGAACGGCGATGAGTAAGTGGATAGTTATGCGGGTGGAAGGGGTGAAAAGTCCTTTACCGGCGCCAATGGTAGTCCTGACGTCCATTAAGGAGTCCGGGGCCCTTGTCTCCCTTCGGCGATGCGAGAGGGACAAAAAACCCGAAGACGTAAAAGGCAAAAGGCGAGCGAGCGAAAGATTGAAAACCAGTTCACGCGCTCCCCGATCGTCGTCGTGGCTTTGTCGTGTGTCTATACGTGTATAATAATAATATATATTAATATTTAATACAATTATATGTTAATATATCATTTTTATATAGTATATATATTATGTTATATAATCATATATAATAACAATAACAATAATAATAATAATGTTGAATTATTTTTATATATAATATACATTATTATTGTTATTTGAAATTATATATTTTAATTGTATAATATATTTATAATTATACACAAATATACACACGAGAGTTTGCATTGCGTAGTTACAAATGAACCGGCCTATGTGCGAGCGAGCCAAGAGCGACGAGGCGGGATTCTTAGATCTTTCTCTACGCCAATGCGCCCTCCCGGACTCACTCACGTTGAGTAGGTATTTCTAAAGTGTGCCTCATTGACTCGCGATATTGTGGACCTTTACATAGGCGATACTCCGGTCCCCGCGCGACTCCTTCCCTATCCGAACGTTTATTTCGTTTCTATCCTTCGAACGCTTTTTTTTTTTCTTGGGACATCTTGACCACTACCACACGGTTGGAGCTCCGGATCCTCGTCTCTTTTTTCGTCCCGCAACCCCCTCGGCTTGTGGCTTATTTTTCATTCGCGTAAAATGGATGCAACCATTAAATTGTTCCCGAGAAGCGGGATAATGGGCGTTTTTGAAGAAGCGATTTCTTTGACTTTTCTTTGCCGATGTGCGTCGAGGTTGGGTCTCTCTTGTCTTCTATAACAAAATCTCGCCGCTGTGTGGGAAACGGCACTTTAGACAATACGCTAAAGTCACGGAGGAGATAAAATAACGCAGTGGCTAAAGTCACGGAGAGGCTAAAGTCACGGAGGGGCTAAGGTCACGGAGTGGCTAAGGTCACGGAGTGGCTAAAGTTACGTAGTGGCTAAAGTCACGAAGGGGCTAAAGTCACGAAGGGGCTAAAGTCACGGAGAGGCTAAAGTAACGAAGGGGCTAAAGTCACGGAGTGGCTCAAGTCACGGAGGGTGATTGCATCGTATCGATATTGATTTCGATTTTACCAAAAAAAGGGGAAAAAACTCGAACAAAAAGTCTCATTTTCACGCTCGGTTAGAAGCATAATGCCGGGGCGAGCTTTATCGTCGGGTCAAATTAATATAAATGCTAATGACGCGACGTTCGATCGCGACGAGACGAAAAAAAAAAAAAAGATCAGAATGTATACCGTGTCGCATTCGTTGCGGTCTGTTAATATGAAGACCTTGCCGTCTGAGCTCGGAGACTGCTGTTTTATACACAAGCGACCGGATCCGACTTCTGGCGTGAAAACAAGAGTAAATAATGCGTCGTCCATTTTTCGTCAGCAATAATAGCAACGCGACCGCGGTGCATTATCGCGAAATTCAGTGTGGCGGCTCTCGTCGATCGATTGAGGGTATAAAGTAGAATCATAATATTAATAACAATAAAATAATTAATTAAATTTATCATAATAAAATTCATTATTATATTTCCAATATAATTAATTGATCGCTAATGGCCCGTAGGACTCGCGTGCTCGCGGCCGTTCTGCGACAACAACTTCTCCTATAGTAATACTATATTTATAAATATCTCTCTGTATTAGTTCATTCCGTAACTTTATTCCCTCCGTGACTTTAGCCCTTCCGTGAATTTAGCCCTTTCGTGACTTTAGCCTTTCCGTGAATTCAGCCCCTCCGTGACTTCAGCCTTTCCGTGAATTCAGCCCCTCCGTCACTTTAGCCCTTCCGTGAATTCACCCCCTCCGTGACTTTAGCCCTTCCGTGACTTTAGCCCTTCTGCGAATGTAGTCCTTTCGTGACTTTACCCCTTCCGTGAATTTAGCCCGTTCGTGACTTTAGCCTTTGCGTGAATTCAGCCCTTCCGTGAATTTAGCCCCTCCGTGACTTTAGCCCTTCCGTGACTTTAGCCCTTCCGTGACTTTAGCCCTTCCGTGAATCTAGCCCTTTCGTGAGTTTAGCCCGTCTGTGTGTGAGTTTAGCGACTCCGTGAGTTTAGCATATCGTCTCAACGACCGTCTCCTACACAGCGATGGCGAGGAGTTTTCATAATATAGAGAGATTATTATTATTATTACTACTGATATTTCTCTGCCGAGAGAATTCTGTTCTTTTTTTAATGCTACAACCGATATAGCTCACATCTAATATTTTCGTTAACTCATTCGTTATTCAACGGCGCTAATATTTCATCCTCTCCCGAACTTCGTCGTTTATCATGAAAGACATTGGGAAAAAAAAACTTCGGGATCATCCGTTTATTGAATACAACTGCGAGGCCTGCGGATTGGTCAATAATTCACGACGTATTTCGTGCCGCACGATAAATACTCGTCGGATCAAGCACAGTTGTCAATCGATCATCGAGACGCGCATCCGTTATCGCGTTTATTAGTCCCGACGATAAGATTGACACATTCGGACGCGAGGGATGCGATGTTGCGGTACAGAAGCCTTGTAACCACCCCCCTTGGCGACTTGGGATATTTTTGGTCCCCTACAATTACGCAGAATTCCCAGAATTCTCAGAATTCCCAAAATTCCCGAAATTCTCAGAATTCCCAGAATTCCCGAAATTTTCAGAACTCTCAGATTTCTCAGAATTCTCAGAATTCTCAAAATTTTCAGAACTCTCAGATTTCTCAGAATTCTCAAAATTCTCAGAATTCTAAGAATTCTCAAAATTCTCAGAATTCTCAAAATTCTCAGAATTCTCAAAATTCTCAGAATTCTCCAAATTCTCAAAATTCTCCAAATTCTCAGAATTCTCAAAATTCTCAAAATTCTCAAAATTCTCAGAATTCTCAAAATTCCCGAAATTCGCAGAATTCCCGCCAATTCCAAGAAACGAGAAAAATATTCTGTACAAGGCGACGGCGTGATGTTTATATACTTCTTCTTACTGTTATTATAATTTTGTTTTTTTTTCACGTATGTATCTGCGCGTGTTCAACGTGTGGGCGAAAATTCTATCCAAGTTACCGGGTGGAAGCGATTCGTATCCATGGCAACCCATCCCTTCCGTCGATGTTCTCCCACCCGTTCTCGTTCCCTCGCCGCTCTCTGCCCCATAACGAATCTCAACGTTCATCTCCGTTAGTTCGACGCCCCCGCAACGAGCAACGCTACAGCCACTCGCCTCTCTTTTATATCCAACCGTATGCGGCCCGTCCTTTTTCACTGAAGAAGAAACTATTAATTGTTAATACTCGACCCTCGTGGTCGCGAAATTCCACAACCGGCGCTCGAACGAGCTCGGAGCGGGCGCAACGAGCGCGGCTCGTAGCGAGTCTTTCCGCATTTCGGTGTGCGTAAACGCACGCTTATGCATCGAGAGAGACTCGAAATTGTTTCGTTTGTACACTAAGTTGGAACTTTACGTTGGACACTAAGTTGGAACTTTACGTTGGACACTAAGTTGGAACTTTACGTTGGACACTAAGTCGGAACTTTACATTCGACGCTAAGTTGGAACTTTACGTTGGACGCTAAGTTGGAACTTTCCTTTGGACGATAAGTTGGAACTTCGCGTTGGACACTAAGTTGTAACTTTACGTTGGACGCTAAGTTGGAACTTTACGTTGGACACTAAGTCGGAACTTTACGTTGGACGCTAAGTTGGAACTTTACGTTGGACACTAAGTCGGAACTTTACGTTTGACCCTAAGTTGGAACTTTACGTTGGACGCTAAGTTGGAACTTTCCTTTGGACGATAAGTTGGAACTTCGCGTTGGACGCTAAGTTGGAACTTTACGTTGGACACTAAGTCGGAACTTTACATTCGACCCTAAGTTGGAACTTTACGTTGGACGCTAAGTTGGAACTTTCCTTTGGACGATAAGTTGGAACTTCGCGTTGGACACTAAGTTGTAACTTTACGTTGGACGCTAAGTTGGAACTTTACGTTGGACACTAAGTCGGAACTTTACGTTGGACGCTAACTTGGAACTTTATGTTGGACATTCGGTTGGAACTTTACGTTGAATACTAAGTTAGAACTTTACGTTGGACGCTAACTTGGAACTTAACGTTGGACGCTAACTTGGAACTTTATGTTGGACATTCGGTTGGAACTTTACGTTGGACGCTAACTTGGAACTTTACGTTGGACGCTAACTTGGAACTTTATGTTGGACATTCGGTTGGAACTTTATGTTGGACATTCGGTTGGAACTTTACGTTGAATACCAAGTTGGAACTTTACGTTAGACGCTAACTTGGAACTTTATGTTGGACATTCGGTTGGAACTTTACGTTGAATACTAAGTTGGAACTTTACGTTAGACGCTAACTTGGAACTTTATGTTGGACATTCGGTTGGAACTTTACGTTGAATACTAAGTTGGAACTTTACTTCGCACGCTAAGTTGGAAATTTAATTTAATTACTAAGTTGGAACTTTATGTTGGGCGCTTAGTTGGAACTTTACTTTGTACACTAAGTTGGAACTTTACGTTCTACACTAAGTTGCAACCGAATTTCAAACTTCCGCTCGAACTCAGGTACGAAATCAAGTTCAAACTCGAGGGAAACCATGTGCCAATGTGATTTGGAACTTTTTTCATTCTTCCGCGAATCGTAAGTTTTCTACGCGCGACGGTAAAAGCTCAATGTTGAAGACATCGATTGAATTGCTCGAATTGGCGCGACGGATGAAAATTCAAAGCGACGAATAATTATCATTAAATAGGATCGTCTTCGCGTATCTCGTTGCTTCTTCGTGCAACGAGATAAGTGTTTGTGTGTATGATTTCGTCGGATTTCGGTGAATTTTAATGAATCCACTTGGGAGCTTTTGTGCCGCGCTGGTGCGCAGTCACGCGGGGAGGCAGTCGCCAATTTCGCGAGCCCACGTAATCCACGTTAATTGGTATTCAGAGGGCACGGTGCGTCGTATGTTTTTCGAAAGCAGCCACCACCGTCGCGAACGTTCGGCGGCGGAGCCGAACGCGGCGAAGTTTCTTGCTCGAAAGGGCAAGTGCACACGGTAGCGATGTGTGCAGACACAACACAGCGCTACCTTCGGTCGCAACCCCTGCGCCGAGTCCTCTCGGCTGGCCTCTTCTTTCTCCTCGAGTTCGTTCTCCGTCTCTCCGCTGCCTTGTCGGTGCCTCCCTTGGACCTGCCTCCGACCCGCATTTATCGCATCGCGACATCTTCCTGGCGCGGAAGCCCTCGCGTAACCGAGGGAGAAATATCCATTTTCACAATTTCCCAGTCAATGCCGCGATCGGAAATTACTGCTTCTTCCAATCTATCCAGAGATTACTTTTATTGCCTCCTCAGGATTTGCGGAATATTCATCCAAAACAATTCGTCCAAAATAGTCCGTCTAAAAACAATTTGTCTAAAACAATTCGTCTAAAACAGTTCGTTTAAAAGAATTCGTCGAAAACAATTTGTCTAAAACAATTCGTCTAAAACAGTTCGTTTAAAAGAATTCGTCCAAAACAGTTCGTTTAAAAGAATTCGTCTAAAACAATTCGTCTAAAACAATTCGTTTAAAAGAATTCGTCTAGAACAGTTCGTTTAAAAGAATTCGTCTAAAACAATTCGTCTAAAACAATTCGTCTAGAACAGTTCATCTAAAACAATTCGTCTAAAACAGTTAATCTAAAACAGTTCGTCTAAAACAATTCGTCTAAAACAGTTAATCTAAAACAATTTGTCTAAAACAATTCGTCTAAAACAATTCGTCTAAAAAATTCGTTTAAAACAGTTCGTCTAAAACAATTCGTCTAAAACAATTCGTCTAAAACAATTCGTCTAAAACAATTCGTCTAAAACAGTTAATCTAAAACAATTCGTCTAAAACAGTTCGTCTAAAACAATTCGTCCAAAACAATTCGTCTAAACAGTTCGTCTAAAACGGTTCGTCTAAAACAATTCGTCTAAGACAGTTCGTCTAAACCAATTCATCGGAAACAATTCTTCTAAAACGATTCGTCTAAAACAATTCGTCTGAAACAATTCGTCTAAGACAATTCATCTACGAATATTTCGTCCGAAGAAAATTCAGAGAAGACTTTTTCCGACGTTCAAACCATCGTGAAGTATTTGCAATTCGCTCGCATTTTTCTCGAACTTGTGCGAAACGAGCGCGAAGCGACCGAACTACCTCGAGGTAGTACTCGCGTGCAGTCTGACTTCGTTAACGTTCGCATGAATTTCAAGGAGAATTTCTACAAACTTGAAAAATTACTACCAAAAAAAAAAAAAAAAAAAAAAAAACCTAAAATTAATCGCTCATGGAATGAATTGGAATGAAATGAGGAAATAACGCGATAACGTCGATACGCCAATGCTTTTTAGGATAAAGATGTGCCACGACGCTTTAAAGTCAGTGGCGCGGTCAATGGTATATTTGGCCAGTAGGCGCGTGCACACCGACGCGGATGCCCAACCTCTTGTTCCCTCTCTCTCTCTCTCTCACTCTCTCGTTCTTCCTCTCTGCGATTTATAATTCACAAATTGCTCTTGGCAAGCGTCCCGTAACTCGGGGTACTCTTATGCGCCACTCTCGTGCGGATATCTTCATCCCCTGGCCCTCTCTCGCGACCCATGAATATTCAAAATCCTCTTCGCTATTCACAAAAAAAAAAAAAAAAAAACACAACCGAAAATCTCGATCTATCGTGAGTTAATTGCAATCATTGCGATAATTTCTCGCATTTGCTCGCTGCTCTCGATTCGCAAGTTGATACGATTCAGCGAGGTAAACGAGACAATTTTGCTCCCTCGTCGAGAAAGTTTTCGCGAAGAAATTCCTAAGAGAGAAACGAAAATTAACAAGTTGCTCGGTTGACTGTGTGCAAGTGAATAATTGGTTTGAACGAAAGAAAATTTGGCTGCCTCGGTTATTGATTGGTTGTTCAATGCAAAATACTGGGCGAGTAATCGATTGTCTTCTTCAACGGACCGAGCGTTTCGTTACGAAAATGATTTGTTTTGCACAACGAAAATTGAACGCAAGAACAATTGACCAAAAATTGACTAAAATCACTTGACCGGAAACAATTGATTAATCAAAAATTCGTCAGAATCGATCGATCGAAAGAACAATTGACCGGAAGAATAATTGACCAGAAACAATCAATTGACCAAAAAAATAAAATTGACTGAAAGTAAAATTGACCGAAAATACAATTGACTGAAAGTACAATTGACTGAAAGTACAATTGACCAAAAGTACAATTGACCGAAAGTACAATTGACCGAAAGTACAATTGACCGAAAATACAATTGACTGAAAATACAATTGACCGAAAGTACAATTGACTGAAAGCACAATTAACCGAAAATACAATTGACTGAAAGTACAATTGACCGAAAGTACAATTGACTGAAAGTACAATTAACCTAAAGTACAACTGACCGAAAATACAATTAACCAAAATCAATAGTAATTAATTACCCTCATCAACAAACCGAATGTCCCGTTACAAAAATGATTTTTTTTCTTCACCATAAAAAAAAAAAAAAAAAATCTTCAATCATTTTTTTTATTCGTCACAATAATAAAAAAAATAACAAAACGATGCAAATGAAATTTGTAATCGCCAAAAGAATCAGTAAAATGAACTCGGAATGCTGCGCTCGTCTCTCGAACGTCCAATTTACTAATTCTTTCATTCCTCTCGTTCGACGCGGCTCGCGTAATCGCGAATCGAAATGTGTGTTTTATCTTTTTCCTTCTCTCTTTCTCATCCACGAACCGGCCTCCACCGGGTTATCCGTACACGTTGCCGAGTTCGCCGATCACTTCGGCAAAATTCCCCCATCGCTTCTCGTCAGCGTAATTGGGCATAATAGTTCCGTAGAACAATCACTCGCGCTCCTCGCGCTCGCACACGGGACATCATTATCCGCGGACGATTTTCTTCTTGCCCCGGCACGAAACCTCACCGGGGGAGAGCGCACCGACATAACCGAGCAACCTGTCGGTCGCTAGCTTTTTTTTTTTTTTTTTTTTTGTTTTTTTGCTTTTTTTTTTTTGTTTTTTTTGCTTTTCGAGCGAGTCGACGCTGGGTAAGGGAGGGCTATCCGGACATTTGTTGCAGTGCATACGCGTTCATGCGCCACGGGAGAGAAAAAAGGGTCCCCGAGTGCAGTCGCCAATGGACCGTCCTTGGCAGCCGCGAGCGCCGCCGCGAAAATCTTGTCCGCCCCAGCGCTCGCTCGAGCGCGAAGCGAAGGGCCAAAAGTTTCGCGGCGAGCCCGCACGAGAATGGGAGAACGACGACTGTGGGCTCGCGGAGGGTTTCACAATAATAGGAAAAAAAAGAGGCAATCCCGCCTACCCAAAGCGCTTATTTTTCACTATGATTTAATAACGCCCTGTATTTTGATAACGCTGTTATTTCGCCTTTTCCGCGCGCCGCCGACGTCCGCTACGCAAAATAATATTGGTTTTCAATTTTCTGGGCACTATTTTTTTTTGTCAATTAATTGAGGCACGAAATTGAATTTATCATCGAGCCGGTGCTTCGGTACATCGTTTTCATTCCCGCGAGGAGCTTCAATCGAATTTTCTGCTCTTCAATTATCTCGGGAGAGATTTTTCCTTTTATTGGATTTTTCCATTTTTTTTCTCGTTTTTTGCAAATTTTCATGCAGTTTTTACGATTCGGTTTGAAAGCGGATGAAGGGGGAGAATGATAATCTACGTGGCTTGTTTTTTTTTTTTTTTTTTTTTTTTTTTTTTTTTTTTTTTTTTTTTTTAGACCGATTCATCCAGGTCCTCGAGTCTCCCTCGGGATCTCATCCCGAGCAGAAACATTCGTCGTGTTTTGATTCCCGTCTACTCTAGCCTTGCCCGGAGTTCCCGCTTTTGGTCCCTGTAGAAATTTAAATCGTCCCTTTATAGCTCGTCTCCCCTCTCGCCCGATGGCTTCCACAGTCGGGATCCACTTCCAGCTTCGAAGCTTCTCGCAAACTCGAAACTTCTCTTACGAGCCGCCCCTTTCTTCCCGGCTCGATGTTCCTCGAGCTCTTACTCTCGTGTTCGTTCATCTCGGCCGGTTGCGTCTCCGAAAGGACGTCGATTCTCAAACGTTCGTTTGCCGCGTCGCGGCTCTCGAGCACGTCGATCTCGGTCCGCGGTACGTTGACTATACTCGAAGAAAAAAGAGGAATAAGTTATGCAAATCAGGTTTGCGCGGGGCTTCCCTGTTTTGTTTTTAACGTGGCTTGCAAGCGGGGAAATTCGCCGAAAGCAATTGACCGAAAAACAATTGACTGAAAGTATAATTGACCGAAAAACAATTGGCCGGAAGTAAAATTGACTGGAAGTAGAATTGGCTGAAAGTAGAATTGACTGAAAGTAGAATTGACCGAAAGTAGAATTGACCGAAAGTAGAATTGACCGAAAGTAGAATTGACCGAAAGTACAATTAACCGAAAGTGGAATCGACCGAAAGTGCAATTGACTGAAAGTACAATTGACCGTAAGTACAATTGACTGAAAGTACAATTGACTGAAAGTACAATTGACTGAAAGTACAATTGGCTGAAAGTACAATTGACTGAAAGTACAATTGACTGAAGGTATAATTGACTGAAAGTACAATTGACTGAAAGTACAATTGACTGAAAGTACAATTGGCTGAAAGTACAATTGACTGAAAGTACAATTGACTGAAGGTATAATTGACTGAAAGTACAATTGACTGAAAGTACAATTGACTGAAAGTACAATTGGCCGGAAGTAAAATTGGCTGAAAGTACAATTGGCTGAAAGTACAATTGACTGAAAGTACAATTGACTGAAAGTACAATTGACTGAAAGTATAATTGACTGAAAGTATAATTGACTGAAAGTACAATTGACTGAAAGTACAATTGACTGAAAGTACAATTGGCCGGAAGTAAAATTGACTGGGAGTAGATTTGACTGAAAGTAAAATTGACTGAAAGTACGATTCACCGAAAATATAATTTCAGTCAATTGATGATACCGGTCAATTGTTTTTCGCTCAATTATGACTTTTGTCAGTTGTAATTTTTTTTCAATTATTTCTCGCTCAATTCGGTGAATTTCTCGCAGACGATCGATTTCGGCTCTCGTTCCTCCTCTCTCGTGTCCTATAATCGAGTCGCAAAAATTCCTTCGCTGCATCACAATTTGCAATATTATCGCGACCATCTTCACGAAAAATCGGCGCATCGCTTGGACGGCATTGGAAATCAATGAAATCGCAGTACCGCATTATCCGCGAATTTTCCTTTTTTTTTCGCAGGCAAATCGAACGATGTCGGGGCGCGAAAAAATGTACAATTATTCTTTAATCAACGAATCGCCGGTGTGTTCGCCGAGTCGCTCGATGCTTTCACTTTGTGTTCACATTCTAAAGGCCCGTACGCGCGCCTACACACGTTCGCTCGAGCATTCGCAGATGTGTGCGGTCAGAGCGGGCGGCCAAAGCGCGGAGTCTCTCTCTCTCTCTCTTTCTCTTTCTCCTGCCGCCGATATAATCCCGAGTATCGATCCCTACCGACACCCGGTCTCTGTGCCTCACAGAGGCTTCGCATTTTAGCAGATTTCCAAACGATAATCCTATTGAGACTACATACGCGCTCATATCGGGTTACTGCGCCAATCGGTTCGTCCGAGGGATCGAAAAATGTCCGTATCGTTTTTGCTTCCTCATTAGCGGGAATTTCGTTTTCGCGGTAATTACGCGACCGGTCAGCGAAGTGGGCGATTTTCGTCGAACGAAATTTTTCATTTTTCTATCCAGCCCTTTTGGTTTCACTCGATTTTTGCATATTTTCGAAAAATTTCGGACGCGCTCAATTTTCCACCATATCCGAGATATCGGGCCAGAAATCGGTACAAAGTGCGATTATCACGAACTAACGATCGGTATCGAATTTCGTCGGAATGTAGGCGGTCTTTTTGTTCTGAGACTTTTTTTTTTTTTTTTTCAAAATTTTTCATTTTTATTTTTCATTTAATCTTGTCGTCAACTGCAGAATCTTTGATTGGATAATAATAACAGTAATCCATTCCAAAAACTACAATATGAAAATATTGAAATCGAAAACGAAACACCGATAATTTAGTCATTTTGTGATTCATCGTGAGCGAATGTGCACCGAAGAATTGACTTTCCCTTCAATTTCGCTGTACAAAAGCGGAAAAAGCGTCGTCAGCGATTCGGTGTTGGTAAAAACGGCCGGGAGAACGAGCGCGGGGGAGGCATGGGGTCGGGATGCCCGACAACGGTAACTTTATCACTCCGAATGGAGTACGAGCGGGGCGTTATCGATCCCCTTGGCAATTGGCGCGACTCGGTGTACACAACAATTTCGACAAAATAATTGCAATCGAATTACGTCAGCTCGACGATCGCCCACCTCCTCTTTCCCCGAGATATTTATATCTCCCACGATCCGATCTCGTCGCGAAATACCGATCGACCGATATTTTCGCGTTTCGAATCAAATTTTGATAAATTAGCAAATAATACAATTCGATGCTGCCCATTACTTCCGCATGAAGAAGTTGTCGCAGAATGGCTCTGAGTAAATATAAATATAAATACATACATACATACCTATATATATCTCGGTAGTTAGACGGTAGTTTAGACAATATGCTAAAGTCACGGAGTGACTAAAATCACGGCGGGACTTAAGTCACGGCGGGACTAAAGTCACGGAGTGCCTAAACTCACGGTGGGACCAAAGTCACGGAGTAGCTAAACTCACGGCGGGACTAAAGTCACGGAGTGGCTAAGCTCACGGAGGGACTTAAGTCACGGAGTGCCTAAAGTCATGGAGTGCCTAAAGTCACGGTGCGACTAAAGTCACGGAGTGCCTAAAGTCACGGTGGGACTAAAGTCACGGAGTTGCTAAACTTACGGTGGGACTAAAGTCACGGAGTCGCTAAACTCACGGTGGGACTAAAGTCACGGAGTCGCTAAACTCACGGCGAGACTAAAGTCACGGAGTCGCTAAACTCACGGAGTGGCTAAGTTCACGGAGTGACTAGCTTCACGGAGTGGCTAAGTTCACGGAGTGACTAACTTCACGGAGTGGCTAAGTTCACGGTGGGACTAAAGTCACGGAGGGACTAGTCACAGAGTAACTAAAGTCGCGGAGTGGCTAAACTCACGGAGGGACTAAAGTCACGAAAGAGCCAAGGTCACGGAGATCCTAAAGTCCCGGAGGGGCTAAATTCCCGGAAGTGACTAAATTGACGGAAAGGCTAGAGTCACGATGTGGCTATGCCCACGGAGCGGCTAAAGTCACGGAGTGACTTGGAAGCTCACAGACGGAATAAAGTCTATAGCAGTATGTAGAAACGAGAAGGAGAAAAGTGGGATCGAAATATCTCACGTTGCGTTCGGAGCATTATTATCATTCACAATTAGAGAAACGTTCTTAGTGCTCGGTGTACCGTGGCTACGGCGAGCCGAGCTTTTCGCGATCCGCATTAGTCGGTGGGCAGAGGTAGCTCCAGGCCAGGATTGTGCGAGAATGTCTGCGTGCGTACGGGGCGCTGCTCGCACTCTCGCGCGCACGGCTCTCCTACATCCACCACAACCGCGCGGAAAGTTATTTATAATGCACTCCTCGAGTGCGCTCGAGACTCTCGGGACGCGAAAGCCCCTGCGCACGATGAAATCGTCCATGGGGGTGCCTCGTCTCCCATCGAGCCGGCGCTATCGACTCAATTCAATTACGTCGAGCTAAAAATGATTAATTCACGTTTCATTCGCATTCAATCGAATGCGCGGCGTTCAATTCATAACTCGATTTATGAACATTCGAATATTCGAACGATTCTAATATTCGCGGGTATTCACAAATATTCGAATTGAATATTAATCATTCAATTGACCATTACAAAATCGAGATGTTTAATATTCGGACACCACGTATTTACACTATGTTTATTGAAATAGTAAAACAAATTATTATTTGTTTGACTTTAATTTAATATCAATAAATTATTATTTATTATAATGATAAATTATTGATTATTATTATTGAAAGCAAATTATTATTTGTATTGTTTAATAAATGAAATATCAATCGATTGATTGAAAATATGTGGTAATTAATTTTCATACAAATTTTCCTACCGGGATGCGAGATTTGAAAAAAAAAAAAAAAAAAAAAAAAAAAAAAAAAAAAAAAAAAAAAAAAAAAAAAAAAAAAAAAAAAAAAAAGTACCAAAGTGTGCGGGACGTTGAATCGGTAGCAAGTCGAGTGTACATAGCCGAAGGTCGTTGCTCGTGTTATGGTATACGTTCGCGCGTACACAGCGACAAAAGGTGCAAATCACGCGGCAAACAAGCCGTTCCCGTGCGCGACGTGTGTTTCGTAACAAAGCGAGACAAACTCGAGACCGAGAGGAGGCTCCGCGGAATGCGGGAGAAACGAGAGAAGCGCGAGGACAGAGAGAGAAGAGCGAAAAGCAAAGAAGTATTTACGAGGATATAAACGTAGCGAGGACGGCGATACATCGCCGCAGATGTCCATCCTCGCGATAATCGTCGACAAAGAGCTGCGGAAAAAATATGCAAATGCAACCGATCAAAAGTAACATGTGATATATATTTTTCCCCGTCCTCCGCTCTTTCATTTTTTTACTTCGACATTAAAAAAAAAAATTATAATAAATTATATATTTTTATAAAAAATATTCAATATAATTAATTATTTTGTATTAAGAACAAAAGTGTTGTTATTCATTATCATTATCATAAAAATAATAATAATAATAATTATTATTATTATTATTATTATTAAAAAAAGAATAATAATAATAATAATAATTATTATTATTATTATTAAAAAAAGAATAATAATAATAATAATTATTATTATTATTATTATTATTATTTTGTTTTGTGTTTTATTCTGTATATTATAACGTATGATACATTCTGATAATTTTTTTTTAAATCATAACAATAATTTCTTATTGTTATTATATTATGTATTTTTTTATATTATAAATTCATTATTCTTCAATCTAGTTAATTTATCATTGATTTATTTGCTCATTTCGATTATCATTGTAGTAGGGGAAAAAAATCGTGAGAGAATTATCGAAACGATTGTTCGGCCACGGAGCGAGCGCGATCGATAACGTTAATGGAATTCCCTCGCGCTCGATGCGGAACTAACCGGAGCTAACTCGCCTCTCTGTCTGGCTGTGCGAGCCCCGAATCTAATCGATGCTCGCCCGAATCGTATGCACCGGGGCAAAACGTTGGCTTCATTATTAAATTAATAATACCGCGCCGACTCGCCGAACGGAGTCTCGACGTTCTATGCGAGTATAGCGAGTGATAACAATATTTCGGATCCGCCGAACCCTGCGAGCCCCACGTCAAACGTCCGAAGGATCGTTTCGATAAACAATTTTCTTTTTTTTTTTGTCGAATTTTCAGCTTCGAGAAAAATTGGTCGGGAACGATAAACGAAACAAACTCGTCCCGGCGGCGCTCGACGCTCGGTGGGAACGAGAAGAGGCTCGCGGAACACCGAACGCACTTACGGGCAAACACACACGCGAGCGCGCCGGTTTATCGAATAAAGCCCGAGGTTCTGCCGCGCCGGTGCCACGTTGTATTAACATAATAACGCTTCGAGCTCGCGGCGCTTATCTGCGCCGTCGTCGATAATTTATTGCCGCCCGTAAAACTCGATATATTCGGTTGTCGCGCGTTTGCCGCGTATGTTTTCAATATTCCTCGGTGATGAACGCCGCGACGCGAGCTCGTCGTTGAATTAATGCGGCGAATTGATTGGAGCCGATCGCGGGCGCTCGCCGAAAAGTCGCTCAATCGGCGATTATTCTCTCGTGAACGTTGTGTGACGTTTTGCAGATCGATATGTAATATATCGTATATTGCATTAATTTGTCGGGTGCCGCGGATTGTTCTCGAAAACTTTTTTTTTTTTCAGTAAAAAAATAATAGTGCCAATTATTTTATTACATTCATTTCGCGCAAGTTCGAGGAAATTGAGAGTAGTTAGGATTTAAATAGCAAACACTTCTCGATGGTATGAAAATCTGAAGAAATGCATGCACATTAAAGGTACACGAAAGATTTATTTTGCACAATAATAATTCCAAATTGTTGTTAACAAATCGATGAAACGAAAAATTGTTCAAGAAATTTCCCGGCGACGCAACTTTTTTTTTTAATGAAAATTATTCCTTGATTTTTCTGAATAGGTATGAATTTTTTCAGATTTTTTTATTGACTTGAAAATTCTTTTTTTTTTATTGAAAAAATGTTTGGAAAATCATGAAATTCATGAAACATGAAAATCTCGAAAAAAATCATTTTCAGCCAAACAAAGTTTCTCGAGGAAGCAAAATCAGACTCAATGGAATCTGCACAGATTGATTTTCCATAATAATAATATCAAAATGTTATTAACAAATTGATAAAACGAAGTAAATCCGCAACGAATCGCTCGGCAATTTAACTTTCAAATCGAAGATGATTCATCAATATTTCTGAATTCGCATGAATTTTTCCGGAATTGTGTGTCGATTTGTCGGAAATAGCGTTTTTTTTTAGACGAAATTGAAGGTGAAACGACCGATGAGAAGTGCCGTGACGGGGAAGTTGATGATCGGGAAGTGGAAGGGGGGTTCGCGCGTGTATGCGCGAATGTCCCGACTGCATTGGTACGAGTCGCGGACTGAGTGCGTGATTCATGTGCCAATTATCGTGTCGCACACAGCCTCGCGAGGCGATTCGTACACACGAGAACTCGCACAATGCGTCGACACTAACACGCCGAAGCGCGAGGCGTACGTGCACGAGGATACGCGCGCATCCACATCGGCGCCGCGCGATGCTCGCGAGAGACTGTAATTTTATGTGTCAAGTGCGCCTCCGTGGTGATTCAATGCCTCGCTTTATGTCCGCGTAAAAACGAAACGCTACAGACACAGAACAATATTTCATGCGGTTGGATGCAAACAATTTTTTTCCACTTCCACTTAGTTTTCTCTTGTTTTTATTCCTTTTCCTTATTTCGTTTAACATTATCGACGTTAATTGATATCGCGGAAGATCAGTGCCTGCAATTTGAGCGATTATACGAGCGGCCGCTCTGAATACCGCGAGTTTCGCGGAGCGGGAGAGGCTAAAGTCACGGAGTGGCTGAGCTCACGAAGGGACTAGTCACAGAGGAGCTGAAGTCACGGAGGAACTCAAGTCACGGAGGGACTAAAGTCACGGAGGGTCTAAAGTCACGGAGGGACTAATGTCACGGAGGAACTGAAGTCACGGAGGAACTGAAGTCACGGAGGAACTGAAGCCACGGAGGAACTGAAGTCACGGACGAACTGAAGTCACGGAGAGACTACAGTCACGGAGGGACTACAGTCACGGAGGGACTAAAGTCACGGAGGTACTGAAGTCACGGAGGGACTAAAGTCTCGGACGGACTAAACACACGGAGGGACTAAAGTCACGGAGAGACTACAGTCACGGAGGGACTAAAATCACGGAGAGACTACAGTCATGGAGGGACTGAAGTCACGGAGGAACTAAAGTCACGGAGGTACTGAAGGCACGGAGGGACTAAAGTCACGAAAGGACTGGTCACGGAGGACTAGTCACGGCGGAACTAAAGTCACGGAAGGACTAAAGTCACGAAAGGACTGGTCACGGAGGACTAGTCACGGCGGAACTAAAGTCACGGAGTGACTAAACTCACGGAGAGACTAAAGTCCCGGAGAGAATAGTCACAGAGGAACTAAACTTACGGAGGGAGTAACGTCACGGAGGTATTAGTCACAGGGGAACTTGAGTCACGGAGTGGCTAAACTCACGGAGGGACTAAAGTCACGGAAGAGCGAAGATCACGGAGATCGTAAAGTCCCGGAGGGGCCTTCAAACTGAATTGTGGGAAGGCCTTTAGACCGAAAACACCAAAAATTCCAATTCGCATCCGAGAAGGCCTCGCCTCGTCGACTTACCATTATACAAAGCGCAGAGGCGCGGGTTCGATCGCCGCTCCAGCCACTCAGTGCCAAATTCTTCTTCCGGGACGCGACAAGGCATATTGGTCATTGAAAAAATAAATTCCTCTTCCATTCTCCAATTTCGACACTCGTAACCGCCTACGTCTTTCGAATCTGAATGTTTTTCCTTCGCAATTTCGATCATTCTCGATTTTGAACCCCACCCCCACGTCGAACGACGACAAAGTGACGGAGAGGGTATTTGAATGGTAATTCGATGAGCTCCGCGAGACTGGGGCGTCATGCGTATAAATTAATCACGACGCAGGACCTCGAATGAGCCTTTCCTCCGGACGGTAAGTCGACGAACTCTTCCGTCTGCGTGTGGACTTGCCGAGTAGAGCCCGGCTTGCGCACAGCGGTATCGCCTCGTCCTCGTCGTCGTCGCGCTTAATACGATCAGCTGGCATGGCGGAGCATCCGTTTACCGACTCCGAAGTCTTTGCAACGCCACGGAACGCTGTCTGCTTCGCTCGCCGGGAAATGCGATTGATCGCCCGATGTTTGCGTTTCGGGAGTTCGCGTTGCCTCTCCGACGTAAGCCTCTTCTTCCCTTGTCCGAATCCATGCAGGAAGGCGCTCAAGAGAGAGAGAGAGAGAGAGAGAGAGAGACCGCTCAATCCGCCTCTTTGTATGAGCAACACCAATTTGAACTGCCTCCATCTTCGTTCGGGATGCTTTCGCTTCTCGACTTCTGTTCAACTAGCGCCGAGTAATCAACGACAGCCCGGAAGTGGTTTTTTCCTCATTATTTTGCTCCCTCGTCGAGCAAGCATTGATTTTGTTGATTCCGTAAAAACAATGTCGTTCTCGGGATTCCACTGCGAGTACACTCGGAAGCGTGTTGAACTTTGCGAAATGAAGTTTAGGAAAAAATGTATCCATGCATGTTTATCGCAGTGTTGGGCAGTCCTTCGAGGACCGAGTGCTTGTTTGACTTCAAGTACGTAACTGACTTGAAGTACTTTTTGGGCACTTGAAGTACTTCAAGTAAAAGTGCTTGAGTGCGTGCAGTACTTTGAGTGCTTTTTGGGCACTTGAAGTACTTCAAGTAAAAGTGCTTGAGTGCTTGCAGTAATTTAAGTGCCCGAAAGGTACTTCAAGTCAGTTACGTCCTCAATACCCCAATGTGCTTGAAGCACTTCAAGAACTCAAGTACTTTTCGGTACCTGGAGCAGTCAAGCAATCAAGTACTTTTGGGCACTTAAAGTACTTCAAGAACTCAGGTACGCTTAGGTACCTGGACTACTTCAAGCACTCAAGTACTTTTGAATACTTCAAGTAGTTCAAGACTCAAGTACTTTTGAATACTTCGAGTACTTCAAGCACTCAAGTACTTTTGGGTACTTGCAGTACTTCAAGCACTCAAGTACCTGAAAGTCTTTGGAGTACTTCAAGTAACTGAAAGTCCTTGAAGTACTTCGAGAACCTGAAAGTGTTTGGAGTACTTTAAGTGCCCACAAAGTACTTCTAGCGAATTACGCACTTGAAGTCACACAAGTACTTTGTACTGTATACTTGAAGTACTTGTGGTACTTTGCACTTCATACTTGAAGTACTTGTGGTACTTTGCACTTCATACTTGAAGTACTTGTGGTACTTTGCACTTCATACTTGAAGTACTTGTGGTACTTTGCACTTCATACTTGAAGTACTTGTGGTACTTTGCACTTCATACTTGAAGTACTTTCGGGTACCTTGTACTCAAAGCATTCGAAATTCTCGCTGCGGCGGTAAAACTAGAATGGGAAAGCCGATGCGCAATGACAATTAGCATCATTGGTCCAATTTCGAGCTCGGTATCTCGAAAATTCCGAAAGCTGAGCACTTTTCTCGACGTTTCGCACGATTCCGAACGGCCCGACATAAAAATCTCGAGAAACAAATCCTTGTCGCGATAAAAATAAGAAAAAAGCTCCTCTGTGCGGAAGCAAAACGAGAATCGCGGCGGAAAAATATTAAAGATACGGCTTCATGCTTGTGTACAGTCGCGAGCATTTGTTTCGCCACTTTTTCGTTTTTCTCTCGTTTTCCATTATTCCTCCGGTTGTCCTCTCTCTCGTCGAGCATTTTCGCGCACAATATTTTGCCGGTTCGCCAACGTTTCCATGGCGACGTCGACCGAGCACGAAGTCTCCTGTTTTGTGTGATTTTTTTTTTTTTTTTTTTTTTTTTTCGGAATGGAGTTTACGTACACGCTCGTTCGATTCACGTGCTCGTTTGTCCATTATGCAGCGATTCCTTCCTTTCGAATTTTCCACCGCGAGTTCCATTACAAGCTTTCGTTCTTCGGCCTCGGTCGGTCGGCAGGGTTTTCGTCGGCGACGAGCGAAAGCTCGCTGCCAAAGTGTCGGCGAACTCGACTCTACGTTTTTTTTTTTTTTTTTTTTTTTTGCGCTCTAATCAAACGGCCAGTTGATTAGCGCTCCAAATAAAACATTCGACTGCAGCGGGCTCTTTTTGCGTTTGCTCTCTTAGATCGCGCGCGCCTCCGAAAATGTCGGGCAAAGCGACGGGAAAAAGTAATGAAATCCGGCGCATCGTGGCTTTTATGCGAATTAGCATTGTGCCAAGAAGAAAAAAGACGATTGTGTCTGGCAAAAGCGAATGAGAATACTCGAGTTTCTCTCGGGCGATTTCCAACCTCGTATTTTCCGTCGCTGCTCTCCGCTGCTCGCGACAGCAGCGCAGCTCGTCGAATCACGTTACGAGCATTACTCCGCGTTTATGTAAGAAAATAAACGAGGCGAGAGAAATGAGCCGTGCATTCGTTCAGGGACGACGCCGCCCGGACTGAACTTGAGGGTCGAATATCGGATTATCGGTGTTCGTTTGTTTCATAATTATAATTTATCGTCGAGTTTCCTCGTTTTTCCGCCGAAACTGAACAAGCCCGTTGATTTTTCAAAAAATCGAATCATAGAAGGGTATTTGCCCCTTTTTGTAGAAAAGTGCGTTTACCTTTTTGGAGCTTCCCTAACAAGCTTTGTCTTGGGTTTAGTAATTTGAATTGTCACGCACACGCACACGCACACGCACACGCACACGCACACGCACACGCACACGCACACGCACACGCACACGCACACGCACACGCACACGCGCACGCGCACACGCACACGCACACTCACACTCACACGCACACTCACACTCACACTCACACTCACACACGCACACGCACACGCACACGCACACTCACACACGCACACTCACACACGCACACGCACACTCACACACGCACACTCGCACGTGCACGCACACTCACACGGACACTCACACTCACACGCACACTCACACGCACACGCACACGCACACGCACACGCACACGCACACGCACACGCACACGCACACGCACACGCACACGCACACGCACACGCACACGCACACGCACACGCACACGCACACGCACACGCACACGCGCACTCACACTCACACTCACACTCACACTCACACTCACACTCACACTCACACTCACACTCACACTCACACTCACACTCACACTCACACGCACACTCACACGCATCCGCATCCGCATACGCACACTCACACTCACACTCGCACGTGCACGCACAGCCAGCAATTTATTTCTAACCAAGAATTGACGAGATTCAGAAAGGTTCGGAACAGGTTTTTACGGGAATTTCGGTTTATGTTTTTTTTTTTTATCACAGTAAAGTTTTGAATAAGGAGGCAAAAATCTGTGAGTTCGAGGACCGGAAGGAAAGCCCGAGCAATACCATTCGGCAGAGTCTCGCCGTGTACTTTCGGCTCCGGCTTCCTCTCCCGCCTCGGCCCCCTGCCCCTGTGCGGCCGCTGCGAATCAAATTAAATCCAGAAGTCCAGGGCCGCAACGAGGCATGCATCGAGTTTTGTCGAGCACGGGAGGATGGAAGAAAGAAAAAAGAAACTCGATAAAAAGAACCTCCCCCTCCGCGCTCCGGGTACGACGCTGCAACGGGGGAAGGCGCATTCCTTCCACGGTTATGAGCCATCCCAGTTTCACTCGAGCATATTATTTTACGGTTGAATTATGCATGACCGAACGAGCCCTGTTTATATAGCGCCGCCGTCGGGCTTACGCAAGCCTGGGCCCGGACGCACATTAACCACATTATGTCGTGTACGCAATAGCGCAAAAACGCCACGATCGAATCTAGGCCCTCGCCCAATTTTATCGATGCGGGAAGGTTCGTTATCGCGCAATAAATTTGTTCGCGAGAAACAAATGTGCTTTCGCAAAAAAAGTAAATAAATAATAACGAATTATTAATAATTCTTTTATAATAATTAATAATCATTAATTATTAATACTTATTAATTATTAATAATTATTAATATTTATTAATTATTAATAATTATTAATATTTATTAATTATTAATAATTATTAATATTTATTAATTATTAATAATTATTAATATTTATTAATTATTAATAATTATTAATATTTATTAATTATTAATAATTATTAATAATTATTTTATAATAATTGATAATTATTAATTTATAATAAGAATAATCCATTTCAACAAATTCCCAATTCCGATTTTGCGTGAACTTCGCGCGCGAATAATTCCGGCGCGCGGAAAATAATTTCCGATCGAACGACGAGTATCTCGATAATTACTGGAATCGTTTAATTGACGCATTTGTTTTTTTTGCCAATTCTGTTGCAGGTAAGAGAATCAACGGCGATTAAATGGGAATTGGACGAAATTCGATGACGCGGATGCGGTAATGTAATTTGTTACAGCGAGAATTTCGCCGAATTACAAAATCCAATTGAATTGCTCGAAGCGCGAAGTTTTCCCGGGTCTCGGGCTCGTCGAACATTTATTCATATTTCGAAATGCCATCGACGAGAGCGGGGGCGAAAAATCGCGCGAACTTCGAACTCGGCGCGGGCCGAGAGGCGAATTCGAATTCACGTCCGTTCGTTTCGCTCGAAGTAATTACATCGCCGTGCGGCGGCCCTCCCGCGGCGAAATTAATGAAGCAAAACACGAGAATTTTCGTAAGCACCGAATTTCCGGTACGCCCCGAGATTGGCGAACTTTAATCCTCTCGTCCTCTCCGTCCTCGCTCGGCCCGGCGGATTTTCCCGCCGTTCGCTTAACAACCGCGCTTCTCATCCGCAAGCTTCCGGAAGTTCGGGGCTGTGCGATTTTTTTCAAAGGGCCAAAAATCGGAAAAAAGAGCACCTTTTTCCGGATTGCGGAACGCAAAGATCGATTCTACATAATAATAATAATAATAATAATATGAAAAGGTTATAAACAAATAAACGAAAAAATTAATTGCTTAACAAATTACTCGGGAACTGCTTATTTCTTTTTTATTTCAATGAAAATGATTCGATATTTTTTTAAAAAAAAAAAAAAAAAAACAAACCGGAAATAGTAATAGCGGCTTGGCGAATTTATTTTCGGAGAGAATTCGGAGAGGCCGAAATGCGGGTGGACAAGCTCGGAGGGTTAGTTCGAAAGGGCGAAGGGCTGGCAGGAATATTGTAAGGGATTCGGGCTCTCGTTAAAAAGTTGTTTAACGAGATAGCGTTCGCGTTCCGGAGACTCGAGACGCGAAAACTCTTCGCGACTCCTTCGACTTCGGTCGTTCGACGATTATTTGCATATGTTGTTGAACAAGTTGCGTCTTACGGCCTCTCGCCGTAGCCACACTAATCGCAAACTTCGCTAAGTCTTTCAACGACGATGAAAACGTTGTCATCATCCTTTGACATTCTTACAAAAAAAAATCTTCATCATACTTTTCTATCTCTCTATATTATAAAAATATGTCGCCGCCGCCGCTGTGTAGCAGACAGTACTTTAGACGAAATGCTAAAATCATGGAAGGGTTAGAGTCACGGAACGACGTTAGTACCTCCGTGACTTTAGTACCTCAGCGACGTTGATCCCTCCGTGACTGTAAACCTTCCGTGGATTTAGCCCCGCCGTGACTTCAGCTACTCCGTGACCCTAGACCTTCCGTGAATTTAGCCCCGCCGTGACTTTAGCTACTCCGTGACTTTAGACCTTCCGTGAATTTAGCCCCGCCGTGACTTCAGGTACTCCGTGACTCTAGCCCCACCGTGACTTCAGGCTATTCCGTGAATTCAGCTTCTCCGCGACCCTAGACCTTCCGTGAATTTAGCCCCGCCGTGACTTTAGCTACTCCGTGACTCGAGACCTTCCGCGAATTTAGCCCCGCCGTGACTTTAGCCACTCCGTGACTTTAGTCCCGCCGTGACTTTAGCTACTCCGTGATTTTAGATCGTCCGCGATTTTGGCCCCGCCGTGACTTTAGCTACTCCGTGAGTTTGGCCACTCCGGGACTTGAGCATATTGTCTAAACTACCGTCTCCTGCACAGCGGCGGCGAGATATTTTCATAATATAGAGAGATATACCGCATTGCCGTCGCCCCCAGTATCAGCATTCGAATGAAAAGGTATAAAGTCTGGTTTATAATGAGTTAGCGAAGCGCGTGACGTTATCCGCGAGCTCCTTGTCGTATATTCCTTCGAATCTTTCCCACTTCTTTCCCTTCTTTTCGTTCGGTTCTTCCTCTCTACGCTACAGATATATACGACGATTGCAGATTACGTCTCTCGTTGTCGCGCTCGTGCGCCATAACCGAGAAGAACGTGACTCCACGTTCCGGGTCGTCCATGCAACGAAAAACTATAAAATAAAGTAAGAGCAAGTTGCACGAAAATGAACTATGCAAAATGCTTTCCTTCCTCAAGATAAGAAATTGTTGCGAGTGTCGGGGAAGCAAAATAGAAGAAAAAAAAAGGGGGCTGAAATTTAAACAAGAGCGAAGTTCGATTATTGATTAATAATTTTTCGTGAACTCGGTCTTTCGAACTTGAAACTTTTCACGGGGAGGAAATATCGAAAGTGCGCGGGGTGGGTGCGCTCGTCCGTGTTTCAATAACTCGTCGGTACGAGCGCTCTGCCGATCGCAGCGCGTCCGGCAGAACGTCGATAATTATTCGGCAGCGACGGGGCCGTCGGGTTGAGCGAAAGGCGTGTACACGGGTCGGACGAAAGCCTCGATAAGCTTCTCGCCGAGCGGCCAGAGCTTTCCCAAGTAAAGTTCCTTCGGGTGAATCACGCGGTCGGCCACGGCGACCCGTCGACACGTCGCACAAACAAACCCCTCAACAACTCGTTTGATGCCCGGAAAGCTCGCGCTGGCGGACCCGCCTTTTCGCGACGAAACATTCGAATAATCCAAATTAAATTCGTTCAATAAATAGCATTAACAATAACAAATAAATAAAATTATATTATTAATAACGCCACTGCCAATTATCTATTGTTTTGAATAAAAACAATTGCAATGTATCTAAAAATCGTTTTAATTAAATTAATTAACTCTTCGAAATTTCATCTTGGATTGTTATAAACAATTTATCAACTTTTTTTTTTTTTTTTTTTTTTTTTTTCAAGTGAATTAGAATCAAATAAAAGAATTCTGTCGATAAAAGAATGTGTTGGTTAAACTATTGAAACGCGGGACTTTATTCGTCGTCGTTTATCGATTGCGCGCGAGCGAAGCGAGTCGCGGAGAACGCGAAGACGAATGAGCGAACGAACGAGTGCGTGAATCTGGATAATTTTAGAAGGCGCACAAAACCCCACACGTTCATTTCGGTCGACGAGAGCGGGCGCTATAAGCAACCACCCCCCAGAGCGTCGGCGCTTCTGCCGACTTCGCCCCGCCGCGCCTTCATCCCTTTCAACCCACTTCCTTCCCTCTCTCTCTCGCCCCCACGACCAAAGGATCGCGCCGCGAGGCACGAAGAGAGAGAAAAAAAAACGATGCTTGTAGAATGGAAACGCTCCCACAGCCTCGGCGGGACCGCCGAGGGAACGAAATTTGAATTCCGGAAACTCGAGATTTTCCTTTTTCTCCTCACGATGCGATAACGCGTTTTATTCGACGAATCAAAATCGATGTGTGTCACGTCCTGACCCCTAATTTACACTTTTGTCAATTTCTCCATCTTTATAATTTTTTTTTTTTTTTTTCAAAAAAAATTTACAATATTTTTTTTTTTTTCAAAAAAATTTTATTTCTTTTTTTTTTTTTTTTTTTAAATTTTTCTTAATCTTTATGATTCACTCACCAGGGTGAAGTAAACGAATTCAATGAAATTTGCAACCTTTGGAAAAATGGTAATTATAAATAAAAAAAATTAAATTAACAATCATAAATAAAAAAAATTAAATGCCGCGAGGCACGAAAAGAGAGAAAAAAAAAACGATGCTTGTAAAATGGAAACGCTCCCACAGCATCGGCGAGACCGCCGAGGGAACGAAATTTAAATTCCGGAAACTCGAGATTTTCCTCTTTCCTCCTCCCGCTGCGATAATGCGTTTTATTCGACGAATCGAAATCGATGTGTGTCACGGCCTGACCCCTAATTTAGACTTTTTTCAATTTCTCAATCTTTATGACTTCTTTCAAAAAAAAAAATTTATTTCATTTTTTTAAAATTTTTTCTCTTTGTATGTCACTCGCTAGAGCGAAGAAAACGAATTCAATGACATTTGCAACCTTTGCAAAAATCGTCATTACAACTGAAAAAAATAAATTGACAAATGTCAATTTTTTAAAAAATACGAAAAAAACACACCTTATATTAACGAGATAAGAGATATTAATTTTTTTCAGTAAAAAATGCTGTATATTTATAAAAATTCAAATTATAAATTGAATGGAAAAAGAAATAATATTTATACAAAAAAAAAAAAAAAAAAAAAAAAAAAAAAAAACAAATCGTTTGCGCAAGGAAATTGGAGCACAAAGCGAGGTTATTAAATTTGCCAGTGTTCGTTCTCTCAAAGGGGGGGATTAACGAGTGCAATTTTATCATCGTTCTGTGTTCCCCGAATCCGTGCTTTGCAACGCGATATTCGAGTGGTTATCGAGGGGCCCATCGGCTTTTTTTCCGTTTAGCGCATTTAATTTACAATGAATCGAGTTCGAGTATTCGCGAGGCTTTGCGAAGCTCGAACGGTCGGCTCGAGTGGCGCGTGCGGCTGCAACGTGCGGAAGCGAGTCGAGGGGATGGAAAACGAGAGAGAGAAAGTCCGCCCCGAAGCAGCAAGTTTTTGGAATCGATCCGCGAGAGAATCCCGCGGCGATTCGCGCGGCCGTTCTGGGCTCCGCCGAGTTTGCGCGGCAAATACTGTCGCGCCGCACTTTCCGCTTCGGCAACTTTATCGACTATTAATGAATAAAAATTTCGCGAAAGCTCGCCCCATCCGGGACTGCGTGGCCGCAATGATTTTCGAAACTTTTTCGTGAATTTCCAATTGGAATGAACGAAATCAGTTAAAATCATAACAAATTTTTGACAAAGATCGTGAAACGAGTGTCGATAATATTAGAAAAATATTAATATTTATATTTATTTATTTTAATAAATAAATATACATTTTTTATTTATTTATTTATTTATTGTAATAAATAAATATAAATTATTATTATTATTATTATTATTAATTTATTTTAATAAATAAATATAAATTTTAAAAGAAATGAATTTTTTTTTTTTAATTAATAAAAAAATATAAAAATCTAATATTATTATTACACGACAAATAATAATAATTGATAGTTTTTATAATTAATTAACAAAAAAAATTATTAACAATTATAAATGATTAAATAATATATTTAAATAATTGCGCGCAAACGAAGAAAATGCGTATTCGTTGAAATGTGAATTTCGCAATTTCCACAAGCGCAGCGCAGTCAATATAAATGATCGCAATGAAAAGATCCCCGCGCGATAGATGATCGTTAAACGGAGAAACAAGAACACAATGGTGTCGACGTTGCGCCGAGTAAGAATGCAAAGCCTGCCACTCACGGGCGCGCGAGCCCGCGAGTGTGTTACGAGCACACTCCGAGAGCCCTCCCCGTGCGCGCGAGCGCGCGCACACAGAGACGCGCTCGCGGAACACCAGCGCGAGGCCGATAAAACTCACACGAGTCACGGGGCCTGCATCGGTGGCCGCCAGAAATAAACGCTTCGAATATTTTCGGTTCTCCCGAACGCACGCCGGGCCAGAGGAGGGCTTTGCGATATTTTTTCACGATTCTCGCTTCGGAAATTCAATTGGAATTTCACTTTTGCATTTATTCGCGGCAGCTTCTCGTCGATTTCGAGGAAAAAAAAATTAAAATTTCAATTAAAAAAAAAATAATGATAAAAATAAAAATGACGAAAGATAAAGAACAATGAAATTCCAATGAAATACTCGCAAAATACTTTTCCCGAACGGTAATTATTATCTAATTTATCTGTATTTCATTTTGAAAAGAAAAGAAAAAAAATCGTTATTAAATACTCGGGACTTTATCGCGCGCTTTTAATGGCGAAAACAATTTTCGTCTCGGTAGATGTGCGCACGTACGAGCGGGATAATCGGCTCGTGACGCACGCGAATGTTGCAAGGAACTATCGACGATCATGTAATCATCCAGCTGGTATCGATATAAAAGTATTAAAATAAAAAAATAAAAAATAAAAATTTAATTCAATATAAAAATTAATATTTTTTTATACACAGCAATCATAACTTTTTTTTATCGAAACTTATCAAAAATATTGCGGATAATAAATAATTAATTTTTTTTCGAACATCAACTTCGCCTCGTGGACGTCGAGTCTTAGGAGAAGTTATTTCAATCGCGAGTGTCTTTATCAGTCGTGAGAATCCAATGAGAATTGAAAATTGGCTTTACTTGCTCGATTTTGAACAATGCGCGACCGCGACGATGCACTGTCGAGAAATAATTTGAGAACCTCTGATAGCGAGCAGGTTGACTACCCTCTCTCTTCCCCACGTTACGTTGCCACCGCGGCGTTCCCTTCGCCTCCCTGCGTCCACGATACCGAAGGAGAGACCGCGTTACACGATGCGGAATATCTCGGCCCTCGAATCGATACCGGTTTGATTAATTAAACTCTCAATGCACTATATTTAACGTACCTCTGTTAGACTATCAACTTTTTCGCATCTTCAATTTATTTATCATTTATCATTTATCATTTATCATTTATCATTTATCATTTATCATTTATCATTTATCATTTATCATTTATCATTTATCATTTATCATTTATCATTTATCATTTATCATTTATCATTTATCATTTATCATTTATCATTTATCATTTATCATTTATCATTTATCATTTATCATTTATCATTTATCATTTATCATTTATCATTTATCATTTATCATTTATCATTTATCGTTTATTATTTAATTCATTTCTATTCTCCACTTTTTTTGCTCTTATCAATTTTGCAATCTCATTACCCTTCCGCCGTTCCATGAGCAAATGTTTTATTAATCCGGCGCTTCAATTTTGCACGATTTATTTCAATGTCGCAATCAAGCCCGGAGCTCCGCGATTTCAACGAGTTTTTAATCCGCAGCGTATCCATGCATCAGAATTATATTCAATATACAGAGTCAGTGATTGTGAACCATTCAACAAAAACATTGTAATCATTATTGAAAATAACGAGTTTTTCATTGAGTCAAAGGCATTATGAAAAATAAAATATTCAACGGTAATTGCGTTTGATAGATCGTCACTAAAGAGACATGCCCTTGAAAAAAAGCGCTGTATTTTTATTATCGTTAAAAAAAGAGTCACCAATGAAAGTAAAGTAAAAAGAAAAATTAGCGACAGCGACAAAAAAAAGTAAATTTTTTTTTTTACTATTATTTGTTACAAAAGTTGCAATATTTTTTTGTTGTTTATTTATTATAATTTTTTTGTCGGTGTTTGATTTTTTTAAGTTTTTTTATCAATAGCAGTTAGCGATAAATTAATGCAACGAAAATGTTTCGTCGAAAAGAGATTAGCCCGTTGTCGTTTAGCACGTTCTCTCATTCAAACGGCAGCGACGACACACCGACACAGCCGCCGCGAACACAGCGGCGGCGCTGTGACGGTGTTTTCTCTCCCTCGGCCGCGCATTAGTCGCCGTTGCGAGAAAGAGGGACGCGAAATAAAAAAAAAATGAAAAAAAAAAAAAAAAAAGAAAGAAAAACAACATCTCGCAAAAATGGCTGCCCCCGATACGCTATCGAAAGAGCGAAACTTCTTCCAAGCAGTCCGGAGTGGCAAGCTGGAATTGTAATATTTATAGTCGGGCATTAGGCAGGCATGTGAGTCCAGTCGAGCGTACAGTTTGTCGTAAAAGTTTCGCGCCATATCGCGTTTCGCATTTCAATCGAAATCAAAATATGGACATATTTTGAGAATTTTTTTTTTTTTTTTTTTTTTTTTTAAGCTGTAAAAGATTGTTCATTTGTCATATTTGGATTACTCGACAGGGTTTATTTTCTTGTTATTTTCTTTAATCGTTAGTTTTCACATAATTATTTATTTACTCATAATCTATTTCTTATCTGATTTGTCAAATGTAATTATCGTAAGAATGTATATTTACCACTGATAGTAGTTTAGTTGTGAATAACGATTTTTTTTTTAAATGACGCGAAAGCTGAAAAAAAAAATGATAAATGATGTTTAATTGTATAATTAAAATTTTTTTTTTTTTTTTTTTTTTAACTTTTTTATGACTGCTTCGATTCAATACCGTTCAGTGAATTGTAGTCCAAACTGTGCACCAAACCTTAGTCCGATATCTCAAAAAATCCGGCAGCCTTTATTTTATTAATCGCATTTCATCAATTGAATCTCCTTCTTTTTTTTCGTACCGAATTTTTCAAAAAATTACAACACACAACGCGAGTGATAAAAAAAACGAAAAAAAAACCGTCGTCTCTTCAAAAACACGATCTTCAAACGTTTCCGAAGATTCCGAACGACTCTTCGGACTGGAAATTTTCGTTTCTTTTTTGCCTCGACTCCGCCAATTAATTTCGTCTCGTGGAAGTCGGCGATGAAAATTGTTTTCGCTCGTTTCGATGGCCTCGGCGCTTCGCTCGAGATAGGACAAAAAACCGACGTCGAGACTCGTTCGGGGCTATAAAAATAAATTCGTGGATTCGTGGACTCGATTATAGTTCAATTAAAAAAAAAAAAAAAAAAAAAAAAACACTGATTATCCATGCCCGAGACAGACACACGGACGATTCTATCGTCGGGAAAAAAATAGCCATCCGCGATGGATAAATGCCGAGACGGGAGGCGCGTTCGATAATTTCGTGAAGATCATTGACCCCCGCGCGGCTTCGTTATATCGCCTTTGTCATATTCTCGAACGCGCTCTCTTGCACATTGCACTCTCGCGGTGCCGTGTGGTCGCTTATCCGTGGCACTAAAGTAGAATAGACTTTTGGGCTGAACTGTACGAGAGCGAGGTTGTAACGAGGTTGCGGCAGTAAAAAAAAAAAAAAAAAAAAAAAAAAAAAAAGTCGATCGCGCGCGCGCTCGTTTACTCGAAGCCCCTTTAACTTGCCGATCGGACTGTACGCTGAAATAGAAATGATTAAAGTTTTAATAACTGTGGCGTAGGGTGTCTCCCCCCCCCCCCCCCCCCTTCGGCTCCCCACTCGCTCCGAACGAGCTGGAACGCAGATACCGAACACGAGAATTGCAACGCTCTCGTGTCCTTGATTGCGATAACGTGAAATAGCTGCTAATTGTTCGCAAATAAAAGATCCCGCAATCTGCGACAGCGAACTTTGAGGGACATCGAAAAAAAAAAAAAAAAAAAAAAAAAAATTGTTAAAATTTGAATCTTTGAATCATCTTCGAAAAACGAGTTACAATAATTTTCCGTCCTCGCGGGTCCCACCTCATCGTTGGCACGATGAATAATTCGGGCGAAAACTTCGGCGAGATTCTCCGGCGGCAAACTTCTGAATTAATTTCCCAAGCGGTTTCGAACGGACTGCGCATTGAAGAATCTATCGTAATACTCGTATAATTTGGAAACTCCGGCGAGAAAGCGAGTGAAACGCTTTTTTCCGTCTCCTCGACCTTCGTTATCGTGGAAAAAAAAAAAAAAAGAACAGTTTTTTTCTCTTCAGATTTTCGCGTTAATCGCACGCTCGCGAAAACCATTCTCCGACGTACCAATTGCCCGAAAACAATTCCTCCAGAGTACAATTCGCAAATACAATTTCCCGTACGAAAGCACAATTTCTCGAAAACACAACTTCCTGAAACTACAATTTCCCAAAATATGATTTCCTGAAAGTACAATTTCTCGAAAGCACAATTTCCCGAAAGTACAGTTTCCCGCAAGCACAATTTCCTGAAACTATAATTTCCCGAAAATACAATTTTCCGAAAGTACAATTTCCCGAAAGCACAATTTTCCGAAAGTACAATTTCCCGCGAGCACAATTTTCCGAAAGTACAGTTTCCCGAAAGCACAATTTCTCGAAAGCACAATTTCCCAAAAAAGGCAAGTTCCTGAAACTACAATTTCTCTGAAAGCACAATTTTCCGAAAGTACAATTTCCCGGAAGCACAATTTTCCGAAAGGACAATTTCCCGAAAGCACAATTTTCCGAAAGTACAATTTCCCGAGAGCACAATTTCTCGAAAGCACATTTTCCCGAAAACGCAAGTTCCTGAAACTACAATTTCCCCGAAATATAATTTCCCGAAAATACAATTTCGCGAAAGCACAATTTCCTGAATGTACAATTTCCCGAAAGCACAATTCCCCGTAATTACAATTTCCCGAAAGCACAATTTCCCGAAGGCAAAACACAAGCGAATTTTTACACCTTTTGACTTTCGGGAAATTATGCCTGCGTGAAATTCTATTTTCGGAAAATGATTCATTCTGGAAATTGTATTTTCGGGAAACTTTCCACAAACCACAGAAATACCTCGAGTCACATAAGAATCTCAAATCAGCAACGAAGTTACGAGAGAACATTTATAAAAGCGAACTCCTCTTATAAATTGTCAATTACGCAGCATAAGAAAGTATTTTTCAAGCTTCCTCGAACGCGTTGATGGTTTTAGTTAGCCCTAACATGCGCGTTTGCAATTTATCAGTGCAGTCGATTGAACGATAATTCGTTTCTTCAATTAAAAAAAAAAAGGCCGTAAAAAAAATCGTTGCAACGGTGAAAAGTTGAATGGATTTTCCGGCCACACGAGCGATGAATCAATAACTCGGGTCTCCGATGTAACGAAACACGACGCGGCGTTTTATCCGCGTCGGATTTTATCGCACGGATTGCAGTTCCCGCTTTTATCGACCCAGCCGCTGAAGACACGGACGACGAAGCTCGGAGCGCGCTTGTTTTACCGAATCCAAAGTTTGTCCTGCCTTCGGCGGAGCTGAAACGAGCTGGTCCGCTGGCTGCACATTTTCCGCGTGTGCACGGCGCGCGAACCTCCTCTCGGATGAGCGCGCGCAAGCGAATTGGACAGATTCGTTCGCACACGGCTGGTCACAAACACAATTGCCTTTCCGTAACGCATTAACGTAGGTTCAATTTTTTTTTTTTTTTTTTTTTTTTTTTTCCCCTTCCCTTTAAACCACGATTCTTTCATGTCGAAAAGAAACTTATCATTCTCGCTTTGATGTCTAGGAGTTCATTATCGTCGCTCGCTGCGCGAGGTAATGACGATAGAGAAAAAGAAATATCGAATCGTGGAAAAAAAAAAAAATCGGAAATTTGTAATTAATGATTAGAAATAATAATAATAATTAACTCGGCTGATAAAAAAATTTGATCGATTAATTAACTCATTTTTTCAAAATTCATTTCATTTATTTAAATAAATTGTGATGATTTTATTCATAATGAACTCGAAACGTCGGATGCAGCACGAGAAAAATTCCCAACAAAATTTAATGAAAAAAAAAAAAAAAAAAGTGACGCCAAGTACTTGAATGATTCCAAGTCTTGTGCAATAAAAACCTACCTCTGGACCAATTTACAGCCCGATATCTAAAAAAATGTAAGAATCATTCCGAGACCTTTTCATTTTCTATAAATTTAAATCTGCGCAGAATCCCAACGACTGCATAGATTCTTGTCGCATTTGAAATGCCGATCATTGATTTCGAGATAGTCAACCTTTTTAACAAACCCGGCTTTGGCGGAACTCGCTTGCCAAATGAGCTCAAACTTCTGGAATAGATACACAAAGTGTTCATGTAGGACGTATCCAAGTTATCCGGAAAATTGCCCGAACATTTCCCGGAAGCGCAATTTCGCGAAACCACAATTGTGTGTTTCGGGAAATTGTGCTTTGCGGAGATGATGCTATCGGGAAATTGCCCTTTAGGAAAATCGTGCTTTCACGGAATTGTGCTTTCGGGAAATTGTCCTTTAAGGAAATTGTGCTTTGCAGAGATTGTGCTTCCGGGAAATTGTCCTTTAGGGAAATTGTGCTTTCCGGAAATTGTCCTTTAGGGAAATTGTGCCTTGCAGAGATCGTACTTTCGGGAAATCGTCCTTGAGGGAAATTGTGCTTTCACGGAATTGTCCTTTAGGGAAATTGTGCTTTCATGGAATTGTCCTTTAGGGAAATTGTGCTTTCACGGAATTGTCCTTTAGGGAAGTTGTGCTTCCGGGAAATTGTCCTTTAGGGAAATTGTGCTTTCACGGAATTGTGCTTGCAGGAAAATCGTCCTTTAGGGAAATTGTGCTTTGCAGAGATTGTGCTTTCGGGAAATTGTTCTTTAGGGAAATTGTGCTTTAGGGAAATTGTGCTTTTCAGAGATTGTACTTTCGGGAAATCGTCCTTTAGGGCAATTGTGCTTTCACGGAATTGTCCTTTAGGGAAATTGTGCTTTTACGGAATTGTCCTTTAGGGAAATTGTGCTTTCATGGAATTGTCCTTTAGGGAAATTGTGCTTTTACGGAATTGTCCTTTAGGGAAGTTGTGCTTCCGGGAAATGGTCCTTTAGGGAAATTGTGCTTTCACGGAATTGTGCTTGCAGGAAAATCGTCCTTTAGGGAAATTGTGCTTTGCAGAGATTGTGCTTTCGGGAAATTGTTCTTTAGGGAAATTGTGCTTTGCAGAGATTGTGCTTTAGGGAAATTGTGCTTTCGGGAAATTGTGCTTTAGGGAAATTGTGCTTTCGGGAAATTCTTTTCGAGAAATTGGTTCCTCGGGAAATTTTTCCATAAGCCCGTATCCAATTATGGAAGCCAAAGTGTGATACCGTCCGATAGTCGAGGCTTCTCGAGTGAAGTAAATTTCGTTTGTGGTTGAACATTGAGCGTTCTCGACCGAGAGCCGTCGCGGAAGGGACATTGGACTTGGCAGGGAATACCGTCTAATCGAACGTTCGAATTGTAACGCAATAGGGCGAAGGGAGGCGGGCTTCGGCTCGCGCGAGCGTCTCCGGAGTTTCGGCAAGACCCGATCTCAATTAACCCAAGAGTATCGTCCATACAATCCGTGAGGGTTTCGAAGCCACCATAACCAAGACCAGCGCCGGTGGCAACGTTCCAGCTACGCCCACTCGCCGTCCCCGCCGGCGTTCCCATCGATATAAACCTCTCATCCTCGCGAAATTATTCCGAGCGTCCCGCACCCGAGCGAAAGACACTCCTGATGCGCCGCTCGCGTTCCGAAATTAGACGACTTCATCGACTCCGAAAGCGTCGTTGAAACAACGAAATTCGCGTCCAATCGAAAAAAAAAAAAAAAAAAAAAAAAAAAATTCGCATGCGAACTGTTTGATCCGACTTTACTGTAGAGTCGATGTGAAAGCAGAAGAAATTGCGAGTCAACGGCTCGATTTTGCCTTTTCTCCTCCGCTCCTCGAGATTTTCTCGCTCCCGATTGTCCGCGATGAAAGATTCTTAAGGACGCGTGTAACGCGAAACAACCGTGCGGGAGGTCGCCACAAAAATGGATCTCTTGAGAACCGCTGAATCGAGTTACGCCGCGGAAATAGCCAGCGCACTAAAGTTGTGCGAGCCCGCGTTATGTATGTGGTCTATTATGTTTGAGACTTACAGAATAGCTTTCTGGTTGGAAAGTACGCCAAAGGCCCGGTCGCAACTCCATAACCAGCTTTGGCTGACTGTCGGAGTTGCAAGGGAAGGGGACGGTACCACGCGCGGTCTTTCCGAAACTTTTCTCGTTTTACCGCGCCGGAACCCCCGTCCCGTCGAAGTACGCACTCGTTTCAGCGCGTACGGCACGCACGCGTTGCAGTCACAAATCCAAGCGCGAGGCGCCCCCGCTATTGTATGCATTCTTCCTGAATGACATCAAATCCGCATGGAAAGATAGTTATTTTTTTTAAATTTATTTATTAATACAGACTTGTTGCTTCGAACGACGAAAAAAAGGAAAAGAAGTACATATAATAATAATAATAATAATAATAATAATAATAATAATAATAATAATAAATAAAATAATGTTGGTTTCGGGTTTCGGGATAAAAAATGACGATGAATGAATTTTAATTAGCTTTTGTGTTCTCTCGATTGTCCTCTTTTTTTCATATTGTTTCTCGTTTGAACGGAAAGGCGTAGTGATAGTTGTTAGCTGTGAAGCGAATGGGAACTCGCGGGAACGCAAAGTCCGCGGGCAGTTTTGGCCTCGTCGCTGAAGCGCGAGTCGTCGGATTCCATTTCGCTCCGTCTGAATCCCGGCGCTATCCTATCTTTCGCATAATAAAGCGCGAGAGGGACGTATAACTGGGCTACGAGGCGTGACGCGAGTGTTTGCGTGTGTTTTGGACGTTCGGTAGCTCGAGGCGCCGCGAGGGAGAACGAAATCCCCCTCGAATCTCTCTCTTGCGACGTTTTACGCCAATGAAGCGCATTGCGCGGCACACAGAGCGTATGCGCTTGGAAGCCGTTGAGAGGAGGCGAAATACCACGGTCGGTAACAAAAACTGTAAACAACTTTTTTCAGGCACACCGCCATTGACAGCTTGAAAAAGAGTCTCTTGGTTTGCGATGGTGATATTTGCATGCCGTAAGACTGTTTTTAAGGTTTAAATGCCGTTGTGCCCGAAACAAGTTGTTTACTGTTTTTCATACCGACTTATTCATTTATTCATTTGTTTATTTGTTTATTTGTTTATTTATTTATTTATTTATTTATTTATTTATTTATTTATTTATTTATTTATTTATTTATTTATTTATTTATTTATTTATTTATTTATTTATTTATTTATTTATTTATTTATTTATTTATTCATTTATTTATTTACAATGTGTTATTTACATTGTGTTAACAAACAAAGAGTCCATCCAAATCATCCATCGGAGTGAATGCAATTCGTTTGAATCAACAATTGCTTTTTTGTTCTTATTTTCTCATTGCATCGTATCTCGAAGCGTCACGAAGCGCCGCGCGCGATAATTGCATTAAACCGACACGCAAACGCGCTGCGAACACGATGAAGCCGCGTCGACTGCACCTTCCCTCGTCCCTCGTCCAGGACAGTACAGTTCGGCGTTCATAATCGACGGGTCGAGATTCGCGCGAACGGCGCCTCGCGACAATGTTTTTCCCTCCCGTCGCGAAGCGCGCCGAACAGTCGTGCTCCATTCGAGCTCGGCGAAACGTGATCAACCGGGGGCGCGGGCGAGGACGACGATGGAAACTCATAACCCGCTTTTCCGCGTCGACCTCCCCCCTCGCCGGCCTCTCGCGGGCTCGCCCCGCCGCCCGTAGGCGCTTTTGCCACTTGAATTATTAAACACAAAGTTTGCACGTCGAAATCGGGCGTTCCACGCTCTAATTGCGTAGTTCGCTAATTGGATGTTCATCATTAATTCAATACTCAGACGAATGCGTACCGATGCCCGCGGCCTCGCGCCTAACTGTACAACGTTGCACGAGAAATCTTTGACTAATTCATGCGGAGGATAATAAAAGGCTGCATTTAAAATGTTGCAAATTATATTTGCGCGACGCTTCCTCATTTCGTTCTTAATGTTGTCGTTCGCGAAGCTCTTCCATGATTCTTCCAGTAATTCTGGAAAATTCTAGAAATCCTGGAAAATACCGGGAATTCTGGAAAATTCCAGGGACTCTGGCAAATTCCAGGGACTCTGGCAAATTTCAGGAATTCTGGAATATTTCAGGAACTCTGGAAAATTCCAGAAATTCTAAAAAATTCCAGGAATTCTGAAAAATTCCAGGAATTCTGAAAAATTCCAGGAATTCTGAAAAATTCCAGGAATTCTGAAAAATTCCAGGAATTCTGGAAAATTCCAGGAGTTCTGGAAAATTCCAGGAATCCTGGAAAACTTCAGGAATCCTGGGAACTTCCAAGAATTCAGCATGTTCTAAGCCCGTTTACATGGAAATCTCGAAAAATGAAATTTAACGAAAACAAAGCTTGTTGAGGAAGCCAACTTGTAACAATGGAAAAACTAGTAGCGATGATTCCCCATCTGAAAAAAATGTCAACCCTTGCCCCAATCCCACCGGATTA